>CP139507.1:178272131-178929957 GCA_021014915.2 Artemisia tridentata subsp. tridentata
TTCTCCGTTCACTCTAAATAAACACTAAAATACAAATTTACAGCAATTTAGTATACCATCTTATCAAAGTAAGGCAAAAAGGAGTAATTATCGTAGATTAAGATAGCAAAAACATGTATAATTTAGGAGCTATTAACTTTGCATTGAAGTAATGATAAGTATTGATGATGATTTTTGTTAGGATCAAGAGGTTTTGATGATGGTAATTATTGGTAAATAGCTATGGAACCAATGTAAGTAACTTTGGTTATAACATGTGTTTTTTTGTGAATGAGTAGCTAAGGAACTGTTAGTCTAGTGGTATTAGACTAACTAAGGTATGTGTTTTTGTATGTTGATAATCATTGGTGAATGATTATTGCTAAATATGCAAGTAATAATGTTACTCATTTGGACTAATCATGATCTGCATATGATGATGGTATGGTTGAATGATATATGATATGTTTTATTGTCGGTTACTTACTAAGTGAAATGGTTACGGTTTAGTTGTTAACCATTTTGTAGGTATATGTGGATCAAGTTAAGGTCTTGGTTAAAAGGCCATAGGTTTAGAAGTAAGAATGAAGTATGGCTCTTATGCGTATGGAATTAATGATGGAACCCTCCACTTAAACCACCCTTGTGCAATTCGAAAACCTCCTTCATGACAACTTGACTTTGTTCGGGTGCTAAGACCCTCCACTTTTGGCTGACAGGCTGGACCGATACATTGGCATTGAGGGCAAGTTCTATGATGTGCATTTGTATGCTCGTCATGTCGGATGCTTTCCAAGCAAACACATCTTGGTTATTCTTTAACAAGTTCTTGAGCTGGCTTCTTCACTCCAGTGAGAGGTTAGTTCCAATGGTTAGTATTTGTTCAATAAAGGCTAGGTTAACCAAGACCTCTTCCATTAGGCCAACCTCTTTTGCTTATTCTGGTTTTTGCCTTTCATCCCTCGTTAGTTTGTTTTCTCTTATTTCAACATCTGGTTATTCTTTAGCCTTCGGCATTCTGATATAATGGTTGACCCGGTGACCTAGGTTGCTACTCCTCTTAGAGTGAGAAATTTCGTTATAGAATGAATGGTGGACGGTATGGATCTCAACTCCTTTAATCCTAAATGACCCAATATGATGTTTTAAGGTGAAAATGACCGAACGACCATGAACTCCATGGTTGTACTTTTGACCAACCCTTCATCTATGAAGTATACTTGCGTCTTTATTCTTCCATTCGACTTTATGATTTCTCCGAAGAAACCAACCAAAGGAATATGGGTTTCTCTTAAGCGGACTCTGATGGATGAACTCAAGTTCTTGAAACAATATCCGTACATTATTTCCAACAACGCCCCCTCGTCCACATACACTCTCCATCAAATAACCTTCTATCTCGGCTTCCACTATGATAGCTTCACCAGACAGATCTCCTAGAAAAATAGGTTGAAACGTTATTGGGACGTTCATCCAGTCATCTTCCTATACCATTGACTTCCTTTTCTTGTCTTTCGACCAGATTTGAACCATATTTATTAATTTCCCCTTTTGAGAGTTGCTCCCTTATGGGGTTCCTTTTCCTTTCTGCCTTACATCCTTCACCAGATTACTTAATTTGTCTAACTCTAGAGCTATTTCCAACTACTTCTTCAACTGATTATAATCGTTGGTGTACTGTCCCTTCTCCCTATGGTAATCACAAAACTGTCCATGTTTTCCTTCTTCGGATGTTGTACCATGGGTGGCGGGCAAGGGAGGTTTAAGGTATATTTTGTTGCCAATATTTCCATTAGGGGCTTTGTCAACAATTTCAAAATTAACCGAGACGGATATCGAGGTGCGACATATGGGGCGTACCATCCTTTTGTTCGATTATCATTTTGGTAACTGCCACGACGATGATCTCCTCTGTAGGAAACCCTCGGGGGTCTATCATTCATATAATTCGAGTGGTGCCCCTTCTTATAAGTTTCGAAGGCCTCTCCGTTTGGCAACTCCATACTTTTATATGCCTCTTCTGACCGAACAAAATTATACACTCTTCTCATCATCTTGTCAACAGTTCGAGGAACCTTGTATGAGAATCCCTTTGCTAGTTGTGTACATCTGAGTGCATTCATGAAAGGCGAGATACGAATAACTTCCAGAACATCCAAAATATAACTATTCTCCCCAATCCATCATTCTATGAAAGCCAAGATTATCTCATTCGCCCTCTACGAATCTTTTTGATCTCCATAGGGTCCTTCAAGCATGCTTTTAGCAAGGCGAACCTTGTCATGAACCTTTTACGAAGTTTAGCCCATTCGTCAACACAACCTGGTGGCAGTCGGGCAAACCATCCTCTAGCTACCCCATCCAGTGTTTGTTGAAATATTTTGCACCACACCGCCATAGACCATTCTTCCAAGTTCGCCGTTCTAACAAATTGGCTTATATGGTCATCCGGATTCCTTGACCCGTCATATATCTTTATGTTCGTGGGAATTTTATGTTTTGGGCTGAAAATTTGATGATTCTCTTCGTGAATGTTGATCTAGGGACTCTTTAAAAGGTTTTCGAAAATCATCATCTTTCGGTGTTGATCCCTCGGCAGCATTTTCGCTTGCAGGGTCCCCTTCCTCGGATTTTCATCCTCCGTTGTAGCCAACGTGTCATCGCTAAATTCCAACCGTAATGGGGTCGTTGAACCCCTGTTTCTATCATTATATTCCTTTACCAAGGCCTTAAGGGTGGATAGATAACCTGCGATAAGACTTTCTTTTTCAAGTGGGTTTTCATTGTTTTCCTTATAACTTTCAGACCGATTGCTCGGACCCGAGAGGTGCTGGTAGGTTTGTAACGTTGGATCTAGAGTTAGAGCAGTCATTATAAAACCTTGGTTGACTGAATAAAGGTCTCACGGATGGCACAAATTTCTAAAAGCAAATAACTGCTCCTTATGCCAAGCATGTGTAGGTTCTTTCAAACATGGCGAGTGACGTCCTTCGAGTACCTGACACAACTAAAAAAATTGTGTTAGCCTTGCCTTGGGTTTGATCCCAAGATCAAGCTCCTGTGTGAGAATAAGTGTGGGTTAAGGCCGAACGGCTAATAATAAATTTCAGAGTAAATGCGTATTAAATGAGTTACTGAGAACCGAATGAGATTGGTGTTTTATACCACCTTAAGTACTGTCTGAAAACATAGGGAACTAGTGAGCTGAGCTATGGTTAGCCTAGGTGCTAGGCGGCATTTCCACGTGGGGGACATCCAACAATATCCGGATATGGCGGCTCACACCTGGTCCTTGACGAGGACCGCTGGATAAAAGAGGTTCCTTAGGTAATAGATTGCTTACCTTTAATACATGGCAACGAGTACATCATTTAGCCGTTTGGAGCTGTTCGACCTAGCTATCTTTGGTAAATCATTGTTTGTAAACATTTGGTAAATGTTAACATTTGGTGAAAATATCTATTCTCGGTAATATAACATTTGATAAATGTTAACGACCGAGAAAGTAGGCTACCGCGCGTTACGGCGGAGCCATTATCGGTCCAAGTCAATTCCAGCATATGTTTTGTTTGTTCACTCACAAAAAGGCTTTCACATATTGTTGAGATGTAACTTTTGAATTATAGTTTATTGTCTCTTTAATTAAACAATTTTACAAAATCTTGACAAAGAAGAATAAATGGAATTTACCCATGAACCATTATAAAAAAGATCTAGCTATTTGTTTACATATCCGGGTTTAGAGCCTCAATTGGTAAACTATAAAACGAAGAATCCTAAAATGCGTACTTTACCAGTTGATGCTCTAAAATATTAAATGTAAAGCAAGTATTTGTTTTTTAATACTGTGTACAGATCCTACTATATCCACCATGCACAAATGGTACCCATCCTAGTCCGAGTCTTCAATATTAAATTTATTATATGCTTCCTCAAGCTCATTATATCTGGAAGTAACATTCGCACGGAATTCCTCTTCTTCCTCGGCCACTTTTTCTTGCATCAGATGCCTACCAATTATTTAACCATAGGTGATGTTCAATCCAGCATGGCTGCAAATTCAGGAAGCTGACACGCCAATTCTATTCCAAGTGTCCTTGCTGAATCTGAGGTTTCATCTACAAGGGTACTTTCCCCACTTAATATTTAGGCAAAAGGTAAACACATATACCAGGAAAGTTATAATCGCCGAACCATGTTCTAAGATAATTGTTGTATACGTTGTTCAGTAGATGCTTCTCGTTTGGTTTTCGCAAAGCATATAACATTGCTGACATTGCAGAATCTGCGGCATCATTTATCTTAACTTGTACAACTGGATCACCCATTACCCGCAAAAAAAAATTGTCACCCGAAACATTGTTCAATTTCTATTCAGAACATAAATCAAGAACATGTGTGCATTAACATACATGTCATTTAATTTGATTTCCTCCACTCTGAATTATTGACAATAGCATTATGATTAAACCATTAATAAGTTAACATTATACATCAGTGCGAAATATTTGTAGAAACATCAAGTAAAAAGCACCGTGATCTCAAACTAATTAATTTCACAAAGAAAAAACATAAATAATATACCTCAACAAAGCCACCAAGTATGGAATACCAACTCAGAGTCTTTAGTGGTGAAAACCCCTTTTTCTAGCATTAACATAATATCTACATTGATTTCTTCCATCCTCCTCGCCCAAGCACTATTATATGCAATTGAAATTGCCCACATATCATAAATACAGAAGATTATAATCTATTACACCCTCCGTCCTAAATTATAAGTCAATTTTTCTCTTTTTGGTTGTCCCAAAATACTTGTCCACTTTTCTATTTCAACCAATCAAAATACATTTTAGTGAAGAAAGAAGATATTTAATTGTTTAATAGTGTAGCTAGTGGGAATTTCTTAAACTTTGTGCAAATTAAAATTGGACTTATAATTTGGGACGGAGGGAGTAATAATCACATCAAGAATATTCATGACTTTACTCAAATACTATGTTATATACAAAAAACTCTTCCATTTTTTACTTCAAATCAGCCAAACATTGATAAAGCAACGTACCAGCATTACTAAAAGAAAAAAAAAATGCCACAACCATTCATTCTGTCAATAGCTTTAGGTTGCCCCTGACACAAATTCCCCGTGATACAGGCATAAATAGCAACCTAAAAAGACGAATTTGGATATTATAAAAGGTCTTCAATGAACCTTGAAGCAACAAAGCAAATCACAAATCTATGTAAAAGGAATCCGCCGTAAAAGAATGTAAGACATATACATTCATCTATTCAAGCATTTTATACAAAGATACATTGTTTCTACAACATACATCATATTGTAAAACAAAGAATAGACTTCCGATTTTAACTAACAATGCAGATTAAAACAAAAGTCATGACCACAACCTATACACAACATATAAAACCTAAACTCATGGCTACACATCAGACCTAAAAAAATCTACTAGAACACTATGTTCATGAACAATATCAAGATGACACTTACCATACTGTGGTCTCCCAGTCTATAATCCGAGACCTATAAGCTTCTTCCTTAGTAGGCTCACAAATGTACTCTAGTTATGTGTATTGAAGTGCAAGTGACACACCCACTTCAAGAACCATACATACCCCCCCCCCCCCCCGCCTCCAATCGATTTCTCCCACCCTACTCACCCACTTTCACCTACCTATCACCACCAGCCTAATTTAAAGATTTTCAATTTGTATTTACAGGAAATTCAATTCCTTAAACAATAGAATAAAAAATTCCATA
Source organism: Artemisia tridentata subsp. tridentata (assembly GCA_021014915.2). Lineage (NCBI taxonomy): Eukaryota > Viridiplantae > Streptophyta > Magnoliopsida > Asterales > Asteraceae > Artemisia > Artemisia tridentata. Next base: position 178,277,890 of record CP139507.1, read on the forward strand.
ATTAATACACTGCATAAAATCAATGCCTACAACAACATATCAAACTTAAAATGATAACTTCAAAATATAAACACCACCTATTTTCAGCAACCTATAACCAGTCTATTTAAAGATTTCGAAATGCATTTATTGCAGGCTCAATTTCGTTAAACATGTAATTAGATAAAACCCAAAAATCTCCACATATTAACCTCAAAATCATAAAATTTATGCACTAGACTAAAACACAATGTTACACAATCTAATTCCACGTAATCAGGAAGGCCCAAAACAAAGACATGTAGTAGCAAGCCAAGACTTTCAGATATAAACATAATTTTGCTCAGATGAATCGAAAGCAAAAGATAATAGGATATGTACATTTGTTTTTAGAAAATTATTTTATATAAAGATACATTGTTTCCATAGCACACATCAAACTATAAAATAAAGAATCAGCCTCATATTTTAATTAATATTACATAAAATATCAAAAATTATGACCGCAACTTATATACAACATAAAAAGCTAAAACCTACTTCTACATATAATAGGGTACCATGAAGCAATTATTTTACAAATCTAAAAGAATAGGCGAGGCCTATTTCGAGTAGGCTGTTACCAACAACCTCCTTTAAAGATTCCAAATTGATTTGCCGAAAATTCAGTTCCATAAACAACGGAATCGAAACCTTCCATCTATTAAAATCAAAATCAGAAAACCCAAGCACTAAACTAAAACTCAACGTTATACAATCCATTTTTGCTTTAAAAACTTCAAACTGCATTTACAGAACCACAGAATCAAAACCTTCCACATATTAAACTCAAAATCAGAAAACCCAAGCACTAAACTAAAACGCAATGTTATACAATCCGTTTTCAAATCAGGAAGGCCAAAACTGAATCACCAACTTACACCCTCATCTATAGAAAAGAACCTTAGCAAAAAAGCTAATTCTCAAACATTAAACGATTTTAATCTGATGACTAATATATCACACATTTATAACTATCACATTCATAAGATGAATTTAGACAAAAAGAATCAACTATCAGTAATTTCATTAAAACCACGAATACCTTTTAGCTTCTTTCATATTCAAGACACCGGCAACACAAAGCATACAATAACAAACAAAATCGAAGAAGCGGAACCCTCAAAAAGCATTCAGAATCCTAAATACAACTTTAAGCTACTGTACAGTAAAGATCATGAAAATATTAGGCACCCTAACACTCTCTCATAATCACCCGCACAATAATTTCTACAAAGAAAAAAAAACTGATATGACATGTGGTCATTATTGCTCATAACAACGTAAATGTCAAAATGCATTCCCAAACTCTGACCGACTTCATTTAGATAATTGACGTACCACGTATTTTTTATCGTCGCTCACCCAATCAAGAATATTTGTATATAAAACATCTTTCTACCTATTATATTCAGGGAGAACCGCCTAAAAGTATAACTCCAATTTGAAATTATTTAACCAATATGACTCTTATCAGTTCTAGAATTAAAATAAATAAATAAAATATAAATAAATAAAACAACTGATGCTTAGAATCGGTAACCAATTATTCCAGCAAAAGCTTAACGAACCCCATTCGTCCTTAGGCTGAACCATTTTATATGAATCGTTTTTTGTCACTAAAATTTGATAAATTACCATACAAACAAACCATCAAATCTAAGCAAGGATCACATCAGCCTCTAAAAACACCAGAAATCTTAAACAAACAAAAAAACACATCTAAAAATACTTTAAACTATATCAATAAAAACTTTTATGAACACATATTAGCTATTAAAATACATACCAACGTTTAAACAAGCAAAAACACATATCCATAAATCTATTAACAGAACATCACATAAACTAAGAACCCAAAACAGCATACATTAATGCAAACTATTAAAAATTAAAATGTATCAAAAATTTAGAAGCCTATCTCTCAAATAACACTAAAATTTCATATCGATAGAAACATAAAGTTTAATCGACAAAAACTTACAATTCATTCATTCTAACAAATACAAATTATCAAACCGAAAGATGGAATGGCTACATGCAATAGAGGCTAAACTCTATCGTATCCATAATCAATCGACATAAACTACAATTTACGAACCTCCCACATGCAATTGATGTTGGATTATATGAATCATAAAACTATAAACATATAAAAACATCACAAAGCACGCTGCGGAAGATCTACAAGAACTAGTAATTAATTAAAACTAAATAGACACGTACCTTTTTGCAATCACCAAGAACGAGTATGAACCCTAAATAAATATAGGGTATGTCGATCCAACAATAGGGAAAAATACTAGTTAAAGTAAACTAGTCACTCGTTCTTGTACACACGTGATGATAGCGTTTCAGTAGGAAAAGCTAGGTTCTTGATCACTAATAACCAAACACTTTAATTGCTATTAGCTTGAGCCGAATTTCCTAGTGGAAATAAAAATGTCGACTAGCTTCTAGCAAGAGGGAGAAAGAAGAGAAGTTTGGCAAGATTAGGGATTCTAGATTAGTCAAAACCTAAACACAATGAATTGTACTTATAGGCTAACCCTAGGGCACCAATCTTGCTCCCTACTCTTCCTCAAAAACGGCCAACCCAACCCAAGTTGGATTTCCAGCCGATCCAACCCATCTATGGGTTTCTAGATCCTTCTTTTCATATTTAGTCCTTTAACGGTCGTTATCTCTAACACCGTTAAGTACTAACTGTCGTTAAGTGCTTGTTTGTGAAATGAATAAATAAAATACATAAATATATTTAATTTATTCATACTATTGAAACTCTCACGCATCGTGTGCAATCCCGAGTCTCGGGTTCGAAATCGGACATAAAATATTAATATTAATCCATAAAACCTAACAGCTCCCACTTGGATTATTATTAATAATATTAATGACATGGGCTAGTCTAGCTTAACAGATCCCAATGCCCCCAGCTCGATCCGAGTATGGTTTTCCTGGAAAAACCACGTGATGATTTAATCATCATACTTATCCTTTTGTTACTAATACCGCGTTAATTTGGATATGGATCTTGTCATTCCATAATTAACAGTAGTTTCTCGTTTATACATAATTGAACAAGATTACCAAAACATCTGAACGTCTTCCAGATAGACTTTGGGCGTGCGCACGCAAACATCTTGTTAATCACACGAGTGGCCAAGCAGTATTAAACTTCAACACAAAGTTGAAGGAACAAATCCCTTATTGACTGCGAGCATAACCCTTGAACTTTGCATCATTTCTGAAAATAGCCCTTATAACTACCTTTTACGGATAGTGGTAGACTATCTCACAGAAAATGAGCTACATCCTCGGCAATTATCTGGCATCTCAAGTCAGAGGATAAATATTCATGATATACTTAATGACTATGATCCATAAAGTATAATCATGTAGTTGGGATAAGTCCTATATTCAATTTATCCAATATTGAATATCATGTGACATTGGTGTCTTAACCTTACAGTACATTCTACCAATCCTCACATTTGTCTTAGTTCAATAATATTCCCATATTATTAATTGACAACGGACTATTTAGAATAATTAATTTATTCACGGATTTAAACATGCAAATATAGGACACAAATATTAATAATGATAATAAACGTTATCCGCACTTTATTTCATTAAAATAATAATTGTTTACACGTCCCTATCGAAATACTAATCCAACAGATTTACATGAAACTATCTGCTAAACGAAGACCAATACCCTGAGCATGACGATTAAATGTCTCCTTAGGTAATGCCTTCGTGAAAGGATCAGCCAGATTGTCATATGTGTGAAATTTGAGTACATTTATTTCACTATCATTCACTTGTTCTCGAACATAGTGAAGTTTCCTTTTAAAGTGTCTGGCGCCTTTCATAACTCCAGGTTCATTGGCGAATGTAATTGCAGCAGAGTTGTCGCAATATACATTTATAGGTAATTCAATAGAAGGCATCACTCCAAGATCCTTAATGAATTTCCTTATCCAAACAGCTTCTTTTGCCGCCTCCGATGCAGCAATGTACTCGGCTTCTGTAGCAGACATGGCCATTATACTCTGCTTCTTACTGCTCCAGTTTACTGCTCCTCCATTGATGACAAAAACATAACCCGTCTGAGACTTCGTATCATCTTTATCAGTCTGAAAGGACGCATCGCAGAAACCTGTAACATTCAGTTCTGCGTCTGGATTTCCCCCAAAAACAAGAAACATATCTCTAGTATTCCTCAAATACTTAAGAATGTTCTTTACAGCATGCCAATGATCTTTCCCTGGATTCTGCTGATAACGACTGGTCAAATTTTGAGCGAATGCCACATCTGGCCTTGTGCATCTAACTGCATACATGATAGATCCTACTGCAGAAGCATACGGAACTTTCTTCATGTATGCCACCTCTTCAGGTGTAGAAGCACACATTTCGCTGCATAAGCCGTGTTCCACTTGCATGGGCAAATATCCCTTCTTGGAATTTTTCATATTGAATCTCTTCAATATTTTATCCATGTAAGCACTTTGGCTTAATCCGATTAACCGTTTAGATCTGTCTCTATAGATCTTGATTCCAAGGATATACGTTGCTTCTCCTAAATCCTTCATGGCAAAGCAATTACCAAGATAATCCTTAACTTCATTAAGGCTTGGTACATCATTTCCCATGATTAATATGTCATCGACATATAGGACAAGAAAAGTAGTGTTACTCCCACTAACTTTGTGGTATACACATGGCTCATCGAAATTTTGAGTAAATCCAAACTTCTTGATTTCCTCATCAAATTTCTTATTCCATTTGCCTGGATGCTTGCTTCAATCCATAAATGGATCTTTGAAGTTTGCATTCACGCTCAGGAAATTGTGGATTCACAAACCCCTCAGGTTGCGCCATATAGATATCTTCATCTAGGCGACCATTTAGAAAGGCGGTTTTGACATCCATTTGCCAAATCTCATAGTCATAGTAGGCAGCTATGGCTATAAGAATCCTAATAGCTCTAATGTCGGCCACAGGAGAAAAGGTCTCCTCATAGTCAACACCATATGTTTGGGTAAAGCCCTTGGCCACCAAACGAGCTTTATAGGTGTGTACGTTGCCATCCATGTCAGTCTTTTTCTTGAAGAGCCATTTACACCCAACTACCTTAGCATTGGGTGGAAGGTCTACTTCAATCCAGACTTTATTGTCTTTCATGGATTGCATTTCCCCATCCATGGCTACTTGCCATTTGTCCTTTTCAGGGCTATTAATGGCAGCCTTATAACTAGTTGGCTCATCAATGTGATCCAATAGTGTAGATTCCTCGTCCTCTATGTTTAAACATAGACGGTCAGGAGCCTTTGCAGATCTTGAAGATCTACGGATGGGTACCACTTCTACTTCAGGTGGAGGACCTAAACTTTCAGGTTCCACAGGAAGTGTGTTAGTGCCTTCAGAAGGTGACGTATCTTCATGATCACTTTCAAGATCATATGTTCTCCCACTGATTTCTTGAGATATTAGATTATCTTCAAGAAAATCACCGTACCTAGCCACGATGACCTTATTTTCAGGTGGGAAGTAAAAGTAGTAACCCTTCGTTTCCTTAGGGTATCCTACGAAGATACACTTAACAGATCTTTGTTGGAGTTTATCAGGTGAGTCACGTTTAACAAACGCCTCACAACCCCAGACCTTTAAGTAAGAAAAGTTGGGAGCTTTTCCAGTCCATAATTCATATGGAGTCTTATCAACCTTCTTAGTTGGAATCCTATTCAACACGTGAACAGCCGTTTCAAGAGCATAATCCCAAAAGGATAAGGGAAGAGTTGTAAGATTAAACATGGATCGTACCATATCTAACAAAGTACGATTTCTCCTTTCAGATACATCATTTTGTTGTGGCGTATAAGGAGAAGTGAGTTGTTGCACAATGCCACACTCACCCAGATAATCCTTAAACTCTTGGCTTAAGTACTCACCACCACGATCGGATCGAATTGCCTTAATCTTCTTTCCGAGTTGTAATTCTACTTCATTTTTAAAGACCTTGAATGTCTCCAAGACTTCATGTTTATGTTTATGTAAATAAACATAACCATAACGACTATAGTCATCCGTGAAGGTCAAGAAGTAGACAGCACCGCGTTTAGACACATGTCTAAGTGGACCACACACATCCGTGTGTATCAATCCAAGTAGATCCGAAGCCTTCTCCATATTGCTATGGAAAGGTTTCTTTGTCATCTTTCCGGATATGCAAGATTCGCATTTATCAACTGAATCATCATTGATATTTTTCAAGAGCCCATCGTGTTGCAGCTTTTCCATGCGATTCTTGCCTATGTGGGCAAGACGGCAGTGCCATAAATAAGACGAGTCCAAGTTAGACTTGGCTCTCTTATTCCCGATGCTATACATTGAATTATTTCTATTGGATACATGGTTTTCCATGTCAATTTCAAACACACCATTTAATGAAATAGCATTAAAGTAAAAAACAGAATTTAGAGAAACAGAAATTCCATTATCATTAAACATATGCTTAAAACCCAAATCCAATAACAAAGAAACTGAAACGACACCTCTAACAATAGAAGGTGCGTAATGACAATTGTTCAAAACTAATATTAAACCAGAAGGTAAAACTAGCTCAAAAGTCCCTATGGCTTCTACTGCTGCACGTATTCCATTTCCCACGTACAAGTAGCATTCCCCATAGTTCAGCTTCTTTGCTCCTCTAAGCCCCTGCGATGTATTACAAATGTGAGTACCACATCCTGTATCATATATCCAGGCATTTTGCTTACGAGGAAAAGAAAATAATTCAACCATAAAAATACTTGACGTGTTGGCGCCCTGCCCAGCCTTGGCATTCTTATTTTTGCGACACTCCTCAAGCAACAATGGACAGTCACGCTTCCAGTGTCCAGGAGTATGGCAGTGGTGACAAGCAGCCGCATCCTTTTTGGGATAATCCTTCTTGGGAGGAGGATTCTGCTTCTTTGGCTTTTGCTGATAGGTCACAATCTGCTTACCCTTGTCAGCGTTGCCCTTTCCTTTCTTGTTCACATGTTTCGGTTTACCGGGCTTAGCTACTCCACCACCTCTTATTGCCATAACAGCAGGTGTAGGAGCTTTCTTTGTGAGTGCCTTCTCATGCTCAATAAGCATTGCATGCAATTCAGAAAATGTCTTCCCCTTGCAATGCATGTTAAAGTTGCGCACAAACTCACCATATAATTCCTCATTGAGGGATTTGTTGATGAGGCCAACTTTAACGTCTTCCACAAACCCGCAATTAAGTGCATCTAGTTGGTCAAGATAACCTTTCACTTTAAGTGCATGATCACTTACGGGTGTGGTCACATCCTGCTTGCACTTGCCCAAGTTGTCAAGTACATCATACAATTCAGCCATAGGAGATTTCTGAAACATACGTGTCAGTTCACCAATCATGTTTTTCGGGCCATATTTCTCAAACTGTTTTACCAGTTGATCATCCATCCCCGATAGCATGAGACAAGCCGCATCATTGTGCTTGTCATAGGCTTCATTGAACTCCCTAAGTATTTCATTAGGCGAGTTTGCAGGAGGAGCTTCAGGAAGGTCCACAGTAAGACATTCTGAACGTTTGGCAATTCTAAGAACAAGCCTTAGATTTCGATACCAAGCGTTAAAATTCTTAGTCCCAGTCAGTTTTTCCTTTTCAAGCATCATCTTGAAACAGGAAGTTAAGTTTGACGAGTTTCCGGGTTGGGCCATTTCTACAGAAAAAAGTTCAAAAGTTAGTACTTTCGATAATAAAACATTTCATGAAAATTAAACACCCATTGGTTAAAAACCATTTAATTTTCAATGAAAACTAGGATCTTAATTGATGCCGTTTCATTACATCAGCTTTGGCTGCTAGCAATGAAAGTGCTCAACAAGGTACGGGATCACCCAATTGCCAATGTCAAATTGCAATTCCTAGAAATCTTGGGACTTACATTATATTGCCAACATCAGTTGCAAAATGTAAGCATGTTTCATCCCCAATTCTTTATGCCTTGGCGCCATTCCATTACATCAGCTTTGGCTGCTAGTAATGAAAGTGCCCAATTAAGTTAACCAACTTAAGAAACAGTAAAATGACGTCGGTTTATTGCATTCAGCTTTGGCTGCTAGCAATAAAGTACTTAATTTTACCCTTAGATGACCACCCTTTGAACATCAACATTCAACTTTGGCTGCTAGTGATGTAGGATGAAACCTTAGGTGTTTCTTTTTGTAGTTGGGTGACATATAACTTAAATTTAAAGAGTAGTAAATTTTTGATGTGTGAAATCAAAAATATGTACAAAGATGTCATGCATTCATCTTTGTATCATATATGTTTGCAAAAACAAAACCGTTTACTAATTCGTAGCTCAAATCATCAAATTTTTTAATTGAGGCGTTGAGAAAATTACAACATTGCCTTAAGATGCTTCGTACTTTTTCATGGTGTACTTGGTAAGTCTATTATTGACGCACAGGCGAGCGGAGGGACGACAGCCGCCGAAGCTGGTTAAAACCGTGCCCCTTTAAGGTCACAATTTAATGTGAGCCAACCTTAAACCCACTTTATAGTTTGTCAATAATAGGTCCGCCGCTTCAACCACTTTTGTACAGTTGCAATCAATCAACTAAAAAAATATGATTTTCTTGCTAAAACAATTTATGTAATAATTTATTAATTGCTAGTCTCGCCTGGGAGCAAATTACCGTGCGAAGCGAACCACTGTTGGCACATAAGACTTGGCAAAAAATAAAATTACTACAAAGGTTTCATAGTTATTAGTCTTGTTTATTTTTATTATGAAAATTACCCTCTTTTTGTGTTGCAATCCATCATAATATATAAACACAAAAGATCAAGTAATTACAAAAAAATAAACACATAATAACAAATATATGATCATAACAATATCATATAGCCACATGCAAACCTTTTTCCAATAAATCCTATTATTAATTCTATGTGTAATTAAATATGTATTTAACTAACAAAACTCCCATTGGTTTTCGAGCTCATTGTGCCCAATGGACCACAGACACCAAATAACTTGGCCGCGTAAGTTTTAGTTAATTTAATACCACATTGCACATAATTAATTAATTAATATATTGAGGTCTTCCCCAATTAAAGATTTATTAAACAAAACATGTAGCATAATACATACATTCAGATCGAACCATATATCAAACCATGACAAAATATGCAAGATTTTGTCATGGATACCATATTAACACATAATCATGAAATCCATATTAACATGTTAATTCCTTGTACGTATCTAATTAATTGGTGACATCACATAGTATTCACAAATTAATCCCTAAAAATTTTCCATGCATAATCTAGGGTTTCTAACAAGTTTTTAATAAAAAACTAACATAAACCCTAAAAAAAATGTGGATCGATCCACATATATAGAAAATTAGGGTTTCAAATTAAAACCCTAGAACATTAAATGCATGTATCTAATCAAGATCCAATTTTTAGGTTTTAGTAATTAATTACATAGTTCTAAACGAGGCTCATGATGCCACTGTTGGATTATATGAATCATAAAACTATAAACATATAAAAACATCACAAAGCACGCAGCGGAAGATCTAAAAGAACTAGTAATTAATTAAAACTAAATAGACACGTACCTTTTTGCAATCACCAAGAACAAGTATGAACCCTAAATAAATATAGGGTATGTCGATCCAACAATAGGGAAAAATACTAGTTAAAGTAAACTAGTCACTCGTTCTTGTACACACGTGATGATAGCGTTTCAGTAGGAAAAGCTAGGTTCTTGATCACTAATAACCAAACACTTTAATTGCTATTAGCTTGAGCCGAATTTCCTAGTGGAAATAAAAATGTCGACTAGCTTCTAGCAAGAGGGAGAAAGAAGAGAAGTTTGGCAAGATTAGGGATTCCAGATTAGTCAAACCCTAAACACAATGAATTGTATTTATAGGCTAACCCTAGGGCACCAATCTTGCTCCCTACTCTTCCTCAAAACCGGCCAACCCAACCCAAGTTGGATTTCTAGCCGATCCAACCCATCTATGGGTTTCTAGATCCTTCTTTTCATATTTAGTCCTTTAACGGTCGTTATCTCTAACACCGTTAAGTACTAACTGTCGTTAAGTGCTTGTTTGTGAAATGAATAAATAAAATACATAAATATATTTAATTTATTCATACTATTGAAACTCTCACGCATCGTGTGCAATCCCGAGTCTCGGCTACATGCAATAGAGGCTAAACTCTATCGTATCCATAATTAATCGACATAAACTACAATTTACGAACCTCCCACATGCAATTGAATCTTCGAATATGTAGTTTTCCCATTCTTTGAATGGGTGACAATGTCAAGAAAGCACCATAAAACACACAGTTCCACAATCTCTCTCTGTCTCACTCTTACACACAGTTTCATTTTGTAATTGATAATACGCTGCACACGTGTTCTTCAAGAGTATGTATGTAAGACACGTGAACATATACCAAAGACATCTATAAGCCAAATTGGAAAGCAAAACGGCGTCGTTTTGGGCCAACGTTATTTCCAACGATGAAATGGCGGCGTATGTAGGCAAGCAAAGATTAAAAAAGTACTTAAAATGGCGTCGTTTTGGAGGCCCTCAAACAACGTCTTTTATCACTATAAAGGTATATAGAGTAATAGTTTTCCAACATTTGGTATAGCATTGTTCATGAATAGTAATCAAGCATTTGGTAAATGTTAATATACTAGTTTGTCCACTGGTTTGTTAACTTAAGTACCTCAGGAAGCATTTTAGTAAGCATTTCAAAATTACGTTTTCTTAATAATCGAATACACAGTAGACAAGGCTATTATAACATATTCAATGTTTTCATTAATTGTATTATTTTGCACTAAATTAGTGCAAATGTGATAAGATTACTTTCCATGTTACAATATATCTAGTGAGAGCCGTTTATAAAAACTTTTTACTATTATGAAAAGCTTTCCAAAATCTTTTCTTCATTAGAATTAAAAAACTTTATTGTCTATAAGGTAAACCTCAAGCTATATCCTTATTCTAAATTTTTTTAATGGTATTTGGAGCAAAATCCTTTTAAGAAGCTTAACTATAAGTCTTCAAGAATTACCTATTGCATTTGGGATACCCTTGCCACTAAACATTCCACTAAAAACTGAAATGAATGACAGATGCGCAAAATACACTAAATATAATGCAATACTATTCACTACAATAATTAAGTATTATTCGATACAGTTTACACTTACTATTTTCATTAAACCTTTGATGTTTCATACTAAAATTAATAAATAAGTTATATAAAAGATATAACCTTTATCCTCTCACTGCTACTATCAAAATTAACCCAATATCGATCAGTTGTTTAGGTATATTTTTTACTTGTTGAACTATCATGCAATTTAAACTAATACAAGAGGTTTAGCGTAAAGATTTAGTGTACAATATTTGAGGAAAGATATTTAGTGCAAGTATATGCACACCAAAAAAAAGTGTTTTATTCACATTATTATAGTGCCTAATTTTAATGATCACACTAGATATGTTTTAAAGGTTGTCTTAAGATGTTGACAAGTCAATTTTGTATACACATTCATTTTGGGTGTCGGCATTGTTTCTAAGCTGTCGATTTGAGGATCGGCTTAAGGGAGTGGGACGACTTGGGTGCACTGTAGAGCCGCAACTCGAGCCGACACTGTTCACACGCCGATCCAATTCGATCGACACGTCGGCTTAAAGTGATTAAAATATGTGCTTAGTGGGTTCTCCACTTAATCGCCACTTGATTCTAGGGTTTAATTCATGTTGTACACCTATTTTCCGCTGCCACTTTGTGATCCAGTAAGATCATATGGTTGGCTGCATGTTGTACACCTGTTGTCGCTTATATTATTGCTAGAATCGTTATAAGCTTTTGCCTGTTTATTTGCTTTATCTGTGGCTTCTCTCTCTAAACACACATACCGGTTTAATCATGGCTGTCTTATTTGTTTATGTAAGGTATTTTGGTTCCTTTTTTTAGTTTGAATTGATTGATCTTGGTGATAAGTCTTATACGTGATAATGAGTATGATCCTTAACAATTTTGGTTGTTTATACTGTTTTTGCATATTTATGTTGTTTGAGCTTCTTCTATATGTGGTAATAAACATTGGAGGGCATTTACGGAAAGTGAAATTAGGTATGTGATTTGGAAGTCTTGTTGTTTTTTGCTTTGTTTGTTACAGATTTTTAGTTGGTAATTGCATTGGTTGTTTTGGTTCATGCATATAGGGGTTACAGTAAGGGATACTGAGCTATTTTAATTGAAATGTTTCACGTTTTGGTTTGTTTTCTGATTTTAATTTTAAATGCGTGGTTGTTTTAGGATTTGGGTGTTTTATGTTTCATGTTTTGGTTTGTTTTCTGATATGCGTGGTTGTTTTAGGATTTGGGTGTTTTATGCTTGGGATGTTTTCTGATGTAAATGTTAAATGCATGGTTATTTCATGTTTTGTGCTTTGTTTTGAAGATTTTTACTTCATAAGTGTATTAGTTGTTTTATGTTTTATTCAGTAGGGTTTACAGTAAGTATTAAATGCATGGTTATTTCATGTTTTGTGCTTTTTTGTTGCAGATTTTTAGTTCATGTTTTAGTTTGTTTTCTAATTTGAATTTTAAATGTGTGGTTGTTTTAGGATTTGGGTGTTTTATGTTTTGGACATTTTCTAATGTAAGTGTTAAATGCATAGTTTTTTCAGGATTTGGGTTTGCTGAAATGACGTTGCATATCGTAATTTTGGCGTGGTGAAAATTATATGATATGAAATATGATTGTATTTTTGGTAGATTTTAGATGTTTGATGTTTTGGGGTGTTTTCTGATTTGTATGTTAGTTAGTGTGTTTGGTGATTGGATGTTTTCTAACTTGATCGTTAAATGAATGGTTGTTTTCAGGTTCGGGTTTGCTGAAGTGATGAGGCGAGTGGTGATTTTGGGGTGATGATAATCATATGGTAAAAATGTGATTGTGTTTCGAAGTAGGTTTGATATTTGGTTCAAGGTACTAGGTCTGGGGTTTTAATAACTGTTGTAACACCCCAACCCGAGAAGGATCTAAGTGTAACATTATGGTGTCAATCAGAACATATAACGCAAGCGGAAGACTTCTTATTAAAATACTAAGTCAAGAAATACAAAGACTTTCAAAACATAATCCCAACAATATTCTTAAATGAGATACATATTCAAAGCAAAATGTCTAAAATCATAAATCCAACAATGGGGAGACTAATCAGGGGTAGGTCCTCTACTCTCAACACTCATGCCCAGCATCCCGCTTATAACCTGCCACAGAGAAAAGAAAATGCGGCTGAGCTAACGCTCAGTGAACAGATATAAACATATGAAAGGTAATAAGTGTAAACGAAATGAATAAGCAAATGAATCCAAGAGAACCTGCTGAACAAGATTTGAATATGGAAAATATGGAAGAGGTCAAAGCATAATAATGAACATATTGTGGATATCAATATCAAAGGAAATGCCCAACAAAACATATAGCAAATTGTACACGGAGTAGCTACCTCGATGTACCAAATAGTGAAATGGGATGCATTGCACACACTCAAGTCCATTCACAAGTATATATCATAACAGAACTAAGTACCTAGGATGCATCCATACGCTCCCTTCAAAACAAAGATACATATGCCAGTTCTAGACTAAACATACATATAATAAACACGGGCCAGGTGCGCTATATATAGCAATATAATCAAATGGGAACGCTGTGGACAAAAACCCACCTCCACAGATAGCGTCAATACCATTGGTGCATCAATGGCACGGCCATAGACTCCCCATGATTAGCTACAAATATGGGCAACGTAATAGGCAAAGAACATACAATATAATGATGAGGGACAATTATAAATTGTCTAACTAAGATAATAGCTATATGAAATGAATGTAGCATGAAACGGATAATCAAACGAATAACTAAACAAATATGGATCAAAGCATAACAAATAACAAGTATCAAGAAATCAATGAGTCATGAGAAACCCTTACTGAAAAGGGCAGAATATTTGTACCTTACAAAATGAAAGAAAATGGAAAAGAACACAAGGACAGAGGGATCAATCCTTCTTCATTGAATCTACACGAATTATAATCATATATTACTATACGTTCAGTTAATGTCACTACGGATTTTAAATACTTATTAGCTCATTCATCAAATTCATTACTGATTTTAATGCTTAATGTTATTCAGATTAACATGTTTAGGGTTTTTGCTAATTATAGTAACTTTTAGGGTAAGATTCACAAATAGTCAAGTTCTAGGGTTAATTAAAGGATAATTAGTTAAATTTTAGGGTTTAAACATATCTTAAATCAATTAATAACCAAGTTAGGGTTTAAGCGTATCAATTAGGTTTTAGGGTTAATCCGAATTAGAAAGTGGGTTAAGATAGTAAGGTAAATCAAATAAGAACATAAAGGGAACCTAGATTAGGCACACAACAATCTCTAATAAGTTAACAAACCTATCTCGAAACCAAATACACCCTCTCGGATCACACAACCACACCCTTCTCGTTAACCATTATCAACACCCACAAAACCTTAGCAAGACAATTCGCACACACAAATATTCCAATACCATAACGAGACCACCAACACTACAAAGTTAACGAGACAAAAAGAAAATAAGTCACAATCCCATTCTATAAGTCCAACCCCCTGCACGCAACCCACGTAATTCTCCCACTCAAATTCTACCATCTATAGACGCATGCATGTAGGATATTCACTCACAGATTACAACATTAGACCCACATGTGAAATCACCACTTATAAAACATTTTTTTTTTCTTTTTTTAACCCATACAAGCGATACTAGCAGACCTTACACAACCCAACATTAAATCACACACCACCAGCAGCCACAAGGCTTAGTCGACACCTAACACACCTAGACGCAACGCACTTACATAGCCCTCGTAACAACTTGACAGTCCCTCGACAAAACTATTATTTCTAGACAAAACTCACACACACGACAACATTTATGCTAGACTCGACGCAACCACTAGACCATAACCCCTCACTAAAACAATTATTTGACACACACAACACACGCGTACAATCACCACTCTAATATCTGTTAAATGAGGCCAAAACATACAACCATGCACCTACAATCACAATCCCAACAGCCCTTGTTAGATTGACATTTACTCACACAGACACTTACCCTGTTATCATGCAAACGTGACCAAACTCATGAAACTAAGCATGTAATACCCAAACGTATATGCTACTTTCTGATCACCAAGCACTCACACTCACACGTTCAATCACCAACAGCCCATACGACATGATTGACACCAACACAATACTAAGAGATCTGTACCCACACTCGCCCATGAAATCATGAACAAAACACAATCGCACCATCACAGCTCCAACACCAGATTAACGAGCACAGGCACACATAAAGATTTTGATTTAGGGCTGGAACAATGAGAAGGATAGGTCAAAAGGAAAGAAAAACAAAAGTCGACACAACAAGCTTAACCAGGTTTCTAGTCTTTTATGTGGCGCAATATCTTTTATCATGTGTAAATATATTTTAACGAAACAACTAGCATAACGATTACTTGATTATACGATTAGCATAGCATACTATATAGGTCTGATTTTTGCATACCTAAGTGTCGTATATTATGAGTGGAAAAACAAAAGGAAGACCATGGTTACCTCTAGGCTGATAACGAGAGATCAAAGAGAACAACAAGGACAACGATGTGAACTTGGCTGCTACACACCACCTCAACGATCATAAGGCTGCTACAACTCTTGGCTTCAAATCTTTGGAAGAAAACAATGAGTTTTGGTCTGCTTATTTGTTTTGGGTCGAATGGTAAGAGAAGAGAAAAGCAGAAAGGCTTGATATATGAGTAGAGGCTGAAAAGAAGGAATACCGTGTTTGAAAAAAGGAAAATGTGTGTGTTAATTATGGCATGTCGTGTGTGATTAGGCAATGAGGGAACACATGCAAATCTTCTATTTTAGAAGTGATATTTGGTCTTATCAAGAGTTTAACTAACGTGTCAAGGTTACTAAATTTTCAGTTTTATCACTTTCATGCAAAAGTGTAGGGTATATAAGGAATTAAAAGAGTTTCGTGTTATGTAGCTTAGGATGGCAAGAAAACATGTCGTGTGATATGTGTTAGGAATTTAAAATGTGACAAATTTTATTAAGTTAGTTAAGCATAGGTTTATTACTAATAATATCACATAACATATAGTTTTATTAGTCCCTCAATATTATTCAATACTTACGGTAACATCAAATTATTGATAAAAATGTGAATCCGGATTCTAGGGTTTTACAACTCTTCCTCTCTAAAAATAAAATTCCGGCCTCAAAATTGAAATGAAAGATTAAAATAGTAACGTAACAAATCACGAAAAGAAATGAAAATGATTAACTCACTCGGATTAGTTTCTCCAAAAATTTGGATGAACGGAAAAATTTTGTTTCTCATGACTCGATCCTGACAAACTAATATAGCCTCCGGCTCATTGATAATGATAATTCATCACGAACCTGATCCAACAGTTACGAAACATATATGTAACGGATGATAGCGGTAGCATCTCAAATGACGTACATGAACTAAAACATGAGACAAATACTGAGGAAATGATAAACGGTAGGAACTACATCAATTCTATTCTAAGATTCCGAACGAATCAAGGAAACGTACAAACGATTAACGAACCTCATATCGAATTATCGAACGTACCAAATACCTAACAAAAACGGAACAATATACGTAGTGATAAGAATGAACCTAAGGACTAACAAATTTCCGAATAAATCTCCATCATATGCCAGAATGTCTAACACTTATGTATGGAGACACCCCAAGAACACACAATCTCCGATCTAAAATTTCAAAGCTCCTCTTCCACAATGATAACTGTTCTATTAGTCACTAGAATCAATTTCGGACCTTTAATAAGCAACTTTCTGACCTTATTCCACCAAAAGGTGCTCTACACTTCTGTTCATACATAGATTTGGGAGGAATCTCTTGTCATCAGTATGCCATCAATTATTTTAAGTAACTCAACCAGACATAAATGTTTGCCCCAATATCCGTCCATTCAAAGTACATGATCTCGACATATCCTCCAAAGTACGAATAGTCTATTCTGTCTGTCCATCAGTCTTAGAGTGAAAAGAAATCTTAAACTTGAGTCTGATTCCTCAAGCATTCTATAGTTCTTCTAGCATTGTGAAGTAAAACGCGAATCTCTGACACGATCACTGCGGGTGTGCTAAGTAACCGAATAATCTCTATCCTAAAGGTTTTTGCCAACTTGCTAACCGCCTTTCCACTAGAGAACTAAGGTGAACAGAGAAGTAATCCGCCATATAATAAATGCATCCAAGTCTTAATAACAACTGCCACTATTTCCAACTCTAAGTTATGCGTTGAATAATTTACCTCATACGATTTTAGTTGTCTTGATGCATAAGCAATAACCTTCTCGTACTGCATAAGGGAATAACCAAGTCTCTTTCTTTGAAGTATCCCAAAATTGGTACCCACCTGTAAGTATGGAAGTAGAAGCTAACTTCTGTTTCAGCTTTTCTAAAACTCAGTTCTCGTTTCTCCTCCAACTAACTTCGCTTCTCTTTCATAAGCTTCATCAATGGTAACGCCAATCGTGAACATCTTCCACAATTCTTCTACAAGACTTAAAGGTGCTAAATTTTATAATTGTCATCGGTCTTGGCAAATTGGTGATAGTTTCAATCTTCGCAGGATCCATAGCAATACCATCAGCTAAGAACACCACTTGTCCCAATCAATATCACACTTCCAGAATTTATAAAGTTTCTTCTGACGCAAAGTTTCCAACATAATACAAAAATGATCCTCATGTTTCTCCTTCGTCTCTGAATGTACTAAGATGTCATACTATGACAAATTTGTCCAAGTACTCACGAAATACTCGATTCATTAAGTCCATAAAACAATCAAAGCATCAGCCAATACAATTGGCATCACTAAAATCATAGTGATCATAACGAGTATGAAAGGTAGTCCTAAGTACATCTTGCTCCTCACACACAACTGATGATTACCAGATCTTAAATCGGTCTTAGAGAAGACTTCACGTCCTAAGGTTGATCGGATAAATTGTCTATTCGAGGTAGTGAATAACGGTTTCTAATAGTAATACGATTCAGCTTCCAAAAATCAATAAATAATCTCCTACTACCATCCTTCTTCATCGCGAATAAAACTGGGGCACCCCCACAGAGATATGCTCAGACGAATGAAACCACTTCCCGGTAGTTCTTGCAGATGTTCCTTCAATTTTCTCAAGTCAACTGGTGCTATTTGATATAGAGTTTCAGAATCAGGCAAAACGTCGTTCTATACGGATAGGGTTCTGTCTCATCAAACCTTACCGTTCCCAGGCACTTTTCAAGATGTCCAATGATCCGAATAAGTACACGTTATATGATGTAAATATTATCATGTTGATCAGGCGTCATAATACTTGCATCATAGAATCATGCCTTTATTGATATCATATTCCACCTCGAGTCGTGACTAACCAATCTCTCAGTACTATGTCAAATCAACTTCACATTCTGGTGGAAATCTTGGTAGTTCGTTCAGGGATTACATCGAGAAAACTCAGATTGCAAAATGACTCTCAAGGTGAGATTCATCCCACGCTGTTCAAAAATAGGTGCAAGGAAACCTTCACAACCGTGAAAATAACGTATGAGTTTCAAGGGTAGTAATGATAACAACGGGTTAACTAGTCAGAAATCATGGTAAAAAGAATTCAGGATGTTCAAATCATCAAAGGTATATCGTATGACAGTAGTTAGCATCTTAATGCTCAGTCAACTAATCCATACCAGAATAACATCAAAATTAATATTCCAAAGAAAGGCATATCAGCAAAGTAATTAATCACCACTAGGTTTCTCATAGGAATAGAAATGGGTAAGATGAATCTAATAGTGTAGGGAGACTTAAATATGCTTAGTAAAAGCAAACGAAATCACAAAATGTGTCAAACACATTATGGTCATAAGAATTCTCAGAATGATTGAAGAGGCATCTAAATGATTAACAAACAAATTAGAGGTTAAGGTCGGAATCAGAAAATAATGCTTATATAGTGTCAGGCATCACCACAGGATTCTCAACGTATTCTAAACTTACTTGGTCACTAATCTTAGGTTGTGCAAAATAATAAATTTCTAATCTCCAGAAAGATTGATCTTAAAAGGGATCAACTAAAAGTAAGGCACGAATCAAAGTGATGTGGAAGCAATGATACTTAAACAAATGTCATATAGCCTGCCCAATCCTCACCGGTTATCACTTAAGTTTCATCAGAGTGGAAATCCTAAGGTAAATTCTTAAAGGTTGTTTCATAAGCTCCTATAGTGCAAACCTAAGGGCCAAATCTTTCACAAGTCATAACTTAAAGTACTATAGGTCGAAGCCTAAGCTCTGATACCATAACTGTAACACCCCAACCCGACAATGGTCTAAGTGTAACATTATGGTGTCAATCAGAACATATAACGTAAGCATAAGACTTCTTATTAAAATATTAAGTCAAGAAATACAAAGACTTTCAAAACATAATCCCAACAATATTCTTAAATGAGATACATATTCAAAGCAAAATGTCTAAAATCATAAATCCAACAATGGGGAGACTAATCAGGGGTAGGTCCTATACTCTCAACACTCATGCCCAGCATCCCGCTTATAACCTACCGCATAGAAAATAAAATGCGGCTGAGCTAACGCTCAGTGAACATATATAAACATATGAAAGGTAATAAGTGTAAACAAAATGAATAAGTGAATGAATCCAAGAGAACCTGCTGAACAAGATTTGAATATGGAACATATGGAAGAGGCCAAAGCATAATAATGAACATAATATGGATATCAATATCAAAGGAAATGCCCAACAAAACATATAGCAAATTGTACAAGGAGTAGCTACCTCGATGTACCAAATAGTGAAATGGGGTGTATTGCACACACTCAAGTCCATTCACAAGTATATATCATAACTGAACTAAATACCTTGGATGCATCCATACGCTCCCTTCAAAACAGAGATACATATGCCAGTTCTAGACTAAACATACATATAATAAACACGGGCCAGGTGCGCTATATATAGCAATATAATCAAATGGGAACGCTGTGAACAAAAACCCACCTCCACAGATAGCGTCAATACCATTGGTGCATCAATGGTACGGCCATAGACTCCCCATGACTAGCTAAAAATATGTGCAACATAATAGGCAAAGAACATACAATATAATGATGAGGGACAATTATAAATTGTCCAACTAAGATAATAGCTATATGAAATGAATATAGCATGAAACGGGTAATCAAACGAATAACTAAACAAATATGGATCAAAGCATAACAAATAACAAATATCAGGAAATCAATGAGTCATGAGAAACCCTTACTAAAAAGGGCAGAATATCTGTACCTTAGGAAATGAAAGCAAATGGAAAAGAACACAATGACAAAGGGATCACTCCTTCTTCACTGAATCTACACGAATTATAATCATATATTACTATACGTTCAGTTAATGTCACAACGGATTTTAAATACTTATTAGCTCATTCATTAAGTTCATTACTGATTTTAATTCTTAATGTTATTCAGATTAACACGTTTAGGGTTTCTGCTAATTATAGTAACTTTTAGGGTAAGATTCACAAATAGTCAAGTTCTAGGGTTAATTAAAGGATAATTAGTTAAAGTTTAGGGTTTAAACGTATCTTAAATCAATCAATAACCAAGTTAGGGTTTAAGCTTATCAATTAGGTTTTAGGGTTAATCCAAATTAGAAAGTGGGTTAAGATAGTAAGGTAAATCAAATAAGAACAAAAAGGGAACCCGGATTAGACACATGACAATCTCTAATAAGTTAACAAACCTATCTCAAAACCAAATACACCCTCTCGGATCACACAACCACACCCTTCTCGTTAACCATTATAAACACCCACAAAACCTTAGCAAGACAATTCGCACACACAAATATTTGAATACCATAACAAGACCACCAACACTACAAAGTTAACGAGACAAAAAGAAAATAAGTCACAATCCCATTCTATAAGTCCAACCCCCTGCATGCAACCCACGTAATTCTCCCACTCAAATTTTACCTTCTATAGACGCATGCATGTAGGATATTTACTCACAGATTACAACTTGAGACCCACATATGAAATCACCACTTATAAAACATTTTTTTTCTTTTTTTAACCCATACAAGCGACACTAGAAAACCTTAAACAAACCAACATTAAATCACCCACCACCAGAAGCCACAAGGCTTAGTCGACACCCAACACACCTAAATGCAACGCACTTATATAGCCCTCGTAACAACTTGACAGTCCCTCGACAATACTATTATTTCTAGATAAAACTCACACACACGACGACATTTATGCTAGACTCGACACAACCACTAGACCATAACCCCTCGCTAAAACAATTATTTGACACACACAACATACGCGTACAATCACCACTCTAATATCTGTTAAACGAGGCCAAAACATACAACCATGCACCTACAATCACAATCCCAACAGCCCTTGTTAGATCAACATTTACTCAAACAGACACTCACCCCATTATCATGCAAACGTGACCAAACTCATGAACCCAAGCATGTAATACCCACATGTATATGCTACTTTCTGATCACCAAGCACTCACACTCACACGTTCAATCACCAACAGCCCACACGACATGATTGACACCAACACAATACTACAAGATCTGTACCCACACTCGCCCATGAAATCATGAACAAAACACACTCGCACCATCACAGCTCCAACACCAGATTAACGAGCACAAGCACACATAAAGATTTCGATTTAGGGCTGAAACAATGAGAAGGATAGGTCGAAAGGAAAGAAAACAAAAGTCGACACAAGAAGCTTAACCATGTTTCTAGTATTTTATGTGGCGAAATATCTTTTACCTGATTATAAAATTAGCATAGCATACTATATAGGTCTGATTTTGCATACCTAAGTGTCGTATATTATGAGTGGAAAAACAAAAGGAAGACCATGGTTACCTCTAGGCTGATAACAAGAGATCAAAGAGAACAACAAGGACAACGATGTGAACTTGGCTGCTACACACCACCTCAACGATCACAAGGCTGCTACAACTCTTGGCTTCAAATCTTTGGAAGAAAACAGTGAGTTTGGGTCTGCTTATTTGTTTTGGGTCGAATGGTAAGAGAAGAGAAAAGCAGAAAGGCTTGATATATGAGTTGAGGCTGAAAAGAAGGAATACCGTGTTTGAAAAAGGAAAATGTGTGTGTTAATTATGGCATGTTGTTGGGAATTAAATGTTTCTGACTTAGTACTGCTAGACAATTACACTAACAGTACAAACTGTTAGTGTATAACTAAAGACTGCTGAAGAAACAACTAACAGTACAAAATGTCAAGTTATTACTACTAGTTGTGAAGAAGGTACTGCTGCATAGATAACTGCTTTAGAAGATATTGTAGAGGATAAGTATGGAATGGATCTTTTGTATATCATATTTAGTTAGAAATATACGGTAGAATCCTTATCTTGTAAAGGACTCCTTAAGTCTATAAAAGGAGATCCTAGGTTAGATGTTTACGTACGAGTCATACAAGTTTTGTTAAGATTCAAGGTCGTTGTAACCCTAGTGATATTGAGATCACTCATATTATTCTTGGATAATATTGAATCATTTGAAGTTAAACATTTTGTTCATTTTTCATTCTATATTACTATTACATTAAACAACATCTTCTAAGTGTGGTTAAGTAGATTCCGCATACCTGACTACATAACCTCAAAGTATCATAAACACATCGTAAAGGAGTAACATCCTAAGTGTTTTAAATCCTCTCAAGTGGTATCAGAGACAGGTTGGTACTATTGATTTAGAAGAAAAGTAATGGACATGGAGACTACACAAACAAACATGGCTGCTAAATTACCAATGCTGAAGCAAAACGAATTTGATATTTGGAGGCTTCGAATAGAACAATACTTCCAAGTGCAGGACTATGCACTCTGGAAATTATTGAAGAAGGAAATTCCTTCAAACCTTCCACATTTGTATCAACAGTTAATGGTAAAGAAGAGACTGTTGTGCAAACCTCTCCAGTGACTGCAGAAGAGAGGCTTCAAAAGAAGAATGATGTCAAGGCTAGGAGCTTACTGATGATGACCATTCCTTGTTTGAAGCAATCATTGCTCGGTATGGTGGTAATGAAGCAACCAAGAAGACCCAAAAGACTTTGTTAAAGCAGAATTTTGAAAACTTTACTGCAACCAGTAATGAGTCTTTGAATCACATGTTTAATAGGTTGCAAAAGATTGTTAGCCAACTTGTTGTTCTTGGTGTTGACATACCTCAGGAAAATATGAACTCTAAGTTCTTGAGGAGCTTACCTGCAGAGTGGGCTATGCATGTGGTGGTCTAGAAGAATAAGCCATACATCGATACTATGAGCCTCAACGTGAGGATTCGATAAACTTTAAGGATGTTATTCCTTTGTAACTTGTGTATGTGATACTTTGAGTTAATATGGTTAAGTATGCGGAATCTACTTAACCACACTTAGAAGGTTATTTGTTTATGGAAATGGAACAGTGATGCTTGTGTAATGAACAATGAACAATGAAAGTTTAATACCAAATGATTCAATATTGTTGAAAATAATACGAGTGATCTTCACTATCACTTGAGTTACAAAAACCTTGAATCTATATGTTTCAATGACTTATGATTTCTATGATAAGTTATGTTCTTTGTTCTTGACAGATATGTAATTTTAAGTTCATGCATCAGGTGCTTATCTCTAAGCTAAGATCTTCTTTTTATAGTCCAAAGAAGATCTTTTACAATATTGTCAAGTCTTGTCGACCTACTTGCTAGCTTATGTTGAGTGTGTCAGTAGCTAAGAAACAACATGTATCTATGTTTACAACTTGATTGACTGACTACAAATCAAAGATATTATCTACCGTATATACTTGACTTTTATACATAAATATCTTTTTAAACTTATCCAACCAGCAATAGTATACGCGACATTTATTCATCCAGCAGTAGGAATCAGCAGTACCTTTGTTTGTACTAGCAGTACTAACTTCAGTTAGTACTGTTAGTTATAACTTGAGAAGTCTTCAGATATACACTAGCAGTTAGTACTGTTAGAGTATTCTTCTCAGCAGTACTAATCTTCAGAACATTTAATTCCCAACACTCAATAATTTATATTGCAACTTCAAAATTGTTGAGCAGGATGTGAAGAAAGCTGGAGGTGCTAGTTTAAGCACTGGGAACATAGCCTTTGTGTCATCTCTCAGTAATTTAAATCCAGATGAAGTAAAAGTTGTTGCAGGAGTTAGTACTGCTAACCCTAGTGTTAGTACTGCTAGCTCATCAAGCAGTACTACTGGTATCCTGAATGATACTACCTATTGTGCTTTCCTGACAAGCCAGAATGATGGGTCAATGCTGACACATGAAGATCTCCATGAGATAAATGATGATGATTTGGAGGAGATGGATCTCAAGTGGCAGATTTCACTTCTTAGCATGAGGGCTAAGAAATTCTGCCAAAGAACTGGCAAGAAGATCACCATCAGCAGTAATGATATAACAAGTCCAAGGTAGAATGCTACAACTGTCGCAAGTTAGGGTATTTTTCAAGGGAATGTAGAAGCCCCAAGCAACAGGATAGCAGGAGCAAGGGTTATGGAAGTAAGCCCAAGGCTATGGAAGAAGCTGAGCCAACCTCAAAGGCTATGGTGGCTATTGATGGACTAGGCTATGACTGGAGTTTCATGGCAGATGATGAGGAAGCACCTACTGAGATGGCACTTATGGCCTTAACTGACTCTGAGGTACTATGTACTAAAAATTGTTCTAAAACATGCACTGCTCTAAAAGAATATGAAACTTTAAAGAAACACTATGATGAGCAGAGAATTGAATTAAACAAAACAAATTACAATTTGTCTAATCATAAGAGAGGTTTAGCAGTCCTAAAAGAACAAATAGTGCATTATAAGAACAATGGGTCTGCTTTTGCTGAGGATATAGTTGTTCTTAAGAGAGATTTGTCAATTAAGAATGCTGGGATTAACTTGCTAAAATCTGAATTAGATAGAATCACTAAGGCAAAAGACAATATACAATTAACTGTAGACACTTTGGAGTATGTATCAAAAGGTGTAAACAAAATTATAGAGTGTCAAATAGTTAATAAGGCTAAGTCTGGGTTGGGGTATAAAACATGTCCACCTCCTCACAGAGGAGTGCCTGCACCCCCAGGAACTAACCTAGAACATACAGGTTTACCTAAGTTTCAAAAACCTAAGTTAGAGTATGGTTGTAAGCCAAAAGAGAATATAATTGCAGAGAAACCTATAGAAAATAATGAGCCTTTTAAGAGTGCAAGTGACACCTCTCTTGCTGAGGATAAGGTGTATACTGATAGGAATTCAGATGCTTCAACTATTGAGGACTGGACATCTGATGATGAAGAAGATCAGTTTGTAGTTAAACCTGATATGGTAAAGTTAGAAGGAATCAATGTTCCTAAGGTGGTTAATAATGAGACTGTTAAGCCTACATCTAATGTTAAACTAGTTAGGAAAAAAGTTAGGTACTGTGAGATGTATATGTCCACAGACAAAAAGGCTTTGCCATGTCACATCAGCTAGGAAGTGATTTTGTCATGTAAAAAAAGGCTTGTTTTACTTGTGGTAGTTTTGACCATCTTGAGGCTTTTTGTCATAACCATCAAGGGAGAAAGATGGTTACTGTGAATAACAGGGTAACTGGGAACACAAGTCAAAGGGTGAAATTGAATAGCTTAAGATTTGTTAGATCTCACCCTAATACTAATAGAATGACTCCCAGGGCAATTTTATTGAAGTCTGGCCTCAAACCAATTAGTACTGCTCAACCAACAGTTAGTACTGCCAGACCTTTTAAAACTCTTTACCCTAAACCAACAGTTTCAAGTGCAAACAGAACTTTCAAACATGCACAAAAAACTGTTAAAAGGTCTCTTCATGATAAAGCAGTGGTTCAAAAACAATTTTGGAAACCAAAGGCTAAAACTGCAAAGCCAGCAGTTAATACTGATAGCCAAGCAGTTAGTACTGGTAACTCTAAAAACACTGCTAGGGATCAAAGGGCAAATGTTGTTAAGGCCTCAGCATATTGGGTATAGAGACCAATCAAACCCAATGGTGCATCAATTGTATTGAAAAGATTTGACTATATTGATGCACGAGGCAAACCCAAGTCAGTGATGGCTTGGGTACCCCAAGGAAACTAATTTTCTTATTTTGTATGTAGGGACATTCACAGGAAGATGATGAAGATCAGGGTTATGCAGACAGTGGATGTTCCAGGCACATGACAGGCAACATGTCCTATCTTTCAGACTTTCAACCAATGGATGTGGGACATGTTACCTTTGGGGGAGGAATAGGAGGAAGAATTATTGGTAAAGGCACCTTGAAAACCGATAAATTAGACTTTTAAAATGTGTAATTTGTGCAAGAGCTTAAGTATAACCTGTTTAGTGTCTCACAAATGTGTGACAAAAAGAACAAGGTTCTTTTTACTGACACTGAATGTCTTGTGCTTTCCCCAGACTTTAAGCTTCCTAATGAAAGTCAGGTTCTACTTAAAGTTCCAAGTAAGGGCAACATGTACAGTGTTGATATGAAGAAGATTGTTCCTAAAGAGGCCCTTACTTGTCTTGTTGCAAAGGCCACATTGGATGAGTCTATGTTATGGCATAGAACTTGGTCACGTAAACTTTAAAACCATTAATAAAATTATTAAGGATGGTTTGGTAAGAGGCTTGCCTCAGAAAAGATTTGAAAATGACCAGACTTGTGTTGCCTGTCTCAAAGGAAAACAACACAAGGCTTCTTGTAAGCCTAAGACCCTTAACTCTATTAATCAAACTTTGTTTACGCTACATATGGATTTGTTTGGCCCTACATCTATGAGTAGTATTATGCATAAAAGGTACTGTGTTGTCGTTACTGATGACTATAGTAGATTCACATGGGTTTTCTATTTAGGTTCTAAGGATGAAACACCTAGCATTCTTGACATTCATTACTGAGATAGAAAACTTAGTGGAGAAGAAAGTAAAAGTCATTAGGTGTGACAATGGGACAGAGTTCAAGAATAGACTTATGGATGAGTTTTGTAAGGAAAAAGATATTAGAAGAGAGTATAGTGCTGCTAGAACTCCTCAGCAGAATGGGGTTGCTGAAAGGAGAAATAGAACACTAATAGAAGCTGCTAGAACCATGTTAGTTGACTCTAAGTTGCCCATTACTTTTTGGGCTGAAGCAGTTGATACTGCTTGCTATGTGCAGAACAGGGTTTTGGTAGTTAAACCTCACAACAAGACACCATACGAGCTTTTTAGAGGTAGAACTCCTGCATTAGGATTTCTAAGACCTTTTGGGTGTCATGTAACTATTCTAAATACCTTAGACCATCTAGGCAAGTTTGATGGCAAATCTGATGAAGGATTCTTGGTTGGATACTCTCTAAATAGCAAGGCCTTTAGAGAATACAACACAAGAACTAGGAAAGTTGAGGAGAACCTGCATGTTCAATTTCTAGAAAATAAATCTAACGTTGCAGGTGAAGGTCCAAAATGGCTATTTGACCTTGATACTCTAACACAATCAATGAATTATGTGTCAGTTGTTGCAGGAACCTTTTCTAATGATTTTGCAGGTTCAAAAGCTGATGTTGCAACAAATGAAGTAGGTTTGGGAAAGGAGAAAGATCAAGATCATTTGCTGATGCCAATATGGAACAGTGTGGATTCATCTTCAAAGAATGGTGAGCCTTCTGCTGATAAAGCCAAGGAAGGTATTGAAGATGAAAATGATGTAGATGGAGCTAAGGAACAAGAGAATCAAGATAACAATACTAATGGTGATTGTCCTGTTGAGCCCCAAGTTAGTACTGCTGGGCAAAATGTTCATACTGCTGGCCCATCAGATACTAACACTTCTGATTTCTTTGAAGATGAGGTGGATATCAACAATCTACCACCTACCTATGCAGTTCTCACTACAACACACACAAGGATACACAAATATCACTCCCTAGACAATGTGATTGGGGACATACATTCTGTTGTGAAGACAAGAAGACAAACTATGACTTCAGACCAACAAGGGTTTCTTAGTACTGTTTATGAAGAAAAGCAGCATGAAGATGCCAACACATGCTTGTTTGTGTGTTTCCTCACACAATTTGAACCCAAAAATGTTCTCAAAGCCTTAGAAGATTCAAGCTGGGTAGAAGCAATGCAAGAGGAACTTCTCCAATTCAAGATTCAGAAGGTTTGGGTACTAGTGGATGTACCCAAGGGTATGAGGGTAATTGGCACCAAATGGGTTTTTAGAAACAAAAGGGATGAAAGGGTTATTGTGATCAGAAACAATGCTAGGCTTGTAGCCCAGTGGTATACACAAGAAAAGGGAATAGACTATGAAGAAGTTTTTGCACCAGTAGCAAGGATTAAAGCAATCAGAATATTCTTAGCCTATGCTTCTTTCATGGGCTTCACTGTTTACCAGATGGATGTTAAGAGTGCCTTCCTGTATGGTACTATTGAAGAGGAGGTATATGTCTCTCAACCTACAGGTTTTGTTGATCCAAAACATCCTGACAAGGTGTACAAGGTTGTGAAAGTTCTTTTTGGACTACATCAAGCTCCAAGGGCATGGTATGAGACTTTGGCTTCCTATCTGTTAGAAAATGGATTTCAAAGGGGTAAGATAGATCAGACTCTATTCATCAAGAAGAACATGAAGGATCTCTTGTTGGTACAAGTGTATGTGGATGATATTATTTTTGGATCCACAAGGAAGGAGATGTGTGTAGAATTTGAGAAACTTATGCATGATAAGTTTCAGATCAGTTCTATGGGAGAACTTACCTTCTTTTTAGGGTTGCAAGTAAAGCAATCAATTGAAGGCATATTTATCAGTCAAGATAAATATGTGGCAAAGATACTAAGGAAATTCCAGTTTACTGATGCTAAAGCGGCAAGCACACCAGTTGATCCAGAGAAACCTTTACTTAAAGATGCTGATGGAGAATGTGTTGATGTACACACCTACAGATCTTATATAGGGTCATTTATGTATCTAACTTCATCAAGACCAGATATCATGTTTGATGTATGTGCCTGTGCAAGGTTTCAAGTAACTCCTAAGGCTTCTCATTTAACTGCTGTTAAGAGGATCTTTAGATACCTTAAGGGTCAGCCTAGGTTGGGTCTGTGGTACCCTAGGGAATCACCTTTTGACTTGGTGGCATATTCAGACAGTGATTATACTGGTGCCAGTCTGGACAGGAAATCAACAACTGGTGGATGTCAATTCCTTGGTTGCAGACTGATATCATGGCAGTGTCAGAAGCAGATAATTGTGGAAACTTCTACAACTGAAGCTGAGTATGTAGCTGCTACACGTTGTTGTGGTCAAGTGCTTTGGTTTCAAAATCAACTGCTTGACTATGGGTATAATTTTATGAACACCATGATATATATTGACAATAGCAGTATAATATGCATTATTAAAAATCCAATGCAGCATTCTAAAACAAAACACACAGAAATTAGGCATCATTTTATTAGAGACTGCTATGAGAAAAAGTTAGTTCAAGTGGTTAAAATTGATATTGATCAAAATTTTGCAGATCTTCTCACAAAAGCCTTTGATGTAGGAAGGTTTCAATACTTGGTAGCAAGTATTGGAATGCTAAATCCTTTAAGTTTTTAATCTGTGTGTTTTTGTACATTAAAATGGATTTGTACTGCTAAGCTTGTCAATTAGTTCTGTTTTTGTATAGTTTGTATTGTTAGTACAAATTTGGATTATTTTGTTAGAACTGTTAGTCATATGTTTATGCTGTTATGAAGCAAGTGCTTTGCACTTTGTTTTCTTGGTTTTAGACTAACAATTGCAGGTATGGAAAAATATGCACGAAGGAATTACTAGTGCATTGTGTGAGCAGCAAATGGTGATTCAGTTGCTGACGTAATAGGGTGATGATGGACAGAGTTTGGGAATTCTTTAACAAAGGTTTTATACCTAAGTTAACTGCTTCTTTAAAACTTCTTTCTTGAAATCTTATTATTATGTTTTGTATTGGAATTGATGGCTTAGTTAGTCAGACAGTAACTAACATAACTCACTTTCTACCATTTTATACTTTTGTATAATGAGTTAGTCTAAGGACATCTGGTAGAGAGAACGGCGAGCAAACGTGAATCTAACACTTCTGTTAGAGGCAACAATTGCCACGAGCTAGAAACCTTGTCAAGAAAGCTCTTTGGATGAGTTTATCTGATCACAGGCAGTTATTTATAACTGAAAACATTGGTTCTCACACAATCATAGGTTGCATTAAACTGAAATCATGATTAAGTATCGGTCTTTACACTTAATCCCTTCAAAATGCTTATTAGCAGTATGGTTTTTAATCAAAATTGAGTTAATACTGCTGAGTCAAATTTTTCCAAAAAGTTTGTACTGTCAGGCTTAAAGTTAGTACTGGTAGGCTTAAGTTTGTACTGTTGGATAGTCGTTAGTACTGGTGCGAAATAACAGCTTTTTCAAAATAGCCGTTGAGAGTTAGTTGAGACTTTTACTGCTCAATTCCTTATTTCCAGGGTTTTCCTATTTGGATATTTTTACTTTTAATCTATTATATTAACCTTATCTTCAATCAAAAGTTATCTTTTTCTTGAAGTCAGTCCAATAGAAACCCTAATAAGTCAATCAAAATATCTCAATTCACTTTCTTCATCTATTTTCTAACCTCAATTTACACTATTCACAGCAGTCAAATCATCTTTTACTGAAAAATAATGGCTACTTTATCCTTCGTTGACAAGCACAATGTGGTCGCGTATTTGTAAAAAGCAGAGGATGATGCTACCTTTCATCAGATAGTGGACTTTTTAAACGGTTCCTACATAAGGTATTCTTTAACCTTAAATCCTACTATCTATCAAAGAGTTTTGGCAGACTGCCACTGTCAAAACATTTAAAAATGGTGACAAAGAGCTAAATGCAACAGTGGATGGTAAATCTGTCATTATTACTGAATCATCACTCAGAAGGCATTTCCATCTGAATGATGACAATGGTATTAATGTTATGCCAAACACTGAGATTTTTGAAACTTTAACCAGGATGGGGTACAACATCCAATCACAATATTTAACTTTTCAAAAAGGTTGTTTTGCCCCACAATGGAGGTTTTTAGTTCACACCATCCTTCACTGTCTCAATCCTAAGAAAACCTCATGGGAACAGTTCAGTAGCAATATTGCAACTGCTCTCATCTGCTTAGCTACTGGCAGAACTTTCAATTTTTCTAAACTCATCTTTGAAGGAATGGTTAAAAATGTTGATAGCAAGTCAAAAAATTTTATGTATCCCAGGTTCATCCAAACAATTTTGAACATGAGAAAACAACAACTTCTTCCACACAAAAATATTTATCCAACACCCAAACTTACCCACAATCTTTTTAGTAACATGAAAATGGCTTCAAAAGGGTATAGTGTGGAAGAAGTTCCACTTTTTGATTCAATGCTCCAAGCACATGGTAAAGGATCAACAAGCCCAGCTGACTCCCA
This sequence comes from Artemisia tridentata subsp. tridentata, assembly GCA_021014915.2. Taxonomy (NCBI): domain Eukaryota; kingdom Viridiplantae; phylum Streptophyta; class Magnoliopsida; order Asterales; family Asteraceae; genus Artemisia; species Artemisia tridentata. The sequence goes on from CP139507.1 coordinate 178,309,772, forward strand.
ACACACACCCACACCATCATAAAAATCACCTTCACACCCAACTTCATCACTAGATAGGTCATTATCCAGACAGGACTCTGATGTACCTCAGCACAGAGTTCCTACCCCTCCTAATGTAGCAGATGAGGCTGACTATGTCAGTGTGGAAAGGGCTGCTTCTACTGTCTCAAGCTTAGAAGCTGGGCAGGACAGAAGTAACATAGATAAGACCCAATCCATGGCAACACCAACAGTACCAAGTTCCTATGAACCCAGTACTCTTGTTGGAATCCCAAGCCAAATGAAAACTTTGGGTGGCTCAAAAACTCACCATACGGTGGACTATGAATCTTTGCCCCATGATGCACCTGTCCCTAAAGGTAACACATCAGGAAGTGCTGAGGGCAGACAGACACTTAAGGAATTGATGGACACTTGTACAAAATTGTCTGAGAAAGTTTCAACCTTGGAAGCTGATCTCAAAAGTCACAAGAAGATCTTTGGAGTAGTATACACTTAGCTAGTTTTAAAGGTGAAGAAATTGGAGAAAACAATCAAGACTCTTTAAAGGAAAAGATCAGCACAAGTGGTGGAATAAACCAGTTCATCTTCTTTATCAAGTTCATTAGAGGGTCCAAGAAGAGATCAAGGTGAGGAATCTTCCAAACAGGGGAGGAAGATTGCCCAGTTAGATCAAGATCCTAACATTTTTTTGGTTCAATAGGAGTATGATACTCAGGGGAGGCAAGAACAACAAATGGATCAAGGTACTGCTGATTTTACAGAAGGTACTGGTAGTGCTACACAAGGTACTGCCAGTATACAAGAACAAGGTACTGGTGGTTCACAAGGTACTGCTAGTCTAGTATATACCAGAAGACCAAAGAAAGAAAGAGTGGACAAGGGTAAGGGGATCATGACAGAACAAGAACCATCTTCTCAGAAGTTATCCAAGAAGGAACATGCCCAGATTGCCCTAGATGAGGAACTAGCTCAGAAATTTCATGAAGAGGAGTTAGCAAGGGTAGCCGATGAAGAAAAAATGGCAAGATTTATGGTTGAGTACAAATATCAGACTGAAGAAGAACAAATAGCTGCTCAGATTCTTACTGATAGTGAATTAGCTGCAAAACATCAAGAGGAAGAAAGGTCTCAGTACACTAGAGAAGAACAAGATTAGGCCATTGATGACCTTTTAGAATAAATGAGGCAGAAGAGATCAAAGAAGAAAACTTATCAGAAGAAAATCCCTTCAAGAAGTGAGCAACTAAGATATATGAAGAATTATTTGAAACATCAGGATTATTGGAAAGAAAAGTGGTTCACAGGAAATCTTTTGAAGAAATAGAAAGATTGTATATCAGTGCTCATACAAGAATCCATAAATCTTTAAGAGATGAAACTAAAATAGTTGAGACTGAGTCTAGCAAGGGTGTGAAAAGAACAACACAGCTATTGGAATCAGAGGAATCCAAGAAGCAGAGGATAGAAGAAAAGCATAATGAACCAGTTGAGGAAGAATCAGCTGAGGAAGAGGAAGAGATACTGACTAATGAACAGATACATGGAATGATGGTAGTAGTCCCAGAAGCTCTCAATGTTGATCCTATTCAGGCTAAGCATCCCATTATTGACTAGGAAGTTTACTCAGATAAAAGAATCAAGGGATGGAAGATCATCAGAGTAGGAGGAAAGTCTGAAGTCCATAAGTTCTTTGAAGACATAATAAAAGCCTTTGACAGAGAAGATTTGGATAAGTTGTGGAGCTTAGTTCAAGAAAGGTTTAGATCTGTAGATCCTACAGATGATAAGGACAAGGAATTATGGGTTGAGCTTAAAAGACTATATGAGCCAGATGCAAATGATTCACTGTGGAGATTCCAAGCTCATGATTTGGCTACTACTTGGAGGTTATTTGATAACTGTGATGTTCATCAGGTTTCTACAAAAGCAGGAGTAGAAGTTTACATGCTAGTGGAGAAGGACTACCCACTTAGGGCAGGAATCTTGATTGTAATGCTAGCTTCCAAACTCAAAGTAGAAGAAGACTCAGAAATGGCAAGGGAGTTAGTAATAAAAATCTATCAGCAGACAGAAGACACAAAGTCCAGAAGATAGTGTTTGGAAGAGTCCTCTCAATCTCCATTTAATTCAGAGAAACTTAATGATTTAGGGTAAATCACAAGTTTAGGGGAGGATTGTTGGAAATTAACTGTTTCTGACTTAGTATTGCTGGAAAATTACACTAACAGTACAAACTGTTAGTGTATAACTGAATTAACTATTTCTGACTTAGTACTGCTGGAAAATTACACTAATAGTACAAACTGTTAGTGTATAACTGAAGACTATTGAAGAAACAACTAACAGTACAATCTGTCAAGTTAGTACTGCTAGTTTTGAAGAAGGTACTGCTGCATGGATAACTGCTTTAGAAGATATTGTAGAGGATAAGTATGGAATGGAACTTTTGTATATCATATTTAGTTAGAAATAAAAGGTAGAATACTTATCTTGTAAAGGACTCCTTAACTCTATAAAAGGAGATCCTAGGTTAGATGTTTACGTACGAGTCATACAAGTTTTGTTAAGATTCAAGGTCATTGTAACCCTAGTGATATTGAGATCACTCATATTATTCTTGAATAATATTAAATCGTTTGAAGTTAAACATTGTGTTCCTTGTTCATTCTATATTACTGTTACATTAAACAACATCTTCTAAGTGTGGTTAAGTGGATTCCGCATACTTGACTACATAACCTCAAAGTATCATAAACACATCGTAAAGGAGTAACATCCTAAGTGTTTTAAATCCTCTCACATGTCGTGTGTGATTAGGCAATGAGGGAACACATGCAAATCTTCTATTTTAGAAGTGATATTTGGTCTTATCAAGACTTTAACTAACGTGTGAAGGCTACTAAATTTTTAGTTTTATCACTTTCATGCAAACGTGTTGGGTATATAAGGATTTAAAAGTGTTTCATGTTATGTAGCTTAGGATGGCAAGAAAACATGTCGGGTGATATGTGTTAGGAATTTAAAATGTGACAAATTTTATTAAGTTAGTTAAGTATAGGTTTATTACTAATAATATCATATAATATATAGTTTTATTAGTCCCTCAATATTAATCAATACTTAGGGTAACATCAAATTATTTATAAAAATGTGAATCTGGATTCTAGGGTTTTACAAATGTCTTAAAGTAAGTTTTGTGGAAATTAAATGTGAATTAGCAGGGTCATGAAATGGTTGTTAGGTCAGTTGATGTGTCACTCATATTTAGTATTAGTAGAAATGACGGACACGAGTGGCACATCAAGTAGTTTAACTAACATCTTATAAAATGTTTCTTGGACACTTATTTTACAGTTTCTTTGCTCGGTTTTTTATGTAATCTTCGGGATTACCTGTATGTTTTTTGACTTTTTTTCATTGTCAAGATAATAAACAGAATTACTTTGATCTGTCGCGGGACAAGAGGTGCTAGGTGTGGAATTTCAGTGTGGTGTGTGTTTTGTAGACCTCATCTGGATAATATCAAATGGTCCTTTCTTATATCTGAATTTGCATCTTCAGCTTGCTAATGATGTTGTTATCATGGGGATTCTATGCATGCCGTGGTCAGTGGTTTTTGCTACACGGATTAGTTGTAATCATGATTCAGGTTTGATTTTTAAATTGGTACTATACATTTTATGAGGTAATACTTGATTGGTCAGCATACGTGTATATGTGTTTGGCTGAGGTTTCTGACTTCTTTTGGAGTCTGGTATGTGATCCTAATATTTTGTGTATTCTTTTGAGTATGGTATGCGGTCATATGTATGTGAGTTGTGATAATGGCTATTGTTTTTGTGGGTGCTACAAATTTTTTGTTTCCTGTGCAAAATAGGTGCTTCCTGAATCCTTTTAAACTCTGCTATTGTACGCGGTTGTAATTCTTTAAAGTGCGGTATGTGTTCAGATTTATGAGTTGTGTTACTGGTTGTAGTTTTTTTTGTAAATGCTATAATCTATTTTTTGCCTCAGCAGAACAGGTGATTCTTAATTTTTCTTAAAGTCGGTTGTGTGGTCATGGTTGTTGCTTTTCTAAGTTTGTGTATAATATGTGATCAAGATTGCTGATTTAATACGTGTTGTTAATCAACAAGCGGAGCTGATTTTTGCTGTATAGAATCTGATGTATTTTTATGTATCCTGATGTTTTATCGTATTAGATGTTGGTCTATGTTAATTGAATATCCTACAGACTTCATTTGTTGTTTTTGTGAATCTGCTTTAGATGGGTGTTCCTATGTTATGGTTATTTGGTTTCACTTGTCGTGTCAAATACTTTTTTTTGGTGCAGTTGTTAATAGATTGATATCTATTGTATTCAGGTTATGCAAGAATTGTCAGCTGAACATAATAATACTATGGTGAGGGGTGGACGAAATCGAATTAAATATTCTCTATGGCGCTTAATATTCTCTATGGCGCTTAAAGGTGAACTTTGCTTATCAAGTTGGTTTAGTAGCCAAGTGTGTATTTGGGAATAGGAACAGTTTTGTGACAACTGACATTTTCAGGTTAACACTTAACCAAAAACTTGAATGTTTTATTCTAAAACGGTGATTACTTGACTTTAAGTATAACCGTTAGGTTATTCCGAGCATAACGAGAAACAACTTTGAACGTATTCCGGGACTAGACTAAGTTTAGTCTATATTTAACACCGTGTTCTCCTGTTTTTATTTAGAGGAAAAGGAAAGTAATGGGAAGTATAGAAAGTGGTGAGGAAAGAAAAAGAAAGATTGTTAAAAAATTGTTAGTGTTCTTGAGTTATAAATGAAAGAGGAGGAAAGTGATAAGAAAATTGTTATTTGACAATTATGTCCCTATCATATATTTTTTTGAGGCTCGAATTAAAATAAATAAAAGGGCAATATAGTCATACAAATGGATCATTTTCCATTCCTTTCACTTTCATCCCAAAAATGAGATGAAAGTTGTGACCAAAAAAAAAAAAAAAAAAAAAAAAAAAAAAAAAAAACTATCACTTCCCTCCCTTTTTCCACACTTCCACTTACTTTCCTTCCTCGAAAAAAAACTTGAGAACACACATTTATTTTTGTTTCCATCACTTTCTTTCACTTTCACCCAAAATTAAAACTTGAGAACATAGACCGGGACTAGACTAAGTTTAGTCTATATTTAACAAGTACATTATGACTCTCATAAGCATGTTTTATTCATTTGCATTTCGTTTCATAAGTTTTACGTAAATCATCTAAGACTTGCATTAAGTCTCATGCATGCATGCAATACCTAACTGCTGATGCAAATAATGTTCTAAAACGTTATTTATATCTTTCGATAACTTCACGTTTTGAGGGTGACAAAATGTGAAAACACGTTACGTTAAAATTAACGTAAACAAGTTTTTAGTCGAAAGATCCCATTTCTACGCAAATCACTCTAGGTCTGCACAAACAAATTTACAACTTGACAAATGATCAAAGAAACGAATTTGTGTTTAAAACTTCACATTTTTAATGTGACAAAACATTTTTTCAAAAATATACTTTACAAGTTATTTTTGAATAATTAAGAAATGTTTTATTGGAAAAACAAGTTCAAATAACATAACAGCTATTTTCCCCCCCAAAATCAGCTCCAAACTACCCCAAATAAATTTTCACCACTAAAGACAAAAAGAGGAGCGTTTTTGTCTAGCAAGGTACTACTAAATTTAGTGGTACCATGGAAGATTTAGTGGTACCGTGTATACATAACGGCTAGAATTTTTCTGCCTATAAATACCAGCCCTCTTCACAGTTTTTGGGCATCCTTTTTCACACATAACTTTCTGAGTTCAATACTCTTATCACATCTACTCTTCTAGATCATTTAGTTTAGTTTTCTTTTGTTTAAAGAGTGATCCAATCATCCAACCAGGTGATCACATTCATTCCTCTACTAGTGCAAGAGAAGAATACAAGGTATCAAAGAAGATACAAAGTGTTGTAGTTGTAGTTAGTGCACTTGTAACATTTGTTACACACTTGTTGTATCTTTGTATACATCAAGTTCATTTTTATTTTGAGAGTTTGTGAGAGAAGATCATTATGATCATATAGAGATATTGAATATCTCTTGTAGCTTGTGAGCTAGTGTGTTGATCAAAGGTAGATAGGGTGATTGAGTTAAGTAAGAGTTGATCATTGTGATCTTGTGAGATCTTGGAGATCTCTTGAAGCTTGTGGGCTAGTGTGTTGATCAAATGGATCAAGGGTAGATCGAGTCTAGTGTGGTGATTGTGTGAAGTAGAAAGGATCGGGTAGATCGTGGTAGATTGGTGCTAGCTAAGATTAGCACTCGACATTTAGCTTAGTGTCAAAAATTAGGATAAGTGACGTTGTACGGTTTTCTCCGCCTGAAGGGAGGTTTGTTGACATAGTGCTTGAAACTCTCGAGTGTGGTACTCAGGGAGTGGAGTAGGACGAAGAAGAGCTTCATGACCGAACCACTATAAATCTCTTTGTCCCGGTTTGATCTTTCCATCTCTTTTCTTTACATTTATTATTTACATTAGATAGTTTAGTTTAGTGTTCATATTGGTGTTGATTGATTACATATAAGATTCGAATCAAAGTTTTTCAAAAGTAAAGTTTTGAAACAATTTAAAAACCGATAAAACTATTCAACCCCCCCCCCCCTTTTAGTTTTTCACAATTGGTACCAGAGTCACGTCAGTCAAGATTTTAAAGTAAATTGTATTTTAAAACTTGAATCGATCAATGGATTCCGACAAATATCAAGAAGGGCAATCTATGCAAAGACCACCACTTTTCAAAACCAATTGTTTTATATATTGGAAAACAAGATTTGAAACGTATGTGAAATCAAAAGACATTGATCTTTGGCATATTATTACCGAGGGAGACTTTCAACCGATTCAAAAGAATCCGGAAACTAAAAGGGATGAAATAGTTCCTTATTGTAAACAAAGTGATGAACTTAAAAGAAAAATAGCCAAAAATGATGAGGCTAAAATGATGATTTATAATTCTTTGCCGAAAAAGGAATTTAACCTTGAATCTGCCTAGAAAATGACCCAACTTGCTAGCTAGTTTTAAACACTTTAAGGAATCCTTTTTGCAAATCTCTTTTCACCATATTGTTATAGAAGGGCTTATGAATGTTTAAGTGCAAATTTATAATTTTTGGAAATTTATTCGTATTTTTAAAATTTTCACCCGACGAGTTACCCAACAACTCAAGCTGCTGGAAAATATGTCTTTTTGCACACATTTCAAGGACTTAAACTCCAAACTAGAAGCTCTAATTGGAATTTTGAAAAGCTAAGTCATAGCACTAACTCCAGTAGTTGAAATTTTGAAAATTCATTGAAAAACGAACGAGTTATAGCCTTACGAAGTCGGGCAAAATTTCAAAATAAAACTGTTTATTTAGGATAGCAGCTTTTAAGGCCTTTATGGGTATCTAAAACATTATTGTAAGTACCCTGTTCCAAACATTTCCTTCAAGTAGACGGCAAGTTTCACCAGACATTTTTACGTTCATTCTAGGCTTTGAATGAGCAAAATTGGCCAAGAAACGAGTGAGTTATGCCTGTTTTAAGTCATTCTTTAATTCTAGACAGCAACTATTTTAGAACTTTGTTATAAAAGGGAAACATTAACTCGGTATTCCTAAGTGTCTTTCATGTATGAAAACGTAAAACCTCACTACAAGTTTATATGGGTGATAAAACTTTATAAAACTTATATGCATATGGAACATATCGTATCATTCCTAAGACATCATATTTATTTAGGTCGCAGTTAGAATTTGTATTTCATTGAACTTGCATAATATTACCGTTGTACTACTTGATTGAGGTGATTTTCGTAGCCCCACATTTACTTACCTTATACTCGTTTTGAAATAATTTGGGGTGAGAATACATTGCTTGCCTTTACACATGGACACAAGTACGTTAAACTATTAGGGATTGCCTAAGTACCCGTTAACCCACTATAGCCCCACTGTCATGAACCGTTAATTATTTGTAAGCACAAATATTGTAAATAAATCTATTGGGGTTGACACCCCGTCCGGATTAGTAGTGCTTACTTGATTTCCATATCAAATTGACGTATTTCATTTACGGAACTCTAGGTGTTCTTGGGTTAGACACCTACCGGGGCAACAACTTGTAACAACGTAAACGTCGATTAAGGCATCCGTGTTATGACCTTAGTGCATTTGTAATACTTTTCTGCGATATTTTATTTGTTATAATAGTCACACCCGGAAATCTTGTAGTCCACGTTTATATTTACTTAAGCCTATGATCTAACCAACTTTATGTTGACGTTTTAACGTGTATTTCTTAGGTCCATAACTTGCATGGTCTTGCTTAGCACTTGGAGTCTCATGTTAGATCCGTCATTGCGGTTGCGTCACATGTGATATTTCTTGCATAAACTATTATCGTATGATTGTATCAAAACATATATTTTATTTTGATGTGAAACTTTGGTAATTTGTCTTGTTGGAAAACCTTATTTATTTAAATGAGTCAAACGATGTATTTTAAACGACTCATGTAGAGGTCGTTCTTTATATCTTGTATTCTTTGTACTATGAACATCATACCTCTGGTTACCTTCCGCTGCAATATTTTGAGGCCATGACAATTTGTAAACGATTATGCTAGGATAAGGACGATTGAATAGTTAGGGGAGTTAAGGTCTCGGGTCGCCAATATCTCCTGAGAAGGTGGGAGTTTCTTTTTATATTTTATTTTAGAGTAAATTGCAAAAATCGTCCTTGTGGTTTGGCCAAATTGCACGTTTCGTCCTTGAAATTTATTAAGTGCAAAAATGGTCCAGATTTGGCACTGTTTCATGCACTTTTGGTCCCCCATGTTAACCGGCGTTAAGTGAGTTCCATTAGCACTTACACGTTAGCCCTTTTGGCTAACGATCATTGCAGCACCCATCCTTTAAACTAACGGCCAAACCACAAGGACGATTTTTGCAATTTAATCTCTTTTTTCGATTTTTTTTTTACGCTCTTTATACGTTTTTATATACGAAAAACGTTTTTTATATGTTTTTTTAATAAAAATTTTACCCTCTTTATACGTGTTGATGCAAATAATGTTCTAAAAACGTTATTTATATCTTTCGATAACTTCACGTTTTGAGGATGACAAAATGTGAAAACACGTTACGTTAAAATTAACGTAAACAAGTTTTTAGTCGAAAGATCCCATCTCTACACAAATCACTCTAGAACAAATTTACAACTTGACAAATGATCATAGAAGTGAATTTGTGCTTAAGACTTCACATTTTAATGTGACAAAACATTTAGTTCAAAAATATACTTTACAAATTATTTTTGAATAATTAAGAAATGTTTTAATGGAAAAATAAGTTCAAAATACATAACAGCTATTTTTCCACCCAAAATGAGCTTCAAACATCCCCAAATAAGTTTCACCAGAAAAGCGAAAAGATGAGCGTTTTTTTCTAACACGGTACCACTAAATTTAGTGGTACCGTGTGTGGTTTAGTGGTACCGTGTCCCTATAACGGCCAGATTTTTTCTGCCTATAAATACCAGCCCACTTCACAGATTTTGGGCATCCTTTTTCACACAAAACTTTCTGAGTTTAATACTCTCATCACATCTTATTTTCTTGATCATTTAGTTAGGTTTTCTTTTGTTTAAGAGTGATCCAGTCATCCATCCAAGTGATCCTCTTCATTCCTCTTCTAGTGCAAGAGAAGAACTCAAGGTATCCAAGAAGATACAAGAGTTGTTGTTGTAGTTAGAGCACTTGTAACATTTGTTACACACTTGTTGTATCCTTGTATACATCAAGATCATTTTTCTTTTGAGAGAGTGTGAGAGAAGATCATTGTGATCTTATAGAGATAGTGAATATATCTTGTAGCTTTTGAGCTAGTGTGTTGATCAAGTTGATCAAGAGATGATAGAATAGGTTGAGTCAAGTGAAAGGTGATCATTGTGATCTTGTGAGATCTTGGGAATCTCTTGAGTCTTGTGTGTTGAGTGTGTGAAGTAGAAAGGATCTAGTAGATCGTGGTAGATTGGTGCTAGCTAAGATTAGCACTCGACATCTAACTTAGTGTCGGAAATAGGATAAGCGACGTGTACGGTTTTCTCCGCCTAAAGGGAGGTTGTTGACATATTGCTTGAAACTCTCAAGTGTGGTACTCGGGGAGTGGAGTAGGGCGAAGAAGAGCTTCATAGCCGAGCCACTATAAATCCTTTTGTCCCGGTTTGATCTTTCCATCTCTTCTCTTTACTTTCATTACTTATAATTAGTTAGTTTAGTTTGTTGTTTATATTGGTGTTGATTGATTACACATAAGGCTCGAATCAAAGTTTTTCAATAGTAAAAGTTTTTTAGACAAATTAAAAACCGGTAAAACTATTCAACCCACCCTTCTAGTTTCCCACAATATGTTTTTAAATACGAAAAACGTTTTTATATGTTTTTATTTACGTTTTTTTATAAAAAATTTACGCTCTTTATGCATTTTTTATACGTTTTTATACGTATAAAAACGTTTTTTTAGAACATATAAAAACGTATATGTTTTTTATATGTTCCAAAAAAACTTTTTGTGCCAAAATAATGTTTTTTTTTCCCAAAAACAAACTTTTTTCCAAAACAAAAAATTTCGAAAAAAAGTCACATGACGAAAAAAAATTAAAAAAAAATCGTATAAAAAACGGACGAAGAAAAAAAAATAAAAAAAAATTATACGATTTTTGAAATTTTTTTTAAAAATTTTTTTTTTTTTTTTTTTTTTTTTTTTTTTTTTGACTATTTTCAAAAAAAAAACAGTAAATTGCAAAAATCGTCCTTGTGGTTTGGCCACTATTAGAAAAGGACAAAGTAGCTTCGCAAATTAATATTTTTCAACCACTATTAGAAAAATATAGTTTAACGTCGTAATTTAATATTTTTCAACCACTATTAGAAAATGACAAAGTAGCTTCGCAAGGCTAGTCACAAAATGGTGTACATTGGTCGTTAGGGAATAAGCTCGGCGTTTTTACAAACCTTGTAACAATATCTTAAATTCGTATCATCGAAATTTTGTCCATACGAGTCTCAATTGATGAGAAAAACGGCTCTCAACATGGTTACTTGCAAAAACAATTTTAGACTTAGAAACATTTTTAGTTAAAAGCTAATAAAAATAGGTTGTGAACGCCGGGTTTCAAACACTTGTATCTTGGTCGTTATAAGCTCGTTTTCTATGTTCTTTATGTCCTCGGCTTCGTCTTACAGCTCACTAATAGATTTTTGATATGTCAGTTTGTCCAGTTCGGGTTCAACGCCTCGTTTTACCCGTTCAAAATTGTGCAACAGCACGCTATTTTTCAGAAAAATAGTTTTCGTCGTCAAACTTAGAATTAACGTATCTTTCTCGTCGTAAGCTCGTTTTTGCTCATTCCGGCGGCCACGGTTTCGCTCTTAAGTTTATTTTATAAATATGTAAACAAAAATAACCCATGGTCTACTGATTTTTCCAGAAATTGCAAAAATGGACAGAACCTTGTCTATTCTTTGTTAAAACCAATTTTTCTAGTTCAAGACTTGCATATATCCCTTCCAATCAACACCAAAACTATTCTAAGCCTACCATACACCTTCTTAGGGTGTTATAGGTTCCTAATCTTCACCAAAAATGATGGATCTCATAAGATTATTCATAAAATTCATTAAACTCATTTTAGTGAGAAAATAGATGTTAAGTGGTATATAACATATGTACATTTGCATGATTTGCTACTAGAACATCAAAATAGATTAAATGGAAGTATGAAAGAGTAGAAAATTTATTTAGAAGCTTACTTGAGGTTTGATGAGTTTTTGGAGCAAAACACTTAAGTAACCTTGAGGTTTTTATTTCAAAACCTTAACTAGGAACACTAATAGAGATAGGATAATACTTGATCTTGAATTTTTGGTGAAATCTTCTTCTTGTTTTGTTCTTGGCCGAACCACATAAAGGGTGGGGAAGATGAGAGGATTTTTGGTTAGCTAAATTTGGTTACTTGCATGTATGTGTAATTTATGTAAGATATATATTTAGTTAGTGAATTATTAGTCAAAGTAATCAAGTGCAAATGGACTAGAGGGGGGGGTATGGGGCGGCAAACAAGGGGAAGGAGGGAGGTGATTTGTGTGCTCATTAATGCCTTTGTCTAGTTGATGTGATTATTAGCTAGATTTGGTTATGCTTAGGCTAGTTTTTGTTAGGATATTGTGTTACCAGGTATTGAGTTAACTAGAAATAAATTTTGATGGAATGAAATAAAGTATGAAAAAGTTGTAAAAATTATAAAATCACATTTCTTGCGAGAATCGGGTGTTCAAATAGTTATCGTGTTGAAATATCGCAAACCGTCTAAGTTATAAACTTTAAACGGTATATATAGTAAATGATTTCAAATCATCGAGTAAACTAATAATATAACTTATATATCATTATAATGAGTGTGAAAATATATTAGGACCATAGTCTGAAGTGTCGGGTATATTATTCTTAGTAAATGACTGAGTGTTAGCGTTTATTTAATAAATAACATACGTTAATTGAAATCATGCAAACCCGCGAATGTCCTAACATGCAGATGATGTTACTGATGATATGTAGACTACTCTAGTCTATATGATTTGTTCTAGTGATGATTCATGAATACGCAGCTAAACACTTAAGGTTACGCGAATTTTGAATACCCGTAAACCTAGTTTACGAAATGATGAATGATAACCATGAATAGTGATTTCCTTCCGGGAATGAATAGTGTTTTGTGAATAGTAAAATTTTTTAAAACATCTCAAAGTCACAAACTGACCTCAAAAATGATGAATAGTGAAATGATGAATAGTAACCCATGAATAGTAAATTTTGAAGTTCGGAAAAATGACCTGGAATTACGATTTGTCACAGTCGTCCACCCTAAAAGGAATTCAGTCCCTGAATTCAGTTAGTGTTGGTCTCTGGAGTGGACTCGGCGAAAAGATGTAGATATTTGAGACGCATCTGGTCTTCCCGGTCCCGAGTCTCTTCGAGAATTCCAGCGAACCTTCACGATAGGAATTCGACTCTGCTTCAACTGTTTGACCTCACGATCCATGATTTCTGCTGGTTCCTCCACGAAATTGAGCTTATTGTCGAGTTGAACCTCTTCTAGTGGAATTACGAGGGATTCGTCTGAAAGACACTTCTTGAGGTTTGAAACATGAAATGTGTTATGTACGCTGCTGAGCTCTGATGGAAGCTAAAGTCTGTATGCCACTGGACCAATTCTTTCCAAAATCTTAAATTGTCCAATGTACCTCGGGTTCAATTTCCCCCGCTTTCCGATTCGTATCACGCCCTTCCAAGGCGAGACCTTCAACATAACTTTGTCGCCAACATGGAATTCTAATGGTTTGCGTCTAACGTCGGCGTAACTTTTATGTCGGCTTCTGGCTGTTCTGAGTCTTTCTCAGATCTGAATTATCTTTTTTGTTGTTTCGCGAACCACTTCTGGACCAGTGAGTTGTGCTTCTCCAACTTCGGCCCAACAAACAAGGGACCGGCACTTTCGACCATAGAGTGCCTCAAATGGTGATGCTTTTATGCTGGTGTGATAACTATTTTTGTAAGAGAATTCGATCAATGACAAATGGTTAGCCCAACCATTTCCAAAGTCAATCACACATGCTCTGAGCATATCTTCCAATGTTTGAATCATTCTCTCGCTCTGACCATCGGTCTGAGGATGATAGGCAGTTCTCATGTCTAATTTGGTTCCAAATGAATCTTGTAATGAGTGCCAGAAGTTTGAAGTAAATCGACTATCTCTGTTGGAAATGATGGAAATTGGTGCACCGTGCTTTGAGACTATTTCTTTGACGTAAAGTCTAGTAAGCTGATCCATAGAATAAGTCTCTCTGATTGGAATGAAATGGGCTGATTTAGTGAGAGGATCAATGATTACCCAAATAGCATCATAACCGCCTGATGTTTTGGGAAGTTTAGTGACGAAGTCCATTGTAATGCATTCCCATTTCCATTGGGGAATTTCTGGTTGCTGAAGTAATCCTGATGGTTTCTGGTATTCGGCTTTTACCTTAGACCAAGTAAGGAATTTGCTAACATACATAGCTATCTCTGCTTTCATATTCGGCCACCAATAAAGTCTCTCGAGATCCTGATACATCTTATCAGAACCTGGTGAATGAAATACTTTGACTTGTGCGACTCATGCATAATCAACTCTCGTATCCCGCCATAGAGAGGTATCCAGCTTCTATCATTGAAGCATAATACTCTGTCTGCTCTCTTTACGAATCCATTTGTATTCTCTGGCATTCCATAGAGTTTCTCATTTGGTCGATTTTCCTCCTTGAGTGCTTCCATTTGCGCCTCGAGGATTCTTGATGGTAAAGGTGAAATGATTCTCATTCCTAATGATCTGACTCTCAAAGGCTTGAGTCGTTCTTTCCGGCTAAGGGCATCTGCCACAACATTAGCCTTTCCTGGGTGATATCGAATCTCACAATCGTAATCACTAAGCAATTCCAACCAACGACACTGTCTCATGTTAAGTTCCTTCTGATCAAGTATATATTGTAAGCTCTTGTGGTCTGTAAACACTACACACTTAGTACCGTAGAGGTAGTGCCTCCAAATCTTGAGTGCGAAAACCACGGCACCCAACTCTAAGTCGTGAGTGGTGTAATTCTTCTCATGAGTCTTAAGTTGTCGAGATGCATAAGCTATTACCTTCTCGTTCTGCATTAGCACTGCTCCAAGTCCTTTCGGCGAAGCATCACAATATACCACGAAGTTCTCAATCCCTTCGGGTAGTGCCAAAATTGGCGCACTACACAACTTTTGCTTCAATAACTGAAAAGCGGACTCTTGTTTCTTTCCCCACTCGTACTTCTGGTTCTTCTGTGTCAACTTGGTCAAAGGTTTAGCTATCTTAGAAAACCCTTCAATAAACCTTCTATAATATCCGGCAAGTCCTAAGAATTGATGAATCTCTGTAAGAGTCTTGGGCATCGCCCAATCTTTAACAGCCTCGATCTTTGTAGGGTCAACCTATAATCCTTGAATATCAATGACATGACCAAGAAATTGTACTCTTCGGATTCAAAAATCACACTTCGAAAATTTAGCATACAATTTCTCTTTCTTGAGTAGCCCTAAGATCGTTTTGAGGTGTTCTCTGTGCTCTTCTTCGCTCTTTGAGTAAATCAAAATGTCGTCGATGAATACAATCACAAACTTATCCATATACGGCTCGCATACTCTATTCATGAGATCCATGAATACCGCAGGTGCATTGGTTAATCCGAACGGCATTACTTGAAACTCATAATGACCATAACAAGTTCTAAATGCTGTCTTCGGAATATCTTCCTCTCGAACTCCGAGCTGATGGTAACCGGATCTCATATCGATCTTTGAATAAAAACTAGAGCCTTGCAATTGGTCGAACAAATCATCTATTCTGGGAATTGGGTAACGATTCTTCACCGTTAACTTGTTTAGCTCCCGATAGTCTATACACATCCTGAAAGATCCATCCTTCTTTTTCACAAATAAGACCGGTGCTCCCCAGGGCGAGGAACTTGGCCTAATGAATCCTTTGTCTAAGAGCTCTTGCAACTGGTTTGACAACTCTTGCATTTCTGATGGTGCTAGTCGATAAGGTGCTCGTGCGACTGGTGCAGCTCCTGGCACTAAGTCAATCTGAAATTCTACTTGGCGAGTAGGCGGTAATCCAGGCAAGTCTTCGGGAAAGACTTCTGGAAAATCTCGGACAATCGGTACATCTTCAAGTCGTTTCTCATCCGACTTCTTTTCTATTATATGTGCCAAGAAAGCATAACAACCCTTCTTTATGTATTTCTCAGTTTTGACGCATGATATGATACTGAGTCTAGTCCCACTACGTTCTCCACAAATGATCAAGGTTTCACCGTCGTAAGGAAGATGAACAACTTTCTCATCACAAATGATTCTTGCTTAATGTCTGGATAACCAATCCATACCGATGATGACGTCGAAACTTCCAAGTTCTACGGGCATGAGGTCTATATTGAATGGGTGATTTAGGAAATTGAGTGTGCAACCACGGACAATGGTGTTGGTGCTAACTAAACTACCGTTAGCTAGTTCGATGTGGTAAGGAGTGTCTAGTGTGGTTGGTTCGATGTTGAGTAAAGGTGCAAATATAGTAGAAACAAAACTTCTATCGGCTATTGAATCAAATAAAATGGATGCATAACGATTATTGATGAGGAACGTACCCGTGACAACATTTGGGTCCTCCTTGACATCTTCTCCTCCTATAACATAAACTCTTCCTCTAGCTGTTCCACCTTGGTTCCCGTTTCCTTGATTCTTCCTTTTTGGACAGTCACTCTTGAAATGTCCTTTCTCTCCACAGCCAAAACATGTCACTAGGGGTCTCTGATTATCAGCCAAAAATTGGAATCTTGCAATCTCTGGTCGAATGACCAACCTTCTTACAGTTACCACAAGGATTAGGACAATTTCCAGGGTTATGATGACTTTGACACTTGTTGCATTTAGGTAAGGTACCATTGTAACCTTTCTTTTCTGTTGAGCCTGCAGCATAAGCCTTTGCAACTTCTTGTCTCTTTGGTGGTGGTTGAGTAGCATTGCCACTCTGATTGTTGTCCCACCTTCTCTTGTTGTTGTTGTTGTTATTATGGTTGGTATTGTTTCGGTTGTTGTTATAGTTGTTGGAGTTGTTATTGTTGTTATTGCGGTTATTGTTGTTGTTGACAGTAGTTCCCTTCTTCACTACTTGAGCCATAAGCTTCTGAGATATTCTAATTGCTTCGTCCAGTGTGTGTGGATCAAAAGAAATTACATCCCCACGGATGCTGTGTGGTAGTCCACCAATGAAGTTTTCTAACAATTTCTCGTTATCTGGAACCATAGTTGGACATAGCGCGGCCAACTCTTGAAATCTCCTAATGTAGGTTTCGATCTCATTACCTATAGTCACCAACTCATAAAACTCTGTTTCTAACTTCTTCACCTCAGTGCGTGGAAAAAACTTCTTACTCAGTAACTTCTTGAATTCTTCCCACGTGAGCTTATAAGCATTTTCCATGCCAATAGGCTGTGCATAAGAATTCCACCATGACATAGCTTCATCAATGAGTGTATAGGTAGCGAACTTTACCTTGCTGTCATCTGGACAATTGCATAGAAGAAATACATATTCTGTCTTCTCAAAGCAATGGATCATAGCAGTGGCTCCTTCAGTGCCTTTGAATTTTGTGGGATCGCCACTCTTAAAGTCCTTGTATGTACATTTACGAACATTAGTTCCATTAGCAGCCAGCCCTGAAGCTTCTGTTTTTTCTGCCCGAGAAGCGGCTTCAGCTGCGACTTCAGCAGCCCATGCAGCTAAAGCCTCTCTTTCAACTACTAGTGCTGCCTCTATACTGCCGGCAACAAGTTTTCTAATATCAGCTGGTGTCATCGCTGTAGTAGCTTTCTTTGGCGACATAACTCTTCATAATCACAAGGATAACAATAATGAGAATCTCACAAATAGAAATGATCATCATACACAATATATACAACCACAACATGTATAAATACAACCACAACATGTATAAATACAATGAAATCACAACGAGAAACAACCATGTGGAAATCTAGAAGAGGGGGTTGAATAGTTTTACCGGTTTTTATGTTCTTTTAAATCGTTTTAGGACTTCTTAAAAACTTTGCTATTGGAAACCTTTGATTCGATTCTTATGTGCAGTCAAACAACACCAATATGAACTACACTCTAAACTAACTAATAATAATTAATGAAAGTAAAGAGTAGAGATGGAAAGATCAAACCAGGACAAAATGATTTATAGTGGTTCGGCTACGAAGCTCTTTTTCGCCCTACTCCACTCCCCGAGTACCACACTCGAGAGTTTCAAGCACTATGTCAACAACCTCCCTTAAGGCGGAGAAAACCGTACACCTCGCTTAACTTGTTTTCCGACACTAAGCAAGATGTTGATTGCTAATCTTAGCTAGCACCAATCTATTACGATCCACACGATCAATCACTCAAGCCCAATGGCTTCAATAGATCTCCAAGATCTCGACACGATCACAATGATCAACACTCACTTGACTAACACTATCCTATTGACCCTTGATCTTCTTGATCAATCACACAAGCCCAATGGCTTCAAGAGATATTCACTATCTCTCTAAGATCATAATGATCTTCACTCACACTCTCACAAAAGAAAAATGATCTTGATGTATGCTATGATACAACAAGGATGTAACAAATGTTACAAGAAACCTAACAACTACTACAACTCTTGTATCTTCTTGGATACCTTGAGTTCTTCTCTTGCACTTGAAGAGGAATGACAACACCTTGTATCAACTTGGATACTTTGTGCTCTTCTCCTGCTATTCAATAGGAATGAAGAGGATCTCTAAGTTGGATGATTGGATCACTCTTGAACAAAAGAAAAACTAAACTAAATGATCAAGAAAAGAAAATGGTGTGAGGGATTTAAACTCAGAAGTTTATGTGTGAAAAAGGGTGAAGAAAATCTGTGAAGTGGGCTGGTATTTATAGGCAGAAAAAATCTGGCCGTTACAGAGGGACGGCTCCACTAAATCACCGACGGATCCACTAAATTTAGTGGAACCGTGGAGCCGTGTCAGACAAAGACGCTCAATTTTTTGTCTTTTCTGGTGAAAACTTATTTGGGGAAGTTTGGAGCTGATTTTGGGGGAAAAATAGCTGTTGTGTATTTTAAACTTATTTTTCCATTAAAACATTTCTTAATTATTCAAAAATAATTTGTAAAGTATATTTTTGAAGAAAATGTTTTGTCACATAAAAATGTGAAGTCTTAAATCCAAATTTACTTCTTTGATCATTATTGAAGTTGTAAATTTGTTCTAGAGTGATTTGTGTAGAAACGGGATCTTCCGATTAAAAACTTGTTTACGTTAATTTTAACGTAACGTGATTTCACATTTTGTCATCCTCAAAACGTGAAGTTATCGAAAGATAGAAATAACGTTTTTAGAACATTATTTGCATCAACAAACCACGAAATATCATAAATATAATCACAACGCACATGAATATAATACATGAAAATTTCGGCCTGCATGGACCGATATCATAGATAGCACAACCATTCCTACATAGTAGAGTCACACTTGATACATTTTGTTTGTACAACAACCAAAAGACATACAAGTTCTTTAAACTATGTCACACGCCCCGTGACTAGGATAATAATAGTAAAAGCTAACATGATACAAGTCTAGTCTAGGTGTCTTCTGGTGCTCCGCCTGATCCACCCTGAAGCTCGCGGATCTCTGCAGCCATCCTGACTACAATCTCCTCCAGATGCTGAATCCTAAGCTGTGTAGCAACATCCCTGCTCTCTAAAGTAGCAATCCTTGCATGTGCTGAAACTAACTCATCTGTCTGTCGATGTTGCTCCTCTTGTGACATATTGGCTCTGTCGAACAACTCTGGCATCTCCTGCCTCAGCTCAGTGATGCGCTGATGATCCTCCTGCTGTCTAGCCTTTAAACCCTGATAGGAAACATCAATGGATACCCTGCCTAAAAGCAAACCCTCAATCTCCTCCTCCATCGCCTCAACTCGGCTCAATGGAATCTCCTCTAACTGACCTAAGGCCCTGTCAATCTGCTCCTGCTGATGGTCTAATCATGTCTCAAGTGTAGGAGCAGTAGGCTGTTTAGCGGCAGCAGCTCTGGAACTCTCACCGACCTCAAACCTACTAGGTGGTGCAGTCTCTATAGCCTCAGTAGTAGCTGGTGATGGTGTGTCAAGTCGTGCACGCTTCTTGAGCGGCAAGTCAGATAAGGGTGTAGGGTTTCTGATATGCGATGGTGCTGATGATGCTCCAGATAATGGTGAGGCTGGGGATACTGATGATAGAGAGGATGGTGATGATGGTAGTGATGGTGTACAGAATACTACACTCTTTCGCGCTGTCAAGCGGCGTCTGAGTTGATAAGATGGAGTAAACACTCCTGAACGAACACTGGTGGTAGGGGTAAGTGATGATGGTGGTGGTAATGGTACAAAATCAGTTGGTGATCTGGGAGTAAGATGGCGAACTCTCTTCGCAGTCGTGCGCTTCATACGAGGCCCATCCGGACGTAGTCGGTATACCCGACCAAAAGGTATCAGCTGTCCTGGCTGGATGATAGGAACAACTCTAGGCCCACGGCGAATCAATGGTGACAAGGGTGGTGTAGGTGCGACTTCGCCCTCCTCGAAGGGTTCAGTCTCAGCATCGGATGGTAGAGGTGATGGGTCTGGTGTAGGATCAACTGAAGCTAGAACTATGGTGGGTGGTGATGAGACATCATCCGTGTCAGAGTCAGAAGTGATAATGATATGAGGAGTATCTGTAGACATCTCTGTGACAATCGACGCAAAATGATAGTAAATAACCCGCATAATGTATGTATGAAACTACATGTATAATGAATATGCACTTATGATGAAATGATAAGATGCTATGATGATGTGGTTATAGTCTAGGGTATCATGGACAACCTAGTTCGCTATAACCTTAGCTCTGATGCCAATCTGTCACACCCCCAAATATCTGATCTGCAGCGGAATGGAACACTTGGGGGCATGACTGTCATAGCATCACAGTTACAGTTATATTGAACGACCTAAAGTGCCGTTTTAAAAATACATCATTTGATTATATAAAACATTCAGAGTTTACAAAAGCTAGGTCCCAAAAGATGAATCAAGTTTGCGGAAATAAGTTTGTTACAAATCAAACGATAATTAAGTGCATAAAATACAAGTGAGACGCGTCGTCACCGCGACTCCAAAATATGTCCACATGCATGCCATGATGCGAGTACCTTAATTACCTGAAAATACATTGCTAAAAATGGTCAACAATAATGTTGGTGAGAATCATAGGTTTATGTAAATGATAAGTCTCTACGGTAACCACAAGTATAAAGTGAAATGACATAAATGCCACATAAAAATAATGCATTAGCTCTTAAGCTCATGACCCCGAAGCTAGGCTGAAATGAATGCCCCAAACTGAGCGTTTTACCAGACACTCTAATATAATTCAAATGAAATGCGTTCGTATGACTAGTTGGCGCTACCAACCCGAACGGAGGCGTCACCCTCAATAGATCTATTCACTCACTCTCGCTTACATCCGTAATTAACGGTTCATGATAAATAAAAGGGGACTTTAATCTGGGCAATGATGTAACTTAAGCAATGTAAATGAATTTGATACTTTGGTCCGTATGAAAAATGGTGCAATGTATTCTCCCCCGTAAGTTTAGAAATGAAAATATAAATTGAAAAACGGGGCTATGAAAACTCACCTGATGCAACAGTAATGATGACAAAAGTGGATACACTGAAATGAGGCACGATCGCTAACCGCAACCTAATATGAATGATATGATCTAATGTAAGTCATGAATTGATGCTACACATGCAAATACGTATGTTATCGATACCACTCGTGAATTTTGGAAATAACGCTTATCGTCGAAAAATATATTTTTGACGTCTTGTTAAGTCATAAAACATTTTACGTGTATATATGTTGTAACGATATCCCACGATCGTCGTTTGGTGAATTGTTGGAAAAATAGAGTTTTACGTCGTAATTTAATATTTTTCAACCACTATTAGAAAATGACTAAGTAGCTTAGCAAGGCTAGTCACAAAATGGTGTACATTGGTCGTCAGGGAATAAGCTCGGCGTTTTTAGAAACTTTGTAACAATATCTTAAATTCGTATCATCGAAATTTTGTCCATACGAGTCTCAATTGATGAGAAAAACGGCTCTCAACATGGTTACTTGCAAAAACAATTTTAGACTTAGAAACATTTTTAGTTAAAAGCTGATAAAAATAGGTTGTGAACGTCGGGTTTCAAACGCTTGTATCTTGGTCGTTATAAGCTCGTTTTCTACGTTTTTGATGAACTCAAATAAGTACATTTTATTATCATCATTTATCCTATTTATTTGACTTGTTTTATTATATTATATATGAGAATCGATACATTAATGTTTACTTTAGTAATTCTCAGGTAAAAACAAGCATTATGTGAAACTTGGCGATTTTGGACTAATTATGGGGCAAAACAAGCGAGATGTCAAAAGTCTACTGAAATCCATAAGATGCGCCGTATCTCACTCAACAGATACGACGCAATATCATACTTAGATGAATTCGAAGACCATTTCCTGACTTTGAAGAATGCGCCGTATGCAATTCTGTCATGCGCCGCATATGAAACTTTGGTCAAAGAAGAAGATCAAGCTCGTTCTACTCCAGATACGCCGCAATATACTTCTAACATACGGCGTATCACTATCAAGATTTCACCAGTTACAATCCAAGACAGCTAAATTACATGTGCCGCATACAAAGATCAAGTTACGCCGCATCTGAAGACGGTGTACGAATATTCCAGAATATATTAATCTTGGACCCCACGCGAAGTTAAGTCAATGCGCCGCATCTATCAACTCAATGCGCCGCATCGATCCCTCAGACAGAAACTATAAATACCTCAAGGTCAGACGAATTTGAGAGACGAGAGACGAGACCTTTGATAACCCTAGAGCCGAATTCAGACGACCAAGCAGCACAAGACACACCTCAAACAAAGATACAAGAGCTGTAAGAAGGTCCTGCATGTATTCAATTCATTAAGTAGTTTTGTTTTATTGTTTTAGTACACTTTAATTCATCAGGATTGATGGGCTTGTGTCATGTGACTACGGAAGATCATGCACTCCCCTTAATATTGCTTTCCCATTAATTAAAGTTTATATGTTGATGTCTTTGGTGACTTTTATTAGTGCATTGATAACCTCTGTGTCTAGCTGAGTCTTGCTTGGGTCGCCATGCCCCTTCCTCGCCTATTTATTCTAGCGTCTCTAGAAAAAGTAGGATAGACATAAGTAATCATTAAGGGTTTACTCGCCGATAAGATTAGAGCCAACGAGAAAGGTTTAATTATATACACTTCATATAAAACTAGCAATAAAACAAGTGACAAGCTATTTAATTATCAGGACAGGTCTTCTTATTGTCTCGAGTATCTATCTGTGTACGTGTGTGCTAATCGCTGATTCGTGCTCATTAGTTTAGTTTTCTATTTAATTATAACCAAACTGTGCCAGTCTCTCAGGCTGAACCCCCTTGCGTTAGATTAGGTTGTATAACTAACTTAGGATATTAAAATACTAATTAGAATAACTAGATAATACGTTCCACTCTTAGTGATCGACACTCTGCTTACCATTATATTCATACTGACCGAGTACACTGCTCGTTAAGTGTGTGTGTTATTGATAAGTCGGCTAAATATAAATTTAAAACTTGAGTAGGCATTAATACTGCTAAACCGCAACGACACATCACGCGCATCAAGTTTTTGGCGCCGTTGTCGGGGAGTGAATTGTTATTATCTGTTAATTTGATTAAGTATTTTAATTAGGTTTTTCTTTTTAGTTTTTTTTAGATTCTAACCACTAACCCTGTTGTATATTAGATAGATTGCATTCATTGTATAATTTGCATATTTACTGTTTTTTTGTGTTTTTGTTTTCTGTAATTTTTGTTTCTTTTTGTTTGTTTTTATTTTTGTTTTTCTTTTTTCTGTATTTTTTTGCATTCTGCTGTCGTTGTATTGTGCTGATACAAACGATACGGCGCATCTGTTTTAACAGATACGGCGTATTGCGTTTAATTTTTATAAAATACAACGCGTTTAATAAATTCGAGTACGACGCATCTTTCCCCAAGATACGGCGTATTCTGTTTTTAATAAGAAATTTTTCTAAACGCTAACGCCATACGACGCATCTGTTTTAACAGATACGGCGTATTTTCTATTTAAATTAAAAACAGTTTTTCGAATTATTAAACAGAAGCGACGCATCGATCTATATCGATACGGCGCATCTACTAAATCAAAAATCTTGTATTTTGAAACGTAACAAAAATACGGCGCATTAGCTTTTGTTAATACGACGCATTTAATTTTAATAAATATAATCGATTTTTGATAATTTAAACTTGATACGGCGCATTCTAATTCATAAGCGGTGTATCTGTTTTCTGAATAAAAGTCTGATTAAATTTTAACGTAATAAGATACGGCGTATCCAACTTTCTGGATACGGCGCATCATCTACAGATATCAGCAACTTTTATTTTTCGTATTCCGTTTTCGTTGTTATTTTTCTGATATCATACTTTCTTGAACATACCCTACTGATGCTTTTGTGATGATTTCAGGAAGTGCATGACCAGGAGTTCAACTAAGAACTTTATTAAACCTTTCGAAGATCCTGAACGAGCCTTACATTCGCTTAAAAGGCTTTTCAACACAAAAAGCTTTGAAATTTCAAGTTCGTTCGAGCTTGATTACTTTTCTGAAGAGAAGGAGAAAGAAGAAACAGAAACAATGACGGAAAACACTACTATGGAGGAATACATGAACAAAACCCGTGCTGATTACAGTTCAGGAGTTGCTAGACCGAAGTTTGATGAAAAGTCAAAGTTTGAGTTGAAGGGTCAGTTTCTCAAGGAGCTAAGAGAAAATGCTTTCAGTGGAACAGAACATGAAGATGCTAATGAACATGTTGAAAAAGTCCTCGAGATTGCAGATTTGTTTACTACAGAAGGAGTCTCTGACGATCAACTTATGCTAAGAATCTTTCCAATTTCGCTTAAAGGAGCTGCTAATAAGTGGCTAAGGAATAAACCTGCTAGTTCAATCACAACATGGGAAGATTTGAAGAGCAAATTCCGGAAAAGATATTGTCCACCTGCTAAAACTGCTAAAAAGATGGAGGCTATCAACAATTTCAAGCAAGAGCCTGATGAAACTCTTTATCAAGCTTGGGAACAATTTAAAGACTTATTGATGAAATGCCCTCAACATTATCTAAATCCAATACAGGAGATAATATTGTTCTATCAAGGATTGGACGTGCCTACTAGACAAATCTTGGATGCTAAGGGAGCAGTGCCTCAAATTAGTGCAGCCGATGCTAGAAAAGCTATTCAAGAAGCTGCTGATCACTCTCAAAAATGGCACGACGGAACCTCTACTAGATCTAAGAGCAGCACTAATTTTGACGGGTTTGCTGCAATTCAAGCTCAATTGGATAAAATTAGTAGAGAGATGAAGACGCGTGATGAGAATGTTTATGCTGCCCAAGTTGGATGTGAAAAATGCGAAGGACCTCACTACACTAAAGATTGCCCTAAAATGAATGAAAGTGAGACTTTTGAAGAAGCATACTACACACAATT
Organism: Artemisia tridentata subsp. tridentata; assembly: GCA_021014915.2. Lineage (NCBI taxonomy): Eukaryota > Viridiplantae > Streptophyta > Magnoliopsida > Asterales > Asteraceae > Artemisia > Artemisia tridentata. The sequence goes on from CP139507.1 coordinate 178,335,197, forward strand.
TGGACAACCATTCCAACCTTCAGGAAGATTTAGGGAAGCTGCTCCGGGATACTATCAAAAGAACAACTATAATCCCACTTATCAAGAAAGGAGGCAGACTTTGGATGACACTCTAAAGCAAATTATGGCCGATGCTGCTAAAAGACATGAAGAGAACACCGCTATGATCAAAGAAATCCGAGCCTCAATGGATACTAAAACAAGAAATCAAGGAGCTTTGATCAAAGCATTGGAACAACAAATCGGACAAATGAGCAAGTTCTTCAAGAAAGGGGATACGGAAGTTTACCTAGCTCAACTGAAACTAACCCAAGAGATCATGTCAAGGCCATATGCACTACTGAAGAAGTCACACCTAACATACCTTTTCCTAGAAGATTGATGAATGGTAATGATGCTGCAAAGCCCGAATTTTTCTTTAATTCTTCAATCAGTTTAAGGAGGTTACTCAAAGAGAAGGAAAAGATTGAAGATGAGATCAAGGCTACAATGAAAGAAGAGAACTCTGCAACCGACTTACGTGCCTTGCCTCATAAAGAAAAAGACCCAGGAAGTTTTACTTTACCTTGTTCAATTAATGACATATCTTTCAATAATGCATTAGCTGACTTAGGAGCTAGCGTTAGTGTTATGCCCCTTAAGACATTCACTACCCTAGGACTAGGAAAATTAGCACCAACTAAGCTGCTTATTGAATTGGCTGATAAAACGGTAAAACGACCTGAAGGGGTTGCTGAAAATGTGCTAGTTAAGATTGAGAAGTTTGTTTTCCCCGTAGACTTTGTTATATTAGATATGCCCGAGGATGTTAAGATTCCTTTAATCCTTGGAAGACCTTTCTTGTCTACCGCCCATGCTAAGATTAATGTGTTTAAAATAAAAATCTCATTAAAGGTATGGAACAATAAACTAGTCTATAAGTGCCAAAATCCTGCTAAGAGCATAATTAGAGGCGTCTATGTGCTAGGATTAAGAGAACGTATGGATCTCGATCTAGAAGCTAGGTTTATGGGAGAAACCTTGGTAAATAATGAATCACTTGAGACCTATAGTGGAGACTACATTGAATTAAATGATCTTAATTTACCAATAGGAATCAATGATCAATTTATGGAGGATTTTGAACCCGAAATTGAAGAAGGAGAAATTATGGATGTACCTAGAATCAATATGATCAACACTAAGAATTATGATGAATTTGAAGGATATCCTAGTTTCTGTGATTATGGTAGAAAGATCCATGTAGATTGTGCTTATAATTTACAATTTCTTTGCATGATAGGATTTAAACAGGTTAGTGCCAACTTTTTCCCTATTTTACCAATTAATGTAATGTCAAAAGATTTCTATAATTCTATAATGAAAAACAAAATTGAGTATAGAGGGAAAAACGTAGTTGGAATATTCATGAATGTACCTATTTTTGTCGGGAATTTAACTATTGTTACAGATTTCACCGTGGTGGAAAACATGGATGCTTATCGTGATGTTGAGATGGGTGACGTGATCGTTGGGAAACCATTTTGTAAGGAGGTCGAAATTAACGCTAAAAGATTTGAAGGAAAGATCACCTTTCAAAGTGGAAGCAACGTTATCACTTACATGATGCCTCGTGCTCACCCAAGGTTTAAACATGCCCCTAACAAATTTTGTTACAAATTTACACCATTTCTTTTTGTAGATGAAAATGACGCTGAGGAAGGGATCGAGTATCCGTACCAAAAGATGAAAGGATTCTAAAAAGGTGTACTTGAATTGGGGCTGGAATATGTTCGTGACGAAGTAATTCGCAACTACATCGTGCACGGACATGTGGGGATCAATAGAACAAAATAAGGAGCTGAACGTGAGTCTAACTTGAAGACTTTGGAATAAAGACAAGTGCTGACCGGGAGACAACCCGAAGGAAAAATTTTTACTTTTCTGTTCTGTGTCGAGTCTGTCAGACCTGCAGACGATACGGCGCATCTCCATCATAAGATGCGACGCATCACCTGCACTGGTCATATCTTATTTCATTTTCTGCATTTTTATTTTTGACTTTAAAACTTTCTGTCAGTTTATTTAATGCGGCGCATCCCTGGTTAAGGATGCGACGCATCTTTTATTCTGATTCGTACTTATTCCAGGCTCGATACGGCGTATCTTCTTCCATAAGATACGGCGTATCGACTGACCTGATGATTTACAGTTTAATTTTTTAGGTTTTATTTTTACTAACTACTAATGTATTATGCAAGTTTGAACCTTCTTAACTCAGGTGTGTTAAAGTCTAAATGGTATTATAGATTCCTGCATTTTGGTGGATACATCATTTATGAAGCTTAAACGTTCTCATCCACAAGAAAGTTAATTTTTGCTCTTATACGAATAATGGAGGATCATACCGAGCAAATCTCAGGGAGTTTTTCTGTTTTAATTCTTTTATTTTTCAGTTTTTAACCTTTGACACAAACAACGAGGACGTTGTTTAACTTAAGTGGGGGGGATGGAGAATTAGAACACTTACTTGTCCTAAACTTTTTCAAAATATGCTTAAAATGCGCTTAATATATCAAAATTTAAATTTTTTTAGAATGTTTTTGTTTAAAGTCTAAATTACATAACCGCACACATAACTCTATTCTTTCAAAAATATTAAAACTTTAGTGTGCCGGTGACTTGTAAACTTTAGAACTTGGCTTGTATACTATTCGAGACCACCATAATGAGTATTATCTATATAATTGGAGTGACTTGTCTAAATTGGTAAATTTCTAGGATTACACCCAAATAGCCTTTATATGTTATGTGATATTAACTAACTACACTGGTTAGTTAACCCCCGTATAAACCCTTTGTTTACTCTCACTTTTAGAGTAAGATACCCCTAGAAAAACCCTTAGAGCCATTCCTTTCGTTTCTTACACCTTTGTTATAATGTTTCGATACACCCTTACACCTTAGCCTACCCTGTAGATTAAAATCCGTGGTTAATTGCTTTAGGCAAAGTGTGTTTCCTTACATTACCTGTGTTCGCGTGCGTAATTCATTATCTTTGGTTAGGTCGGGAAATTGCACAATGCAATTGGTATGAAAGTAAATATTGTATAACTTTTAGTTTATTTTTCGTGTGTTTGCTACTTTCACTATTACAGTTATTTCTGAAAGTATGAAGAGTATGGAAAAATTATCCGAAAAAATAGTGATAGAAAAGTTGTGAAATTTTACACATATAAAGTTTAAAAAAAAAAAAAAAAAAAAAAAAAAAAAAAAAAAAATCGAAAAAATATAGAAAAGAAAATGAAAAAGGAAAAGTTGGAAGTTTGTTTTAACCAATTTATGTAAAGTTTTGTATTAAGTGGGAGATATCACCAATATTTGTTGTATATTATATTTATGGATTGAATGGGAGTTGGCCGTTATGAACGCCAACTAAGGTTATTCTTTGATTGAGATTTTGTTGAGTATAATTCGTGTCTACCTAAAGCGTGTGTTTCAAGTGTTAAAACGTGAGTTATTCAATGATATGAGTCTTATTCATGGGATGGTTGGGAAAGTAATTAACCACACTTAGGATTTTAATTTATCTGTTTTGTTTATTTTTTTTTACACCAATTTGTATCCCAAATATTATCCATACCCTATATCATTCTTCATCCAAACCTTTGATTTATTGAGATTAGGGATTTGAGCAATCTTAAGTATCGTAGTCGTGGATTCGGCTATGTATTTATGATTTTGTCGCTCTTTTTGATATAATATTATTGGTGAAGATTACTTGGTCCTATCTTTAGCCCATTCGAGTTAAGGAATTGAGCAATTACAAGTATCGTGGTCGTGGTTTCGATCATGTATTTGTAATTTTGTCGCCTTTTCTGGAATATGAGATCGATAGAGATTAAAAAGGATGATCAACCCTTAACCAACAAACCCTTTTTACCGCTTTAGACTTGTTACTCCTTGGCTTTAGTGGTGGAGATGCGTATACTTGCCAAGCCTATGATAGAATATTCGTCACGACTAAGCAACTAAACGATTTAGAATTGTTTTACGTTAAAAATTATTTTGGTTTCTACTTCGTTAAGTGTTTGGTTGTGTGATTATGACAAAACGAATACGTGCTTAAATATAAAAATAAATCCTAATATCTTTTAGGATACATTTCCATATGATTAATTCTAAGGTTTACTTGGGGACAAGTAAAGTTCAAGTGGGGGGATATTTGATGAACTCAAATAAGTACATTTTATTATCATCATTTATCCTATTTATTTGACTTGTTTTATTATATTATATATGAGAATAGATACATTAATGTTTACTTTAGTAATTCTCAGGTAAAAACAAGCATTATGTGAAACTTGGCGATTTTGGACTAATTATGGGGCAAAACAAGCGAGATGTCAAAAGTCTACTGAAATCCATAAGATGCGCCGTATCTCACTCAACAGATACGACGCAATATCATACTTAGATGAATTCGAAGACCATTGCCTGACTTTGAAGAATGAGCCTTATGCAATTCTGTCATGCGCCGCATATGAAACTTTGGTCAAAGAAGAAGATCAAGCTCGTTCTACTCCAGATACGCCGCAATATACTTCTAACATACGGCGTATCACTATCAAGATTTCACCAGTTACAATCCAAGACAGCTAAAGTACATGCGCCGCATACAAAGATCAAGTTACGTCGCATCTGAAGACGGTGTATGAATATTCCAGAATATATTAATCTTGGACCCCACGCGAAGTTAAGTCAATGCGCCGCATCTATCAACTCAATGCGCCGCATCGATCCCTCAGACAGAAACTATAAATACCCCAAGGTCAGACGAATTTGAGAGACGAGAGACGAGACCTTTGATAACCCTAGAGCCGAATTCAGACGACCAAGCAGCACAAGACACACCTCAAACAAAGATACAAGAGCTGTAAGAAGGTCCTGCATGTATTCAATTCATTAAGTAGTTTTGTTTTATTGTTTTAGTACACTTTAATTCATCAGGATTGATGGGCTTGTATCATGTGACTACGGAAGATCATGCACTCCCCTTAATATTGTTTTTCCATTAATTAAAGTTTATATGTTGATGTCTTTGGTGACTTTTATTAGTGCATTGATAACCTCTGTGTCTAGCTGAGTCTTGCTTGGGTCGCCATGCCCCTTCCTCGCCTATTTATTCTAGCGTCTCTAGAAAAAGTAGGATAGACATAAGTAATCATTAAGGGTTTACTTGCCGATAAGATTAGAGCCAACGAGAAAGGTTTAATTATATACACTTCATATAAAACTAGCAATAAAACAAGTGACAAGCTATTTAATTATCATGACAGGTCTTCTTATTGTCTCGAGTATCTATCTGTGTACGTGTGTGCTAATCGCTGATTCATGCTCATTAGTTTAGTTTTCTATTTAATTATAACCAAACTTTGCCAGTCTCTCAGGCTGAACCCCCTTGCGTTAGATTAGGTTGTATAACTAACTTGGGATATTAAAATACTAATTAGAATAACTAGATAATACGTTCCACTCTTAGTGATCGACACTCTGCTTACCATTATATTCATACTGACCGAGTACACTGCTCGTTAAGTGTGTGTGTTATTGATAAGTCGGCTAAATATAAATTTAAAACTTGAGTAGGCATTAATACTGCTAAACCGCAACGACACATAACGCGCACCAGTTCTTTATATCCTCGGCTTCGTCTTACAGCTAACTAATAGATTTTTGATATGTCTGTTCGTCTAGTTCGCATTCAACACCTCGTTTTACCCGTTGAAATTCGTGCAACAGCACGCTATTTTTCAGAAAAATAGTTTTCGTCGTCAAACTTAGAATTAACGTATCTTTCTCGTCGTAAGCTCGTTTTTGCTCATTCCAGCGGCCACGGTTTCGTTTTTAAGTGTTTTTTCTAAATATGTAAACCAAAATAACCCATGGTCTACTGATTTTTCCAGAAATTGCAAAAATGGACAGAACCTTGTCTATTCTTTGTTAAAACCAATTTTTCTAGTTCAAGACTTGCATATATCCCTTCCAATCAACACCAAAACTATTCTAAGCCTACCATACACCTTCTTAGGGTGTTATGGGTTCCTAATCTTCACCAAAAATGATGGATCTCATAAGATTATTCATAAAATTCATTAAACTCATTTTAGATAGAAAATAGATGTTAAGTGGTATATAACATATGTACATTTGCATGATTTGCTACTAGAACATTAAAATAGATTAAATGAAAGTATAAAAGAGTAGAAAAATTATTTAGAAGCTTACTTGAGGTTTGATGAGTTTTGGAGCAAAACACTTAAGTAACCTTGAGGTTTTTATTTCAAAACCTTAACTAGGAACACTAATAGAGATTGGATAATACTTGATATTGAATTTTTGGTGAAATCTTCTTCTTGTTTTGTTCTTGGCCGAACCACATAAAGGGTGGGGAAGATGAGAGGATTTTTGGTTAGCTTAATTTGGTTACTTGCATGTATGTGTAATTTATGTAAGATCTATATTTAGTTAGTGAATTATTAGTCAAAGTAATCAAGTGCAAATGAACTAGAGAGGGGGGGGGGCATGGGACGGCAAACAAGGGGAAGGAGGGAGGTGATTTGTGTGCTCATTAATGCCTTTGTCTAGGTTATGTGATTATTAGCTAGATTTGGTTATGCTTAGGCTAGTTTTTGTTAGAATATTGTGTTACCGGGTATTGAGTTAACTAGAAATAAATTTTGACGGAATGAAATAAAGTATGACGAAGTTGTAAAAATTATAAAATCACATTTCTTGCTAGAATCGGGTGTTCAAATAGTTATCGTGTTGAAATTTCGCAAATCATCGTAGTTATAAGCTTTTAACGGTATATATAGTAAATGATTTCAAATCATTGGGTAAACTAATAATATAACTTATATATCATTATAATAAGTGTGAAAATATATTAGGACCATAGTCTGAAGTGTCGGGTATATTATTCGTAGTAAATGACTGAGTGGTAGCGTTTATTTAATAAATAACATACATTAATTGAAATCATGCAAATCCGCGAATGTCCTAACATGCATATGATGTTACTGATGATATGTAAACTACTCTAGTCTATATGATGTGTCGTAGTGATGATTCATGAATACGCAGCTAAACACTTAAGGTTACGCGATTTTTGAATACCCGTAAACCTAGTTTACGAAATGATGAATGATAACCATGAATAGTGATTTCCTTCCGGGAATGAATAGTGTTTCGTGAATAGTAAAATTTTTGAAAACATCTCAAAGTCACAAACTGACTTCAAAAATGATGAATAGTGAAATGATGAATAGTAACTTGTGAATAGTAAATTTTGAAGTTCGGAAAAATGACCTGGAATTATGATTTGTCACAGGTTTCCTGGGACAATGGGAAGCATTGATTGTACAAGTTGAGAGTGGGAGAATTGCCCAAATGGTTTGAGATGTCAATATGCTAGGGATGATCATGGGCCACATCCATTCATTTTATTGGAAGCGGTCGCCTCCCAAGATTTATGGATTTGGCATGGGTTCTTTGGTGTCTCCGGTATGAATAACGACGTAAACGTTTTACATCGTTCCCCTGTTTTCAATGATATCAAATCTGGGAGAGCGCCAGACCTTGAATTCGAGGCTAACGATGTACAATATAAAAGGGATATTATCTTATTGACAGGATATATCCACAATGGTCCGTTCTTATTAAGTCCATTTCAAATCCTCCCACGGGTGATGAAAAAAGAATATTGTACAAGAGGAAGCACGAAGCAGCAAGAAAAGATGTGGAACGGGCTTTTGGTGTGTTGAAGAAGAAGTGGAAAATGCTTAAAGTTTCGGCTCGAGGGCTCTATAAAAAGGATCTCCAAGATATTATATATACATGTATCATATTACATAATATGATCATTCGACACAAGCAGCGGACGATATGTCCTATATGGTTCGAAGATGAGGGTCATCGTGATCACGATCCCTTAAGAACGTATGAAGAATCGTTGCTAGTTACTTAGGAGCTCCAGGACTCATCAACTCATCTACACTTAAAATCTGATTTGATCGAACGCATTTGGAGAAATCGTAGAAATCAAGTCAATCAAGAGAATGAAGACGAAGACGGTAGTGATGATGACGATGAGGAAGACGATGAATAATTTTTGTAATGTTTTTAATGTTATTTGAATAATTTACGTAATGTTTTTAATGTTTAATTGAATAATATATGTAATGTTTTTATTTTTAATGAATTTTAAATTTGTTGTTTAAAATGTTTGAAAAAAATAAAATAAAGAAAATTGGTCACCACTGTGTCAACTTGGTCATGTCTGATCGTTGGAGAGAGAAAGCTGATGTGACAGCTGGTGACCCGGGTCACCACTGTACATAGACTAATCGTACATTTAATAGCCATGTTAGATTAAAATAGAAATTAGACAAAAGAAAAAGTAAAAAGAAGGTCAAAGTTGGTGTCTAGAGAATATGTCTAAACTTTCCGAATTAGGCAATATAATAAGAGCAAATTATCTACTTACCCCATAAGTATAAGGGTACTCACCCCACGTAACAAAAAAAAAAATCACTTTCTTCAAATGGCTCATGAGCGAAAGTCGCCCTCGAAATCTTGAGCGACTATCATATAATTTTGACACGTGTCCCCCCTTTGTACTTGTGCAAGTACTACCCTAGTAAGCTACTCGCTCCGTCCTAAATTAATAGTCCACGTTTCCTTTTTGGGATGTACAAATTTAATTGTCCACTACTAAAAATAAATATGAAAGTTTGATCAAGTTTACCATATTGCCATTACTTGAAATTATTATCACAAACTTTAAAGAATACTATAATTAATTAATGACTTAATTTCATAAATGGTCCCTGTGATCTGTCGGGTTTTACGGGTTTAGTCCCTAAACTTTTTTTTAACAGATCCAGTCCCTGTGTTTGCGACCCATAACGGTTTTGTTCTCTGAGACTAACTGTCGTTAGTTTTTTCAGTTAGTCTTTTACACAAACATTTGCACCGTTAGTCCTTTAACGACCGTTTGCAACAGACATTTGCACTGTTAGTCTTTTATACTAACGACCGTTTATACTTAAAAATTTATTTATTTATTTAGTTTTTTTTTTAATTAAAAAAAATGATTTTCTTATAATTTTTTTTCTAAATATCTTTAAAATTTATTCACGTTTTTATACAAATTTTTATACACGTTTTCATATATACATTTTTATACACACATTTTATTGCACATTTTTATACACACATTTTTATATGCACGTTTTTATACACATTTTTTTGCACACATTTTTATACACACGTTTTTACACACATGTTTTTATACACGGTTTTATAGACATGTTTTTATACATATATTTTTATACACGTTTTTTTACACATGTTTTTATACACACGTTTTTATACACATTTATACACATATTTTTATACACATTTTTATACACATATTTTTATACGCGTTTTTATACACACATTTTTATACACGTTTTTATAGATACGTTAATATACACACATTTTTATACATGAGTATAAAAATGTGTGTATAAAAATATGTGTATAAATGTGTGTATAAAAATGTGTATATAAATGTGTGTATAAAAACGTGTGTATAAAAGCATGTGCATAAAAACATGTGTATAAAAAACATATGTATAAAAGACATGTGTATAAACACGTGTATAAAAATATATGTATAAATGTGTGTATAAAAACGTGTGAATAAAAAATGTTTGTGTAAAAATGTGTGTATGAAAACGTATATAAAAATGTGTATAAATTTTAAAGATATTTAGAAGAAAAAAAATTATAAGAAAACCATTTTTTTTTTAATCTTTTAATTTTTTTAATTCTTTTAACTTTTTTTAACTTTTTTACTGAATAAAAAAATAAATAAATAAATTTGATTTAAGTGTAAACGGTCATTAGTATAAAGGACTAACAGTGCAAATGTTTGTTGCAAATAGCCGTTAGCTAACGGAAAAAACTAACGACAGTTTATCTCAGGGACCAAAACTGTTATGGGTCGCAACCACAGGGACTGGATCCGTTAAAAAAAAGTTTAGGGACTAAACCCGTAAAATCTGACAGACCGTAAGGACCATTTATGAAATAGAAATATAAAGTTGTAATAACTGCACTTTTCGTAAGCTGTTTGTTTTTTGTCAGGGGACAATTATTTTGAAACGGAAGGTGTAGTATTATAGGTACATCTTAGGCGACTAGACCCACTATTTTTTGGACGACTTGTTTTTTTGTCTTTTTGTAAAAAAGTTGTTAACTATATTTTATATTTTTGGTCATTGTGGTTTGGTTCGTATTTAATTTTTGGCCCCAACAAATTTACCTTAAAAAAACAACTATAAACCCTCCGACGTCATCCTTTTCTAATTTCTTAACATTTTTATAACAAAATTCATATCATATTCAATTTCTTAACTTTTTTATAACAAAATTCATATCATATTCGATTAACACGAGCAGATCTTGATATTCAAAGCTCACTAGCAGATCTTCAAACCCAAAAATTCTAAAACAAAATCAACAACTTTCATCTACATCAAACCCACAAAAATAAACGAAGAACACATCAATATTAAAGCACGAACGAAGAACACATCAAACGAATCTACTAAAATTATTTGCCCAAATTTATTACGTAATTACACACTTTATAACAAAATTTATACAAATCTTACATAAACTTTATTTGCCCAAATACTACCCAATAATTCTTTAAAAAGAACTACAGCAGATTATGCCACAACAATTTTTACACAAACTTCATTTTTATTCCTCATTGACTTTATCCTTGACGTTGCCAGCCTTAATGTCGTGATACTGTTTACATCAACAAAACAAAAAAACACAAGTCACATATAAATCTAACAAAAATAAATATATATAATTTTAAAAATTAACGGTTATGAAAGAATGTGATGGTTCCAGGAAACTGAATCGAAAAAGATGTAGTATGAGACCATTCACAACGCTTAACGTATTCTTGCGTTAAGGGTGCAAAATCTTGCGTTAAACGTGCGTTAAGGCGCGTTAATTGTTCGGTGTAGGCTGAGTTAACGCAGCGTTAAGGGTGCAAGTTAACCCCTTAACGCTGCGTTAAGGGGGTGTTTTGTAAAAATAAAAATTAATAATAATAAAAAAAAAAAAAAAATCACTTTCGCCCCTTTGTGTTTCATAACGAAATCTTTTTTTTTTTTTTCATTTTCTTATTTTGGCCCTTGTCTTTTTTTTTTTGCCTTTTTGATATGTTATGTAATGTTTTATAATAAATTGTAACGCTTTCTAAAGTATCAAATACAAATACATTAGACATCAAATAGAAATACATTTAACGTCAAATAGAAATTACATTAAACTACGATACGGAAATTAAAACCAAAGTACAAATGAAACTACGATAAGGAAATTAAAAAGAAACTACGAATGAAACTACGATACATATTAATTGAAGGTATCATCTGAGTCTGGGTAGCCATCTTCAGTCGAAGAAGAATCAGGTGGGAACCAACCCATTTCCCAGTTCTTCCTACGTTCTTCATCCTCCCTGGCTTGCTGCTCCAAACGAGCAGCTTCCTCTTCTCTTTCACGTTGTTCAAACTCTAGGAAGACTTCCATATCTTGCTCCATTTGTTTGAGTTGTTCCTCTGATAAACCAAACGGATTTGGGTCTTGGTCAACAACCGGTGGATTATTCACCGGTTCGTTTTCCGATGGTTCACCGGTTCATGTGGTGGACTGAAAACCGGAAAGATATGTTCAGGTGGAGTATATAATTCTTCATGTGGTGGACTTGGAAATTGTTGCGAAAAATCCTTTTGGCGAGATGGACTTGAAAATTGTTGTGAGAAATCTTTTTTGAAAGACATTTGGGAGTTTGGGGAATGATAACTTTGGATCTTGAATATCTTAGCAGTCTGAATGTGTTTGTGTGTGAGATGAGTTTGAGAAGTATGGGTATTTATAGGCTAGAAATCCACACATTTTTTAACATGAGTTTGAATTTGAAACGGATATAACTATATCCCGCCCAAGATTCTTTCATTTTGAATTTATAAATTGAATTTGAATTCAAAATATAACCTGCCCGTTTCATTTTAAATTTTAAATTGAATTGAATTTGTAAATTACAAATATATCCCGCCCTTTATGTTGATTCGAATATGTTGTACTGTTAACGGCTAGTTTTACTTTGAATATGTATTTTAAAATAGCCTCCAACGGCTAGTTTAACGGCTATTATCCAGTATAAAACCCACTTTCACAACACTTCATTTTCTCACACTACTTCTTATAAAACTCACTAGCAAGTATCACTACAAACACTATGGCTAACGAACCAACAGAAGTGCAAAAGGCTACCCTCACCCGATTGCGCAATGAACAAGAAAAAGAACTCAAACTTATTAACAATTTGGTTGGCGAGATATCTCGTATTATTCTACAAATGCATAATCGTGCTCCAGAGATCGAAAGGTTGCGTGAGTTGCCTCAAGACCATCCAGCTATCAGGGCCGGTCTAGAAACTCTACTAAGAAATGATGAAACAGATCTGAAACTTCATGTCGCCTTGAAGATGGTTAGGGAGCAGGTGTTACAAGTGTGGGAGGAGAAGTCGGATCTTATTGATAATTACAAATCTATATAAAATTTCCTATCGTATTATGATTTGTATGTAATGTTATGTTTTTTATATTTCGTTGTAATTTTTTTTATTAAGTATGTAATGTTATGTTTTTTAATGAATGTTATGTTTTTAAAAAATGAAGTAATTTATAAGTTAGGGGTTGAATTTGAAAATATTTGATATAAAGGTGAGTTAAGGTGTGTTAAAGCTGAGTTATTGTTGGGTGTGTTAAAGCTGAGTTAAGGGTGAGTGTGTTAAAGCTGACGTGGCAGTGTGTTAAAGTTTAAAGCTGAGTTATTGTTGGAAGTGGTCTGATTATTAGTTGGTTAGGTCCAACAATATATTATCTACTTCAAAAATAAAGCATTACATTTTTCAGCAAAACAAGCAGTTTAGCTACGGCAACAACTTTTTTCCGGCGAAAAAAAAAATAAAAAATAAAAAACAAAAAATTTTCGACGAAACAGCGACGGCGGAGGAAACTTAGATCTACAAATAAAATTTACAGGTCTATAAAAGAAAACCTTCAAAACTTGATTAATAGTTATAGATCTAAAAAAAAAAAAAAAAAAAAAAAAAAAAAAAAAAAAAAAAAACAACTCAAAACTTGAAATACCTTTTTGGTGTTAGTGGTCGTGGTTCTGTGGTGGTTACGCTCTCGTTGGAGGTGTGGGTTTTGGCAGTGGAGTGGTATTCGGTGGTGGTTTGGTTCGGTGGTGGTGAGTTTCGGTGGTGGACATGGGTTATTGTGGTGATGGGGATTATTGTAGATGAGAGTGAGTTGTGAGTTGAGGGTGTATTGTGTTAGCCTTTAAAGTTATGTTATAGTAGAGAATTGCAATAGTAATTAAGTACAAGGTCTAGTTTTGCTATTAGTGTAAAGTTAGGCTTGTAAAATAGTATAAATACCCTCCAGGTCTCAACTAGGAGGGTGGGATTCTCATTGTTACTTGGAAGTGTGTGTGTTTTCTTTACTTTCTCTCTCTAAAAAACATACACACCTCCCTCATTCAATAATCTAATTATACCATATTTAACCTTTATTTCGAGTTTCCCCGACCTCCTGAACGTGATCTTGGTCTTTACAATTGGCATCTGAGCTAACCAGGGGCGAATCGTGGTGTTTTATGGTGAAAAAATGTGATTTTTGGTGTTTTTTCTCGGAAAAAGTACGTGTTTCTTCGAGTAAGGATGAATTTCTCCGAGTTAGGATGAAGTTATCCGAGTTAGCCTTAATAAAAATTCCGAGTAAGGAAGACAATTTCCGAGTAAGGAAGAAAAAATTTCCGAGTTAGGCATTGTTTTTCCGAGCAAGGAAGAAAAATATCCGAGTTAGGCATTGTTTTTCCGAGCAAGGAATTTTCGAGTAAGAATAAATTTCCGAGCAAGGAATTTTCAAGTAAGTAGAAATTTCCGAGTAAGGAATTTTGCGAGTAAGTATAAATTTCCGAGCAAGGACTTTTCGAGCAACTATGAATTTTCCGAGTAAGGATATTTTTCCGAGTTAGACTTGCATCTTCCGAGTAAGGAAAACATCGAGTATGCCAAAAAAAAAAAAAAAAAAAAAAAAAAAAAAAAAAGAGTTTTTTGGCGGGAAAATTTGAGTAAAATTTAATTTGTATGAGCGACTTAACGTTCAATTTTTACGCTAAATTCAAATTCTGGTACAATGGTGAAAATTTTGGCCCAAAATTCAAATTTTTAGGTCAAAATTCAAATTTTTTGGGTAAATTTTAGCGCAAAAATTTCTAAAACTCAAATTTTCCTAGCATCCTTAGAATTGCATTTTATGGCATATTTCACACCAAAATCACAAATGATATTATTGGCCTACACCTTCAACATCACCACGTATAGCTTAAAAGATCCTGATCAAGATTCACCATCAAATGACAATGGCTAAATGTTGAATGTTATCAACTGTGACCACAAGGATGATTCATTATTACTTATTTGAAGTTGAAGTGGAATATCACAGGTACGTGTACTTAGTATCTTGAAGAAATCGGGGTTGGTTGGATGCATGATTCTTCGAGATCCTTGTTTGGGCACTCATGGGCGTAGTGATTAAGTCTTGGTTTATCTAGTTTTCATAGGTCAAGGGGTGGATGGACGAAGACCTAGTTAACTATCACTTAAAGGAGATACGTTGTAGTACTCAGTGTCACACAAAGATATGGATAATTCAAGAGAGGTTCATATACAGTTAAGGAATGTTGGATGGGTATATGAAACGACCTATGCTTTAAGGAGTTACGTTGTAGTGCTCAGTATAGGTTCTTAGTCACACTTTCGTGCAAGTTTAAGTCACAAGTTTGGGTTATTTTACTTCAGTCTCAAGTTCGTCATAGTGGGTTTTCTCCATCAGTAGTCACTACAAAAAGCCGTTGTTTTGATACAGGAGGTTGATAAAGAGTTAGACAATTTTAAATGGTATTATTAGTAGATTGAGTATATCGACATCTTCTTACGCACTATATTTTTAATGATAAAGTGCTTTAAGTTAATACTTCACGTACACATCAATATGCTGATTCCGATAAATCGTAACCAGCAGGGGAGAGAAATATGTAAAATCCCGTGATGATGGAACTATCCTGGAGAAAGAAAAGTGCATTTTCGGATCTTAATTGATTCTGGTGCTACGGTTTCAAGAAAAGTGCATTTCCGGATCTTAATTGATTCTGGTGCTACGGTTTCAACTTCGGGGGAGAGAAATCGTCCAACAAGTTACCTGTGACCAACGATATGGGTCAACTTGTTACTGTGGTTTTATCATTTCATGTGTACGTTACGGACTGCTTTCTCATATGAAAGATAACTGGGATGCATTTGGTGAAGATGAAGATGTTGATACTCTATTCCCCCGAACAAACTTGAAGAAGGTCGAGTCTACAGTCTGTTCTTCATTTTCCGCTGCGTGTTAGAAGACTAAAGACGGAATGCATTTAAGTCACAAAAGACTTCTTCAGATTCATGGCAGTCATCAGAAAGGTTGTCAGTTTGGGGGAGAGCACTAATTAGGGGAGAGTGAAAAAGTCATAATTGATCCCTAATTAGATTTGCTCACATTGTTCTTCTGCAAGTAAAGAAATGGCAGCTGAGAAGATTCTGCAAGCTGAACGAAGTAATGAAGTTTGAAGACAATTCTCATGTTTTGTATTGAATTTTACTTGTAGAGAACGTTGTAAGCAATTCCCGTGTAACATCACTTTGGGGAGAGATTGTTAGCCTTTAAAGTTATGTTATAGTAGGGAATTGCAATAGTAATTAAGTACAAGGTCTAGTTTTGCCATTAGTATAAAGTTAGGCTTGTAGAATAGTATAAATACCCTCCTAGTCTCAACTAGGAGGGTGGGATTCTCATTGTTACTTGGAGGTGTGTGTGTTTTCTTTACTTTCTCTCTCTAGAAAGTATACACACCTCCCCCATTCAATAATCTAATTCTACCTTGTTTAACCTTTATTTCGAGTTTCCCCGACCTCCTGAACATGAATTTAGTTATTACATATTGTGTGTGTATTTTTGTGTTAGGCTGTGCTTGGCGCGGAGCTTTTTTGAGCTTTTTTGGGTGATGAGCGGTGACGAATGAGCTTTTTGATTTTTATTGTTCGTTGGGCAAATGAGTAGTAAGCTTTCCTATTTTTTAAGAAAACTCATTTTTCTAATGCTACTTTAAGAAACTGTTAACGGTGAGTGGTGAACTGTGAGCTGTGACTACTGCTCACAGCTCACTGCTACTTTTACCAAACACACCCTTAGCGTGAGTGTTTGAATAGTGTGTTTTGTTTTTGAGGTCAAAGAAAATGAGATGAAGTTAAAAGGGATAAGGAAAGGTGTTTGGTGGAGATGGTGGTGTTGAGTCTTAAATATGTGATTTTGTATAAGATGTGTCTTTCTTTATATATAAAAGAGAAAGAAAGAGTGTGACAAAAATGAAATACAGTACCAATCAAATAACAAGGGCAAAAAATGTATTTAACAACTTTTTCATAAAAAGGCAAAAAAACAAGTTGCCTAAAAAATAGTGGCCCAATCGCCCAAAAATGATACTAG
Source organism: Artemisia tridentata subsp. tridentata (assembly GCA_021014915.2). Lineage (NCBI taxonomy): Eukaryota > Viridiplantae > Streptophyta > Magnoliopsida > Asterales > Asteraceae > Artemisia > Artemisia tridentata. Next base: position 178,351,906 of record CP139507.1, read on the forward strand.
CTTACTAGGGTAGTACTTGAACAAGCATAAACGAAAGACACGTGTGAAAATTATATAATAGAATAATAAACCTTAAAAAAATACATCGATTTGGATAAGTTACCACCTTTCCAAATCCAGCGATACCTTCCCACAAGTTTCACGCCATTCTTTTCCTTAATCACAACCGGCTATTGCCGGTAATTCGTCACAATCCTAACCATTGCTACCCCGTTCTTTGCACCACAAAATTTATACCGGGTCCCATGTGAGACGTGTACTTTCTCACAAATAATACGCACGTGCTGTAAACTATTTTTAAATATGATAACATAACCCTAAAATACATTGTACCAACTTTAACCAGTTTTTTATTGGGTAAAGACCATAAAATAACAACTTACTTTCTCTATTTTACCGAGATGAAACACGTACTTTTTTATCAACATTTAAGCCAACGCAACTATCAAGTATTGTTCCGAGATGAAACACCTACTTTTTTATTAACATTTAAGTCAACGCAACTATCAAGTATTGTTCTGATATCAACAAAAAGTTGTTTAAGAAGACAAGGGTAATATAGTCATTTCAAGTATTATTTAATTATTTTATACAACTTTTTGTTGATATCGGAACAATACTTGATAGTTTCGTTGGCTTAAATGTTAATAAAAAAGTAGGTGTTTCATCTCGGTAAATTGGAGAAAGTAGGTTGTTATTTTATGATCTTTACCCTTTTTTATTAGTACTATGTTTTTCTACTCGTAAATTTGTATGAGGAAACATGTTTTATACTCGTAATAATATTTGTTTGAGTCGTGAGATGCTTAAGAAATATCAGATTCGATAGAAGTGTTCGAAATCTCTAAATATCAAAAATACAATTCTTGCAACTCCTTCATCATTGTTTCTCCAACTTCATATTTATCTTTCATTTCAATTTAACACTTCAACTTACCACTTCAATAAAAAAAAGTTACGTGCATTAACGACACCGAAATTCATTTCTTTATTGGAGTTACATTCAAATGAATCCATAGAACTGAAATCATGTGAATAAAAGAATAGCATACGAGTTTTATCGGAAGTAGTACATAAGTTGGTGAAAACGTGAAGTAAGACTAGAAGGCAAAGAGATGTTATTTTCACTTTCCACATCATCGGCACATCAGTTTTCTTTCTCATCTCACTTCCCCTCACACCAACTCACCTATATGTGGTCAATGTCACCTCTATAATCACCTTAACTTCCATTTTTTTTTATTACTTACAAAATTAAAAACGTAAACGTACAAAATTAAAAACGTAAATGTACGAAATAAAAAACGCAAACGTAGGAAATTAAAACATTACATAACTTCGAATATTAAAAATAGTACATAAACTTCGAATATTAAAAACACAAACCTAGGAAATTAAAACATTACATAAACTTCGAGATTAAAACTAGAAGTCCAAACCCCACTTCGCTTTGATCCCCACCCTTATCTCGTATGTTATTCTGCGTGCTTCGCCGGTCAAATGTTCATACGACTGCATATAGAACATTAAGTCTTTTTGCCTTATTTTATACTCTTACACTTCCACCTCCTTCCTTTTGATCGCCGTAAACTCAACATGTTCTTCCACCGCCTTCTTTTTTATTGCCATATACTCAGCCCGTTCTTGCACCTTTTTTTCCATGGCACGTTCGTTATGCTGTGCCAACTCCGATATCATCATCCTAGCCAATGATTCATCATTTATAGATGACGACGATCCCGACTTACACACACCTTTTTTCATCAAAGCTTTCGACTTGTCCCTGCCCAGTGGTTGTCGAACTTCTTACACCTCATTTTCCTCTTCATCTCCAGCTGCATCATTTAGGTTAATACTAACATCTTCAGTCTCTGGGTTGAACGAACTAGACCCAGATGACTTGTATCTTTTGGACCTTTCATTTTTTTCCTTTGCTAAAAAACCTGGAACTTCAACTTCATTCCATTTCTGATAACCTCTTAACTCCTCCCAACAATGACGAAGTGTGAACTTCATTCCATATTCAGCTTCATAGTTAAGAGTTGCCGTATTGTAGTAATCTTCGTCTCCGGCTCCACTTATCGGATTCATACGCTTAACGTTATTGAACACTCCACAAAACCGACATACATTCGGACGCACCGTCTTCCATTTCCCATAAACCATATCGTATGTTCAGCGATCCGACTTTGTTTTGCTCTCTATGTACGCGACAACGTCATTCCAAAAACCATTTTCCCTCCTTTCATTACCAATGGCACCATTTTCGGATGCATTAATCCAACCTTTGCACGACGCAATTTCTTGCTCTTGGGTCCATGGAATGATCCGTGTTGGCTCATCGGTTTGAGCCCCCCTCTTTTGCTTTTGGCTTCTTTTCGGCTTCACTGTAATCGGTGCGGGTGCCTAGGTCGTGACTTCGGCGGGAGATTCTTCAAGTTGAGTATTTTCATAAAAAGACTCCGAAAAGTGAGGTTCATACAAATCTTCATTTAGAAATGCAGAAACGGGAGACATGGGTTGGTGTGATGACGAACCACCAATTTGGGTTTGTGACATATCAAATGGGTACGAGTTATGGTGTCCCGAGAATTGGCTAAACGCGTTTTGTTGGTGTTCTTGTGAGAATTGGTGTCGGGGGAGTGCTATAGTTATTTCTTCGTTGGGGACGTTTGGTGTTTTGGGGAGTGTTTTCTTGAGACATTTTTTTTTTTTTTTTTTGAAATGATGAAGTTAAGATATGGTGAGTTTTTGTTTAAAAAATGGTAAAATGGTGGGTATTTATAAGTAAATAAAGGTGGAGTTATATATATATATATATATATATATATATATATATATATATATATATATATATATATATATATATATATATATATATATATATTTTAAAGCATGCAACGGATATAAAAGTATAAAGTGTAATTTTTTTTAATAGATGCAATGGTTAGATTTAATATGGGGCCCACGATATTTACAAATTCACACTAGGTGAACCGATCACTTTAACTTTCTTGAAAACACCATTTCGCGTGTGACTTTGGGGAGTGGGCAAGAGGGTGGCGCGTGAGAAGTCAATTCACCAAGCCTTATTCACACCTTTGCCGAGTAGCCTAAGGTACTAAGGTGAAAAAACTAAGTTATAATACATAGTATGTTACTCGTGCATTGCAGCGACGGGTATCATGTATTCAAAATTGTTGGCGAACAATATTATTTGATTATTTATTTTCATGATAATGACTTTATGCATGGCGATAATTTAAAGAGTAACTTTATCAAACATTCTCATATAAATATGGTAGAGTATCGGTGCATCGCTATTCAATGGCTATACGAAAACAGTAGTTAGCAGTATTATGAAGTTGTGATGATTGATGGTGAAAGGTATTAACTAGTCAATAAATGTTGTGTATATTCGTTAACGTGTAAAAATAGAGAATTATACATTAGTTCGTGCAAATATATGATTAGTAATCTCTATCTGACATTATTTAACAAAATACGAATTACGGTATTCAAAAGCTACATATTTTTTATACCTTATAAGCGACCTGAAATTTTTCGTACTTTGACATTCACGATTCTTTTCAATCAAATTCAAGTGTCTGGGTCACGATAACAACATTAGTAAATTGTTTGGTTTTTACCTTATGGTATATTAATTGTATTTTTTAATAAAGTGGTATTTTAAAACTAACATTAATTATAGGTGTTTTATAGATGTATTAGTGCATTAAATAATGGTAAACATATGTTTAGGACTTGTATTTTTTAATGAGAGAATATTTTAAGACTACATTAATTAAAGATGTTGTATATATGTTTTAGTGTATTAAATAATTGTAAATATAACTTAAAAACTTGTAATGCTTAAAATTTATTTTAAAATTAAAAAAAAAATGTTTAAAATGCATTATATGTAGTTTAGATATTAAACTTATAAAACCCTCTCATTAAGTTCTTGATCTAATAATTAAGCTTAAGCCTCTAATAAGAGCTTAAACAAACACCTATGATCTCTTCATCTTCATTCACTTGCGCTTATATATATGGCCAACTTTTCAAATTCCCGTATTTTTATTTCAAGTTAAGTATACTTACCTTGCGCATTTCGAAGTTAACGTGACCAATTATTTTTATTTCAAGTTAAGTTTTCTTATGTTTATGGTTTCATATGTATTTGTTCGTTTTCTTATGTTTTCGTCCATTTTCATATGTTTCTGAATATCACAATTGATATTCTTAATATCACAAGTGGTTTTTGGTGATATTTCGAAATAGATGAAAATGGACGAAAACGTATGAAAATGAACGAAAACAGACGAAAAAAACGTGAATTAAAAAAAACGTGAAAATCACTTGTGATATTTAGAATATCACTTGTCATTTTCATGTTACAAAACATTAGTTGAAAATCACTTGTGATATTCAGAATATCACTTAGCAATTGTGGAATATCACAAGTGATTTTCATGTTACAAAACATTAGTTGAAAATAACTTGTGATATTCAGAATATCACTTGTGATATTCTGAGTATCACAGAATATCACTTGTGATATTTAGAAACATATGAAAACATCTGAAAATGGCCGAAAACATTTAAAAACGGACAAAAATGTATGAAAATAGACGAAAACATAAGAAAATGGACAAATATGTAGGAAAACGGACAAAAATATATAAAAACAGACTAAAACGTATAAAAACGGACGAAAACGTAAGAAAACGGACGAAAATGTATGAAAATGGACGAAAATAGATGAAAATGTTTGAAAACGGACGAAAACGTATAAAAAGGAACAGAAATGTATGAAAACGGACAAAAACGTATAAAAACTGACGAAAACGTATATAAACGTATGAAAATGGACAAAAACGGACGAAAACGTATAAAAACGAATGAAAACGTCTTAAAACGGACGAAAATGTATAAAAACAGACGAAAAAGTAAAAAAAGGGACGAAAACGTATGAAAAAAGGAAGAAAACGTATGAAAACGAACGAAAACGGACGAAAAAAATGTGAATTAAAAAAAAACGTGAAAATCACTTGTGATATTCTGAATATCACTTGTAATTTTCTGTATATCACTTGTGATATTCAGAATATCACTTGTGATTTTCATGTTACAAAACATTAGTTGAAAATCACTTGTGATATTCAGAATATCACGATATTCTGAATATCACAAATGATATTCTGAATATCACAAGTGATTTTCATGTTACAAAACATTAGTTGAAAATCACTTGTGATACTCAGAATATCACATCAGTGATATTTAGAAACGTATGAAAACGTATGAAAATGGCCGAAAACATTTAAAAACGGAAAAAAACGTATGAAAATAGACGAAAATGTTAGAAAACGGACGAATATGTAAGAAAACGGACGAAAACGTCTGAAAACGGACAAAAATGCATAAAACCAGACGAAAACGTATAAAAACGTAAGAAAACGGACGAAAACGTATGAAAATGGACGAAAAGAGATGAAAACGTATGAAAACGGACGAAAACATAAAAAAACGGACGGAAATGTATAAAAACGGACAAAAACGTATAAAAACGGATGAAAACGTATATAAACGTATGAAAATGGACAAAAACGGACGAAAACGTATAAAAACGAATGAAAACGGACGAAAATGTATAAAAACGGACAAAAAAGTCTGAAAACAGACGAAAACGTATGAAAACGGACAAAAACGTCCGAAAACGTATAAAAATTGACGAAAACATATGAAAACGGACGAAAACGTCTAAAAACGGACAAAATGAATAAAAACATACTAAAACGGACAAAAACGGCTGAAAACGGACGAAAACTTACAAAAACAGACGAAAGCGCATAAAAATGGATAAAAACGTCTGAAAACAGATGAAAACGTCTAAAAATGTGATGGGAATTAAACCAACTGTTAGTACTGCCAGGCTTGTAGTTTCAACTGGTGGAAAATAACACAAGTAGTACTAACTGCCAGTACAAATACTTTGTACTGCTTATGTTTTGTAAACGTGTAATAGGATAAGTATAGAAAAGATTTAGTGAATATCCTATATAATTAGAGTTATAGTTATCTTGTACAGGAATCCTTGTTCTATAAAAGGATATCATAGGTTAAAGTTTATGTACGACTTATTCATAGAGATTCAAGGTTGTAAACCATAGTGATAGGAGATCACTCGTATTATTGATCATAATAATATTGAATCGTTTTGGTTATTCTAAAGTCTTCATTGTTCATACACTTACAATTTATTGTTCCATTCATATACATACAATTATTCTTCTAAGTATAACTAAGTAGATTCCACATACTTAGTTATATCCACTCAAAGTATCTCATACACATCATACAGGATTAACACCCTAAGTGTAACACATCAGATCCTATCAAGTGGTATCAGAGCCAGGTTCTGATACTTTGAATTAGAAGATCCAGAAGAACGTTTTCAAGAAAGAAGATGGACATGGAGACTACCACAACCAATGTTGCTGCAAAGTTACCTATGCTTAAGCCTAATGAATTCGATATGTGGAGATTGAGAATTGAACAATTCTTCCAAGTGCAGGACTATGCACTCTGGGAAATCATAGAAGAAGGGAATTCATTCAAGCCTCCTACCACAACAACAACTGAAGATGGTAAATCTGTGACTACAGTGCAGACAAAGCCTATTACTGCCGAAGAGAAGGCCCAGTACAAGAATGACATCAAGGCAAGGAGTATGCTCATGATGACAATACCCAATGATCAACTCTTGAACTTTAGCAAGTTCAAGGATGCCAAATCATTATTTGAGGCAATTGTTGCAAGATTTGGTGGGAATGATGCCACCAAAAAGACTCAGAAAACTCTTCTCAAGCAACAATTTGAGAACTTCTTAGCAACAAGCAATGAGTCACTAGATCATATGTTCAACAGGCTTCAGAAGCTAGTGAGTCAGCTTGCTATTCTTGGAATTGAGATACCTCGGGAAGATCTCAACTCCAAATTCCTAGGAAGTCTACCATCAGAATGGGCTATGCATGTAGTTGTCTGGAAGAACAAACCTGATATAGATTCCATGAGCTTAATGGATCTATATAGCAACTTCAAAATAGTGGAGCATGATGTGAAGAAGTCTACTGGAACAAGTTCAAGCTCTGGAAATTTGGCCTTTGTGTCAACTCCCAGTACCTCAAGTCCAGTGGAAGAAGTGCAAGTTGCTGGAGCAGTTGGTACTGCTAGTTCAAATATTGGTACTGCTAGTACTTCAAGCAGTACTAATGGACTCTTGGATGAGAATACTTATTGTGCTTTTCTGACTACTCAGCACAATGGTACTATGTTGACTCATGAAGACCTTCAAGAAATCCATAATGATGATATTGAAGAGATGGATATCAAGTGGCAACTCTCTCTTCTTAGCATGAGGGCTAAGAGATTTTTGAAGAGAACACACAAGAAGATAATCATAAACAGCAATGATGTTGCTGGATATGACAAGTCAAAGATTAAGTGTTATAACTGCCATAAGATGGGTCACTTCTCAAGGGAATGCAGAAGGCCAAGACAACAAGATGGCAAGAACAGAAGCTTTGGATACAAGACCAGGGAAGTGGAAATCACTGACTCAAGCTCAAAGGCTATGGTTGCCATTGATGGCTTAGGGTTTGACTGGAGCTTCATGGAGGAAGAGGAAGCAGCACCTACAGAGATGGCTCTCATTGCTTTCTCAGACTCTGAGGTACAAGTTAATAATGTTCTAAATCATGTGATGCTTTAAAAGAATTAGAAACACTTAGAAAACATTATGATGAACAGAGGATAGAGCTAAACAAGACCCATTTTAATTTGGCAAATCATAAAAGGAGTTTAGCTGTTTTAGAAGAGCAAATTGTTCATTATAAAAGCAATGAGTCCATTTTTTTCTGAAACTGTAGCTGTACTTAAAAGGGACATATTTTTTAGAGATGCTGAAATTAGTGTGTTAAAAGCTAAGGTTGATAGACTTAAAAAGGATAAAGAAAACATTCAAATGAGTCTAGACACATTAGAGTATGCATCTAAGGGTGTAAGTAAGATAATTGAATGTCAAATTCTCAACAAGGCTAAGTCAGGTCTAGGTTATAAGTCTGTTCTACCTCCTTATAGAGGAATACCTACATCTCCAGGCATAGACCTAGAACACACTGATTTAGAGGAATTTCAACTACCCAAGATGGAATATGGACCAAAACTAAAAGAAAAAGAAGTAGTTGAAAAGCCTGTAGAAGTAAGTTTTGAGAGTGCAAGTGATAAATCACTCTCTGATGACAAGGTGTCATCTGCTAGGAACTCAGATGCTCCAACCATAGAGGATTGAACTTCTGATGATGATGAGAGTGATCAGGATAAGATTAAGCCTGATAATGTTAGGGTAGAGGAACCAAAAGTTCCTAAGGTGGTCAAGAATACAACTGTTAGATTTAAGTCAAAGGTTAATACTGCTAGGAAAACAGTTAGGTATGCTGAAATGTATAAAACCATACACAAGCCTAGAGGTAACCAAAGGAATTGGAACAACCTCAAGTCTCACCAACTAGGTGATGATTTTGTCTGTTATAGGAAAGCTTGTTATACATGTGGAAGCTTTGACCATCTTGCAGCCTATTGCAACAACAGGGTAAGTAGGTATTCAAGTCCTAGGGTGAACTTAGTAAGACCTCCCACTCACCCTATAAATGCTAGAATGATACCTAGATCAGTTCTTTTGAGGTCTGGACCAAGAGCAGTTCATACTGCTAGATGATGCGTGGTTTTGCGACCTTACAACAGGTTTTACCTCTCAAGGGATCTTGAGAAGTTTGCAATCCCCACCAGGCAGTGTACCTGACCGATGTAGTATAGTGAAGTGGCAAGTACCGGGGGATTGATCGTTCAACTCAAAGAATAGTGTTCGTTAGGATTGAAATTTATCTACTAGGTCTAGAGGTGAGGGATGATTCTTTTTGTATTTTTATATTTTATGAAAAGCAAGTAAAATCTCTAGTTTGAAGGAGTGGGCGGAATTAGTTGCTAATCAACTAACCCAAAAGCTACTAATTAAACTAATGTGTAGGAAAGTAAACTAGGGTTCTACAAGGGAAGTGAAGCGTATCTACCTATGATATATTACTCTTTGCTAGCTATCCAATTCTACCTATTGAATTGTCACACCTTTTTTTAATTGACGGGTTGTATTCCTTAATACCATTCGTGGGGTGGCGTACGTACTTCCCCAACTCTACAAGCTCCTACTTCACTCCTATGTCGAGCCGGCTAAGAAGCTCCTAACATGGGATCACTAGAATTCGCTCATGCATTAAATACAACCATATAAACCTAGTTCGCATTGGTTCATGTTTCTTAAGACGTTCAAGCAAGTTACCGTATAGGAGGTTAGCCAGTTTTCTTAAGCCTAACATCGATATCACCCAATCAAACAAGAGACAATAGGAAACAAGAATTATAAGCTAAACCAATTAGATCTATTAAAGTGTCACACCTTTATTGATGACGATAGACACATACATCAACAAGGAATCAATAAGATCTAATTAATTATATACAAGTTTCACACAATCATAAGTAGACACAAGGTGAATTAGCAAAGCATGATCAATGAAGGGCAAACAACCACAATAATGAAAGACATAATTAAGTTAGAATCAACAAACCAATATTTGATGTTTATGAAATGATTGAAACCCTCTAAGTTGCTGGAAAAACACCTACCTAAACCCTAGAATCGGACATAGGGTTTAGGGCTTACAAAAAGTGAAGTTGTGATGTTGTATTTATAGCTGATTTTCTGTCCGCATCGATCTGACGGCGTCAGACTTTACAAGTGATGGCGTCAGCTCCGCTTTTTCACCAAATTGTAGATCTTTTTGTCCCGATTCCGTGGCCTCTTGAATCACCGAAATCCGAGTTCGTATGAAGATTTTATGGACAAAACAGTGACAGCTACTCCGCGCGTAAGTTATGATTGATTTGATTAACTTGTGACGACTTTTCTTCTTGTGCAAGTTGTCATTTTGACGTCGTCACTCTGTGGCATCTGACGTCGTCAGGATGAGTCCTGACGCCGTCACCTTCAAGATCTTCTGGGCCGTCTCTCTTTAAATTAAACCGTGACCACCTATGGCGTCACAAAGCGTGACGCCGTCACCTTCCAGTACCAAAATAGTTCTGGCCCGTCATGAGTAATCTTCATATCCACTTCTTTGTCATAGCTTGACGCCGTCCCCTTTTAATCATCCAAAATCCTCTCTGGCGCGTCAAGGGTTGACGGCGTCACAATGGTGCTTGACGCCGTCACAGGTACTTTTCCAGCCGATTTTGAGACTTTGTCGTTTTCTTCACTTTTATGCTCCAAAAACGTCCAAAATGCTTTCTTTTCCAGATTTCTTCTCCAAAGTACCTAAAATGACAAAAGGAATGATTTAGGGCAATATTTGATCAAATAAATACGATTTAGGGCTTAAATGACCCCCTAAAAGCGGTACACTTTTCGTCTCATCAAATATCCCTACACTTGGGATTTGCTTGTCCTCAAGCAAATGAGCTTTTCCACCAATTGAAATACAAGTTAGGGGTCATTTAACATTAATATAAAAGTAATTACAACAAATGATCATTCCACCTTGGTCAAAATAAGCACGGAAATTATACACTAGCACCTCACAATAAGTGTTTGGATACTCTCATCCCTCGGGTGTTGTAAATTTATATATCATAAATGGAAATGGAAGAATATCGCTCACTACCTGTCATAGAAAATAGATTACCATAGGCTTGGGAAAGGATCACGCCTCTACCACTTTTGGCGTAAGCACCTAGGATAAACTATCAAAGAGGTCTTTACAAAGGGTTATAACGTTAGGTGTAGGGATAAGGAAAACACGGTTTGTTGGATAAGGATATTTTTACTAGTGGCAAGTCAATCATCTTGGTCAATTACATGTAGAATGAGGCGTTGTTAAGCCAAGACTCGACTCAACTTAAACTAATCACGAACTAATAAACATAAAACAAAACAAAACATAAATAAAAGATAGAGGCGGATGGTAGTCCGTATGCTTTTTCTTCACTTTTTTTTTTTTTTTTTTTTTTTTTTTTTTTTTTTAATTTTATTTTTTGTGCATACACTCTTGCCCTACCATCCAAAACAATACATCACTAGGGATTCTTTGTACCATCCCTACACTTGAACTTTTACATACTTTTACATAAAATTATTCTAATGACTCGAATCAAGGATAATCGAAACATGTGGAGTACTTTAAAATATTAACGTACATATGGGGGTAATAAATGATGTTCTTCCCCATTACTCCATTACACTAGTACTTTACCCATAAGTCCCAATCGTCCCAAAACAATATGTACAAGGATATGACTCGACTTAGCAACCATGTAATCAATTAGATAATTAACTAAGGGTTTAAACAAATGTTGTCACAATAATGCACTAAAGATGAGTGCACACAAGGTAGGCTAAGGCGATTTGGGTGTACATTTAAGTAGGGTGTAAACAATTTCTTCCTTTAAGTAAAATGCTTAAAGGTCGAAACGAAAAGATAGGCTCTGAGGGGTGTACTAGGGGTATCGTGTACCAAAATGGGTACAACGCAAAGGGTGTGGGAGAATTACTTGACCAATGTAGCCAAAGTAATTATAACAAAAACACAGGTGTAAAACAATGGGTTAATCCTAACGCCTCTTATCATGTAGTCAATCCTAACTACACGAATGTAGTCTCACTAGCGGTCTCGGTATGCATCACAAACGCAAGTTCTAGAATCTATAAACTACCGGTACACTCATAAGCACCAACAATGAATGCTTTTTCATAAAGATCTAAAGGCGAACCTCACATATTTGGGGTGGAAATTTTTGAGTGGTATGGTTTTTGTGCTAGTCATACAATTCCTGTCCATGAGACGCTTATTAAAGTCAAAGTTTCACTCCTATATGTTGTAAAAATTTTTAAATTTGGTGCTAAAATTGCCCTAACCAATATTTCTCTTGGCTTTATTACACATTCACTATTAAACAAAACAAAAATCAAGCGAAGTTGTAGTTTCTAAGGCATCCTAATTTACCCTCCCTACACTTAATCCGAACATTGTCCCCAATGTTCTAGACAAAAGATATAAAAGTAAAAATAAATGAGAATGGAAGAAACTAATACTCCCCTGATTCGCTCGGTATGGATGATGTGATAATATGGTTAAATCTCCCTCCAAGAGAATGAACATGATAAAGCTTCACTCCAGAAATATAATCATCCTCTTGATGTGTTGCACGTACATCATCTTATCCAATAATACCTGTAACCAACAAACACAAAAACCAAAGCATCAAACCGAACAAAGAAAAACCACAACTAGATGTATTTCCAGACTTAGAAATAAAAACAAAACAAAGCAATAAAAGGATAGGATACTTGCGGGATGACTTACAAATAGGGACTCATAAAACATGTCCACAAGTATTGACACATAAACAAGATAGTATATATGCTAATCATAAATTGTGAATTTTTCATGTTCGAATTTCGTCCTTTTTAACAAAATATAAGCTTCCCTACACTTATCTTTTTGTAAAATACCTTTATATGCAATTAAGACGAGGTTAAAAACAAGATAAAGCATTTTCACAAATTATTCGAAACATGAAAATTAAACAATTATGATTAAGCATATATGACACAAACAAACAAATAAAATAAAAACATCAAACAATTAAACAAATAAAGCTTGGGTTGCCTCCCAAGAAGCGCTTGTTTTTGTTCGAGTCACGAGCCTGACTCTACCCTTATTTAACAAAAATAGGGGAGGTTTTCCCTACACTTAGGATTAAGTGCGGGTGAAAGTAGCGATACACACCCTTAGGGTGGAAATATGCCACGTGAGGTGAAGGGGGTGAGTGAATGGATTCCTTCATCCTAAAACTACCCGGATAATAAGGGTTGATGGGTGGGTCGGTTCCTCTTTTGTCTCCTAGAAATATATCTAAGGATGGAAAGTTGTGTAAAGGTTGAGGTTCCGGTTCATCAACACTAGGAAATTCCCTGGAACTAAGAGTAAGGTTATCACTATAAGTATTCAAACCTATATCCTCTAGTGGTGCTTGGTCCAAGGGTTCTACCTCCATTGGGATTCCTAAAGTTTCTTCTACTTCTTCCGGGTAAGTCACGGGCGGTGTGTGTGCCTCAAGTGATGGTAGGACTTGTGGGGTACTTTGTGGGCTTGGATTATCCACCTCATCCTCCATTTTATCTAGATTACCTATGTGTTTGTTTTGTACTATGATGTTACATGACATCCACTTAGGTATCCCAAAATAGTCATCCCCAGACAAACTTGTTTCATGATCCTTGGAATTTGTGGTCAATTGACTTGTACTAACGTTTGTTGGGTTGTCTACTCTATAATAATACTGGGCACAATCTTCAATGGCATCCCATGCTTCTTCAGCATTTAATTCCCTAAAATCCCTATTGGCAAAATCGTTAATGCACATTTGGTCATATCGGTCGACACGATCGTAAAAGATTTGGGTTAGGGATGTTAAATCGAAGCTATGATGAGGGACTATTCGGAGTAAGTTTTTAAAATGAGTCCATGCATCATATATGGGTTCATCTCGATATTGGTTGAACATCAAGACGTCATTAGGGGCAAATGGATTTCGTGGTCGGTAGTATGGTGGGTTCGCGTACTCCATATTGGTGAACGGAAGAGTCAATGGAAAGGTTTTTACGAACAAAGACACAAAGAAAAGATAGACTACTAGAAAGCTAATAAAAAGAAAATAAAAATCTCACTAGATAGGAATCTAATGAGTAGACCAAATAAAAATAAATTTCAACCTAAGCAATAACTACTCCCCGGGCTGCGGCGCCAAAAACTTGATGCGTGGTTTTGCGACCTTACAACAGGTTTTACCTCTCAAGGGATCTTGAGAAGTTTGCAATCCCCACCAGGCAGTGTACCTGACCGATGTAGTATAGTGAAGTGGCAAGTACCGGGGGATTGATCGTTCAACTCAAAGAATAGTGTTCGTTAGGATTGAAATTTATCTACTAGGTCTAGAGGTGAGGGATGATTCTTTTTGTATTTTTATATTTTATGAAAAGCAAGTAAAATCTCTAGTTTGAAGGAGTGGGCGGAATTAGTTGCTAATCAACTAACCCAAAAGCTACTAATTAAACTAATGTGCAGGAAAGTAAACTAGGGTTCTACAAGGGAAGTGAAGCGTATCTACCTATGATGTATTACTCTTTGCTAGCTATCCAATTCTACCTATTGAATTGTCACACCTTTTTTTAATTGACGGGTTGTATTCCTTAATACCATTCGTGGGGTGGCGTACGTACTTCCCCAACTCTACAAGCTCCTACTTCACTCCTATGTCGAGCCGGCTAAGAAGCTCCTAACATGGGATCACTAGAATTCGCTCATGCATTAAATATAACCATATAAACCTAGTACGCATAGGTTCATGTTTCTTAAGATGTTCATGCAAGTTACCGTATAGGAGGTTAGCCAGTTTTCTTAAGCCTAACATCGATATCACCCAATCAAACAAGAGACAATAGGAAACAAGAATTATAAGCTAAACCAATTAGATCTATTGAAGTGTCACACCTTTATTGATGACGATAGACACATACATCAACAAGGAATCAATAAGATCTAATTAATTATATACAAGTTTCACACAATCATAAGTAGACACAAGGTGAATTAGCAAAGCATGATCAATGAAGGGCAAACAATCACAATAATAAAAGATATAATTAAGTTAGAATCAACAAACTAATATTTGATGTTTATGAAATGATTGAAACCCTCTAAGTTGCTGGAAAAACACACTACCTAAACCCTAGAATCGGACTTAGGGTTTAGGGCTTACAAAAAGTGAAGTTGTGATGTTGTATTTATAGCTGATTTTTTGTCCGTATCGATCTGACGGCGTCAGCCTTTACAAATGACGGCGTCAGCTCCCCTTTTTCACCAAATTGTAGATCTTTTCGTCCCGATTCCGTGGCCTCTTGAATCACCGAAATCCGAGTTCGTATGAAGATTTTATGGCCAAAACAGTGACAGCTACTCCGCGCGTAAGTTATGATTGATTTGATTAACTTGTGACGACTTTTCTTCTTGTGCAAGTTGTCATTTTGACGTCGTCACTCTGTGGCATCTGACGTCGTCAGGATGAGTCCTGACGCCGTCACCTTCAAGATCTTCTGGGCCGTCTCTCTTTAAATTAAACCGTGACCACCTATGGCGTCACAAAGCGTGACGCCGTCACCTTCCAGTACCAAAATAGTTCTGGCCCGTCATGAGTAATCTTCATATCCACCTCTTTGTCATAGCTTGACGCCGTCCCCTTTTAATCATCTAAAATCCTCTCTGGCGCGTCAAGGGTTGACGGCGTCACAATGGTGCTTGACGCCGTCACAGGTACTTTTCCAGCCGATTTTGAGACTTTGTCGTTTTCTTCACTTTTATGCTCCAAAAACGTCCAAAATGCTTCCTTTTCCAGATTTCTTCTCCAAAGTACCTAAAATGACAAAAGGAACGATTTAGGGCAATATTTGATCAAATAAATACGATTTAGGGCTTAAATGACCCCCTAAAAGCGGTACACTTTTCGTCTCATCAAATATCCCTACACTTGGGATTTGCTTGTCCTCAAGCAAATGAGCTTTTCCACCAATTGAAATACAAGTTAGGGGTCATTTAACATTAATATAAAAGTAATTACAACAAATGATCATTCCACCTTGGTCAAAATAAGCACGGAAATTATACACTAGCACCTCACAATAAGTGTTTGGATACTCTCATCCCTCGGGTGTTGTAAATTTATATATCATAAATGGAAATGGAAGAATATCGCTCACTACCTGTCATAGAAAATAGATTACCATAGGCTTGGGAAAGGATCACGCCTCAACCACTTTTGGCGTAAGCACCTAGGATAAACTATCAAAGAGGTCTTTACAAAGGGTTATAACGTTAGGTGTAGGGATAAGGAAAACACGGTTTGTTGGATAAGGATATTTTTACTAGTGGCAAGTCAATCATCTTGGTCAATTACATGTAGAATGAGGCGTTGTTAAGCCAAGACTCGACTCAACTTAAACTAATCACGAACTAATAAACATAAAACAAAACAAAACATAAATAAAAGATAGAGGCGGATGGTAGTCCGTATGCTTTTTCTTCACTTTTTTTTTTTTTTTTTTTTTTTTTTTTTTATTTTATTTTTTGTGCATACACTCTTGCCCTACCATCCAAAAAAATACATCACTAGGGATTCTTTGTACCATCCCTACACTTGAACTTTTACATACTTTTACATAAAATTATTCTAATGACTCGAATCAAGATAATCGAAACATGTGGAGTACTTTAAAATATTAACGTACATATGGGGGTAATAAATGATGTTCTTCCCCATTACTCCATTACACTAGTACTTTACCCATAAGTCCCAATCGTCCCAAAACAATATGTACAAGGATATGACTCGACTTAGCAACCATGTAATCAATTAGATAATTAACTAAGGGTTTAAACAAATGTTGTCACAATAATGCACTAAAGATGAGTGCACACAAGGTAGGCTAAGGCGATTTGGGTGTACATTTAAGTGGGGTGTAAACAAATTCTTCCTTTAAGTAAAATGCTTAAAGATTGAAAGGAAAAGATAGGCTCTGAGGGGTGTACTAGGGGTATCGTGTACCAAAAATGGGTACAACGCAAAGGGTGTGGGAGAATTACTTGACCAATGTAGCCAAAGTAATTATAACAAAAACACAGGTGTAAAACAATGGGTTAATCCTAATGCCTCTTATCATGTAGTCAATCATAACTACACGAATGTAGTCTCACTAGCGGTCTCGGTATGCATCACAAACGCAAGTTCTAGAATCTATAAACTACCGGTACACTCATAAGCACCAACAATGAATGCTTTTTCCTAAAGATCTAAAGGCGAACCTCACATATTTGGGGTGGAAATTTTTGAGTAGTATGGTTTTTGTGCTAGTCATACAATTCCCTGTCCATGAGACGCTTATTAAAGTCAAAGTTTCACTCCTATATGTTGTAAAATTTTTTAAATTTGGTGCTAAAATTGCCCTAACCAATATTTCTCTTGGCTTTATTACACATTCACTATTAAACAAAACAAAAATCAAGCGAAGTTGTAGTTTCTAAGGCATCCTAATTTACCCTCCCTACACTTAATCCGAACATTGTCCCCAATGTTCTAGACAAAAGATGTAAAAGTAAAAATAAATGAGAATGGAAGAAACTAATACTCCCCTGATTCGCTCGGTATGGATGATGTGATAATATGGTTAAATCTCCCTCCAAGAGAATGAACATGATAAGCTTTACTCCAGAAATATAATCATCCTCTTGATGTGTTGCACGTACATCATCTTATCTAATAATACCTGTAACCAACAAACACAAAAACCAAAGCATCAAACCGAACAAAGAAAAACCACAACTAGATGTATTTCCAGACTTAGAAATAAAAACAAAACAAAGAAATAAAAGGATAGGATACTTGCGGGATGACTTACAAATAGGGACTCATAAAACATATCCACAAGTATTGACACATAAACAAGATAGTATATATGCTAATCATAAATTGTGAATTTTTCATGTTCGAATTTCGTCTTTTTTAACAAAATATAAGCTTCCCTACACTTATCTTTTTGTAAAATACCTTTATATGCAATTAAGACGAGGTTAAAAACAAGATAAAGCATTTTCACAAATTATTCGGAACATGAAAATTAAACAATTATGATTAAGCATATATGACACAAACAAACAAATAAAATAAAAACATCAAACAATTAAACAAATAAAGCTTGGGTTGCCTCCCAAGAAGCGCTTGTTTTTGTTCGAGTCACGAGCCTGACTCTACCCTTATTTACCAAAAATAGGGGAGGTTTTCCCTACACTTAGGATAATTTGCGGGTGAAAGTAGCGATACACACCCTTAGGGTGGAAATATGCCACGTGAGGTGAAGGGGGTGAGTGAATGGCTTCCTTCATCCTAAAACTACCCGGATAATAAGGGTTGATGGGTGTGGTCGGTTCCTCTTTTGTCTCCTAGAAATATATCTAAGGATGAAAAGTTGTGTAAAGGTTGAGGTTCCGGTTCATCAACACTAGGAAATTCCCTGGAACTAAGAGTAAGGTTATCACTATAAGTATTCAAACCTATATCCTCTAGTGGTGCTTGGTCCAAGGGTTCTACCTCCATTGGGATTCCTAAAGTTTCTTCTACTTCTTCCGGGTAAGTCACGGGCGGTGTGTGTGCCTCAAGTGATGGTAGGACTTGTGGGGTACTTTGTGGGCTTGGATTATCCACCTCATCCTCCATTTTATCTAGATTACCTATGTGTTTGTTTTGTACTATGATGTTACATGACATCCACTTAGGTATCCCAAAATAGTCATCCCCAGACAAACTTGTTTCATGATCCTTGGAATTTGTGGTCAATTGACTTGTACTAACGTTTGTTGGGTTGTCTACTCTATAATAATACTGGGCACAATCTTCAATGGCATCCTATGCTTCTTCAGCATTTAATTCCCTAAAATCCCTATTGGCAAAATCGTTAATGCACATTTGGTCATATCGGTCGACACGATCGTAAAAGATTTGGGTTAGGGATGTTAAATCGAAGCTATGATGAGGGACTATTCGGAGTAAGTTTTTAAAATGAGTCCATGCATCATATATGGGTTCATCTCGATATTGGTTGAACATCAAGACGTCATTAGGGGCAAATGGATTTCGTGGTCGGTAGTATGGTGGGTTCGCGTACTCCATATTGGTGAACGGAAGAGTCAATGGAAAGGTTTTTACGAACAAAGACACAAAGAAAAGATAGACTACTAGAAAGCTAATAAAAAGAAAATAAAAATCTCACTAGATAGGAATCTAATGAGTAGACCAAATAAAAATAAATTTCAACCTAAGCAATAACTACTCCCCGGGCTGCGGCGCCAAAAACTTGATGCGTGGTTTTGCGACCTTACAACAGGTTTTACCTCTCAAGGGATCTTGAGAAGTTTGCAATCCCCACCAGGCAGTGTACCTGACCGATGTAGTATAGTGAAGTGGCAAGTACCGGGGGATTGATCGTTCAACTCAAAGAATAGTGTTCGTTAGGATTGAAATTTATCTACTAGGTCTAGAGGTGAGGGATGATTCTTTTTGTATTTTTATATTTTATGAAAAGCAAGTAAAATCTCTAGTTTGAAGGAGTGGGCGGAATTAGTTGCTAATCAACTAACCCAAAAGCTACTAATTAAACTAATGTGCAGGAAAGTAAACTAGGGTTCTACAAGGGAAGTGAAGCGTATCTACCTATGATGTATTACTCTTTGCTAGCTATCCAATTCTACCTATTGAATTGTCACACCTTTTTTTAGTTGACGGGTTGTATTCCTTAATACCATTCGTGGGGTGGCGTACGTACTTCCCCAACTCTACAAGCTCCTACTTCACTCCTATGTCGAGCTGGCTAAGAAGCTCCTAACATGGGATCACTAGAATTCGCTCATGCATTAAATACAACCATATAAACCTAGTACGCATAGGTTCATGTTTCTTAAGACGTTCAAGCAAGTTACCGTATAGGAGGTTAGCCAGTTTTCTTAAGCCTAACATCGATATCACCCAATCAAACAAGAGACAATAGGAAACAAGAATTATAAGCTAAACCAATTAGATCTATTGAAGTGTCACACCTTTATTGATGACGATAGACACATACATCAACAAGGAATCAATAAGATCTAATTAATTATATACAAGTTTCACACAATCATAAGTAGACACAAGATGAATTAGCAAAGCATGATCAATGAAGGGCAAACAACCACAATAATGAAAGACATAATTAAGTTAGAATCAACAAACCAATATTTGATGTTTATGAAATGATTGAAACCCTCTAAGTTGCTGGAAAAACACCTACCTAAACCCTAGAATCGGACATAGGGTTTAGGGCTTACAAAAAGTGAAGTTGTGATGTTGTATTTATAGCTGATTTTCTGTCCGCATCGATCTGACGGCGTCAGCCTTTACAAGTGATGGCGTCAGCTCCCCTTTTTCACCAAATTGTAGATCTTTTCGTCCCGATTCCGTGGCCTCTTGAATCACCGAAATCCGAGTTCGTATGAAGATTTTATGGCCAAAACAGTGACAGCTACTCCGCGCGTAAGTTATGATTGATTTGATTAACTTGTGACGACTTTTCTTCTTGTGCAAGTTGTCATTTTGACGTCGTCACTCTATGGCATCTGACGTCATCAGGATGAGTCCTGACGCCGTCACCTTCAAGATCTTCTGGGCCGTCTCTCTTTAAATTAAACCATGACCACCTATGGCGTCACAAAGCGTGACGCCGTCACCTTCCAGTACCAAAATAGTTCTGGCCCGTCATGAGTAATCTTCATATCCACTTCTTTGTCATAGCTTGACGCCGTCCCCTTTTAATCATCCAAAATCCTCTCTGGCGCGTCAAGGGTTGACGGCGTCACAATGGTGCTTGACGCCGTCACAGGTACTTTTCCAGCCGATTTTGAGACTTTGTCGTTTTCTTCACTTTTATGCTCCAAAAACGTCCAAAATGCTTTATTTTTCAGATTTCTTCTCCAAAGTACCTAAAATGACAAAAGGAACGATTTAGGGCAATATTTGATCAAATAAATACGATTTAGGGCTTAAATGACCCCCTAAAAGCGGTACACTTTTCGTCTCATCAAATATCCCTACACTTGGGATTTGCTTGTCCTCAAGCAAATGAGCTTTTCCACCAATTGAAATACAAGTTAGGGGTCATTTAACATTAATATAAAAGTAATTCCAACAAATGATCATTCCACCTTGGTCAAAATAAGCACGGAAATTATACACTAGCACCTCACAATAAGTGTTTGGATACTCTCATCCCTCGGGTGTTGTAAATTTATATATCATAAATGGAAATGGAAGAATATCGCTCACTACCTGTCATAGAAAATAGATTACCATAGGCTTGGGAAAGGATCACGCCTCTACCACTTTTGGCGTAAGCACCTAGGATAAACTATCAAAGAGGTCTTTACAAAGGGTTATAACGTTAGGTGTAGGGATAAGGAAAACACGGTTTGTTGGATAAGGATAATTTTACTAGTGGCAAGTCAATCATCTTGGTCAATTACATGTAGAATGAGGCGTTGCTAAGCCAAGACTCGACTCAACTTAAACTAATCATGAACTAATAAACATAAAACAAAACAAAACATAAATAAAAGATAGAGGCGGATGGTAGTCCGTATGCTTTTTCTTCACTTTTTTTTTTTTTTTTTTTTAATTTTATTTTTTGTGCATACACTCTTGCCCTACCATCCAAAACAATACATCACTAGGGATTCTTTGTACCATCCCTACACTTGAACTTTTACATACTTTTACATAAAATTATTCTAATGACTCGAATCAAGATAATCGAAACATGTGGAGTACTTTAAAATATTAACGTACATATGGGGTAATAAATGATGTTCTTCCCCATTACTCCATTACACTAGTACTTTACCCATAAGTCCCAATCGTCCCAAAATAATATGTCCAAGGATATGACTCGACTTAGCAACCATGTAATCAATTAGATAATTAACTAAGGGTTTAAACAAATGTTGTCACAATAATGCACTAAAGATGAGTGCACACAAGGTAGGCTAAGGCGATTTGGGTGTACATTTAAGTGGGGTGTAAACAAATTCTTCCTTTAAGTAAAATGCTTAAAGGTCGAAACTAAAAGATAGGCTCTGAGGGGTGTACTAGGGGTATCGTGTACCAAAAATGGGTACAACGCAAAGGGTGTGGGAGAATTACTTGACCAATGTAGCCAAAGTAATTATAACAAAAACACAGGTGTAAAACAATGGGTTAATCCTAATGCCTCTTATCATGTAGTCAATCCTAACTACATGAATGTAGTCTCACTAGCGGTCTCGGTATGCATCACAAACGCAAGTTCTAGAATCTATAAACTACCGGTACACTCATAAGCACCAACAATGAATGCTTTTTCCTAAAGATCTAAAGGCGAACCTCACATATTTGGGGTGGAAATTTTTGAGTGGTATGGTTTTTGTGCTAGTCATACAATTCCCTGTCCATGAGACGCTTATTAAAGTCAAAGTTTCACTCCTATATGTTGTAAAAATTTTTAAATTTGGTGCTAAAATTGCCCTAACCAATATTTCTCTTGGCTTTATTACACATTCACTATTAAACAAAACAAAAATCAAGCGAAGTTGTAGTTTCTAAGGCATCCTAATTTACCCTCCCTACACTTAATCCGAACATTGTCCCCAATGTTCTAGACAAAAGATGTAAAAGTAAAAATAAATGAGAATGGAAGAAACTAATACTCCCCTGATTTGCTCGGTATGGATGATGTGATAATATGGTTAAATCTCCCTCCAAGAGAATGAACATGATAAGCTTCACTCCAGAAATATAATCATCCTCTTGATGTGTTGCACGTACATCATCTTATCCAATAATACCTGTAACCAACAAACACAAAATCCAAAGCATCAAACCGAACAAAGAAAAACCACAACTAGATGTATTTCCAGACTTAGAAATAAAAACAAAACAAAGAAATAAAAGGATAGGATACTTGCGGGATGACTTACAAATAGGGACTCATAAAACATGTCCACAAGTATTGACACATAAACAAGATAGTATATATGCTAATCATAAATTGTGAATTTTTCATGTTCGAATTTCGTCTTTTTTAACAAAATATAAGCTTCCCTACACTTATCTTTTTGTAAAATACCTTTATATGCAATTAAGACGAGGTTAAAAACAAGATAAAGCATTTTCACAAATTATTCAAAACATGAAAATTAAACAATTATGATTAAGCATATATGACACAAACAAACAAATAAAATAAAAACATCAAACAATTAAACAAATAAAGCTTGGGTTGCCTCCCAAGAAGCGCTTGTTTTTGTTCGAGTCACGAGCCTGACTCTACCCTTATTTAACAAAAATAGGGGAGGTTTTCCCTACACTTAGGATTAAGTGCGGGTGAAAGTAGCGATACACACCCTTAGGGTGGAAATATGCCACGTGAGGTGAAGGGGGTGAGTGAATGGCTTCCTTCATCCTAAAACTACCCGGATAATAAGGGTTGATGGGTGGGTCGGTTCCTCTTTTGTCTCCTAGAAATATATCTAAGGATGGAAAGTTGTATAAAGGTTGAGGTTCCGGTTCATCAACACTAGGAAATTCCCTGGAACTAAGAGTAAGGTTATCACTATAAGTATTCAAACCTATATCCTCTAGTGGTGCTTGGTCCAAGGGTTCTACCTCCATTAGGATTCCTAAAGTTTCTTCTACTTCTTCCGGGTAAGTCACGGGCGGTGTGTGTGCCTCAAGTGATGGTAGGACTTGTGAGGTACTTTGTGGGCTTGGATTATCCACCTCATCCTCCATTTTATCTAGATTACCTATGTGTTTGTTTTGTACTATGATGTTACATGACATCCACTTAGGTATCCCAAAATAGTCATCCCCAGACAAACTTGTTTCATGATCCTAGGAATTTGTGGTTAATTGACTTGTACTAACGTTTGTTGGGTTGTCTACTCTATAATAATACTGGGCACAATCTTCAATGGCATCCCATGCTTCTTCAGCATTTAATTACCTAAAATCCCTATTGGCAAAATTGTTAATGCACATTTGGTCATATCGGTCGACACGATCGTAAAAGATTTGGGTTAGGGATGTTAAATCGAAGCTATGATGAGGGACTATTCGAAGTAAGTTTTTAAAACGAGTCCATGCATCATATATGGGTTCATCTCGATATTGGTTGAACATCAAGATGTCATTAGGGGCAAATGGATTTCGTGGTCGGTCGTATGGTGGGTTCGCGTACTCCATATTGGTGAACGGAAGAGTCAATGGAAAGGTTTTTACGAACTAAGACACAAAGAAAAGATAGACTACTAGAAAGCTAATAAAAAGAAAATAAAAATCTCACTAGATAGGAATCTAATGAGTAGACCAAATAAAAATAAATTTCAACCTAAGCAATAACTACTCCCCGGGCTGTGGCGCCAAAAACTTGATGCGTGGTTTTGCGACCTTACAACAGGTTTTACCTCTCAAGGGATCTTGAGAAGTTTGCAATCCCCACCAGGCAGTGTACCTGACCGATGTAGTATAGTGAAGTGGCAAGTACCGGGGGATTGATCGTTCAACTCAAAGAATAGTGTTCGTTAGGATTGAAATTTATCTACTAGGTCTAAAGGTGAGGGATGATTCTTTTTGTATTTTTATATTTTATGAAAAGCAAGTAAAATCTCTAGTTTGAAGGAGTGGGCGGAATTAGTTGCTAATCAACTAACCCAAAAGCTACTAATTAAACTAATGTGCAGGAAAGTAAACTAGGGTTCTACAAGGGAAGTGAAGCGTATCTACCTATGATGTATTACTCCTTGCTAGCTATCCAATTCTACCTATTGAATTGTCACACCTTGTTTTAATTGACGGGTTGTATTCCTTAATACCATTCGTGGGGTGGCGTACGTACTTCCCCAACTCTACAAGCTCCTACTTCACTCCTATGTCGAGCCGGCTAAGAAGCTCCTAACATGGGATCACTAGAATTCGCTCATGCATTAAATACAACCATATAAACCTAGTACGCATAGGTTCATGTTTCTTAAGACGTTCAAGCAAGTTACCGTATAGGTGGTTAGCCAGTTTTCTTAAGCCTAACATCGATATCACCCAATCAAACAAGAGACAATAGGAAACAAGAATTATAAGCTAAACCAATTAGATCTATTGAAGTGTCACACCTTTATTGATGACGATAGACACATACATCAACAAGGAATCAATAAGATCTAATTAATTATATACAAGTTTCACACAATCATAAGTAGACACAAGGTGAATTAGCAAAGCATGATCAATGAAGGGCAAACAACCACAATAATGAAAGACATAATTAAGTTAGAATCAACAAACCAATATTTGATGTTTATGAAATGATTGAAACCCTCTAAGTTGCTGGAAAAACACCTACCTAAACCCTAGAATCGGACATAGGGTTTAGGGCTTACAAAAAGTGAAGTTGTGATGTTGTATTTATAGCTGATTTTCTGTCCGCATCGATCTGACGGCGTCAGCCTTTACAAGTGACGGCGTCAGCTCCCCTTTTTCACCAAATTGTAGATCTTTTCGTCCCGATTCCGTGGCCTCTTGAATCACCGAAATCCGAGTTCGTATGAAGATTTTATGGCCAAAACAGTGACAGCTACTCCGCGCGTAAGTTATGATTGATTTGATTAACTTGTGACGACTTTTCTTCTTGTGCAAGTTGTCATTTTGACGTCGTCACTCTATGGCATCTGACGTCGTCAGGATGAGTCCTGACGCCATCACCTTCAAGATCTTCTGGGCCGTCTCTCTTTAAATTAAACCGTGACCACCTATGGCGTCACAAAGCGTGACGCCGTCACCTTCCAGTACCAAAATAGTTCTGGCCCGTCATGAGTAATCTTCATATCCACTTCTTTGTCATAGCTTGACGCCGTCCCCTTTTAATCATCCAAAATCCTCTCTGGCGCGTCAAGGGTTGACGGCGTTACAATGGTACATGACTGTAATGCCCCGTGCCCAATTAGACCAAAAATTTTGAACTTTGAACGTGGAAACGATTGACTACATTGAACTCATACATATTCTTCATGAAATGACCATAACATATAACTTATAACATTTTACACACTCTTGCAAGAATATCTACACGAAGACTCTTCAAAACATTTGACACAACTTTGCTAAAAACTAACAGATAACCCTTCTGAGGCCAAGATACGCCGCATCCAATTTTAGGGATACGCCGCATTGAGGCTGAGAGACAATGCGCCGTATCAATATAAAGCGATACGCCGTATTATCTTAAACACGAATACGCCACATCTATTGAATTGGATACGTCGCATCGACCCACTGAGACCGAAATTTACAAGAAAATGGCTACGTTGCGCCGCATCACAACAGGAGATGCGCCGCATCACATGATACGCCGTATCTACCCTGCATCACAGAAATCTGGACAGACCCTACTGATCAAAATAGGCAATTCCAAAAACATCCAAAATCCTCGGCTGGAAACCCGACCTCCCGGACTCGAAACTTCACGAAACTTTCCAGAATACTTAAGTATGTCCGTAAGATTAATTTCATGCAAAAACATTACCCGTTCGATCACCCGGAATAGTACCTCCAAATTCGACGGGTTATGCATAACTACCCACAATGACCCATTACACTACAAGACCATTTATACCACTATCAATTCACAATAACTTGACCATAACCATTATATTAGCATATCAAAGGCGTTCCATGCATACATGACCCGTTAACTTTTCAAAATGGGTAGAATCATGTTCGTACCAAACGCCCCTTAATGAGTACTTAACTACCAACATGTACATTAGGAACTTCATGACTTACACACTTAATTGACCCATAATTTAGACATCAAGACAAGACCGGAAACTAACAAAATGACCATATAAAAGAAGTGTACCCACGACACCAAAAGAACACTTGGGGCTTCCAACTTCAATACGCTTGGTCCAAAAGAGATCCGATCTTCTAAGCTAGCTTCTATTTACCTTCCTATTTACTTCCAATCTACAACTACGCCAAATCCTTACCTTTACTTCCACCGCTAGAACCTACAAAGATAACATTAACTTCAAACGTAAGCGAAAACGCTTAGTAAGTATATAAGATATAATCAACATCACATTTACACAAGATTGGTGATTACCACCAATCATAACATTAACAAGGAGCATAAAGTGGGGTTATTACTTACCTTAACCAAGTAAGTAAAATTTACATATAACATTTCAAGTCTAGCATTGGATCCAAGCTAACACATCTTTACAAGCTCCATAAAACATCACATTAACACAACCATAACATTAATAACATAACATTACAAAGATTATACTCATATACTTACCTCTACTCCTACTAGCTTCCTACTTGACTTGAATGGGCTTCTATAAATGCTTCCTATCACAAGATTAACTACAATTAGCAACTATCTAACTAAGGAGATCATCATTTCACCACTTTTTACCATAATCATCAAAACCCACCATATGAACCCTAATTTTCACAATTGGGGAAAGTTACTTACTTGTTGAAAGGAACACAATTAAGGTTTCTCTTATGCTTTTTGATCACTTCTTGATAGCTAGAATGGGTTAGATGAAGATTTCTAGTCTTCCCTCCTTTTTCTTGCTAAGTGTCGACCCAACTAGAACTAGCTCAAGATTTCCAGACAATTCCAAGTCTTGCTTATTTAATATGGAGTTAGTTGCATCTTTAGCCTCTTGGCAATAATAGTCCTTGAGTTCTATATTTCTCATTTAACTACACCTTAGTTATAAAATATTCCTAACACATTTGCATAACATAATATTTATATTAATGGTACCTTGTCGGGGTACGGGTGTAACAATGATGCCGTCACAGGTACTTTTCCAGCCGATTTTGAGACTTTGTCGTTTTCTTCATTTTTATGCTCCAAAAACGTCCAAAATGCTTTCTTTTCCAGATTTCTTCTCCAAAGTACCTAAAATGACAAAAGGAACGATTTAGGGCAATATTTGATCAAATAAATACGATTTAGGGCTTAAATGACTCCCTAAAAGCGGTAAACTTTTCGTCTCATCACTAGACCAGAAATTCATACTGCTAGACCAAATAAGACTTTTTACCCAAGACAAGCAGTTCAAAGTGCAAAAATATTTTTCAAATCTACACCATCAACTGCTAGAAGGCCATTTCATAACAATGCAGTGATAAAGAAACAAATTTGGAAACCTAAGGTTGCAATTGCAAACCCAACAGTTCATACTGCTAGGCAAGCAGTTAATACTGGTAGTTTTAAAAACACTGCTAAGGGAAATATGGGCAATGGTATTAATTCATCAGCATCATGGGTTTGGAGACCACTTCAATCCAATAGTGCACTAGCTGTTTTGAAAAGGTTTAATTATATTGATGCAAGAGAAAAACCTAAGTCAGTGATGGTTTGGGTTCCCCAAGGAAATTAATCCCTTGTTTGTGTGCAATGTTGGTCATATGCTTATTTTGTTATGAGACAAGTGCTTTGCACCTTGTTTTCTATTTTTGGACTAACAATTGTAGGTTGATTGGAGTTTGTGTTTTGAATGCTTTATGTTTTGGACTGAATGATGCTTTGGAGCTTAGTGTGTGATCTTTGCACACAATAAATGGTTATTGGTTCACCATGTCTAACCCACATAAGAACCAACTAGTCCAGAGCAAACGGTTTCTGGTAAAGACTAATCAAATCCGTTTATGGTAGATAGTTTACCAAAAACTATATGGTTATCAACTCACCATATCTAACAGTGAAGAGTTGGCTAGTCCAAAGCAAACGGCTATTGGTAAAGACACATCAAATCCGTTAATAGCTGATAGTTTGCTAAAAACTATATGTATGTTATAATGTTTTTGAAATCCATATAAGTTCATATTGTTCTTTGAAATTTTTTGATAAAAGGTTTGTACTGCTAGTGCAAAGTTTGTACTGCTCAACTAGCCGTTGTAACTGCTGTGTCAGTAATTAATTTTTGTTTAGAAACTAGCCATTGGAAGTTAGTTGCGATTTTTACTGGTTAAGTTACGATTTTTAAGGGATCATCTTCTAGATATTTTAACTTTTATTCTATTATAATCTTATCTTAAAATAAAAGTTAACTTATTCTTTAAGTCGGTCAAATAGAAACCCTAATACTCTCAATAATATCTCATCTCACTTTCATCTTCTACTTTCTAACCTAAATTTTCACTATTTACCACAGTCAAATCAATTTTTATTGAGAATATTGTGGCTAATTTGGACTTTGTCAAGACGCACAACCAGGTTGCTTTTCTTGAGAAAACAGAGGAAGGGAATGGACCAAAATTCTATGAGATTGTGGATTTTCTCAACAACTCTCATATAGGGTATGCTTTAACTGTTTCCCTTACTCTTTTTGTCTCTCAAATCGCACAGTTTTGGCAAACTGCTATTGTCAAAACTAGTGAAGATGGAGACATAGAAATTCACTCTAAAGTGGATGGCATATCTTTCATTGTTTCTGAATCTTCTATTAGGAGACATCTTAAGTTAGAAGATTCTGATGGAATCAATAACTTGTCAAACACAGAAATATGGCAAGAAATTGCTAGAATGGGGTATGCATGATACATCCAACCATAAATTG
The DNA here is from genome assembly GCA_021014915.2 of Artemisia tridentata subsp. tridentata. NCBI lineage: Eukaryota > Viridiplantae > Streptophyta > Magnoliopsida > Asterales > Asteraceae > Artemisia > Artemisia tridentata. The sequence continues at coordinate 178,381,329 of CP139507.1, forward strand.
ACTTTTCAAAAAGGATGTTTCTCCCCTCAATGGAGATTTTTGATACATACTCTCTTGCATTGTTTGAGTCCTAAAAGAATATCATGGGAGCAATTCAGTAGCAATACTGTTATTGCTCTCATATGTTTGTCCACAAACAGAGTTTTCAATTTTTCAACAATGATATTTGAGAGTATGGTCAATAATGGGAAAAGTAAAACAAAGTTTCTAATGTATCCAAGGTTTATCCAAACCATTTTAAACAAGAAAAAGAATCTTCTTAAGAAACATAAAGAAACTTTTCCAACACCTTGCCTTCAGCAAAAACTTTTCCAAAACATGGTTATGGCAAGTAGACTTTTTAATGGGGTAGTGATACCTCTCTTTTTTGAGATGATACAAAATGTTGAGGATGAAGGGTCAGTAAACCCAACTGAGCCCCAACACACATCCATTGAGGTTCCTGAAACAACTTATACACCCCCCAATCACCACAACTTATAGAAGAAGAATCAGAAAGGAGATTATGATTGCTCAGTCTAGTCCTCCTACTCAGACCATTGAAGCAGATGAGCCTATCTTTTATGATAGTATGGATGGGGCTTACACTACTGCTAAGCAGGCCAGTGTAACCATAACTAAGACCCCTACCATGGCAACACTTAATGTGCCAAGTCCTCCAAGACTTGCCACAGGTAGTGTAATCCCAGGCCAAATGGATTATCTGGGTGGTTCAACAGTACCTCCTAGTCCAACTAGGAGAGAACCTGAATCTTTGCCCCTTGATTCACCTCTCCTAGCAGGAACATAGCTAGAAGTGATGAGGGCAGTATTAAACTCAATGAATTAATGGTTCTTTGTACCTAGTTGTCTGACAAGGTGGAAAGTCTAGAAGAAGAGCTTACTAGTCACAAAAAGAACTTTGCTAACATCTACACCAAGCTGACCTCAAGAGTGAAGAAACTGGAAGCTAAACTGAATAAGTCCAAAAGGTCTAAGGTGGTGATTTCTACTAGTTCTTTAGATGATGATTCAGATGGTAATTCAGATGATGGTGATGATTCTCCCAAACTGGGGAGGAAATCAAGAAAGACTGAATCACAAACTCAGGGGAGGATTTTGGAATTTGAAGAAGGAACTGGTGGTAATTTGGATGAGAAAGAAGGTTCTGGTAATGGAAATGAAGGTATGGATATGGGTAAACAGAATGAGCAAAGTGATGAAAAACAAGGTACTGCTGGATTAGAAGTAGCAGTACAAACTGCTGAGGTTGAAAAGGAAGCAGTACAAACTGCTAAGGATAAAGGAAAGGGAATTCTTATGGAAGATGAGCCAAAACAGTTGAAAATCAAGCCAAAGACTCAAGTACAAATAGATTTTGATGAAGAAGTAGCAAAGAAGATGTATGAAGCTGAAGTAGCAGAATGGATGGAAACTCAAAGATTGGAAAAAGAAAGAATGGTTTCAGATGTTGCTATTGCTCAAGAAATATTTGCTGAACAGATACAATATTTGATAGATACTGATCCCATTGTGAAGGCAAAAGTAATTCAATTGGTGTCAGATGAAAGTCTAAGCGTGGAAGCAAGGTCAGAAATGCTTACAAATTTCATTCTATCAAAGAATAAGGAAGTGGCTTTAGATGATCTTATGCAGAAAATCAAGGATAGACAGAAGAAAGGTTATAAGAGGAGGATGCCTTCTTATAAAGAGCAAATAAGTTTCATGAAGAGCTATTTGAAGAACCAAGCATTTTGGAAGCAGAGTTACTTCAAAGGGAGATCAGATGCAGATATTGAAAAAGCTTATTATGAAGCTTATGCAAGAATTAACAAGCCAGTTCCAAAGGAGTTCATATATGATTCTGAAGATCCTAAAGGAGAGAAAAGAAGAGGTAAAATGTTAGAGTCAGATGGAGGAGAAGCAATATGGAGATTTCAAGCTATGATCAAAGATGTTTCTTGGAAGCTATTTGATACATGTGGAGTTCATAGGATTTCTACTAAGGATGGTTTGGAGATATACATGTTAGTAGAAGAAGACTACCCTCTCAGACCAGCTGTGTTGGTTACCTTAGTGTATTCAAAACTGGAAGTTGAAGCTGATTCAGAGATGGCAGAAGTGTTAGTCAGAAGAATGTTTGATCTTGCAGAGCAAAGAAAAGCAAGTACTAAAAGATTAACATGGTACTGTTTGGAAGAATCCCCCCATCATCAGAGGTGAAGTTTAATTCGAAGAAACTTAGTGATTTGGTGAGAAATCATAAGTTTATGGGAGGATTGTTGGGAATTAAACAAACAGTTAGTACTGCCATGCTTGTAGTTTCAACTTGTGGTAAATAACACAAGCTGTACTAACTGCCAGTACAAATACTTTGTACTGCTTATGTTTTGTAAACGTGTAATAGGATAAGTATAGAAAAGATTTAGTGAATATCCTATATAATTAGAGTTATAGTTATCTTGTACAGGAATCCTTGTTCTATAAAAGGATATCCTAGGTTAAAGTTTATGTACGACTTATTCATAGAGATTCAAGGTTGTAAACCCTAGTGATAGGAGATCACTCGTATTATTGATCATAATAATATTGAATCGTTTTGGTTATTCTAAAGTCTTCATTGTTCATACACTTACAATTTACTGTTCCATTCATATACATACAATTATTCTTCTAAGTATCTCATACATATCATACATGATTAACACCCTAAGTGTAACACATCATATCCTATCAAAATGGATGAAAACTTAAAAAAGGGGACAAAAACGTATGAAAACGGACAAAAACGTCTGAAAACGTATATAAACATGTGAAACCGGACGAAAACGTAAGAAAACGGACGAAAACGTAATAAAGTGAAAAAAATGTGAATTTATATATATATTAAAAAAACAAAAAAAGACAAAAAAAAAAAAAAAACAAAAAAAAAAAGTTAAAAAATAAAGAGGATTAAAAAAAAAAAAAAAAAAATGAACGTAGGTTTCTATATTAAATCTTAGGTTAATCCACACAATTAAATCAAATTAGATAGATGGTGAAAGGCCCAATTCCATCTATTTTTGTTGAGGCAATTCTGACTTGTTCATCGGCAACTGATCTAGCTCCTGAAATATATAACATTCTTGATCCTTCCTTTTACTAGTCTTCTCGTTCCTGTTCTTCATTTCCTTCTTATCGAAAAAAAAAGGGGATTTCTCATATTTAGAATCTTTCTGAGCTCTTTCTTTCCTCTCAAGGAGCATGAGCGGAACGGAACGGTATCAAGTCTATTAGTCGGAGAGGTCGTACCGTCGAGCGAGTTGGGGAGCTCGACTAAAGCCGACCTGAGGGAGGCCTGCAGAGAGTCCGTAGTACTCGAAGCACTGGAGTTATCCAGTAGCCGGGAAGGGAGAAAGTTGACTTTGAGAAAGAAAGGCCTTCTCGAAGGGCTTTGAGAAGAGGGGCAACAGGGAAGATGCCGAGAATGGCCGTGTCTATGGGGATTACGCGGCATGGATTCGCCGATTGACGAATCAGATCTTGGCTCGCTGTCCCACCGACGAACCAGTCTAGGGAGAGGAATTGCGCGTGTGGACGACTTCTAGCCCGGATTCTGACTGAGAGGTGTGAGAGAAAGACAAGCAAGCCCTATCCCGTCCCCTGAATTCAAATGAAAGTGGGCTCTTCCTCTTCGATTCAAGCAAGTCGATAGATGGTGCCGATTTGTCACTCAGTATGCAACAAAAACTTAGTTCTTAAATGAACTTTTCTCAAGATTTATATTCTTTCATCAATGAACATTACAGTGCTTAAGAAACATATCTATTATATGCTATATATAATGCATGCATATGCATTTTTTAAAATTTAAAATGCTTAAACTTTAAATAATGTTAGTAGACTATTATATCATTAATTAAAAATAGTAACTTTCAACTAAATTAATATTTTAAATATGTTTAATCGTTAAACTTTTATCATTTTTTGTTCGTAACCCATAAACTTGTTTCTCGAAATAACTGCAAATTGAACCCGTAAATTTTGCATAAAGGGTCAAACTAGAATCACAATTTCGCAAGTATAATTATTTTTCGCTATAAACCATCGTTTTATGTAAGTATTCGTCGATCATGAATAAAGCTTCTTTCTCCTTTTTTTTAGTTCTTGTTGCAGAATTGATACTTCCTAGCTAAAATAACAGGAATTCTAATTGTTATATAGGTCAATAATACTTATACTCATCACTGAAATTGCTCGGCACCATTCCCGTATCGAATTAATACCAAATTAATGGTAACGTTTTTCCCCAAAACATAAAAAGTGTGTATCAATACCCGTTCCTAATCCTGTTTTTAAAACCAAAGTAAACAAACTAAAACAAACCAAAGACGGAGATATATACTGTTACGTATGTTCTGTCTTGGACAACAAGATTAATTAATAATAAGCAGAGTAAATTGCAGAAATGGTCCTTGTGGTTTGCTCAGATTGCATGTTTAGTCCCTGGTCTTTCAAAATTGCAGGCGGCCTCCCTGTGAGGAGTTTTTGGTTCCGTTTTGGTCCTTGGCCAGGGACTAAACGTGCAATTCTGAGCAAACCACAGGGACCATTTCTGCAATGGCCAGGGACCAAAACGGAACCAAAAACTCTCCACAGGGAGGCCACCTACAATTTCGAAAGACCAGGGACTAAACATGCAATCTGAGCAAACCACAGGGACCATTTCTGCAATTTACTCAAATAAGCATGACTCATTAATAAATATTGTGGTTGAATAATGTCAAGTACATGTAATGATGATCGGGATAGTTTACAGATGTACACTTGATGATTTTAGTGATTTTTTTTTTTGGAAGGCGACTTTCAATTTAAGGGTCGGAGTCACACCTGCCTCTTTGGCAGGCCCTCATCCACCACTAACCCAGACTATGTTGTCTGAACCGGGTCCACGCTGGTGTTGTGGGGACTATTAGCGGCTTCCTCCCGGAAACCGTACCGCCTCCACATGAGTTTCCTCGCTGGAGTAACGACCGGATGAAAATCGAGGGCGGCTCGGATTGGAACCTGCACAACATTGGCTTACAGACTCTTCCTCTTCATTGCCTGATACCAACAGAGCAAAGTGGCCCTTTCACATTGCGAGGACTTCCTAGTGGGTCACCCACACTGGTACTACTCCCACATGTGCACGCTTAACTTAATAAGCATCCACCATTGGGCCAAATTGATGTTGGTGATGATTTTAGTGATTGATATATGAAAGTGTATAAAGTGATTAATCAAATATATATAAAGCCGTATAGTGATTAATCAAAGATATATAAAGCCGTATAGTGATTGATATATGAAGCCGTATAGGTGTAAATAATAGAAAACAAAGATATATGAAGCCGTATAAAGATTAAACCAAAGCAAGTCTAAGAAATCTTGGTGTAAATAATCGAAAACAAAGATATATGAAGCCGTATAAAGATTAAACCAAAGCAAGTCTAAGAAATCTTAAATCTTGAAACGATTAAAAGATAAAGTAATCTAATGATGAAGATGTAGACTACGTGATCGCTTAGGTAACAACACATAAGGCTAAACACAGTAATGAGGGTCAATCTCTCCTATTTTCTCTGTCACGTCAGTTTTCTCTCTCCAGCGACCTTCAGGCGATTGGGTGCCACAGTAAGACGACCTTTATTTATTTTTTAATATTTGGTTGGATTTGGTGCTTTCTCCCATGAAACAAAACAAAAAAACACAAACGATTATCGATCGCTTGCACGACCTTTATCCAAAAAAAAATCAATCGATCGATCGCTTACACTAAGGACGATTGATCGATCGACCGTGTATGCCTTATTGTGGGCAGTCTAAGTGAACAAGTTCAAGTGCCCAAGTGGGACAATTTTAATTCAAGTGCCCAAGTGGACAATTTTAATCGCCACCGATATAGCCTTCACCGGATCATGATATGTAATCATTAAGCAACCTTCTTTTTTTTTGCGCAAAAAAAGATCAATTTCACAAAGCAGATGATTCGCACATTTAATTTTTTTATTTATACACTCAAATGTATAAGTAGTTAAAGCGTCTTATTAATATTATATGTTTGTTTAATGCATAAATTAGAGTAGGGGTGAGCATCGGGCCGAAACCGACACGTCCCGACCCGATCCTGACCCATCCCGAAACCGAAAAGCTGGAAAACCATAACCGAATCCCGACCCGAGCATAGGTCGGTTTGTGTCGGTCGGTTTTGGTTTTGTGGATTTCGGTCGGTTTTGCTTGTCTTTTCTCGGTTTTTGGCCCGTCCCGACCCGAAACCCAAAAAAGCTGAAAACCCAAACGGAGTACCGACCCTGTCAGATTTTAATAATCATGACCATTCATATATTAATCTAATAAACATCTTACACATATGCCGAAGCGTATGATCTATTTAACACATAAAAATTAACCGAAAAATAAAGAAACGTACCTTTTGATTCTAGCAAGAACAAGAATCAAACTTCAAATCTTCTTCTTTAATGTCAAGAACAGATTAACGAGATACCCCTTACCTTTTTGTATCTCAATCCAAGAATATCAACTATAATGAGTTGATACCACAATCTTGTACACACGTACTATAACCGAATTAATGTTTATGCTAGTAAAGTAAACACAAATTAAGCCAAACACTTTTGTTTATGAAAAACTTGGATCGATCAACCCTAAGGGTTATGTATTCAATCGGCCAAGACAAGAAGAAGAGAAGAAAAGACTTTAGGTTTATAGCAAGAGTGCAAGAGACATGAAACAATGACCCTAGGCCTTGTATTTATAGACTTGAAATCTTGGAGAACAAGTTTTCATGGGTTGGCTATATCAAAGCCCATGGCCGATCGGTTTGGTGTATCCCTAGGGATTTCGGAACCTTCTTGATCCTCTAATTTCATCTATAGTCCTTCCTTTATTCCCTAACGATCGTTAGTCAATTCCCGTTAATTACTTAACGTCCGTTTGTCGTTATTTTTGTGTTTTAATAATTAAATATATAACGGTTTATATATTAATTATTATACATTAATTCCTCATATGTAATGTGTGCAATCCCGTGATCCCGAGTTCGATTCTAGACATACACGTTTAATATTTTTCCATCAAAACTAACAGCTCCCACTTGGACATCTATTAATAGTGTAATGACATTGGTTAGCGTCTAGCAACACGCCAATGCCCCTAGTACAACTCGGGTGGTGGTCTCCTGGAAAAACCATTCGATGATTCATCATCATACTTATTCTTTTGTTTCTAATACTACATTAATAAAGATATGGATCTTAGTCATTCTTTATTAACCATTCTGTTTCTCGTTGTTTCTGATTGAGCAAGATTACCAAATCATCTGAACGTATTCCAAATAGATTTTGGGGGTGGCCACACAAACTTCTTGTCAACCCTATGAGGGGCCCAACAGTATTAAACTTCAAAACAAATTTGAAGGAACAAATTCTCTCTTGACTACGAGCCTAACCCATGAACTTTGCAACACTCCTGAAAACAATCCTTATAGCTACCAGTTACGTATAGCGGTAAATTGCTTCACATAAATGCACTACATCCATGACAGTTATCTGGTATCTCAAGTCTGAGGATAACTATATATACATGATTTACTTGATGACAAGATCCATAAAGTAAACTCATGAAGTCGGGATAAGTCCTATATTCAATTCATTGAATATCATGAGAAATTGGCATGTCAACGCATCAATATACTTTCAAGTATATTCTACCGATACTCAGATTTGTCTTGATTTAATGATATTCTCATATCATTAAGTGACAACGAACAATTTAGAATAATCAATATATTCAAGGATTAAACATGCAAATATAGGATATATTATTAAGAAAATGACAATCAAACATAACAAATATTTTATTTCATTAAAATAATAATTGTTCATAACATCCCATTATCCAAACACTAATCACAGATGGGCATGAAACTACTAGCTAAACTAAGACCTATGCCTTCAGCATGTTGATTAAGCTTTCCACCAGGTAAAGCCTTCGTTAAAGGATCAACTAGGTTATTATCTGTGTGAACTTTGAGTAACTAGATTTCACCTATCTCCACTTGTTCTCGAACATAGTGATATTTAATCGGGAAATGTCTGGTGCCCTTCATGATTCCAGGTTCATTGGCAAATGTAATTGCGGCTGAATTGTCACAATACATCTTTATAGGTTTTTCGATTGAGGGCATAACTCCAAGCCCTGAAACGAACTTCCTAATCCAGACAGCTTCCATTGTAGCTTCTGAAGCAGCAATATACTCACTTTCTGTTGCAGACATCGCTATGGAACTCTGCTTCTTGCTCTTCCAATCCACAGCTCCTCCATTAATGACAAAGACATAACCCGCCTGAGACTTCGTATCATCTTTATCACATTTTCAGGAAGCATCGTAGTAACCTGTAACACCAAGTTCTGCATCTAGATTTCCCCCATATACTAAAAACATATCTCTTGTAGCTCTCAAGTACTTGAGAATATGTTTAACAGCAGTCCAGTGGAGTTCACCTGGATTCTGTTGATATCGACTGGTTATATTTTGAGCAAACGCCATATCATGCCTTGTGCATCTCACCGCATACATAATAGATCCCACAGCCGAAGCATAAGGGACTCTCTTCATGCATGCCACCTCTTCAGGTGTTGAAGCACATGCTTTGCTACTTAAGCCATGATTCTCTTGCATCGGCAAATATCCCTTCTTGGAATTTTGCATATTTAATCTCTTCAATATTTTATCAATGTAAGCACTTTGGCTTAATCCAATCAACCGCTTTGATCTATCTCTACAAATCTTGATTCCCAGAATGTATTGTTAGGAATATAAATATTCATATGAAAGACTCGGTCACCTCGAATACTTATTAGCATTAATTAGCTCGTAGTCTTAAATAGCTTTAGTTTAGATATCGTATCACCATGGAGTCGGGTCGGGTCTTTACCTACTGTAAACTCACTCCATAGCCCGTGTAGGGGCGTTTTGTAAGAACTATAAATAGCCCTCCCCACCCATGGGAAGGGTTGGAGCTTCTAATCATTCAACACAATTTTCCTTCACTTTCTCTCTCTAGAACTGCCATCTCTCTCTATCACCTCTCTTTCTCTCTCTACAAATCTGCCATACATAGATCTTTGTGTGTGTTATGATATTCAAGATTCAATAATTGGTATCAAGAGCCATGGTTTGATTAGCTAGATTGTGTGTGCTCGTATTTATGGCTCGTTTATGTTTTTTTTTTTTTTTTGTTTTTTGGTTTGAATAGTTTAGCAAGAAACTCACGGGTTGAGATTTGTTTGTGGTTTGATTTGCTAAAGTATTGTACTTTTGTGTTCACATCAATCTCTAGCATCATTCCTTGTTAATCTACGGTTTATTTGGTGGTTTTCTTGGAAGATTGAAGTAATTTTCTTGGTTGCGTTTTGGTTATAAGTTGTTGTTCTTGGTTGCGGTTTATGTCAAAAAGGGTTGTTCTTGATTGCGTTTTGCCTATTTCCCGTCACTGCGTTTTAACTACTGCGTTTCGGTGACTGCGGTTTGACCAAAGAATCTTGCGGTTTGATCACTGCGTTTTGCCTCTCACTGCGATTTGGTCTTGCGTTTTGTATTCTCTTGCAGGTTGCGATTTGGGTATTGCGTTTTGCCTTAAGATCTTGTGTTTTGAGCATTGCGTTTTGACTCTTACAGTTTGACTGAAGACTCTGCGTTTTGACTTCCTGCGTTTTGACCAAAGATCCTGTGTTTTGACTCTTGCGGTTTGGTTTATTCACGGTTTTTGTTGACTTTGTGCATCTTAGAGTTGACTTTTTACGTCAAAACTTCAAACGGCCATAACTTTTGAACCGTAACTCCATTTTTAGCGAAATACCTGTCAAAACAACCAGAACAGCCTGAATATAGTGAAATTTCACCGCAAAGTCATGAAAGGAGTTTTTCGAGGCCCAAATCCCCTCCGGAATGAAGTTATTGAGGTTTTAAGTTTTCAGACCAAAATTTCACGATAACAACTTGCATCAACCAAACCAAATCACAACTAAACAACATATCACCTAGTCTATAAAACAATCTTCACTTTTAACACATAATCACTAATCATTGTACCGATCCAACATCTATCATAACACATATCTATTATCATTTCCCGGTTTTTTTCTTGATTTTGTAAAATCCCGCGAAAGATTCTATTTCTCGGTTTAAATCATAGACTTGTAAAATCCCGTGAATGTTCATATCATGTCAAACACTTCGGATTCAGTCATAGCTGAGGTACTCAAATTGTATGACATGATCGATGAACATAAGATTCCCAACAAAGAACCACAGACAAACGTCTTTGAGATAGATACTACTAAAATGGAATCTTTGTGCTCTAATTCATAGGAGAGAGAGAGTTGCATCAGTTACAAAAATTGCAAGATAATGCAAAGGAAAGTTGCATGAAATACTTTTGACTACTTCATTCACATCTTAAGCTTCTCTCAGAAAGACCTAGTTCCATGGGAGGATTCGAAAGAGCATTTACGTCACTCTTTGGTCAAGATGTTCAAAATTTCACAGGCACAATGTTCCTGAACTTGGATCAACTAGATCAACAACTTGACAGAGAATAATTTCATGAATCTGGTACCATGGCTGCTTTTTGGGTGATCAACAAACAACTTCAATTGTTCATCAATTCGCAATACACTTGGGACTATGACAGTCAAATGACAGAAAAGTGCTTTGCTGATTACACTGGAATCGAAGTTGACTTGTTCAGAGAAACATTACTCAAATACATGGGTAATGTTAAGATGTGCATTGATGAAAGAGCACAACACAAACAAAAGTATCACATCAAGATGAATGAAAACCTGATGCAAAGAAGAGAGATTAAGGTTGATTCGAGTAAAGCATTGGATGCTAGTTCAGTTGTCACAGAATGCAGTGGGACAAATTCAGATAAGCATGACACAAGCAGCAGTTCAGAAAATTATATCACACATGGTGTGGATGCAGATATCAGACCAGCAAATGACCAAGTGCCATTTGCTGAGGTACATTTAACTATTCAACATAATGTCCTTGCTAGTGAACAACAACATACTGATCAATTTGAACCTATTTATGACACATATATGTTGGAAAAGGCTGATAGCAATACCACTTCTGATTCAACAAATATGAGTCATAAGGGGGGAGAAATTGACCAGGATGTTGAATATGATCATGTTAAAAGCCCTTTGCTTAAGGCTGAGCTTCTCAAAATGAATGATATGGTTGAAAAAGAGGTTTATAATGAACTTTCAAACAGATTCTTACAACTTGAAAAACATTGCATTTCACTTGAAATAGCAATACAACATAAGGAAGAAAGTCTTCAAACTAACAAACCATGTAAAAATCCGGAATTTCCTGAATTTCGTGAATTTTTTGAAATAAACACTTTGAAAGCTCAGCTACAAGCCAAAAACTCGACGATCAACAATTTGAAAGAACGGATTCTAGATATGCATGAGAAAAGTAATGTAGTCAAGGCTAAACATGATATCGATGCAATTAAAACAATAAATGAAACGAGAACTAAGAATATAGATCAAACAACTTCTTTGATTGCCAAAAATGATGAATTCAAAGCTCAACTTCAGGAAAAGGGTTTTACAATTGCAGCATTAAAAAACGAGTTAAGAAAATTAACAGGAAATAGTGTGAATACTAAGTTTGCAAAACCATCAATCTTGGGGAAACCAGTTTCACAACCATTTAGAAACCAATCAGTTGTTAGACAACCGACTGCGTTTAGATCTGAACGACCAAAATTTTCAAAACCACGGTTTGCCTCCCAAGTTGATGCGAAACAAGTTTTGTCAAAACCAGTCACTTCAAAGTCTAGACCTAATGAAAAGGAATATGCTTTTGCAAAACCTCATCATATGAGTGCTTCTAGTTCTTCTAGGATTAATTCAAAGCGTGTGTCATTTGTGACACCAAAAGAACATGTTAGACATAAAGACATTGTTCAGAATCAAAACCTAGCGGATGCTAAGAAAAACACACATGAAAAGACTAGGAATTTGCCTGTTTCTAAGAGTAGTTGCGTGTCGATTAAAGCAATTCCCGTAGCAGATCACTCTAAGAATCCTAGATTTTTTTCTGAATCCAAACACTTTGTTTGCTCGACTTGTCAGAAATGTGTTTTTAATGCAAATCATGATGATTGTGTAACAAAATTCCTGAAGAAAGTGAATGCTCATGCTAAGGGTCAATCCACTAAGACTAGAAACAACAACAAGCCCGTAGGACCAAAGAGTTATACTCAGAAACCTGGTAGGCAGATTGCTATAGGACAAAGGTGTTCTCTCAACATGTCTTCCACTGTGCATGAGAAACCAAACACTCCTAGATCTTGTCTTAGGTGGATACCGACGGGTAGAATTTTCAAGATTGCTGGTCTTAGATGGATACCTACTAGAAAGATGTTCACTGATTGCACAACCAAGGTTGACAGTGAAACCCCAAATGGTTTAGATGCTGATATCACTAACCCATATAAATGCGAACAAACTCTTAATGTTAGTGCAGGTAGTCTTCACTTAAGTGCAGGTACATCGTTCACTCCTATTAAGGAAAGACTCAGAGTTTGGTTGCCGAAAAGACTGATATCTCATAAATTAGGTGTTCATGAAACTCAACTTTGATGAACATGACATATGACGTTTGTACACATCAGTTTAAGCCTCGTTCTTCAACGAAATATGACATTTGAACACTGCAGTTCAAGCCTCGGGCCTCAATGTCAACATAATGGCGTATGCAGATAACACTTTAGGCCCCGTTCCTCAAAGAAAAGAAAGGTGTACATTTCAGTGTACTTTATCTTCGGAAGAAGAGAAATCTTCTTGTTTATGACCACTCTAATCAACATGTCTCATGCTTTTCCCATGCTCATTATGTCATCAAGTGAATCAACGTTCTGGAGTCATCGTTATTTACTTATTCAATCAAAAATGGCAACCTCACATGAAATTTTGAGGGGGAGAAGTGTGAATAAACTAAATGTCAGTCATCAAGTGGATTTACTTACTGTTGATTGTATTCTTATTCACTTGTTCAATAAAAAATGGCAGTCATATGCAATTTTTAAGGGGGGGAAGGGTGAATAAACAAAATGTCAGTTTATCAAGTGGATCTACTTAACGTTGATGGTATTCTTATTCACTCGTTCAATCAAAAATGGCACTCACATGCAATTTTTGAGGGGGAGAAGGGTGAATATACTACATGTTGATTGTTATCTTTAAATGGTCATACGGCTCCTGCACAAATCAGTTCAGGACCCGCATTTAATTTGATGACTCCTGATGTTTATCGACATCTTCTCACGGGCTGATATGATTAGTGATAAAGTGCTTCCAGTTAATGCTCCATGTACACATAATTATGATGATTCCGATTAATCGTAACCATCAGAGGAGAGAAATGTGTACACAAAGGACGCACAACAAGTTCACGTGATCGTGATTAATGTCTTATGATACAAATTAAAGATGATCATTGTTTCAACTTGTTTCCTTGATATTATCATTTCATGTGTACGTCACGGGCTGATTAATCATAACCATCAGGGGAGAGAAATGTGTACACCAAGGACGCACAACAAGTTCACGTGATCAGGCTTAATGTCTCATGATAAAAATTAAAGATGATCAGTGTTTCAACTTGTTACTTTGGTGTTATCATTTTATGCGTACGTTATGGGCTGATGGGTTGTATGTAAGATTACTGGAATGCATTTGGTGAGATAAAGATGTTGATATTCTGTTCCCCAAATGGACAATCTTGAAGAAGGTCGAGTCTACAGTCTGTTCTACATTTTCCGCTGTGTGTTAGAAGACTAAAGATGGCATGCATTTGGTTATCAAAAGACTTCTTCATATTCTGGGCATTCATCAGAAAGGTTGTCAGTTTGGGGAAGAGCACTAATTAGGGGAGAGTGAAAAACCATATTTAATCCCTAATTAGATCTGCTCACATTGTTCTTCTGCAAGTAAAGAGATGGCAGCTGAGAAGATTTAGGAAGCTAAAAGAAGTAATGTAGTTTGAAGACCACTCTTAGAGCTGCTGCATCAAGTTCATCAAGGTGTTGAAGAACAAATTCCTGAGATTGATAATGAATTCCTCCACCATAATCTTACTCCAGACCCGAGTTCTGGAGAATCACCTTCACAAAGGGTCATTCGATCAAATTCTCATCAGCTCAATCAATCGTTTGATTATATCAGCAAGTGGTCAAAGTCTCTCCCATTGGAGAATATGATTGGCAATCATTCTCAACTTGTTTCGTCTAGAAGTCAACTACGAACTCATGCCATATGGTGCTGCTTTGATGCACATGGACGTCCGATACCATTCGGCGGAAAATGGTCTGATTGAACTCTTTTCTATCAAAGAAGAATTAAGGTGGTAATTCTTCATGTATCCTTTGTAAACACATAAAATCATAAAATCATAAAAACTCAAAAATATTTTTTCCAATTTCATAAAACTTTTATAAAAAACAAAATACAAAAATATAAAATCAACAAAAACCATAAAAATCAGAAAAATATAAAATACCAAAAATAGTTTTTTCAAGGCATGTCTTCTGGTATCGATAACATTTACGGTCCTAGAAATGTCATTCAATAATGACACGGGTCTTTAAATGAAGTTCGAACAGAAGTTCAAAAAGTTTTTCAAAACATGCCTATATGGTTTGCTATTACTTTAGATATGCAACCCGTTTTTCAAAATGAGGAAAGCACGTCACCAAAAAGATGGCTGTTCCTAAAAATGGGTGATTAAGTTCTCCCGGGCATGGATTACTTTACAACTGTGCACCCTCGATCTAGTGTACGCTTCAGTGCATTATTTCCTGATTCAGAAGAGAAGTCTTCTTTTACCAAAACAAAAATTTTCCCATCTATGATTCTTCAGGAAAATAATTTGTATCTAAAATGGTGATTTAAAACAGTATTTGAAAATCAATCGAACCTAATTTTTTTTTCTCCATAAAATTTGCCACTCAATCTATGACAAAAGGTTTAATTTTTCATAAAATTTTAAATTGATAACGGGTCATAGATTGAGGGGGAGAGTGATTTCAAATTTTATTTTAGATCATCAAATGGTATCTTTGTATGGTTCAAGTAATGAATAAACATGTGTTGTTATGTGTCAGGATATGAATCTTTTCATGAGTTTCTCACTAAACTCCAAATCATTTATAAACTCATCATTTCTGACACTAACATTCTCCCTCATTGATTGAGGGGGAGCATAGTAATGTTCCATTACCAGTATATATTGAATCAGACCACATTTTCTCCCATAATTTCTAAACTTATTTAAATCAATTGGGATCACAAATCTCAAAAGGTTTGAAATTTTTGATCGGGGGAGAGAATGTGCTTTAAATATGAAAACTGATAAAATGTGATATTTTGAACTCAAGTGTAGGCTCTCTCATATGTGCTAAACTCTTTTGTATATCGATGCATATATTGAGGGGGAGCGAATGATTTATGATGGCAATTGTGGAAGAATACCAAAGACCGACCATATTATTTAATGTACTAGAGTTATAAGGATGGTAAGGTTAGGTATCAGTTCCCATGATCCATCCAGAACCGGAGGGATCTTCCCAGGGACAATCCTCTAGTTAGAATAGAAGTCCTTATGAACGATGAAAAAAGGAGAAAAGTGAGAATAAGGGAAGAGTGCCGACTGAGATGGAACTAGTACTGGAACAAACCCAACAAGGTACTAGTGATGAAGTCTCGGTAAGCGCTGAAGGGGTTGAAGAATGAAAAAGAAATGTAAAGATAAAGGGTGAAAAGAAAGAAGCCCTCCTTACACTTTAGGCAGAAACCGGGTCAATACATATGCTGTCAGAATCACTTAGTTGATTGCTGACATTGAAGACAAGTATCATGGACCCAGTGATATGCTACACAACCCTCCCTAGCCACTCAAGGTTCCTCAAAGGACTCTTGTTTCATTTGTCACGGAGAACAATACATTTCTATCGTCTCTCTCACTCCGAGTTAGACGATATTGAAAAGGTAGCAGTCCTCTCCATCCTCCGATCACTAAATCAAAACGCACTATTGAGTCTAGAGCCAAGAGATCATCCATAAATCTCATTAGGACACACTTAAAATGTGCTTGTTATTTCATAAACTGTGAAAAACAAGAAATATATATACATTAAGAGTCCTACGCATTATCCTCGTGGTATTGCCAGAACATCTGAGTGATATGCAAGTATTCACAATTGTGAAGATCATTTAACTCGAGGTTGTTTAGACCTTATCTAGGGATTACACAATAATAATGATTAACATGTACGCAGCGGAATAAATAAGAACATCATTATTATTGAACAAAGGTTTCTTCTCGTCATCATCTCTAGCATTAACAATACAAAACCTAGGCATTCATTGTAGGAACTTGATGCCTAGAACACCACCTACACCTTTTAGTCGACTACATCTTGACACACACACACACTAATAATCGATCCCTGTATCTCTTTATATAATAGAGATACTAGGGTTACAAAGGATAAGTATTAGAAAATAAAACAAATCTTCCTAATCTTTTAACAATATTTCCTGTAATCTTCTTTCTTTAGAAGAATTCTCCTTTGTCTTCTTTAGTCCTTCATCTTTCACATTTTGTCGATATCAACTCTAAATATAATTCCCAACAATCTTCCCCTAGTTGATAATGACAAAACCAAGTACATGAAAGATGTCGTCTTCCCCTTAAGCCATGCATATCATCAAGGATCTTCAAGCTGCAATCTTCAAAATATTCTTCTTCCCCTTTTTGTCATCATCAAATAGGGATAAAAAAGTATGCAACCTTGATCTTCATAATCACGAATCAGCACTATACTTCCAATCTAATCTTCTAATGTCTTGAATCGCCCTCCATGAACGAACACCAAAAACGCTTTCTTTTATAAATGAACTCAAGACAGAAAAATCCCAAATCTTCAGTAAAAATACCAACGAGCAACCATAAAAACCTTCACCTTGATGTAGCACATAAATGGTTAATCATTTTAACAATAAGCTTCCCCTGAAACCCATATGTTAACAATTTGAAAGAACTTGTCGAATAACTAACCGCCACAGCAACGAACACCATGTAGTACCATCCATGAACGATCATAGCAGCAGGAATACTAATAAAAAATGACTAAAATAGAACTCGAAACCAAGCAATAGTAATCAATAAAGAATAGGTCTTTAACCGAAACCAAAAATCCAATCCAAAATCCAAAAATCAAATCACTTCTGGTGTGTGTCTTCCCCTGTGTGTGTGTTGGAACCACTGTGTTTCAAATCAAGTATCTATGCTTCCCCTTACCATTTTCGTCATGTCAACCAAAGCATCAAAATATCACAAAATAAGGAATATCAAAATCCTTTAGGTACTGTTTATAAGTCACCATCCCATGATCTCGTGAATAGAAAACAATACGCATAGAATAATAAAATCCAAGGCATTTTAGACACTGCCATCAAATATATATGCCACCGTCTCATCAAATATATATGCCATCAAATACACTGTCATCACATACCGCTTCGAACTTCATAATGGAGAAATAATAAATAAGATCACCGTCCAATGATAATTAAGAATAAAAGAGCACCGTCCATGATATAAAAGAAAATAATCAGAAGCATGCATCACCGCCCCATGTGTATAAATATCAATCACCTTCTTTGCCCCTCATTATATTATTGAACGCTTTAAATCAGTAGACATGTCACGTATAACAGCTTCAACCAATCGAAAGTAAAAGAACCAATTCAGCTCCATATCCAAAGTTTCGCACATCGACTTTCTTCGAAAACTAAACTAATAGCAGTATAAACTAACATGGGCAGTACTAACCAACAGTACTAATAAGTGTCGAGAGTAGTACAAAGTCTCGAAGCAGTACAAACTCGATAACAGTACTAACAAACGAATCACGAACAGTACCAATGGCAAACGCAGCAGTACAAACTCATTAAGCTAGCAGTATAAACCAACAACGAATCTACCTCGCCAACAATATGCATGAGCGGTACCTTACTATCACTTGTGCACTTTGAAAGAATGAAGTAGCAGTACAAAATCTAGATGATCAGTACCTTATTATGGATGATCAGCATCGAACAGCCTAGTGCACAAACTGATATACACATATTACTAGTAAACTATGAACAACAATTCAAAGTAGCAGTAGTAGCACATTTCATAATCCTAGATGAACGAGTTTAAAGAAAACCCTAACAATCGCTTTTCCAAGAAACCCTAAAAACGGTTCGAGCTGCTAAAAACCACATGATTGCTGACTCCATTCGTGTATAATCAACATCAAATAATAGATAAACAACTTCTTCAAAGATTTAACATGAATAGAACACGAATTCATGAAGTTGATTCAAGAAAACCCTAAAAATTCAAAAATTATGAACACCTCTGCAGCAGTTTTCAAAATATTATACCTGACATTCTAGAACTCAGATCGAAGATCCATCTAGTGAAAATCTTCCTTGATGTATGAAGAATCTCCGGTAAAAATTTCAGCACGATCCAACGGTTAACGAAGGAGATATCGTCATTCAAAAACAGCTCTGCAGTGAGTTTTGTAAATACGAACCAGTTACGAATTTTTATGTTTTCTTCAATCTTTGACCAACGAAACCTTGTTTAATCCCACGATCATGAGCCCCTTGGCTCTGATACCGATTGTGAAGATCGTTTAGCTCGAGGTTGTTTAGACCTCATCTAGGGATTACACTATAATAATGATTAACATGTACGCAGCGGAATAAATAAGAACATCATTATTATTGAACAAAGGTTTCTTCTCGTCATCATCTCTACCACTAACAATACAAAACCTAGGCATCCATTGCAGGAACTTGATGCCTAGAACACAACCTACACCTTTTAGTCGACTACATCTTGACACACATACACGCTAATAATCGATCCCTGTATCTCTTTATATAATAGAGATATTAGGGTTACAAAGGATAAGTATTATGAAATAAAACAAATCTTCCTAATCTTTTAACAATATTTCCTGTAATCTTCTTTCTTTAGAAGAATTCTCCTTTGTCTTCTTTAGTCCTTCATCTTTCACATTTTTTCAATATCAACTCTAATTATAATTCCTAACAACAATGAAGATGGAAATCCTTCTAGAGAAAACATCAAACAAGCTCTTGGTAGGTGTCATGTGAGATCCTTCATGTATCAAACTAGTGACAACTGAAAAGAAACGATGGGGCGATTCACATTTGAATCAAACTTGTTCCAGAAAATGGATTGACGGATGTTTTTGGAAAACCTTTCAATGTGCTCACCAACTGAGTTTCGAGCACATTGATTGTGTAAATTTTCAAACAAGAGTGTTTATGACAGAAATGTGATTCAATTTATAAAACCCTCGTCGTGTTGAACAAAATGTTTATCCAGTGACACGCGAGTGATTTTTCTAATCAATTTCTCATCAATCAGTGGGTATTTAATTCACTGATTCACTCTACCGTGCTGTCTGCTTTGAGACATTCCGATATGAGAACATGCTTAGTATGATGATTTTGATGTTAATTCGTTGGATGATTCTTTACAACAAGCTGGAAAGTCCTGTCAAGGAGAATTTTCTTTAAAGGGGATTCTACCTGATCACAGGTCGGTCCTCACGGAACCGAAGGTTAATCCAACCACACCGAGCGAATAACAAAGCCATATTCGTTCTCCAACTTTATTGCTAACTGTTTTATTTCAGATTTATATAAAGATGGTAATGGTGGTACCTAATTCCAGCAGAGACATGTCAATCCACACCCCATGCTCACACGACAAATTCATTATCAAAGGATCATGAAAGTTGAGAGACTTACATCAATGATTCCGCGAATCTGATGCAAAGTCTCCTGATCCAGAAGAGTGTGAGCATGTCGGTCCAATGTTCACTACATCACACGAAGGCGATACTACAAAGGATGAACTTGGAGATTTACTGTGGCTAATGATCTCAAAGCAAGCTCAAAGATCACACAAGCCAAAGGAATATTAATCGCAAGATCATTGCTTGAAGAACAAAGATTAAAGACCTTGAAGAATCAAAGACTACGAGTTAGGAAATTAAATTCAGGTAATTGAATGCTAGAATTCAAATTGTAATTTCCGAGGTGACCTCCCTTAGGGGGATATTGTTAGGAATATAAATATTCATATGAAAGACTTGGTCACCCCGAATACTCATTAGCATTAATTAGTTCGTAGTCTTAAATAGCTTTAGTTTAGATATCGTATCACCATGGAGTCGGGTCGGGTCTTTACCCACTGTAAACTCACTCCATAGCCCGTGTAGGGGCGTTTTGTAAGAACTGTAAATAGCCCTTCCCACCCATGGGAAGGGTTGGAGCTTCTAATCATTCAACACAATTTTCCTTCACTCTCTCTCTCTAGAACTCCCATCTCTCTCTCTCTATCATCTCTCTTTCTCTCTCTACAAATCTGCCATACATAGATCTTTGTGTGTGTTATGATATTCAAGATTCAACATGTATGGTGCTTCTCCTAAATCCTTCATAGAAAAACATTTTCCAAGATAGGCTTTCACCTCTTTCAATCTTGGAATATTTTTACCCATAATTAATATGTCATCAACATATAGGACTAGGAAAATAACATCACTCCCACTAGCTTTGTGATATACACATAGCTCATCCAGATTCTAAGTAAACCCAAACCTTTTGATTTCTTCATCAAATCTCTTATTCCATTGATGTGATGCTTGCTTCAATCCATAAATAGATCTTTGAAGTTTGCATACACGGTTTAGAAATTCTGGATTCACAAACCCCTTAGGCTGCGCCATATAGATGTCTTCATCTAGACGACCATTTAAGAAGGCGGTTTTGACATCCATTTGCTAAATCTCATAATCATAGTACGCTGCTATGGCTATTAGAATCCTAATAGCCCTTATGTCAACTACTGGAGAAAAGGACTCCTCGTAGTTAACACCATATATTTGGGTAAAGCCTTTAGCTACCAAACGGGCCGTATAGGTGTGTACATTGCCATCCATGTCAGTTTTCTTCTTGAAGAGCCACTTACTTCCAACTGCCTTTGCATTGGGAGGAAGGTCTACTTCAATCCAAACTTCATTATCTCTTATGGATTGCATTTCCCCATTCATAGCAATCTGCCATTTGTCCTTTTCAGGATTATTCATGGCAGCTCTATAATTAGCATGTTCTCCAAGATCCTCTAATATAGTTTCCTCAACTTCTATGTTAAGACATAGACGTTCAGGTGCTTCCACAGTCCTTGCAGATCTGCGAATGGGAACAACTTCAGGTGGAGGAACCAGACTTTTAGGTTCCACAGGAAGTTCGCTAGTGTTTTCAGAAGGTAATGTATCTTCTTGATCATCTTCCAAATCATAGATCCTCCTACTGAATTCTTGAGATATGAGATCTTTTTCAAGAAAATCTCCATACCTAGCAACAAATACTTTGTTTTCAGGTAGGTAGTAAAAGTAGTAACCCATCGTTTCCTTTGGGTATCATACAAAGATACACTATACATATCTCTGTTGGATTTTATCTGCTGAGTGATGTTTAACAAACGCCTCGCAGCCCCAGACCTTTAAATAAGACAAGTTAGGCATTTTCCCAAACCATAACTCATAAGGTGTCTTATCAACCTTCTTGGTTGGAACCATATTCAGAATGCGAATAGCAGATTCCAAGGCATAATCCCAAAAGGATAAAGGAAGAGTTGTAAGATTAAACATTGATCGCACCATGTCTAACAATGTACGATTTCTTCTCTCAGATACACCATTTTGTTGTGGAGTATATGGAGATGTGAGATGCTGGACAATTCCATTCTCAGCTAAATAATCTTTAAACTCTTGACTCAGGTATTCACCACCTCTGTCAGATCGAAGAGCTTTAATCTTCTTTCCAAGTTGCAATTCTACTTCTGCTTTGAAAACCTTAAATGTTTCAAATACCTCATGTTTATGTTTAAGTAAATAAACATATCCATAAAGGCTGAAATCATCCGTAAAGCTTAAGAAGTAGCTAGCCCCCCTTTTTGACACATGTCTAAGTGGTCCACACACATCAGTATGTATCAAACCAAGTAGATCAGAAGCCCTTTCTATATGATTATTGAAAGGTTTCTTTGTCATCTTCCCAGATATACAAGATTCGCATTTATCAAATGATTCATCATTGATATCTTGTAAAAGCCCATCGCGTTGCAGCTTTTCCATACGAGTCTTGCCTATATGAGCAAGTCAACAATGCCAAAGATAAGATGAATCCAAGACATTCTTGATTATCTTATTATTGATGCTATATATTGAATTATAATTATTTTGTTCATTCATATCAATTTCAAATACACCATTCACAGCAATAGCACTAAAATAAAAAACATTATTTAACGAAACAGAAATTCCATTGCTTATAACAGTATGTTGAAAACCAATATTCAATAAACACGAAAAGGAAACAACACCTCTAACAATAGTAGGTGCATAATAACAATTATTTAAAAATAGTACTAAGCCCGAAGGCAAAACTAATTTAAATACGCCTATAGCTTCAACAACTGCATGTGCTCCATTACCCACGTGCAGGTATTGTTCCCCATAGGCCAGTCTCCTTTCAACTCTAAATCCCTGCAATGTATTACATATATGAATACCACATCCAGTATCGTATACCCAGGAATTTATTTTATGAGTTAATGAAAATAATTCAATCATGAAAAAGTTACCTGAAGTGCTAGGTTTACCAGCCTCAACCTTCATCTTTTTCACACGCAACTCCTCGAGATAGAGTGGACAGTTCCGCTTCCAATGTCCTATCTCATGGCAGTGGTGACAAGCCTGATTCTTCTTGTTCGGATTCACCTTTTTCTTCTTAGGGTTGTTCTTCTTGGTCATAGGTTGACAGGCCATAACTTGTTTACCCTTGTCAACCTTACCCTTCTTATTCGCCTGTGGTTTTGGCTTTTGGATCCTACCTCCTTGTTTAGCTAATACCTGAGGAGTATGTGCCTTGTTTGGTAAACCCTTCTCATAGTCCACAAGCATTGCAAGCAATTCTGTGACTGTCTTCCCCGAGCAATGCATGTTATAGTTTTGAACAAAACCTTTAAAATCCTTGTTCAAGGATCTGTTAATTAGGTTCACACACACATTCTCAGGATATACATAGTTGATCTGATGTAATTGGTCCATGTAACTCTTCATTTCCAACACATGATCACTAACAGGTTTACCTTCCCCCTGCTTGAAGCTATGTAATGCATCGATTAAATCATACAATTCAATTGCTGGTGGCTTCTCATAAGACTTTTGGAGTTCTTCCAGCATATCATGAGGAAAATAGTTCTCAAACTGCTTTTTCAATTTAGGAACCATACTTCCAATCATTAAGCACGCAACTTCATTATGCTTTTCATACTCCAATTTCCAGGCTTCTCTGACCTCCTCGGGTTCAGTAGCAGCTGGTTCTTGAGGGCAAGGCTTATTCAAGTATTCCAGCTTTTTGGACACTCTCAAGACAATCCTGAGTGACCTATACCAGTCATTGAAATTCAGGCCAGTCAATTTTTCCCTTTCAAAGTGGTTTTTGAAAGCAGAACTTAGTAAAACATTATCGGGTTGAGCCATTTCTACAGAAAAAGTTCAAATATTAGTATTCTGATAATACAACTTTTCAAGAAAAGAAAATACCCAGGAAATATTCATATAACCATTTAATCTTCTTGAAAACTAGGATCCAAATTTCCATAGTTTCACTACATCAGTTGATCTGCTAGTAGTGAAAGTACAAAACATGGTAATCTGTCGAACAATAATCGGCAAACAATTTCCGACTCCTAGATCATTATGGGATTTACATTTGCCAAATAAAATTTGCAAAGTAAGCATGTTTCATCCCATCTCATGCCTTAAGTTTCTAGGTCTTACTAACAACTTAATTAAGTCGTCTAATTTAGAAACTGCAAATTCTCCATTACTGGTCTCACGCATAATGAAAATTTACCTTGTCATTAAAATCTAGGTAAGGTCTCACTTACGCTAAATAATAACTCCAAGTGTTTCTTATAATTAGATGGCATGGACTTAAATTTTAAGGTATTAATTTTCATGTGTCAATCAAAATATGTACGAAGAAGCATGCACACATCTTCGTATCATAAGTTTTCAAAACGTTTTTATTTACCAATTAGGCTAAGATTTAAATCAACAAAGTTTTAATTGAGGTATTGGGTTCACCAATCAAAGAATTACCTACAATTATCGGCCACTATATCCTACTGCTGCATGAGTCAAAAGACCCAAGTTATTCGGATAATTACCACAAAGTGGCACGTGAAATTGAGGTCAATTCACCCTTAAGATGATTTTGTACATTAATAGCTTACTTGGTAGCTCCAATTAGACGCATAAAGGAGCGGAGAGACAAATGTCAGCACTAAATGCCAATTAAAAACGCGTCTCTTTCGGTTTGACAATTTATGTCAATCCTCCTTATACCCCTCTTATAGTTTGTCAAAACTGTGTGAGCCGTTCACACTATTGGTACAAAACTCATCACTCAATTAAAAGTTTATGATTTTTAAGTCTTAAAAACATGTTATAAACTATAATATTGCTAGTCTCGCCTGGGAGCAAATTACCCTGCGAAGCGAACCACTATCGGCACATAAGACTTTGCAATATGTATAATTTATCACATCAAGTTTCATAGTTATTTAGTCAATTTATTTTCTATTCAAAAAATTACCCCTTTTTTGCTAACACTCTTGTCATACAATTTAAACAAAAAATCAAGTAATTAATAAAAATAAATAACCAAATAAGTACACATAATCTTAACAATTAAATCATGTAGCCACATGCAAACTTGTTGATAAAACCTATTAATAATCTATCTAAGTTTATAATATGCATATATTTAACTAAGACTATCCCCTGCAATGGTAGGTGAGCCACATGTATCGACGAATTGATTGCGTTAGCCTTAGCAAACATATACCAAATAGCACATAAATAGATTCATTAATATAATTAATTGAGGTCTTCCCCAATTTTAGATCTATCATAATTACATGTGAAAAAAAATAATAAATAAAATAAACTTAACAATTAATCAAATCTAATCCATGATAAACATGCATGTTTCATCATGGATTAATGCAAGTCACAAGGAACGCAACCTTTAACCACATAAACACGTTACAATTTTAGGGCTACAAAACTAATTTTTAATAATAAGGCATCGCACCCCCTAAAAATAATTAGGGTTTGATTTTTTAAACCCTAAAAATAAGTAACATAAATCCTAATCCAAGATTTGATTTTTATGTGTTTCGGTAATTTAATTACATGTTAAAACGGCTTGTGATGCCACTGTCAGAATTTAATAATCATGACCATTCATATATTAATCTAATAAATATCTTACACATATGCGGAAGCGTAGGATCTATTTAACACATAAAGATTAACCGAAAAATAAAGAAACGTACTTTTTTATTCTAGCAAGAACAAGAATCAAACTTCAAATCTTCTTCTTTAATGTCAAGAACGAATTAACGAGATACCCCTTACCTTTTTGTATCTCAATCCAATAATATGAACTATAATGAGTTGATACCACAATCTTGTACACACGTACTATAACCGAAATAATGTTTATGCTAGTAAAGTAAACACAAATTAAACCAAACACTTTTGTTTATGAAAAACTTGGATCAATCAAACCTAAGGGTTATGTATTCAATCGGCCAAGACAAGAAGAAGAGAAGAAAAGACTTTAGGGTTATAGCAAGAGTACAAGAGTCATGAAACAATAACCCTAGGCCTTGTATTTATAGACTTCAAATCTTGGAGAACAAGTTTGCATGGGTTGGCTATACCAAAGCCCATGGCCGATCGGTTTGGTGTATCCCTAGGGATTCCGAAACCTTCTTGATCCTCTAATTTCATCTATAGTCCTTCCTTTATTCTCTAACGATCGTTAGTCAATTCCCATTAATTACTTAACGTCCGTTAGTCGTTATTTTTGTGTCTTAATAATTAAATATATAACGATTTATATATTAATTATTATACATTAATTCCTCATACGTAATGTGTACAATCCCGTGGTCCCGAGTTCGATTCTAAAAATACACGTTTAATATTTGTCCATCAAAACTAACAGACCCGACTATGCTCGGTTCGATTTCGAGAATATCAGTATTTGTCAGGATTCGGTCGGTTTTCTGTATTCGGTCGGTTTTGCTCAGTTCTAAATTAGAGTGTCTCGATTAATATTCAATGTGTGCAAATCAATTTCCATTTTGATTCTAGGCCCAATGTGTCTGTTTAGATAAACCGCCTCGATTTTCTCATCTGTGTAAGGTAGATTCATGAAGATTAAGGTGTCAAAAATTATTATATAAAGATACGAATATCATTAAAACATGATCCGTATAATTGTTTGTTAAAGTGCCAAGATAATGATGTATCTGTTATTAAAACTTAAATAAGTTCGTTGGACACATGGGTGCCAATAACTATGTTTGTATATTCTAGTAATCATAAGTTCTTTTTTAAATTTGACACTGTGTAATCTTTTTTTTAGAAAGGCAACACTTTTATAGAACCTACAAAAAGAACAAAGATACAAAGAAATGGCATCCACCCCAAATAATCAAGCAAATTAAATGGAGGATAAGACCCAAAAGTACAAATAAAATACACTAAGAACCATCCCAAAACCAAAACTATACCTATGACTACACTAATCTGACACATAATTTTTTTTGGTGCAATGGTGAAAATTACATTAATCTCCAATAGATTTACAACATAATATATAATATACTGTTTTGGACAATTCCCAAAACAGCTTTCATACATCAAAAGATACATTTATCCAATATCTGATACAACAACTCATATATCAGACAACATTCTTCTCGGCCAAAAACAGAACATATGCATAGTAGCTTCCTCTGAGCTACTTCCGATCATCATAATCTGAATTCACCATGTCAATGCACCTACCATCTAGCTACATTTCTACATCTTCATTCCACTAAGCTCACTCAACCTGCCACCACAGTGAACTAAGTAGAATTAGAGTGTGGCTTCACTAGGAACCCGTAACCCTTCCAATCAAGGGCTATGCCAAACAGCCTACATTTCCATCTCTAAAATAGCTTCAGTTGTTTGGGAACACACTCCTTGAGGGAATCCCATCCATTACCTCCTATGACAATGTATTGGGCGGACCAAGGAGGTCCATCTTTCATTCCTCTCTATTCCACCCAAGCCATATTCCCTTCACAATGAAAGACCTACTTTATGGTACATCTTATCTGATTAGACCTCCTATTGCTCCAAAATAGATACTAGTTTCCTCCCAAGGCCAAACTAGCAGAGCTATTAGGAGCAAATATCAAGTTTAGGGGAGGATTGTTAGGTTTTAGAGCTGCTGCTGATTGTTTGGTTAAGACTGCTGATGGAAAATGCTCTAAGTCATTGTTGCTGCTAGTATTAAAGGTTACAATTGCTTGTGTATTTTACTACTGCTAGTGTTGCTGAAGATGTTCAAGAAAATACACCAAGTGGTTACTACTGCTAGACAACAAGTTACAACTGCTAGTTCAGAGTTACAACTGCTTTTAGAGTTACAATTGCTGCTGAACTTGAATGAAAATACTCTAAGTGTTTAGTACTACTAGAAGTAAAAGTTAGTACTGCTAGTACAAACTTACTACTTCTGAAGAGTTTATGCTGCTAGAGTTAGAGATATAACTGCTAGAGTGTATAGTTCGTACTACTTATGAGATAAACATGTATAGTCGGTTAGATAAATATAGAAAAGATTCTTTTAAGATTTATCTTGTATAGCAAGCAATTGTAAGCCGACTAGGACTCCTTAGTCTATAAAAGGAGGTCCTAGAGTATAGAGATAGATACGTAATTCTTTAGAAAATTTCAGAGTTGTAAACCCTAATACTGTTGAGTATTCGTATTATTAATAATAATATTGAAGTGATTTTTTTGATATTGATTGTTAAATTCTTCTTAAGATTAATGTTTAGATTCCGCATAAACTTTAATATAATCAAAGACAGTTTCTACATAAGTTATATTAGATTTATTCAATATTACTTAACCTTTACAAGCTAAGGGATTCGATCAATTAGCCAACTGAGATCAATAAGTGGTATCAGAGCTTGTGATCTAGAAGTTGTGAATCAAGAAGAACCTGTTTAAACTCATCTTACTGAAGACATGGACTCAGAATCTACTCACATGATTACTGCATCAAAGGTGCCCATGCTCAAGTATGGAGAGTATGAGCTATGGAGAATGAGAATAGAGCAGTATATTCAGATGGTTGATTACTCTATGTGGGAGGTCATAGAGAATGGAAATCAACTACCTAAAACTGAAACTTCTGGTGATGGTGTTATCATTACTTTGCCTATCAAAACTGCTGAAGACAAGGCACAGAGAAAGCTGGAAGTAAAGGCAAGAAGCACTCTTATGATGGGGATTCCTAATGACCACCAGTTGAACTTCAATCACATCAAAGATGGTAAATTGTTGCTAGAAGCAATTGAGAAAAAGTTTGGAGGGAATGCTGCTACCAAGAAGACCAGCAAGAACCTCTTAAAACAAAAAAATGAGAATTTTGCTGCTCCTAGTTCTGAAAATCTTGATCAGACTTTTGACAGACTTCAGAAACTTATCAGTCAAATAGCACTTGTGGGAGTCTCAATTCCTCAAGAAGATGTCAATCAAAAGTTTCTGAGAAGCTTGTCACCAGAGTTGAATACACACACTGTGGTATGGAGAAACAAGGCTGATCTTAATACCATGAGTTTAGATGATCTGTACAACAATCTTAAAGTTTATAAACCTGAAGTCAAAGGGTCATCTAGCTCATCATCAAACACACAAAACTTAGCTTTTGTGTCCTCCTCCAATAACAGTTCTAGCAGTACTAATGAAGCAGTTAATACTGCTCATGAAGTTAGTACTGCTGCACACAAGTTAATGCTGTTGGGTCTACAACCCTTGATAACTTGAGTGATGTTGTTATCTATGCTTTCTTAGCTGGTCAGTCTACTAGTCCTCAGATTATGCATGAAGATTTAGACCAGATCCATCTAGATGATCTTGAAGAGATGGACTTGAAGTGGCAGATGGAAATGTTGACAATAAGGGCTAAGAGATTTTTGAAGAAGTCTGGAAGAAACCTCAAGGTCAATGGGCAGAATAGCTTGGGTTTTGAAAAATCCAAAATTGAATGCTACAATTGTCACAGGAAGTATCACTTTGCTAGAGAGTGTAGGGCACCAAGGAACCAAGACAACAAGAGTAATTAAGTTTCAAGGAGAACTGTGCCTGTGGAAAATACCACTTCTATAGCTTTAGTGTCTCAATGTGATGGTCTTGGTGACTATGATTGGAGTAACCAAGCAGCAGAAGGACCAAACTTTGCACTTATGGCCTGCTCTCCTTCATCAAGTTCTGATTCTGAGGTATCTAATGATTTTGGTTGTTCATTTAAATCTTGTTTAGATACTATTGAGGAACTTAAGGCTAGGAATGAAAAGCTGTTAGAAGAGGTAAATATGTTAAAGTTAGATAATTTAGGCTATAAGGAAGGTTTAAAATCTGTTGAGGAAATACTTGAATTTTTCAAACAAAATGAGTCAGAGTATATAGAAAAAGTTAATGTTCTTGACGGTAAGCTTTTTGTTAAAGAACATGAAATTAAAGGAATTACTAAAAGGTTAGAAAAGGCTGAAAAAGAAAAAGATGCAGCTTATCAGGAATTAGAAAAACATCAAGTTAAGGTAAATAAGCTTGAGTTTGCATCTGAAAGTGTAAATAAGACAATTGAGTGTCAATTAACGAGGAGAGGTAGTGGTATAGGTTATAATGAAGTTCCTCCTTCAATAACAGGTAAGTATGTACCTCTTATACCTGAATTGTCTTGTTTAGGTGAGTCTAATGCTAAGCCCTTAGGAGAAAATAGTAAGTCTAATGAGGAGATACCTAAGATTGAACAAACATATTCTGATGTTCCTAATGAGAAATGTCAATTAATTGGGTGTCTGATGATGATGAGAAACAGGTGAAGACTAAACCTAAGGTTGAAAGTGTAACAGTTAAACCTTGTGTTGAACAGATTAAATTTGTCAAACCTAGTTTTGGTAATAAGGTGTCTAGGAAAATTGTTGAATACACTGAGCAAC
The DNA here is from genome assembly GCA_021014915.2 of Artemisia tridentata subsp. tridentata. Classification (NCBI taxonomy): domain Eukaryota; kingdom Viridiplantae; phylum Streptophyta; class Magnoliopsida; order Asterales; family Asteraceae; genus Artemisia; species Artemisia tridentata. The sequence goes on from CP139507.1 coordinate 178,411,684, forward strand.
CTAGGGAGAACACTAACAGGCCTAGAGGTAACCAGAGGAATTGGAATGGAATAATATCTCAGCGGTTAGGAAGTGACTTTGAGATGATCAACAAGGCTTGTTATCATTGTGGTAGTTTTGAGCACCTACAGGATAATTGTTTTTACTATCAAAAGCCTGTTTGGAACTATGCTAGATGGGTGAATCATAAAAGTTTTTCTAAAAATACTCACCTACATGCTAAAAGATACATGGTTCCAACAGTAGTACAAACAAAATCTGGTTTAGTATCAGTTACAACTGGTAAGCAAAATGTTTCTAAACCAGCCGTAGTAACTAATACTGCTAGATCAGTTAGTACTGCTAACTCAAAAAGAACAGTGAATGGTGATAAACAATTGTCAAAGTTTTCAAATAAAGCACATTCAACTGTAAAAAGGCCAATTCAAAAGAATAAATCAATTAGTGCAGCTAAGGCAAAAGCAGTAGTTTCTACTGCTAAGCCAAAAGCAATAACTGATACTGTTTTGGGAAATCATTTTTATGCTGTTAAGGCCTCAGCTTGTCGGGTCTGGAAACCTAAAGTTAAAGTTTTAAATCATGTTTTCAGAAACAACAGTGCATCCATAGTTTTAAAAAGGTATGATTATGTAGATGCACAAAGCAGATCCAAGTTAGTATTGGCTTGGGTCCCCAAAATGAACTGATTTTCTTACTTTATGTGCAGGGAAATCCACAGGTGGAATTGGAAGATAAATGAGTATTTGACAGTGGATGCTCAAGGCACATGACTGGAAACATGTCCTATCTTGAAGATTTTGAAGCTATTGATGGAGGATATGTTGCTTTTGGGAGTAATCCCAAAGGAGGGAAAATCACTAGCAAAGGTACAATAAAAACTGGTAAATTAGATTTTGATAATGTGTATTTTGAAAAAGAGCTTAAGTTTAATCTCTTTAGTGTCTCACAAATGTGTGACAAAAAGAATAGTGTTCTTTTTACTGGCTCTGAATGTTTTATCTTATCTCCTGACTTTAAGTTGATTGATGAAAGTCATGTTCTACTTAAAGTTCCTAGAACAGACAACATATACAGTGTTAATTTAAAGAATATGGTTCCCAAAGGAGGTTTGACTTGTCTCTTTGCAAAGGTCACATCAAATGAATCTAAGCTTTGGCATAGAAGACTTAGACATTTAAATTTTAAAACAATGAATAAATTGGTTAAGGGAAACCTTGTAAGAGGTTTACCTTCAAAAGTTTTTAAAAATACTGAAATCCGTGTTGCTTGTCAGAAGGGAAAACAACATAGAGCTTCTTGTAAGACCAAAGCAGTGAACTCTATATGTCTGCCTTTACATATGTTGCACATGGATTTATTTGGACCAATATTTGTAAAAAGTTTGATGAAAAAGAAGTATTGCCTAGTTGTCACAGATGATTATAGTAGGTTTACTTGGGTTTTCTTTTTAGCAACTAAGGATGAAACCAGTAGCATTCTTAAGGCTTTCATAACCAAGATAAAAAACCTAGTTAACCATAAGGTTAAAGTGATAAGATGTGACAATGGAACTGAGTTCAAGAATAGGGATAAGTGTGTGCATGAGAAAATGGTGTGTGTGTATATATAGACAATGGAACTGAGTTCAAGAATAGGGATAAGTGTGTGCATGAGAAAATGGTGTGTGTGTGTGTATATATATAATATATATATATATATATATATATATATATATATATATATATATATATATAAATATATATATATATATATATATATATTATATATATATAATGTATATATATATATATATATATTATATATATATTATATATATATATATATATATATTATATATATATATATATATATATATATATATATATATATATATATATATATATATATAGTGTTCATAAAAGAAATGTTAAGTTTAGAATTTCTCATCATAAAATATTAGTGGGCTAAGTATACACTTTTTGATAATAAACAATTCTTGTGCTACAAAAGGTTTAAGATTGACGTTAAAATAATCGTTTCATAATCTAATCGATCTGTATTTTTCGTCAAGTTTATATGTGATCGAATTAAAGGAACGAGTTTAAATTTCACAAGTCTAGTTTTTCACTTGATTTTCATAGTTGTTAAATACATAGAAATTTTCTAGTCGTTTGTGTAGAGAAAATCAATTTGGTCCTTTATATGAAAAATATATCAAGTCGAGTTACTTATATACGTTGTATAGTTTATATATATATATATATATATATATATATATATATTATACTAGATGTCGAAGCCCGCCCGATGGGCGGGCATGACTTGTGATTTTCCTTTGAATGCACTTCTTTTTTAATATAAGTGAGATCATGAACGAATAATCCAAGAAACGTACCACAATGGCAACTTCCTTCAGGTATTATATTGTAGGGTTCTAGGTATTTATGTAAATGTATATTCATAAACTGAAGGCATTTTTGCCACACATATATCTAGCTCGGTGTTCATCCTTGGGCAGAAACACAAACAGCAGGTCAAGATTATCTTGGCAAATGATTATCGTTGAAAAAAATAAGATATAAACATACCGATTTTTATATTGAATGCATTAACAATGAAATTAAATGACCGTTAACATTTATAGAACAATTAAAATATACAAAGTTCTTTGTAACAACGTAGTATACAAAATAAAGCTATACCATCCTTATCAAAACAGAAAACTTTCAATCCATTCCTGCTCTTCACTCTAGAGACATAATACCCATTTGCAAAAGATGGTTTTGCTTATCATCCAGCATTATGTTGATCTAGTCTTCTATGTCGTCTACATACTCCCTCAACTGCACACAAAAAAACATAATCCATAACATCAGCTGGTTTAATAATTGGCGGTGTTTGGCATTGCATTTTGATGCGTGGTTTTGCAACCTTACAACAGGTTTTACCTCTCGAGGGATCTCAAGAGGCTTACAACCCCACCAGGCAGTGTACCTGACCGATGTAGTATAGTGTAGTGGTAAGTACGGGGGATTGATCATTCTCCACAGGGAATAGTGTTCGTTAGGTATGAAAGACTACTCTAATAGGTCTAAGGGTGAGAGAAGATTCTTTTTATATTTTTTTTTATTTTATGAAAGCAAGTAAAATCTCGGGTTTGAAAGAGTGGGCGGAATTAGTTGCTAGTCAACTAACCCAAATAACTACGAATGCAAATAAAATAAAATAACTGAAAATGAAAAGGTGGTAAAACTTATGTGGAGAGAAATGTGTTTACTTAGATTTCCTTACTCCCTAACTATCTTTTACCGGTTGATTAGTGTGTATTAATTGCGTGGATGGCGGGTGTATTCCTTAATACCAATCGTGGGGTGGCGTACGTACTTCCCCAACTCTACAAGCTCCTACTTCACTCCTATGTCGAGCCGGCTAGGAAGCTCCTAACATGGGATCACTAGAATTCACTTGTGCATTAAATACAACCATAAAAACCTTTAGTACGCATTGGTTCATGTTTCTTAAGACGTTCAAGCAAGTTACCGAATAGGAAGTTAGCCAGTTTTCTTAAGCCTAACATAGATAAACAATCATCCAATACAACTAATAACACACTAATAACCAATAATCAATAGCTAGGTTTCATTAGATCTAAGCAAACACAAGATAAATCTAGCCTAGCATGTTAAACAAAAGACAAGAACAAGATAGAATCAAACAACACATAGACATATTGAATGATTAATTGATAACTTATCTTCAATGTAACATGGAAGATCTCAAGGCAAAAAGCCTTGAAAAAGCTGCTAAAATCGTCTTAGGGTTTTCACACACAAAGTTCCCCAATAAGTTCCACACTAATGACAAAAAATTGCAAAACTATATATAGAGATTAAGGTCTGACGGCGTCACGTTATGGAGTGTGACGCCGTCACCTCGCCGCTTTTAGGGTTCCCGGATGGCCTTCTTGATGCCGTCCCTCTTTAGCTCTCCAAAATCCGTTATGGCTTATCAAGGCTTGACGCCGTCAGAATTAGGTGTGACGCCGTCCCTCTTTAAATTAAGCCGTGACGACCTTGATCACTCCAAAGGGTGACGCCGTCAGAATTCCATGCAAATTTCTCTGGCTTATCATGAGTAATTTTCACATCCACCTTTTTCTTGCCAATCCATGACGCCGTCTGGGGATAATCCTGACGCCGTCAAAGGTAATTTTCAGCCGATTTTGAGACTTTGTCGTTTTCTTCACTTTTATGCTCCAAAAACGTCCAAAATGCTTCCTTTTCCAGATTTCTCCTCAAAAGTACCTAAAATGACAAAAGGAATGATTTAGGGTGATATTTGATCAAATAAATACGATTTAGGGCTTAAATGACCCCTTAAAAGCGGTACACTTTTCGCTTCATCAAATACCCTTACACTTGAGATTTGCTTGTCCTCAAGCAAATGCGCTTTTATTCTAATCAAAATACAAGTTAGGGGTCATTTAATGCTAACATAAAAGTAATTATAACAAATATTCATTCCACTTTAATCATAATAAGCACGGAGATTACAAACTAGCACCTCACAAGTAGTGTTTAAATACTCACATCTCTCAAGTGTCATCAAAATAAATCTCATAAATGAAAACGGATAATATCTCTCACTACCTGTCATAGCAAATAGATTACCATAGGCTTGGGAAAGGATCGAAAACCTCCTCCACTAGGCGTAAGCACCAAAGATAAACTATCAAAGAGGGCTTTTACACGGGTTATAACGTTAGGTGTAGGGAAAAGGAAAACACGGTTTTGTTGGATAAAGGATATTTTACTGGTGGCGAGTTAAAGATCTTGATCAATTACATGTACTATACAATGTTGCTATGCCAAGACTCGACTCAATCTTAAGCTAAAAACAAAATAACAAAAACATAAAATAAACATAAAATGAAACGGGATGGTAGTCCGTATGTTTTTTTCTATTTTTCTTTTTCTCATTTTTTTGTATTTTTCTTGATTTTTCAATTTTTTTTTTTTTTTTTTTTTTTTTTTTTTTTTTTTGCATACACTTTTGCCCTACCATCCAAAATAATACATCATAGGGGCGTTGCATTCCCCTTACACTTGAACTTTTACATAACTTTAAAAATAACTACTCTAATAACTCGAATTAAGATAATCGAAACACTTGGAGTACTTTTAAAATATTTAGCACATATGGGGGTAATAAATGATGTTCTTCCCCATTACTCCATTACACTAGTACTTTACCCATGAGTCCCAATCGTCCCAAAACAATATGTATAAGGATATGACTCGACTTAGCAACCATGTAATCAATTAGATAATTAACTAAGGGTTTAAACAAATGTTGTAACAATAATGCACTAAAAATGAGTGCATACAAGGTAGGCTAAGGCGATTTGGGTGTACATTTAAGTGGGGTGTAACAAATTCTTCCTTTAAGTAAAATGCTTAAAGGTCGAAACGAAAAGATAGGCTCTGAGGGTGTACTAGGGGTATCGTGTACCAAAAATGGGTACAACGCAAAGGGTGTGGGAGAATTACTTGACCAATGTAGCCAAAGTAATTATAACAAAAACACAGGTGTAAAACAATGGGTTAATCCTAATGCCTCTTATCATGTAGTCAATCCTAACTACACGAATGTAGTCTCACTAGCGGTCTCAGTATGCATCACAAACGCAAGTTTTCTAGTCTATAAACTACCGGTACACTCATAAGCACCAACAATGAATGCTTTTTCCTAAAGATCTAAAGGCGAACCTCACATATTTGGGGTGGAAATTTTTGAGTGGTATGGTTTTTGTGCTAGTCATACAATTCCCTATCCATGAGACGCTTATTAAAATCAAAGTTTCACTCCTATATGTTGTAAAAAATTTTAAATTTGGTGCTAAAATTGCCCTAACCAATATTTCTCTTGGCTTTATTACACATTCACTATTAAACAAAACAAAAATCAAGCGAAGTTGTAGTTTCTAAGGCATCCTAATTTACCCTCCCTACACTTAATCCGAACATTGTCCCCAATGTTCTAGACAAAAGATGTAAAAGTAAAAATAAATGAGAATGGAAGAAACTAATACTCCCCTGATTCGCTCGGTATGGATGATGTGATAATATGGTTAAATCTCCCTCCAAGAGAATGAACATGATAAGCTTCACTCCAGAAATATAATCATCCTCTTGATGTGTTGCACGTACATCTTCTTATCCAATAATACCTGTAACCAACAAACACAAAAACCAAAGCATCAAACCGAACAAAGAAAAACCACAACTAGATGTATTTCCAGACTTAGAAATAAAAACAGAACAAAGCAATAAAAGGATAGGATACTTGCGGGATGACTTACAAATACGGACTCATAAAACATGTCCAACAAGTATTGACACATAAACAAGATAGAATACATGCTAATCATGAATTGTGAATTTTCCATGTTCGAATTTTGTTCTTTTTAACAATATATAAACTTTCCTACACTTATCTTTTTTTGTAAAATACCTTTATATGCAATTAAGACGAGGTTAAAAACAAAATAAAGCATTTTCACAAATTATTCGAAACATGAAAATTTAACAATTATGATTAAGCATATATGACACAAACAAACAAATAAAATAAAAACATCAAACAATTAAAAACATGGGTTGCCTCCCAAGAAGCGCTTGTTTTTGTTCGAGTCACGAGCCTGACTCTACCCTTATTTAACGGAAATAGGGAGGTTTTCCCTACACTTAGGATTAAGTGTGGGTGAAAGTAGCGATACACACCCTTAGGGTGGAAATATGCCACGTGAGGTGAAGGGGGTGAGTGAATGGCTTCCTTCATCCTAAAACTACCCGGATAATAAGGGTTGATGGGTGGGTCGGTTCCTCTTTTGTCTCCTTGAAATATATCTAAGGATGGAAAGTTGTGTAAACGTTGAGGTTCCGGTTCATCAATACTAGGAAATTCCCTGGAACTAAGAGTAAGGTTATCATTATAAGTATTCAAACTGTCACAACCCGTAATTTCAGGTCACTTTCCTAACCTCGACAAATCACCATTCATGTCCATCATTCATCATTCATTTCAGCGTAACCGGTTTGGTTTAGCTGCAAAATTTATGCATCATCAGTAGGATCATTGCATTCGGACTAGTAATAGTCTGCATATCATCATATTTACATTTTCATACTATTCCACTCGTAGGTTTATCAAATTAATATTTTTGTTACATTTGACGTTTTATGTATAATTACTTTTAATTAAAACGTTAACGCGCGATCAATAAATGTGACTAACACGTCCGACAATCCCCACGATGGTCCCGATATATTTTATACTCATTTTAACATCAAGAAAATTATAAAATTCATTTACCCGGTATTTTGCGAATTTATTTAATTTATATCGTACATTTAATATAATTACGACGGTTTTTGTAAAAACTAAACAATAATTACCCGAACACCCAATGTTTGTACCCAACATATTTTTGTAATTTTTATGACTTCGTCAAGTCCCGACTAACTCCGTTAAAATTTATTTCTAGCAAACACGGTACCCGATTACACTTAAACTACTTACAAACTACACTAAATAAACATACTTATCTTATATAATCATTACATGGAACTAACCAAGGAGGCCCCCCCCCCCCTTTTTCTCCTTGTTGCGCCGGCCTCACCCCCCCCAACACCCTCAAAAATAGCAACTTATCACTTCTCATTTAATGCCTACTAAATCTTGTCCACTATATAATAGTTAACCTCATTTTTCACTTCATTTTCACACATAATCTTCAAGTAAACTAGCAAGTTTCTCTCTTCTCCCTCCCCCTCTTGGTGCTCGGCCTACACAAGAAACACAAGCAAGGATCACAAATTTTACAAGCTCATTACATAAACAAGTTCTACTAGTAGTCCTTCAAGGGTTTTGAAATACAAACTCAAAGGATTTCTTAAGTTTTCTTCCTCATTTGCTCACTAATCTTTCAAGTAAGTTGTCAAAACTCATTTTCATAATTTTTCCAAGTTAATATCATGTTTATATAATTTTTGTAGAAGATTTACAAGTATATGTTAGTTATACCACTCTTTATAATTTTTTTACAAGTTATGAGCCCTAGAAGTGTTATATACTTAGATCCTTGTTAGATTTACATGGATGATGATGTTTAGGACCCTTGACACCTTAAAAAGATATATGGTAAGTTTTAGAATGATTGGTTGTTGTTTGTGACATTTTTGGACAAGTTAGTAACTAGAAAATCAAGTTTTAACTAGTATATAAAACATTCTGTCCTTAAAAGTGAAACGTGGGAAAATCAGTAGGTGTGAGATAATTTTTGGCCAAATATTTAGAAAATACATTCCGAGACGAAGCCGTGGCCGAAAACGGGGATAAAAACGAGTTAATAACGAAGGAGATATGATTTTTCAAAGTTTAACGACGAAAACTAATTTTCAGAAACTAACATGCTGTTACACGACTTTCGACGGACAAACTGAGGCGTTTAACGCGACCTAGATGACCCGGGCTACTGAAAATATATTAGTACATGTTTATACGAAACCACGGATATAAAGAACGTCGAAAACGAGCTAATAACGAACAAGATACACGCGTTTAAACATCGATAATATACCTTTCATTTTGACAGCTTTTTAACTAGAAAATGTTTACGTACTAGAAACTATATTTTTCACGTAACGACTATGGAGAACCGAAATTCTTGCCCGTTGGAACACGTACGATCAAAGACTTATTAACACGACTATCATATTACATTTCATGTTTTCAAAACGCCGATACTAACACGAACGTTTTATACACTTTATTACATGACTAGTTTTGACGAAACAAGTTAACATATTTATATCAAGTTTTGGAAGAACTTTACATATTAACGATAACTATTATTTTCAAAGTACGAGTGGTATAGGTTACATATACATGTACATGCACTACATTGCCTCATAATCTAAGTAGATTATGCTCATTCATGATAGGTAGCGGCTAGTGTACGCGCCTTGTTGTTCCCGTTCATCACATACTCATAGCATTGTTGTACCATCACTTGAGGTGAGTTTTCATAGCCCCGTTTTTCAATTTATTATTTCATTTCAAATCCCACGGGGGAGAATACATTGCAACCATTTTTATATGCGAGCCCTAGTATCAAATTCCTTGTACATAGATTAAGTTACCTTGTTGCCATATGAAAGTCCCCTATATCATGAACCGTTAATTTACCTGTAAGCGAGAGTGAGTGGATAGATCTATCGAGGGTGACGCCTCCATCCGTGTTGGCTTTAACCAACAACCGATAGCGGATGCATTTCATGTCTTTTTATTAGAGTGCCTGGCAAAACACTCTGAGGGGCACCATAGATTCAGTCATAGTTTCGGGGTCATGAGCTTAAGTCTATTGTACACCATTTTTATGTGACTTATGTCATACACTTTATACTTGTGGCTATCGTATACCTTCATTTTTTTTTAAAACCTATGATCTCTCACCAACTTTATGTTGACCGTTTTTAGCAATGTATTTTCAGGTAATTAGCTAGCGTGTGGACATGCATTTGGCTATTTTGGAGTCGCGGGGTCGACTTGCATCCCTTATTTTCATGCACTTATGTAAACGTTTGATCTACTATGGTTTTGTTATATAAACTTGCAACATCATTTGGGACCTATGTTTTGTAAACTCTGATTTTATTTATGATCAAACGTGTATTTTCAAAATGGCACTTTAGGTCGTTCAATATATCCATTGTATGAGACGCCATGAAAGTCACACCAAGGTATTCATATCCGCTGCCATTAACAGGTAAATTTAGGGTGTGACAGATTGGTACCAGAGCAATGGTTATAGCGAACTAGGCTGTCCTCATACCCTAGACTATAACTACCCCAACGGTAGCGTCTCATCATTTCATCATAAGTGCATATTTATTATTTATGAGTTTCATTACATGAGTTATTCATTTCATTTTGCATTGTTTCCCCAGAGATATGTCTTCTAACTCCCGCCCAATTATCATACTTTCCGATGTGGACATTGAGGACGCTATGTCTTCCACTATACCCATGGTTACACCTGTTCAGCCTGCACCACTTTCACCACCTTTGACACAGGATACCGAGGCTTTCTACGAGGATGAGGTTGCTCCTACTCCTCAGATTTCACCCATTGCACCACCTATTGTCACCCATGCTCTCACAGAGTCATCATCCCATACTTCATCAGTTCCCGCCGAACCTGTTCTTATGTTTCCTCGTCGCAAGACGATCATTGGTGCTCGTAAGAGCGTACGTCGTGTTACCACTACATTCAGGACACCAGACATTCCTACACTACCACCATCATCAGATTTACCCACTACTACACCTGCTACTACTCCTTCACCTGCTCTATCTTTGCCGCCTAAAAAGCGTGCAAGATGCACTACCCCAGCCTTACCCACTACTCAGATTTCAGATTTACCACCACCTGCACATTACCACATTGGAGAGAGCTCGCGGGCTGCTGCCGCGAGGGTACCCACTGCTCTTACCTTGGATGCCCAACTGACTGATCAGCAGGGGCAGTTAGCTAGATTGAGTTACCGAGTAGATGAGATCCTTGCGCCTCGACTAGATGTGGTTGAGGAGGATGTAGAGGATTTGGTACAGGGTAGAGTTTCTATTGATGTGTCTTATCATGGACTGGAGACACGTCAGCTAGCGCATCAGGAGTTGATAGACCAGTTGAGGGATGAGTTACCCGAGATTCGGGACAGAGCCGAACAGACTCAGGAGGAGCTACGCCGCCAGGCTAGTGAGTTGACATCAGTTAGAGCTGCTTTGACTGCATCACAGAGCAGAGAGACCGATCTTCAGTTGCGAGTGGAGCAGCTGGAGAAGGTTGCTATTTCCATGTCCAAAGTGGTCAAACTTTGGAGGCGTGGACCAGGTGGACCAGGTGGAGCACCAGGGAGTGCTTAGTGTTAGACTTTATCATGTAGCTTGTACTGTTATTATCCTAGTCCCGGGGTGTGGGACATAGTTATGAACTTGTTGTCTTTTGGTTGTAGTACAAACAAATGTATCAAGTATGACTCTACTATGTAGGATTTGGTTGTGCTATTATGATATCGGTCCACGTAGGCCGAAATTTTCATGTATGATATTCATGTGTTGTGATTATTCTATGAAATTTCATGTTGTGGTTGTTCTCATCGTGATTTCATTGTATTTATACATGTCGTGGTTGTATTTATACATGTTGTGTTTATATTTATACTCGTTGTGGAAAAATATATACAGGTTGTGGTTGTATATATTTTGTACGATAATCATTTCTAGTATGATTGTTGTTGATGTATTCTGTTGTGATGTACCAGAATTATGGCACCTAGGAAAACAAGAGCCAAGGCTGCTGCAACGGCTACCCCAGATATGACTCAAGCTGCTATCAGGAAGCTCGTTAGGGATAGTATAGCCGAAGCTCTAGAGATTGAAAGAGCCGCTGTTGCCGCAAAAGCTGCCGAAAATGCTTCTCAGATAGGGACATCGGGAGAAGCTAGCAACGGGACTAATGGAAAGAAATGTACGTACAAGGATTTCAAGAGTGGAGATCCTACTTTGTATAAGGGTACTGAAGGGGCTACTGCCATGGTTCGATGGTTCGAACATACCGAATCCGTGTTTATCTTATGCAACTGTCCGGATGATTCCAAGGTAAAGTTTGCCGTTAGTACACTCCGTGATCAAGCCTTATCATGGTGGAACTCTTACGCGAAGCCCATAGGGATGGAGAATGCTTACAAGATCACGTGGGATGAATTCAAGAAGTTAGTGACTAAGAAGTTTTGCCCACGAACTGAAGTGAAGAAGTTAGAGATAGAGTTTTATGATCTGGTAACCGTGGGGAATGATATCGAGACTTATATTAGGAAGTACCAAGAGTTAGCCGCTCTATGCCCATCTATGGTGCCTGATAATGAAAAATTGGTTGAGAATTTCATTGGTGGCTTGCCCGAAAACATCCGTGGTGATGTGATTTCTTTTGATCCGCAAACTCTTGATGAGGCAATCAGGATGTCTCAAAAGCTCATAGCTCAAGTTCTGAAGAAAGTGACACCCGCCAACAACAACAACAACAATAACTCCAACCGAAACCGTAACAACAACAATAACACCAACAATTACCGGAACAACAACAACTACTCCAATAACCGAAACAACACCAACCATAACAACAACAACAAAAGGAAATGGGATAACAACCAAGGTAACAACGCCAACCAACCACCACCCAAGAGGCAAGAGACTGCAAAGGCCTATGCTGCAGGTCCGACAGAAAAGAAAGGTTACTCCGGTACTCTACCAAAGTGTAACAAGTGCCAAACGCATCATAACCCGGGAGATTGCCCTAGGCCTTGTCAAAATTGTGGGAAAGTTGGTCATCAAGCTAATGGATGTAGGTCTGCTCCTGGGGGAAACAATCAGAATCCACCGCCAACGTGTTATGGTTGTGGAGAAGTGGGACACTTTAGGAACAATTGCCCGAAGGTAAGGAATCAAGGCGGAATAGCTCGAGGGAGAGCTTACGTCATGGGTGGAGATGATGTCCGCGAAGACCCGAAGGTTGTCACGGGTACGTTCCTTGTCAATAATCGTTATGCTTCTATTTTATTTGATTCGGGAGCCGATAGAAGTTTCGTTTCACTTACGTTTGCACCTTTACTCAACATTACACCAACCGCACTAGACATTTCATTTCAAGTTGAACTAGCTAATGGGTCTTTAGTTAGCACCAATACAGTTCTCCGTAATTGCACCATCAATTTCCTTAATCATCCATTCAACATAGATCTCATGCCCGTAGAACTTGGTAGTTTTGACATTGTCATCGGCATGGATTGGTTGTCCCGTCACCGTGCAAAAATTATTTGTGATGAGAAGGTTGTTCATCTTCCTTATGATGGGGAGACATTAGTTGTTCGGGGAGAGCGAAGCGGAACTAGACTTAGTATCATATCATGCATCAAGACCGCGAAGTACATCAAGAAGGGTTGTTATGCATTTTTGGCTCACATTACTGAGAAGGAGTCGGATGAGAAACGACTTGGGGATGTGCCAATTTTAAGGACTTTCCCGAGGTTTTTCCGGAAGAATTACCTGGACTACCACCTACGCGTCAAGTTGAGTTTCAGATCGACTTAGTGCCAGGAGCCGCACCTGTTGCAAGAGCACCGTATCGTTTAGCGCCTTCCGAAATGCAAGAGTTGTCGAACCAATTACAAGAATTACTGGACAAGGGATTCATTAGACCGAGTTCCTCGCCTTGGGGAGCACCGATTTTGTTTGTGAAGAAGAAAGATGGGTCTTTCAGGATGTGCATTGACTACCGAGAACTGAACAAGTTGACGGTGAAGAATCGTTATCCACTCCCTAGGATTGACGATTTGTTCGACCAGTTGCAAGGTTCTAGTTATTACTCCAAGATTGATTTGAGATCCGGTTACCATCAGCTTAGAGTTCGGGAGGAGGATATCCCGAAGACCGCATTTAGAACACGTTATGGACACTATGAGTTTCAAGTGATGCCGTTCGGATTAACTAACGCACCTGCGGTATTCATGGACCTCATGAATAGGGTGTGTAAGCCGTATCTTGATAAGTTTGTGATTGTATTCATCGACGACATCTTAATTTATTCCAAGAGTAAGCAAGAGCATGAAGAACACCTCAGAACGATTCTAGAACTGCTCAAGAAGGAGCAATTGTATGCCAAATTTTCTAAGTGTGATTTTTGGATATGAAGGGTTCAATTTCTTGGTCATGTCATTGATAGCCAAGGACTACAAGTTGATCCAGCAAAGATTGAGGCAGTTAAAGATTGGGCTACGCCCAAGTCTCCGCACAAAAATTCGCCAATTTTTAGGACTTGCCGGATATTACAGGAGGTTCATTGAAGGGTTTTCTAAGATAGCTAAGCCGCTGACCAAGTTGACACAGAAGAATCAGAAGTAGAATGGGGAGATAAGCAAGAGTCCGCATTTCAGTTGTTGAAACAGAAGCTTTGTAGCGCGCCGATTTTAGCACTACCAGAAGGAATTGAAAATTTTGTGGTATATTGCGATGCATCACACAAAGGGCTTGGAGCCGTGTTAATGCAGAACGAGAAAGTGATTGCTTATGCGTCACGTCAGCTTAAGAAACACGAGAAGAATTACACTACACACGATTTGGAATTGGGTGCTGTAGTTTTCGCACTCAAGATTTGGAGGCACTATCTTTATGGCACCAAGTGTGTGGTATATACCGATCACAAGAGCTTACAGCATATACTTGATCAGAAGGAACTCAATATGAGGCAACGTCGTTGGCTAGAGTTGCTTAGTGACTACGATTGTAAGATCCAATATCACCCGGGAAAAGCTAATGTTGTAGCTGACGCTCTTAGCAGGAAAGAACGACCCAAACCTTTGAGGGTCAGGTCATTGGGAATGACAATTATTTCACCTTTACCATCAAAGATCTTAGAGGCTCAGATTGAAGCACTCAAAGAAGAAAACCGACCACACGAGAAGATTTATGGTATGCCCGAGAACAAGAATGGTTTTGTAAAGAGGTCCGATGGAGTGTTATGCTTCAAGGACAGAAGTTGGATACCCCTTTATGGTGGAGTACGAGAGTTGATTATGCATGAGTCGCACAAGTCGAAGTACTCTATTCATCCAGGTTCTGATAAGATGTATCAGGATCTCAAGCAACTTTATTGGTGGCCCGATATGAAAGCAGAGATAGCGAGGTATGTTAGCAAATGTCTTACGTGTGCTAAAGTGAAAGCCGAGAATCAGAAACCGTCAGGGTTACTTCAACAGCCAGAGATTCCTCAATGGAAATGGGAGCGTATTACAATGGACTTTGTTACTAAACTTCCTAAGACTTCAGGTGGATTCGACGCTATTTGGGTTATAGTAGATCGTCTCACCAAATCAGCCCATTTCATACCGATTAGAGAGACTTATTCCATGGACCAACTCGCTAGACTTTATGTCAAGGAGATAATCTCAAGACATGGTGCACCAGTTTCCATCATATCCGACAGAGATAGCCGTTTTACATCGAACTTTTGGAAGTC
The DNA here is from genome assembly GCA_021014915.2 of Artemisia tridentata subsp. tridentata. NCBI lineage: Eukaryota > Viridiplantae > Streptophyta > Magnoliopsida > Asterales > Asteraceae > Artemisia > Artemisia tridentata. Next base: position 178,426,796 of record CP139507.1, read on the forward strand.
GTTACAAGATTCCTTTGGATCCAAGTTAGACATGAGCACTGCTTACCATCCTCAGACTGATGGTCAGAGTGAAAGAACGATTCAGACACTAGAAGACATGCTTAGAGCGTGTGTGATTGATTTTGGAAATGGTTGGGCTAACCATTTGCCATTGATCGAATTTTCTTACAACAACAGCTACCATTCGAGCATCAAAGCCGCACCATTTGAGGCACTTTATGGTCGTAAGTGTCGTTCACCGGTCTGTTGGGCCGAAGTCGGTGATGTACAATGTACTGGACCAGAGATGGTACGAGATACAACCGAGAAGATTGTTAAAATTCGAGAAAGGCTCGAAACAGCTAGAAGTCGACAGAAAAGCTATGCAGATGTTCGACGCAAACCATTGGAATTTCAAGTTGGAGATAAAGTCATGTTGAAGGTTTCGCCTTGGAAGGGCGTGATCCGATTTGGGAAACGCGGGAAGCTAAACCCGAGATACATTGGGCCATTCAAGATCATAGAAAGGGTTGGTCTGGTGGCCTACAAACTTGAACTTCCGCCAGAACTCAGCAACGTTCATAACACATTTCATGTTTCAAACCTCAAGAAGTGTCTTTCCGACGAGTCGTCCGTTATTCCACTTGAAGAAATTCAACTAGATGACAAGCTTAATTTCGTGGAAGAACCTGTAGAAATCATGGACCGTGAGGTCAAGCAATTGAAGCAGAGTCGAATTCCTATCGTGAAGGTTCGCTGGAATTCTCGAAGAGGACCCGAGTTTACTTGGGAACGAGAAGACCAAATGCGACGCAAGTATCCACACCTTTTTCCCGAGCCTGCTTCTGAAACCAACAACAATTGAATTCAGGGACTGAATTCCCTTTTGGAGGGGCGACTGTCACAACCCGTAATTTCAGGTCACTTTCCTAACCTCGACAAATCACCATTCATGTCCATCATTCATCATTCATTTCAGCGTAACCGGTTTGGTTTAGCTGCAAAATTTATGCATCATCAGTAGGATCATTGCATTCGGACTAGTAATAGTCTGCATATCATCATATTTACATTTTCATACTATTCCACTCGTAGGTTTATCAAATTAATATTTTTGTTACATTTGACGTTTTATGTATAATTACTTTTAATTAAAACGTTAACGCGCGATCAATAAATGTGACTAACACGTCCGACAATCCCCACGATGGTCCCGATATATTTTATACTCATTTTAACATCAAGAAAATTATAAAATTCATTTACCCGGAATTTTGCGAATTTATTTAATTTATATCGTACATTTAATATAATTACGACGGTTTTTGTAAAAACTAAACAATAATTACCCGAACACCCAATGTTTGTACCCAACAAATTTTTGTAATTTTTATGACTTCGTCAAGTCCCGACTAACTCCATTAAAATTTATTTCTAGCAAACACGGTACCCGATTACACTTAAACTACTTACAAACTACACTAAATAAACATACTTATCTTATATAATCATTACATGGAACTAACCAAGGAGGCCCCCCCCCCCTTTTTCTCCTTGTTGCACCGGCCTCACCCCCCCCAACACCCTCAAAAATAGCAACTTATCACTTCTCATTTAATGCCTACTAAATCTTGTCCACTATATAATAGTTAACCTCATTTTTCACTTCATTTTCACACATAATCTTCAAGTAAACTAGCAAGTTTCTCTCTTCTCCCTCCCCCTCTTGGTGCTCGGCCTACACAAGAAACACAAGCAAGGATCACAAATTTTACAAGCTCATTACATAAACAAGTTCTACTAGTAGTCCTTCAAGGGTTTTGAAATACAAACTCAAAGGATTTCTTAAGTTTTCTTCCTCATTTGCTCACTAATCTTTCAAGTAAGTTGTCAAAACTCATTTTCATAATTTTTCCAAGTTAATATCATGTTTATATAATTTTTGTAGAAGATTTACAAGTATATGTTAGTTATACCACTCTTTATAATTTTTTTACAAGTTATGAGCCCTAGAAGTGTTATATACTTAGATCCTTGTTAGATTTACATGGATGATGATGTTTAGGACCCTTGACACCTTAAAAAGATATATGGTAAGTTTTAGAATGATTGGTTGTTGTTTGTGACATTTTTGGACAAGTTAGTAACTAGAAAATCAAGTTTTAACTAGTATATAAAACATTCTGTCCTTAAAAGTGAAACGTGGGAAAATCAGTAGGTGTGAGATAATTTTTGGCCAAATATTTAGAAAATACATTCCGAGACGAAGCCGTGGCCGAAAACGGGGATAAAAACGAGTTAATAACGAAGGAGATATGATTTTTCAAAGTTTAACGACGAAAACTAATTTTCAGAAACTAACATGCTGTTACACGACTTTCGACGGACAAACTGAGGCGTTTAACGCGACCTAGATGACCCGGGCTACTGAAAATATATTAGTACATGTTTATACGAAACCACGGATATAAAGAACGTCGAAAACGAGCTAATAACGAACAAGATACACGCGTTTAAACATCGATAATATACCTTTCATTTTGACAGCTTTTTAACTAGAAAATGTTTACGTACTAGAAACTATATTTTTCACGTAACGACTATGGAGAACCGAAATTCTTGCCCGTTGGAACACGTACGATCAAAGACTTATTAACACGACTATCATATTACATTTCATGTTTTCAAAACGCCGATACTAACACGAACGTTTTATACACTTTATTACATGACTAGTTTTGACGAAACAAGTTAACATATTTATATCAAGTTTTGGAAGAACTTTACATATTAACGATAACTATTATTTTCAAAGTACGAGTGGTATAGGTTACATATACATGTACATGCACTACATTGCCTCATAATCTAAGTAGATTATGCTCATTCATGATAGGTAGCGGCTAGTGTACGCGCCTTGTTGTTCCCGTTCATCACATACTCATAGCATTGTTGTACCATCACTTGAGGTGAGTTTTCATAGCCCCGTTTTTCAATTTATTATTTCATTTCAAATCCCACGGGGGAGAATACATTGCAACCATTTTTATATGCGAGCCCTAGTATCAAATTCCTTGTACATAGATTAAGTTACCTTGTTGCCATATGAAAGTCCCCTATATCATGAACCGTTAATTTACCTGTAAGCGAGAGTGAGTGGATAGATCTATCGAGGGTGACGCCTCCATCCGTGTTGGCTTTGACCAACAACCGATAGCGGATGCATTTCATGTCTTTTTATTAGAGTGCCTGGCAAAACACTCTGAGGGGCACCATAGATTCAGTCATAGTTTCGGGGTCATGAGCTTAAGTCTATTGTACACCATTTTTATGTGACTTATGTCATACACTTTATACTTGTGGCTATCGTATACCTTCATTTTTTTTTAAAACCTATGATCTCTCACCAACTTTATGTTGACCGTTTTTAGCAATGTATTTTCAGGTAATTAGCTAGCGTGTGGACATGCATTTGGCTATTTTGGAGTCGCGGGGTCGACTTGCATCCCTTATTTTCATGCACTTATGTAAACGTTTGATCTACTATGGTTTTGTTATATAAACTTGCAACATCATTTGGGACCTATGTTTTGTAAACTCTGATTTTATTTATGATCAAACGTGTATTTTCAAAACGGCACTTTAGGTCGTTCAATATATCCATTGTATGAGACGCCATGAAAGTCACACCAAGGTATTCATATCCGCTGCCATTAACAGGTAAATTCAGGGTGTGACACAAACCTATATCCTCTAGTGGTGCTTGGTCCAAGGGTACTACCTCCATTGGGATTCCTAAAGTTTCTTCTACTTCTTCCGGGTAAGTCACGGGCGGTGTGTGTGCCACAAGTGACGGTAGGACTTGTGGGGTACTTTGTGGGCTTGGATTATCCACCTCATCCTCCATTTTATCTAGATTACCTATGTGTTTGTTTTGTACTATGATGTTACATGACATCCACTTAGGTATCCCAAAATAGTCATCCCCAGACAAACTTGTCTCATGATCCATGGAATTTGTGGTCAATTGACTTGTACTAACGTTTGTTAGGTTGTCTACTCTATAATAATACTGGGCACAATCTTCAACGGCATCCCATGCTTCTTCAACATTTAATCCCCTATGGTCCCAATTGACAAAATCATTAATGCATATTTGGTCACATAGGTCGACACGATCGTAAAAGATTTTAGCTAGGGACCATAAATCGAAGTTATGATGAGGGACTATTCGGAGTAAATTTTTAAAATGAGTCCATGCATCATATATGGGTTCACCTCGATATTGTTTAAACATCAAGATGTCATAAGGAGTGGGTGAATTTCGTGGTGGGTAGTATGGTGGATTCGCGTACTCCATAATGGTGAACGGAAGAGTTAATGGAATGGTTTTTACGAACAAAGACACAAAGAAAAGATAGACTATGGGAAAGCTAATAAAAAGAAAATAAAAATCTCACTAAGATAGGAATCTAATGAGTAGACCTAATAAAATAAAAATTCAACCTAAACAATAACTATTCCCCGGCAGCGGCGCCAAAAACTTGATGCGTGGTTTTGTAACCTTACAACAGGTTTTACCTCTCGAGGGATCTCAAGAGGCTTACAACCCCACCAGGCAGTGTACCTGACCGATGTAGTATAGTGTAGTGGTAAGTACGGGGGATTGATCGTTCTCCATAGGGAATAGTGTTCGTTAGGTATGAAAGACTACTCTAATAGGTCTAAGGGTGAGAGAAGATTCTTTTTATATTTTTTTTTTATTTTATGAAAGCAAGTAAAATCTCGGGTTTGAAAGAGTGGGCGGAATTAGTTGCTAGTCAACTAACCCAAATAACTACGAATGCAAATAAAATAAAATAACTGAAAATGAAAAGGTGGTAAAACTTATGTGGAGAGAAATGTGTTTACTTAGATTTCCTTACTCCCTAACTATCTTTTACCGGTTGATTAGTGTGTATTAATTGCGTGGATGACGGGTGTATTCCTTAATACCAATCGTGGGGTGGCGTACGTACTTCCCCAACTCTACAAGCTCCTACTTCACTCCTATGTCGAGCCGGCTAGGAAGCTCCTAACATGGGATCACTAGAATTCGCTTGTGCATTAAATACAACCATAAAAACCTTTAGTACGCATTGGTTCATGTTTCTTAAGACGTTCAAGCAAGTTACCAAATAGGAAGTTAGCCAGTTTTCTTAAGCCTAACATAGATAAACAATCATCCAATACAACTAATAACACACTAATAACCAATAATCAATAGCTAGGTTTCATTAGATCTAAGCAAACACAAGATAAATCTAGCCTAGCATGTTAAACAAAAGACAAGAACAAGATAGAATCAAACAACACATAGACATATTGAATGATTAATTGATAACTTATCTTCAATGTAACATGGAAGATCTCAAGGCAAAAAGCCTTGAAAAAGCTGCTAAAATCGTCTTAGGGGTTTTCACACACAAAGTTCCCCAATAAGTTCCACACTAATGACAAAAAATTGCAAAACTATATATAGAGATTAAGGTCTGACGGCGTCACGTTATGGAGTGTGACGCCGTCACCTCGCCGCTTTTAGGGTTCCCGGATGGCCTTCTTGACGCCGTCCCTCTTTAGCTCTCCAAAATCCGTTCTGGCTTATCAAGGCTTGACGCCGTCAGAATTAGGCGTGACGCCGTCCCTCTTTAAATTAAGCCGTGACGACCTTGATCACTCCAAAGGGTGACGCCGTCAGAATTCCATGCAAATTTCTCTGGCTTATCATGAGTAATTTTCACATCCACCTTTTTCTTGCCAATCCATGACGCCGTCTGGGGATAATCCTGACGCCGTCAAAGGTAATTTTCAGCCGATTTTGAGACTTTGTCGTTTTCTTCACTTTTATGCTCCAAAAACGTCCAAAATGCTTCCTTTTCCAGATTTCTCCTCAAAAGTACCTAAAATGACAAAAGGAACGATTTAGGGCGATATTTGATCAAATAAATACGATTTAGGGCTTAAATGACCCCTTAAAAGCGGTACACTTTTCGCTTCATCACATTTTAAAATTGATTATCTAATTAGTGTTTTCCAATATTAGATAATATCGTGAAACTGAATCTTACTTTACATATCTAATTATTTTGCAATCAACTAATTAGGTTTGCATAAACGGTCTATTAGTTGTTAGGAGTTGTTACTAAGTTGGTGTGGCAATTGTTTTAGGAGTTGTTACTAAGTTTCTTTACTCAAAATGTGATAAAATTAATTACACTCCCAGTTAACTCAATAGCGTAATCTATTATTGATCCAATGATGCAACTACTGTGAGACTCGTTATTTGACCCATATGTAGGAACCATTTACCCAAGCAGTTAAAAATTTTAAACATATAATATCTTTAACCGTATAATAATCTCCTTAGATAGAACTGATTATGGTTTCATGTGTTTTATAGTTCGTAATGTGCAGTTGGTTGAAAGTATTAGCAGTTGTGATGCGATGTATAGTTAGTAAGATGTTTGACATAAGAATGAAGTTACTCACTTGTATGTAGGATTTATTACGGGTTTGTGATCTGAATTTGGTATCTTTATTCCCTCACCTACGGAGTATCCCCTTACATTTGCCACAGGCTGCGTAGACCCGTTCCCTTTAGCTAAACTTAGATAAAACACAACCCAAATCAGCCCATTAATATATAAGAGGCGATATTGATACCCATGTGAAAATATTGTACCTTAAGCAAATCGGATTAGATTCTCAAGCATTCGGACGGTGGTTGTTGCTGCATTCGGAAAAGAGATAAGTTATAATATTACTTTTTTGATAAAGGATAGGGTATACAAAGAAATAAAGGTAATGGTGACACCTGCACTTTTAATTGCAGACCTTCGTTGGAGTTGATAATAACTTGAAGTAACTTCTTCAATAACAAATAAAAAGACACTTTAAGAAAACTACGTATAGTTGATACGATATATATATATTGATTGCCAGAATAACGTAAGTACCATCCCACAATGGTCTGATAGCAAAGTGGGCTTCACTTCTGTACTGTTCTTCGCTTCTGCACCGTCAGCTTGATCACTTGAACTGTTATCAGCTGTGTCCAAGGTGTGTACTAAAAAAAGACTGGTCCATTGCCGCATGCAAAGATTTTTTTCCTTCGAGAGCATCATCACATAAAGCTAAAAAATAGACAACAAACCTGAAACGTAAAGTAAATTAAGTTATGTTACCTGTGCAAACCAAACATATTATTCTATACAAAATGTTATAGGTGGCTAATGGGTGGGTCAGATCAACACTGTATTGATTTTATGATTCGGATCAGGTGGAATTTTTGTATGCCTTAAAAAATACACTTTTGATTGATGTGTTTGACCCATTCCTTTATAAGATTCTTTTAACGTACACATGTGACCCAATAGAGATGAAACATAACCCGAATAGACCCATTCATAAGCAAATTTGTCAAAGTATCCAGCAGTATGGCACTATGTCAGATGAATAGTCTTACGCAGTTATTTATAGAATACTAATCCAGTAACATATCAAAAGAAAAAACATACAAATATGGAACTTACATGCCGAAAGGACAAACAGCTATATTGCTCCTAAGTTGTAGAACCAGAATTGATGTAGCTTGATCAGGGTACAGAGCTAAAGAGAGACCAGAGTCAGAAAGCAACTATAAAGTTTCAATAAGTTTAACAATAGCTCTTCAGCAGTGATCTTACATCTAGGAGAATATATGACCAAACAACTGGATATATTGGGCTTCAAAAAGCTCTTTGTGATGCATATTCCCCGTGCCACCTTGCCACTGACACCTCCAACTTTAAAGACAATCGAAATGTCTTCTGAAGGAGTATTAACCAGTGAGGATGTGATGGTAATTGAAGGATCCATAACCAGCTTATCACTGGTTGTTTCCTACCCCGAAACCAATTTGACACCTTTATAAGTCCCACCATCCTGCAAAATAATAAACAAATAATGATGAACCAATTATGAATAAAAACAGCATAGTGGTAATAGAAAAAGAATTTATTTCAACAAACCTTGTCCAGAAGTATAGATATCACTGGCATTCTCAAGACCTGTAAAATAAGTGATAGCAAAAAGAAATTAAATACATTGTAACTAAAGTGTTGGTCCACGATTTATATGGATCTCTAAGTAGCCTTTGATTACTTAGTGGATGACTTAAATAAATCCAAATCAATCCAAGTGAGAAACTCTTAGCAATATGTTAATGTTAACGCGGAATATTAACAAGAACAATGAAGAACACCGGATTATCACTAACTTCGTATATATTACTAATACTTACAATTCGTACTTACATATATCTCCTTAGGGTTCCTTTTATACTTGAAGGAAACCCTAATTATAAAACCGTGTGAAAAGATATCATGTATCTTCTATAAAGATACCTAACTCGTACATATCTTTTCCTAACTTAATACTAACAAACTTTCCTATTTTCACTGACCCGACTTAACATAACTACCAGACTTAACTATTACAAAACCAGACTTAACTAACACCAGACTTAACATTATAACTACCAGACTTAACTTAAGTCTGTCTTCATTAAGTCTTCTTCAATCCTTGTAATTCCCAACAATCCTCCCCTAACTTGATCTTCATGTTCCATGAACTTCAAGTTCCTTCTGAATAAGCTTATGAGGATTGGAATTATCTTGATCTTCAAAACACTTGAAATCTGCAAATTTGAATATTTGTGTAGCAACTTGATCTTCTTAGCATCTGATATGCATTACACTTGATCTTTCCAGCAACCATGACATTTTGTACATCAATTCATATTAAGTTTCATATCTATTCTCATCACTTCCAGGTGTATTAACTCCTGTGAGAGGTGAATCATTGAAAATGAATGGATTTGATGTCTCTTTACCAATAGCCATCACTACTGGAGTAGCCAAATGTTTTGGTGTGTAAGACCATGGTACATTGATAACCATATGATTTATAGTAAATCATCAACTATCAACAGATTTGTTATGTCTTTACCAAAAGCTGTACTCTTATGGACTAGCCAATTCTTTTGATGGAAAGCACCTCATCTGGTGAATTGATAACCATTTATGGTTTTCCACAGCCTTTACTGTTAGGAATATAAATATTCAGATGAAGGCTCGGTCACCCCGAGCATCTATTTAGCATTCACATAGCTCGTAGGCATATTAATATTAGCTTAGTAATATTAGTATTATTAGTATTATTAGTTTAGTCGTATTTATATTTGTGGAGTGGGTCAGGGCTTTCCCCACTGTCAGCTCACTCCACAACCCACTAGGGGGCACAATATTAGTAACTATATAAAGCCCTTCCCACACTTGGGAAGGGTTGGAACTCTTGTCATTTTACACACACACTAATCTAATATTCTGTGTTTTTCTCTCAACAAGATTCCCAGCTCTCTCTCTCTCTAGTATCTCTCTAACTCTAACTCTAACAATGGTTGATCTCTTCTTCCATAACCCAAGACCACCCGAATCATCCACACAATCAAGATGGTTATATCCTACAATTGGTATCAAGAGCTTTAAAAATAATTAACAAATGTATTCTTTGTACATGGTGTTAATTTATTTTTGCCAAATTGTTGACTAAAAGGAATGGTATTTCGAAGATTATTCTCACAAGGATACACACGTCACGACTGGTTATTTGGGTATATGAATGTCGATGTGATTTCAGAACTGTGGATCTGGCAGCATTGTCCTAGTGATGCCTACGATTTGAGTAAGCCTGCGATCTGGTCTGTGCGATTTGAGTTACAAGTTGACTAATTGCGATTTGATTAATTGCGAATTGACAAGTTGCTACTTGACTTGTTGCGACTTGACTGATTGCGATTTGATTGCATTTTGACTTGTTGCGATTAGACAAACTGCGACTTGACTTGTTGCGATTTGATCAAGTTAAGATTTGACTTCTTTGACTTTGAATTGTAAAGATTAGTATTGCAACTCACTCTTAGTTGTTCTTGTTGATTTCACGGTTTCTCTTGTAGATTTTAGAAAATCCCGCGAAAGATTCGATTTCTCGGTTTAAATCTCAAGAGCTGTAAAATCCCGGGAAATTAATTTTGGACAAGTAGGCTGGACTTGGATTTAGACATAATAAAACTTACGGGGTTTGACAATTTTTTTTCGGGATAAGTTTGTGCTTCGAGATCAGTAGGAATTGGGAAATTATGGTAGCTTGGTTGGTTTGTTAATTCACGGGTTGGTGTACTTAGTGTCACAAACATCTTGGGGTGGATGGATGCACGATGTTTGATGACCCTTGCTCGAGCGTATTTAAGGTGATTAGACTTGGGTGTTCAAGAAGTGGATATATACAATAAAGGATGGAAGGTTGGGTATATATCACTACCTATATTTAAAGGAGTTACGTTGTTGTGCTCAATATAGGTTCTAAATCACAATTTAGTGCAAGTTTAAGTCGCGGACTTGTTCTTTATCAAGCTTCATCAAGTGATTGTTGTTTCTCAAGCTTCTAATGGGATTGTAGTACAAGATCTTCTCAAGAGGTAGTCAGACTTAAAGACAAGAGGTGATTTGTTTAGAGACGTGTTTTAACCTTTTACTCACTTTAAAGTTATACGCATTTCATCAAGCGGTTTTGGCATATTACGAGCTTCAATGAATTGTTAATCTGTTAAACCATTGATGAGGAGGAAAGCAAGGGGTTACTACAAGAGAGTCTTAATCACCATCTTCGTTGCAGTAGTTTCATTTGTCTCTTTCCATGTTTTGTGCCTGTCAAATTCATGATCATCACAGACTCTTAACTTTGGCAAAAAGGTCATTTCATGCCCTTTTTGAGGGGGAGAATTAGGCGTGTTTCCTAGCAGTTTCGTCTCCAGCGATGTGAATTTTAGCGGCTCCGGTTTCAGCGGGTCAGATCGTAACGATTCAGGATTCAGTGGTTCAGTCTACAGCAGTTTGATACTTACCGCTGTGCAGTTTGTTCTTGAATTTATTTCTCAAATAAATCTCAATAACTGTAAAATCCTGTACACAGTACGACAACTATTCCATGCACTGCACCTGATAACATCCAAGTAGCTGGGTCAGACAGCTTTGTTTGATAGGACTGACTATGAGTCATGGGCACTACTAAGAATTAGCGCATGTTTCTTCCCTTTTTGGCTAGTCAACAGCACAAGATGATCACGAAGTTAATCTGGTATTCTTTATTTGTGATTGAAGTTGAATTTCACGAAGGCGTCTACTTATTTTATCTTGAAGTCGGGGTTGGTTGGATGCATGACCTTCAATGATAACTTGCTCGTGCTTGAAATTTAAGTTGAAGACTTGGGTTATCTAGTTACCAGTTGTCGGGGTAACTATCACTTAAGAGTTATTGGAGTACTCAGTGTCACACGTCAATGACGATGTCGATAATTGCAAGAGGTGTTAATGTCTCATACTTTGGTTGAGTATTGAGCACTTAGAGATTTGCTTGGAGCATTAATTCTCTACACCGTTCTTCCAACATTAGTGCAAGCTTAAGTAACAAATTTGGGGACTTCTACTTCAGTTTTCAGTATTGGTATATCGGGTTTCCTTCATCAAGTGGTCTCTAATCTGTGTACAAGGTTGGTTAGTTGGCCAAAGGTTTTAAAAGTTGTGATGTGATCTGTAATTCTCACGGGATACTCTTAACCCAAACTGATATTCACCACAATCTAATCAGTCATGCCACATTCGATTTGTTACTATCTCACGGTTTCTTCTTGGTTTAGTAAAATCCCGCGAAAGAACTTATTTCTCGGTTTAAATCATAGATTTGTAAAATCCCGTGATGATGGGTTATGCGCTCTTGAACATGATCGGGTTAAATCCATTATCAACGTTCTGCTAAAACATCATAAAGGGCTAGATCGGTCCATTTAATCGACAAGATGTGACTACGGAGTTAATTCATTATTATTTATTTAAGGCTGAAGTGAAATTTCATGGGTGCGTGTACTTAGTATCTGAAGATATCGGGGAGGTTGGATGAAGATTCTTCAAGATCCTTGTTCGAGCTTTCAACATTTACAATGAGGAGGACTTGGATATCTAGTTATTTTTTCTTTCTCCCTATTACAAAATAACTATCACTTTAAGGAGTCACGTTGTAGTGCTCAGTGTCACACGAAGTTGTGGATATCCAAGAGGTGATGTACGTCTAATACTTGATGGTTGGTTGGTTGAAGAGTATAGAGTACTTAGGGATTCGATGTTGCACGAAGTCTCTACACCGCTCTTTGTCTCGCATTAGTACAAGTTTAAGTCACAAGTTTGGGTTATGTTACTTCAATCTCAAGTTCATCATATTGGGTTTTTCTCCTTCAGTAGTCACGACATCAAGCCGACAGTATGATAAGGGGGTTGGTATCGAGTTAGAGGAGAGAAGTAGAAAAGAGAGAAATGACGTCTGTACACTTCAGTGCAGGCCTCGCTCTTCATCATTATGACGTCTGAATACCTCAGTTCAGGCCTCGGTCTTCATCATTATGACGTCTGTACACATCAGTGCAGGCCTCGTTCTTCATCGACATTGACGTCTGAATACATCAGTTCAGGCCTCGTTCTTCAAAGAAAAGAAAAGTGTACGCTTGAGTGTACTTTATCTTCAAAAGAAGAGGAATCTTCTTATTTATGGCCATTCTCATCAACAAGCTTCATGCTCTTTCTGTGCTCATTCATTCTTCAAGTGGATCGACGCATATTGGAGTATACTCTTATTCACTTATTCAACCAAAAAATTGCAGTTGACAGGCATATGCAATTTTTGAGGGGGGGAAAGGGTGAATAAACAACATGTCAGTCTTCAAGTACCGTCAAGTGGAGCTACTTACCATTGATGGTGTTCATATTCACTAGTTCAATCATCAAAAATTGCAGTTGGCAGGCATATGCAATTTTTGAGGGGGGGAAAGGGTGAATATTAATCTACATGTTGATTGATGATTGAGAATTGGTCATACGACTCCTGAATACGTCAGTTCAGGAGTCGTGCAAACCATGTTTCTCTAACACTACATCTTCCTCCGTCTATCAAGGTGTTGAAGAACATGGTCATGGAATGCTAATCGACATAGTCTCACGGGTTGGTACAATCAGTAACAAAGGGTTTCTAGTCAATGCTTCATGTACTCGTCATTAGGCTGCATGTACACATCATGATGATGATTCCGATTAATCGTAACCATCATGGGGGAGAGAAATGTGTACACCAAGGACGCACAACAGGTTCACGTGATCGGACGTAATCATTTATTCCGGTGTTACCGCAGAGATGATCAGTGGTTCAACTTGTTACCTTGGTATTTACGTTTCACTGTTACGTCATGGGCTGATTAATCGTAACCATCAGGGGAGAGAGAATGTGTACATCAAGGATGCACAACAGGTTCACGTGATCAGGGCTTAATATCCAAGGATGGATACATACTATAGATGATCAGTGGTTCAACTTGTTACTTTGGTGTTATACTTTAGACAGAAGAAGGTCGAGTCGTCAGTCTACTCTTCATTCTCTGTTGGGTGTTATCATCTCATGTGTATGCTGCGGGCTGATGGGTTATATGTAAGGTTACTGGAAGGCATTTGGTGAGATGAAGATGATTGGTATTTTGTTCCTCCATGATGGGAATTATAATACGAATCAAGAGAAGACAACTTAGGTCTGGTAGTTTATCTCAGTTAGGTCTGTTTGTGTTATTAGGTCTGGTAATGTAATGTTAAGTCTGGTAGCATGTTTAAGTCTGGTTGACTTGTAAAGTTAAGTCTGGTCGTGAAGTTAGGAAAGTTTGTTAGAGTTATGTTAGGAAAAAATACAATGCGTGTATGTATCTTTATAGAAGATTTGTGTATATCTTCTGAGTCGGTTAGGGTTTCCTTGTGTTATAAAAGGATCCCTAAAGATTGTTAGTTCGTGTGTGTGAGTTGTACGAGTTCACTATTGTGATTATAATCAATATACGAAGTTAGTGATATCTCTGCTTGTGTTCTTAATTGTTCTTGTTAAGATTCCGCATTAACAATAACAATCACCTAGGGTTTCTCATTTAGATTGGTTCGGATTTATCCTAACCATCTACTAGGTATTCAAGACTACTTAGTGATCCATATACTATTTTGTGGACCAACAAGTGGTATCAGAGCAAGGAGAGAGACTCTGAATTCGAAGAACACTAAATCTCAAAAACCTAATTCTCACTCAAATCACCCTACACAATGTCTGAATTCGATAAGCCTGTTAACACTGAAACTTTCTCAATCCATAACAGTGAGGATGAGAAATCAAACCATGAAGATGAAGAAAAAACCGAAACCAGTAACTCCCAAACACAACAACAACCCATCCCTTCCACAACCACAATCTCAAACATAAAACTTCCATTACTGAAAAGAGAAGAGTATGATATATGGGCCATGGAGATGGAACATTATCTGGAATACATTGATAGCGATGTATGAAAGGTGATTCAGAAGGGAAATTCTAAGAAAAGAATTTTACAAGGGAATGATGGGCATATCAGAATAATGCCACCAGTATCTGCTGAGGAGATTAGGGCTGTGGAGAAAGAAAAGAAGGCCAGAACCTTGCTTCTTATGGCTATTCCTAAGGAGCATCTACAAAGGTTTCATGGCATTCTTGATGCAAAGGAGATGTGGGAGGCTATCAAGAAACGATTTGGAGGTAATGCTAACTCCAAGAAGATGCAAAAGGCTGTTCTTAAACAGCAATTTGAAACATTCAGTGTTTCAAAGACTGAAGGTTTGGAGAAGGGCTATGACAGATTTCAACATCTGTTAACACAACTGGAAGTTCATGGTGCAGCAGTTTCAAATGAGGATGCAAACCACAAGTTCCTTAGATCTTTACCATCAGAATGGGGCAATGTATCTGTGGCGATGAGGATTAAGGAGGAAGTAGATTCAATGACACCTGATGACCTATACAATAACCTCAGGATGTTTGAAAGGGACATCAGTAACACCACTCAGGCTTTAACCAGTTCATCAAATGTTGCTTTTGTATCACAAAACAAAAGCAGTACTTACAAGGTTAAATCTGGTAGTGTTAGGTCTGGTATCTATGAAACTCCTTCAAGTGAAAGGTCTGCTTCAAGTTTTACTGATGAAGTGATACATTCTTTCTTTGCCAACCAAATGGAAGATGAAAGCTTTATTAGTGAAGACCTTGAACAAATTAATGATGCTGAAGTTGAGGAGATGGACATAAAAGGCACATTGCCATGGTTGCTTTAAGGGTCAAACGATTTCAGAAGCAATATGGAAGGACTATCAACTTCAACAACAAATCACCAGTGGGATACACAAAGAGGACTGTTGAATGCTACAACTGTCACAAGCATGGACATTTTTTAAGAGATTGTCCAGAGAAGAAGCCTGCTGATGGGAAAAGAGATGATGATGGGAAGATGGAAAAGAATCAGATGAGCCTGCTGACAATGGAAGCTGGAGGAGTCAACTGGGGTGAGCATCCAAGAGTAAATGAGGAGTCTGATCATGCTCTCATGGCCTTTGGTAATGAGTTATCATTATGCTCTAAATTATGCACTGACTCATATAATCATGTTAAGGCTTTGTGTGATGAGCAGCAAGAACAAATAGGTGATCTAGAAGTAAATTTATTAGCACATAAAAATGCTGTAAAAACTTTAGAAGCACAAAAGGTCACCCTTCAAAACCAACATGCTGCTTTAAATGAAAAACTATACTTTCAAGCTAATAAAATATACGAACAAGATGAAAAGCTTAAAAGGTATAAACAATTAGGGCTTAAAATTCAGAAGGAAAGGGATGAGCTGAGAAAAAGGGTAGATCAGTGGAACAGTTCAAATAATAACTTGTTTAAGTGTTGGGATTCTCAAATTAAGTCAAATAAAAAATGTGGCTTAGGATATGAGGAAAATGAGAATAGGGCTATATTTAAGAATAAAGAAGAGGACTATGCTGATAAGCCTTTGTATAATAGGTTTGTTAGGACTGGTGACTTTAAGGGAGTACCACCACCTTTGAGTGATGACTATACTCCTCTTGAAAAAGAAGAGTTGGATGATTCACTCTTTGTGTATGGTAAGAAAGGTCCTCAAGTGCCTGAACCAACCACCTCAGAGGACAAATCCAGTAGGTATTCTTCTTGTCAATCCAATGACTCTGAAGGATCTATTGATGGTTCCTCTGATCACTCTAAGTCTGAGTCAAACAATGAGGAAAAAGAGAATCCTGAACCTAAGGTTGTTGAGAAGTGTGAACCTGTTGTTACTAAACCTGTAGTGACTGAACAAAAGGTTGAGACAGTCAAACCTAGTTGTGTCAATCACATAAAAACTCCTAGGGAATCTGTTAAAATGAGTGAGTCACCTAGAAGCAATAGTGTTCACAGAGAAAGTAGGAGTAGTTATACTTATGCTCCTAAAAGATGCTTTGTGTGTGGAAGTTTGAGTCATTTAATAAGAGATTGTGACTTCCATGAAAAGAGAATGAAAAGAGAGGCTGAGCAAAAGAGAATGAATGTTAATAAGGTTCATGGTTCAAATAAACCAGTTTGGAATAATGCTAGTAGAGTTAATCATGCTAACCAGTTTGTTCCCAGACCTGTACAACTAAATAACACTACCAGACCTAACTCTTATGTTAGTTCTGGTAGACAAAATTTTAGGTCTGGCTACAGGAACTTTGATATGAATAGGCAAAATGTTAATTCTATGAGGCCTAAAGTGAATACTGGTTATGTTAATTCTATGAGACCTATTGTGAACACTGGTTTTGTGAGACCCAAACAACCTTTTCAAAAACCTCAGGTGAATGCAAATTTTCAAAGAAATAATTTTTATAAAGCTCATTCACCTGTAAGGAGACTAACAAATTCAAATGGGGGTTCTGCTGATAATTTCTCTGATTGCTGGGCTTGGAATCCATTTAAAAATGAATTTACCTATAAGTCCAAACATGGCTTCACTGGAGCAAGTTCATACAAGACCTATAAGTATGTTGCTCCACAGAAAGGACTCAAGCCCACTCAGGCCTGGGTTGTTAAGAAAAACTGATTTTCTTTCTTAACTTTGTATAGTTTGTATATTTGTTTGTTCTTAATCTTGCTACTCTTCTTGGTTATTCTTATTTTCAGTAGTCAATTTGTTTTCTGCTTTCCATAGTATGTGTGTTTTTGGTATTTTGTGCTTAACTTTGTTTTGCAGTTGTTAACTCTTCTCTATTGCAAATAATTCATATGTGGAAAATTAAAACATCAGAACCAAAGAGCTTTTTATTTATTAACAATAAATTGCATTCTAGGATGCAAGTTACAATGCTTCATAAGACAAAAGCTTTAACGCAAACCAGCTTAACATCACCACCTACACTTTCTGTTTCCCTTTGCCCATGAAGTCAGGAATGGTCTTCTTGGCTCCTCTGCCACCAAACTGATTCCATGCTTTTGGGCATGGAAGTCCAAGAATCAAGCTGCTTGGTGGGGGACGTGGCACAGAACCACTTCTCAGGGAAGGCACAACCTTTGAAGGAAAAGTCTCTTCATCATCTTTGGAAGGGTCTTCTTCTTCAGCACTTTTATCATCTACATCAGAAGGGGGAATTGGTCTTGAAGTCTTTGGTGCTTCATTGTCTGGTTCCTTTTCAGAAAGATCATAAGCAGCTAGCCATTGTTTCAGAGTTGATTCTCTCAATGTCTTGTTTCTTGTGATTGATGAATACCCTGGTGGGAAGTATCCACCCCATCCTCCTGATGATGAATCAGAAGATGAGCCATTTGGATCCCAAGAAGAATCGGATGAAATCTCTATGGTTTCTAAGTTGGATGGATCCATTATGCTTATAAGGTTTTCTTTTGGTTTGTGATGGTTTTTGTGATAAAACAATGGGTGGTTTTATAGGGAAAATCAAGGTTTAATGTCTTTTAATGCTCGGTTGGTGTATGAGTTAATACTTGCAGGGAAAGAGTTATTAATTGTATTTTTGGAAAGTTGACCACCGTCTTTATTCTGGTTAAGTATTTATTAAAAAAAAAAAAAAAAAAAAAAAAAAAAAAAAAAAAAGGGGGGAGATTTACACTTAAGGGGAGGTAATGTACATTTAAGGGGAGGCAAATGTACAAGTTTTACATGTTCGGGTAAACTTAAGTGTTAAATCTGGTAGCTTGTATGTCTTGCAAAGATTGGTTTTTGTCTCCTTTTTCTTGTTGTTTCAACTAATTCTTGCAGAAAAGGTTGGAATGAGATGATGTAAAGCCTTGCATTCGCTACATTCAGTATGTAAGTCCACTCTCTTGGTTAGGTCTGGTAAGTTTATGATTCGGCCTGGTTGACTATTTAGGTCGGGTAGTGTTATATTTTTGACCGTTAGATCTGGTCAGAATAATAAAGATTTATCTAAAATATTACCGTTGCACTATTTTCGGTAAAAAGAGATATTTATGAAGTATATAAGATTAAAATTTGATATATTTTATCTCCTTTTATTCTTTATTTACTTCCAAATTTAAATCATCTTTATTTTTCACGACTCTGTTTCTACGCAAATATTTTTCAAAACCCTACCTTTCTTATCAACCAGACCTAAATCATTAACTCATCCATGGCTAATCTCAAGTTTGTGGACAAGCATAATCAAGTTGGTTTCTTGAAGAAGCCAGATCAAAGTGCAGGTTTCGAGCAGATTGTGGATTTCCTAAAAGGTTCTTACATTTGTTATTCATTAACTCATAATCCTACTATTTATCAGTCCCTTGTCAAGCAGTTCTGGAGGTCGGTTACCTCTGAGACTCTTGATGATGGGACACCATGTTTAAGGGCAATCATCGATAAAAATGGTTTTACCATTACTGAAGCCTCGATTAGGGATAGTCTCCAATTGGATGATGCTTTAGGAGAATTTGATTTGTCTAGTGATGATATATTGGAGGGATTGAATAGCATTGGGTACCCCACAGATGGAAGTTTTACCTTTTGGAAAAGTCATTTTTCACCTCAGTGGAGGTTTTTAGTACATCATTTACTTCAGAGCTTAAGTCCCAAGAGTGGTGGATGGGATCAATTTGGAAGCAGAATTGCTTCTGCATTGGTCTGTTTATCATTTGGAAGGAAATTTAACTTTTCAAAACTAATTTTTGAAGGAATGGTGAAAAATGCTAAGGACCCAAAATTTTTAATGTATCCACGATTTTTGCAAATGATCTTGAATTATGAAACTAAGGATAAAGTGCCTTACATCAGTGTAGCCTTTACTCCCAAACTTTTTGCAAATTTAAAAAGGAGTTTTCAAGGGACAGACAAACCTTTGCTTGCTGCTATGCTTGGTACTAACAATGCAGGTACTTCTGGAGCTGCACAAGTGCACCCTGATGAAGCACAAGACCGAGCATCATCTAGGTCTGCTACACCTACATCTTCTCCAATTCCATCACCTCAACCAGGTCCCTCACCATCTGCTGAAAGATTATCTACACCTATCCAACAATCTTCACCTCCACAACCAAATGTTCCAAGTCCTGCAAGGGAGGAGGAACATGATCCCATAACTATGGAAAATCTTCTTATCATTGTTCCTCAACTACAAAAGAAGATTGCTACTTTGGAAAAGTCTAATGAGGCACTCAGAAAAGCTTATGTGACTTTGGTGAAGAAAGTAAAAAAATGGGAGTAGCAATGAAGAAAAAGGGTGTTTCTTTTGATGATGAGGAAGGTGAAGCTGAAAATTCTTCCAAACAGGGGAGGAATTTGGAGCAAGAACAGGAAAATATTCTTCAAACACCAGTTCAAGAACCACTTGTTCAAGATAATGTCACCACAATTAGTCCAGAGACACTGGAAGTAGCAGAGACTTTGGCTCAATCAATGGGCAAAATTAAACAGGATAGGAAGAGAAGAAGGTTAATTTTGTCTGTTGAGGAAGAGGTTGAAAAGTTTGGGACAATATCTGATGAAAAGTCTGGTGAAGGAAAGTCTGGTAATGAACTTAGTTCTGGTAATGAAGAGCAACAATCTGTTGTGGGTGAAACTTCAAAGTCAAAGGAGTCTAAGAACAAAACAAGAGAAGAAATAGCATCTGAGGCTGAAATTGAAAGGATTATGGCACAAGATATTGCTGTAGAAGAAAGACAAAAGATGCTAGATGCAATTTATGCAAGACAATTGGCTGAAGAATCTGATGATTTTACAAAGCTGCTCAATGTTGATGATGAAGTGAGAGCAAAGTATGAAGAGCTGCTAACTATTGAAGGTTTAACTGCTGATGAACGAGCCAAACAGTTAGCTAACTTCATAAATGCAAGAAATAATGATGATACATTGGGTGGATTCATAGAAAAATTCAAGCTTTAGAAGAGATCAAAGATTCCCAAGAAGATGTCTATGGCAGAAAAGAAATATGATATGAAGATGTATCTTAAGAATCAAATGCATTTTTCTTTGGAACAGATGAAAAGGAAGTCATATGAAGAAATACAAGTAGCATATCTCAAGGCATTTGAGAGAGATCAAGGTTACAAAGCTATTGATTATGATGATGTGCAGATATATTGCTTTAAAGGTAGAAAGGCTAAAGAGACTGAACTGGTCATTGAACCTGATAAAGTGATTGATATACAACCTGAAGCTGGAAAGTCAACAGAAGAAGTGCAAGATGAAGTAATAAAGCCTATTGTGTTTCAAAGAAGAAAAGGTTTGGAAAGGAAAAGTAAATCCAAGAAAGTGATTGTTGAAGAGGAATTAGATGAAGAACCTTCATCTGAAGGAGCCACAATGGGGACTATTGAAAGCACTAAGGAACCTACTAAGGTTGTCAAGTATCAACTAATCATGACTGGTGAGAGGGCTGCATATCAAATAATAAGGGAAGATAATTCTGACATTGTTTATATGAATTTTGCTGGAATTTTAAATGATGTGAATAGGGAGGATCTTCAAGAACTTTATCAGTTGGTGAACATTAAATATGGAGATCATCCACCTGAAGATGAATTTGAAAGAGTCTTTTGGGGAAATTTGAAGGTGATGTTTGAGCCACCAACTGAGTCTGATATAGTGTGGAAACTTCCTGAAGAGCAAAACATTGTCAGCTGGAGATATTTTCATACCTGCAAGGTACATTGTGTTTCATTAAAGAATGTTGATATTTATATGCTTGCAGAAGTGGAATATCCTTTATCATCAAGTGTTTGCAAGGAAATGATGAGCAAAAGGTTGTATGCTGATAAGAAGGATGAAGGATATGAGATGTTATTGGATTTGATTAAGAGGCAGTCTTTGAAGGATGTAGCCTAAGGGTATTTGAAAGAATTTTCACAAGTTGTTGAGTGAGACTATTGGAACTTCTCACTTGGTGGAGGTGCTTTGCACTAACACATCAAAAGGTTATCAGTCCACCTTGTCTAATCAACACAAGGACTGGCTAATCCTGAGCAAACGGCTAACAGGTAAAGATTGCTCAAATCCGTTTATGGCTGACAATTTGCCAAAAATTGTATGGTATTCAACTCACCATATCTCAGATAAGTGAAGAGTTGGCTAGCCCACAAGGTTATGGCTTGTGGTAAAGGCTGTGGAAAACCATAAATGGTCATCAATTCACCATGATGAGGTGTTTTTCCATCAAAGAATTGACTAGTCCAGAAGCAAACGGCTTTTGGTAAAGACTTAACAAATCCGTTGATAAGCTGATGATTTGCTAAAAATCATATGGTTATCAGTGTACCATGGTCTTACACACCAAAACATTTGGCTACTCCATTAGTGATGGCTATTGGTAAAGAGACATCAAATCCATTAAATTTCAATGATTCACCTCTCACAGGAGTTAACACACCTGGAAGTGATGAGAATAGATATGAAACTTAATATGAATTGATGTACATATAGTCAATGTTGCTGCAAAGACCATATCAGAAGAGCTTATCAAGAGTCAAGCTACTAGAAAGGAACAAGACCTAAATACAGTTCAAAGTGTTCAAGATTCAATCCTCAGAAAGCTTAATCAGAAGAACTTGAAGTTCATGGAGCATGAAGATCAAGTTAGGGGAGGATTGTTGGGAATTATAATACGAATCAAGAGAAGACAACTTAGGTCTGGTAGTTTATCTAAGTTAGGTCTGTTTGTGTTATTAGGTCTGGTAATGTAATGTTAAGTCTGGTAGCATGTTTAAGTCTGGTTGACTTGTAAAGTTAAGTCTGGTCGTGAAGTTAGGAAAGTTTGTTAGAGTTATGTTAGGAAAAGATACAATGCGTGTATGTATCTTTATAGAAGATTTGTGTATATCTTCTGAGTCGGTTAGGGTTTCCTTGTGTTATAAAAGGATCCCTAAAGATTGTTAGTTCATGTGTGTGAGTTGTACAAGTTCACTATTGTGATTATAATCAATATACGAAGTTAGTGATATCTCTGCTTGTGTTCTTAATTGTTCTTGTTAAGATTCCGCATTAACAATAACAATCACCTAGGGTTTCTCACTTAGATTGGTTCGGATTTATCCTAACCATCTACTAGGTATTCCAGACTACTTAGTGATCCATATACTATTTTGTGGACCAACACTCCACATTAGGCAATCTTGAAGAAGGTCGAGTCTACAGTCTTCTCTACATTCAAAAATGTTGAGTTCTTTTTGTAACACCCCAACCCGGCAAGGGTAAAGATGTCACGTTAATGGTTTCATATCAGATCAAACAAAGCATACTTCAATAGTAATACAATAACTTGTCAAAGGTTACAAATGAAATACTAACATTACAAGGTCAGGAATGAATCAAAACTAAATACTAAGTCTGCAAATGCAATCCTTCTAATGACTTCTACTTCAGAATAACTGTCAAGGTCTTCTAAGTCCAAAAGTCTCTTCACTCATACCCAAACCCGTCATCCTGCTTATAACCTGCCGCACACGAAAAGAAAACGTGCGGCTGAGCTTAAAAAGCCCAGTGAACAGATATAACGATAATAAACAGAAATAGAGAAATGTACAGAATAACAGAAACAAAAGTCAAACAGATGAAGTATGGTTCAATGGATAAGTCAATGAATAAGTATAAGGGAAAGAGAAAGGGATAGTAATCCACCACGAGCCCAGAAACAGAACATATCATATCGTAACCATAAATCTTCAAATCATATAGAGGGGAGACCTCTCAGATAATCAGATAATATGAGGGGTGTCCTCATTCTTCAAATGGAGTAGCTAGCTCCCAGATATATGTGAAAGGCGTGTATTGCACACAGCACCAGTCACCAGACAAGTCATATCATATCAGATTAAATCCACTAAACAGATCAGATCTAGGATTGCAATCCATACGCCCCCCAGAAACATATATATAATCATAATCAAAGTAATGCGCATATCATAATCAGAATGGGGACGGTGTGAGGAATCACTCACCCACACATGAGTCATGCCGGTGGTGCATCACAGACACGGCCAGGTTACCTTCCTGGCTAGGTAACAGAAAGGTGGCTCGGGTATCAAACTAAGAGTCAAGGTCAAAGGTCAAAGGTTCATATCATAATCAGGGTGTCATATCAGAAGGTTCAATATCAGAAGTTCATAATCAGACCAGTCAAAGTATCAGAAGGTCAAGTATCAGAAGTTCAAATATCAGAAGGTCAAATATCCCAGGTCAATATCCAAAAAGGGTCAATGTATCCGATGGTCAAATCTTCAAAAGGTTCAATATCAAAAGTACTTTTCAAAAGGTTTTCTCTTAAGGTTCATTTAAAAACAATCATTCAAAAATAGTTTTCATAAATGGTCTTTCAATTAGTTTTCATAAAACGAACTTCAAAATAGTTTTCTTAAAGTCAATATATCATGCTTGAAAAACCCTTTCAAAATACTTTACTTAAAACATTTCCATCTCATATCAAAAAGGTCTTCATATAATAGGTTCAAAATCAGAGATCAAAGGTCGAAGCAAAGGTGTCATAGCAAGGGATCGTAACAGAGTATCAAATCAGAGAATTTAACAGATCAGAAAAGAATCATAGGAAACCTTACAGAGAAGGTCAGAATATCTGTACCTTAACGCAAATGAAAGAACACTCGGAAACACAATCACTCCCTCTTCAAAAGATCACCCTGAATTAAGAATCGTTTAATGTTTAAGAGTCCATTTAAATTTTATGAAATCTAACTGGTACATTATTAGTTCATATGTAATGTTATTATATATTATATTTAAGGCCATTTATTTCTACATGCAAGATTTGTTATTTTTACAACCAAACCGATCATTCATAAAATGCCACCATGGTTTCATTCCTAATTTCATGATTAGTCCTCACTTTAAAATCATGGACACTTTATTATCAAATACTTGAATGTTTCAAAGCATATTTCAAAGTTTTATTATGTCTTAAAGAAGATAGTAATTCATGTATGTAGGTGCCATATATAGATTTCATGCAACATCTATATTCAATTATTTAGTGTAACAGCTTCCTTTATTCTAGTTTAAGTCTATAATATCTGATATATCATATGCACGTATGCGAGATAAACACGAGAACTAACAAAGCTGGATCGATCGAACCCGCAAACCTCTTCTTTTAAACCAAACCTTACGTACATGTTTTTATATATGATTAGTGACTATATATTCGACCCTAATTATATATATTGATACATTTGATCCATGATCTTTATTCGACTCGACCACCCGAACTCAACATTACGTAAAGAAATATGAGGCATGATTCATCTCTAAATCCATGTGTATACAACACACTTGAACACAAACTAATCCTTAACCCTTTATTTAACGCATGGACAGATTGCATCATATTAATATGTTGTAGTAGCAGGATTTCATGCATGCGTATATAATGACCACATATTAGTATTGATATAGAAATTCTCATGTCCATATATTTCATGCCCGTATGATTTATATCTATAAATCATAAAGTTTTGTTATAACAGTTCAAAAATACCTTAGACGAGGATGATCGAAACCGGAAATACAAACACGAACACCATCGCAAATACCAATTCGAACACTAACACCATGATTCAACAAGACACGATCGATCCCAAAACCCAAACGTATACGAGTGATGCACACAAAATTTCCGTACAAACACGAACTATAATGCACCATCGAACCAAAGTCTTTAACGCGAACACCAACCGATCGGATCACCCGAGCAGGTTCCAAACTCGCACCGCCCGACGTGAACCGTACCCAAACTCGGAATTTGATAAACACTTGAATCTCTCTAGGTTTTATTTAGCTGTGCCAGTTTGTTTTATTTCAGTGTAGGGATAATATTGTGAATGAACTATGATGGATACTGTGTAAATATATGGACGCGGGTATAATCATACTTCGAAAACCACGGGATTTTTACGCGTTTCTTTCGACTCAACATTGATGGCAATATTGTGTTTCCTTCTTGCCTTGGCTCGTAAAGTTTAGAGAGAAAAGGAACATGATATACGGCTTGTGAGAAGTTAAAAGAAAAGTCTGCTTTATAGAATGCCATGTGATACTAACAAGGGAGGGAACAAGGAGATCTTCTAAATGATATCACCTTTACTTTCTTGGCCCCATCCGTATAATATGTTTATAATATATAAGGAAATAACGTGTGTGGGTCTTTGAAAGGAAATAACGTGTGACTTTAGAAAGTGGTTTTAAAGTGTATGGCAGGTTTATACAGATAAGGAATGGCTTTATAGCTGTGATTGTGGATCGAATATTAAAGGTGATTGGAGAAGTAATTGTGCTTAAATCAATGGTTGTGATTACGAGATAATTATTAATTTAGTGTTTCCATATTAGAATTAAAGAGCTTCACAAATTTATAGTTACTAATGGGGTCCATATAATAGGTGAGACGTGTGATATAATTCATAGATAAATTAGGTTGTAACGATTTCTTATTACGTATAATTTAGGTTTGTAGTTAATCGTGTTCATAACTTAGGATATAACTTATATTAGATTAATGTACAAATTAATGTTGCTTATATGATTTTCATAAGTTCTCAAAAATTTAAATTTGAGGGCATTTTTGTCATTTCAGATTATGTTAGTTTTTGGGTTTTACACTTTTCTTACAACTTGATATTTAACTTAATCCCATGACAGTTCTTGTTTGATGAGTTGTGGAGTTAAGTTAGGTTCAAGTTGTTCTGTAGTTTAAGGTTAGGTCCAACTTGATTTTAACCTAATCTCATGACAGTTCTTGTTTGATGAGTTGTGAGGTTAAGCTGAAATCAAGTTGTTACTGGGCTTAAATTCATGGTTTAGCTTAACCTCATGACAGTTCTTGTTTGATGAGTTGTGGGGTTAAGCTAGATTTCAGTTGAGGCTCAACTTAAACTAACGAAAAGATGCCTAAGGTTTTTTTCGGTGTTACTCAAGGACGGGAGTGTTAGAAGACTAAAGACGGCATGCATTTGGTTGCCAAAAGACTTCTTCTTATTATAGGTGTTCATACAAAGTCTTCTTCTTCTTTCTATTATGGGTGTTCATCAGAAAGGTTGTGAGATTGGGGGAGAGCACTAATTAGGGGAGAGTGAAAAGCCAGAATCAATCCCTAATTAAAAGTGCTCACATTGCTCTTCAGCAAGTCAAGTGATGAATGCGGAGAAGATTCAGAATGCTGAGGAGTAATGGTTTCTGGTTCGTATCCTTGTATATATATACTTGTTCATATCTTATACCTTTCTGTAAATAGATATTCATAAATCCTGCAAATTGTAAATAGAGAAACTTAAAACCAGAAAATCCATAAAAATTAGAAAATAGAAAATACCAAAAATAGTTTCACCTAGGCATGTCTTCTGTTTATCGATAACATTTACGGACCTAGAAATGTCATTCAATAATGGCACAGGTCTTTAAATGAAGCTCGAGCAGAAGTTAAAATGGATGGTTAAAACATGTCTAAATGGCTTGCTATTACTTTAGATAGCAACCCGCGCTTCACAATGGGGAAAGCACGTCGCCAAAAAGACGGTTGTTCCTCCAACTGGGTGATGTTCACCTGGGCATGGATTACTTTATATCCATGTTTCTTCGATCTGATGTACGTTTCAGTGCATCATTTCTGGTAAAGGAAGAGAAATCTTCTTTGCATACAAATAGTTTTCATTCAATGATTCTTCTGAAAATTATTTGTGAGACACTTGGTGATTATGTGTTACCTGAAATTCTTTTACTCTTGGATTATGCATAAAATTTGTCACTCAATCAACGACTACAAATCTTTAACTAGAATACGGGTCATTGATTGAGGGGGAGAGTGAATTCAAATTTTATATCATCAAACGGGTTTCTTGATTAATTCATAACGCTTTGAAAAGGTTTTGTAGTTAATGGGGTATTAGTTGAAGAGGATCTTGCTAAAACTTTATATCAAATGGCCAAACGTGTTAGTTGCTAGAAAGTTTAGGACATTATGTGCAATTTGCTTATAGTTTCCTAGCTTTATGTATCTAGAAGGTTCATTTGTGTTACTTTGGTATCCTCGTTTAATCCCCTAGATACATCAAAACTCAAAACCTAAAAGAAGTAAGAAAACCAGTTGTGTTTGATGTTCTTGAATACTCCTATGACATTTGTATGATCTAAATGAATGAGTTTCAAATGTTGTCTGACTTCTGTTAGTCGATTGCTGCATAATTGTTGTTGAAATAGTGAATATGTTCTCAGGATATCCTTAGGTATATATCTATCGTGTTAGAATCTTGTTCCTAAGATCCTGAATTGAATGATGAAATATGAGTGAATTGCCATGTTCATGATTGCTGATTGCTCTTCATGCTAGATAGTAGTTTGACGTATTTCCTGACTGTGGTTTGATTAAATGAATTTGGTATTATAATGTGGCAAGCTGCTGAAGGGTAGCTATTAAGGGATAGTGTATCTGTATGTATGTATATTTGTATTGATATTCTTATGCAGATTCCATAGCCAAAATGAATGTACCAGTTCCCGCTCTAACCATTTGATCAGACATTCAAACTCTATTGATTGGCTCGGAATTCACCACAACAACAACGTCGGCAGCAACAACAACAACAACAACATTGTCATCACCACCACCACCACCTTCACTTCAACAAAGCAGTTCGTATTCTGATCTCGCCAAGTGGAGATCTTCAACGTGTGGGAAAGTTTTGTTGGTGGATGGAAAATCGATGTTGACCACTGACTCACTCAGAAAAGCGGATGATCACATCATCTGCGCAAAAAGGTCAATATCATTTGTGTCATATAAGTTATCTTGAGCAAAATGAGCAGTGAACCTCCCTCTTAGATTAAGGGGGAGCAAAGTATGTTTCATCATCAGAACATGTTAAACCTGACCACATTTTCTCCCATGTTTTCTAAATTATTTAAATCAATTGGGATCACAAATCTCAAAAGGTTTGAAATTTTTGATCGGGGGAGAGAATGTGATTTAAATATGAAACATGATGAAAATGTGATGTTTTGGATTTAAGTGTAGGCTCTCCCATATGTGCTAAACTCTTTCGTATATCGATGCACATATTGAGGGGGAGCAAATGGACAAAAAGGATTTGGCCTCGCAAGCGATCGTGACTCAGACTTGACAAATGAATTGACGATAGCTAAAGTCAGTAGTCGAAAGGACATGTCCTGGACGGGTAATAATTTCAAGCCAGTTTATCTGGTGATGTAAGCGTGTCTCGCAAAGGACGTGTCTGAGTAGAATGTACCGATTTCGAGCGATTTTCCTTGAATGTGATCTGGACGGGTAATAATTTCAAGCTAGTTTACTAGTGATGTAAGCGTGTCTCGCGATGATCATGTTCTTGGAAAATCAATCAATTCAAAAGTGCGAGCTTCACCTGACATGTGCAAATTTATAAAACAATCATTTGAGCACATGTTGAGGGGGAGCATTTGAAAAATATAAAACTCTCAAGTGTTAGCAAAAATGTGTTTTCAGAATAATGAACACTTTGAGAGATTTTTCAAGGATTTGGTTTTATGGCAATCGTGGAAGAATACCAAAGACTGACCATTTTAATGAATGCATGGAGTTATAAGGATGGTTAGGTTAGGCTCAAGTTCCCACGATCCCGCCATAGCCGGAGGGATCTACCCAGGGACAATCCACTAGTTAGTGTAGAAGTCCTTAGGTATGATTAAAAAAGGAAAAAAGTGAATAAGGGAAGAGTGCCGACTGAGATGGAGCTAGTACTGGAACAAACCCAACAAGGTACTAGTAAGGAAGTCTCGGTAAGCACTGAAGGGGTTGAAGAATGAAAAAGAAATGTAAAGGTAAAGGGTGAAAAGAAAGAAGCCCTCCT
This sequence comes from Artemisia tridentata subsp. tridentata, assembly GCA_021014915.2. Classification (NCBI taxonomy): domain Eukaryota; kingdom Viridiplantae; phylum Streptophyta; class Magnoliopsida; order Asterales; family Asteraceae; genus Artemisia; species Artemisia tridentata. The sequence continues at coordinate 178,456,118 of CP139507.1, forward strand.
TACACTTTAGGCAGAAACCGGGTCAATACATATGCTGTCAGAATCACTTAGTTGATTGCTGATATTGAAGACAAAGTATCATGGACCCAATGATATGCTGCACAACCCTCCCTAGCCAATCAAGGTCCCTCAAAGGATTCTTGTTTCAATTGTCACGGAGTTCAATACATTTCTATCGTCTCTCTCACTCTGAGTTAGATGACATTAAAAAGGTGGCAGTTCTCTCCAGCCTCCGCTCACTAAATCAAAATGCACTATCGAGTCTAGAACCACGAGATGCATAATAAGATCTCATAGGGACACGAATTATTTCTACACTGGTTGTTCAACATTAAGGACACCAGTTGTAAACTCATGAGTCCTACGCAGATCTTAGCAATCTGCCAGAACATTTATGAGAGAATCTACAAATGTAATTCTCAATGATTGAATGGAAATTCCTGCCAGGGTCAACATCAAGCAGCCCTGAAAGCAGGTCACTTCGGTAATTCCCTGGGGATTACGCTTAGTGATCACGGCGGTTTCAAATGGTCTACAGTCGTGGAGTGACCTCCAGTGACTCACCTAGTCGTTGATATACTACGGTACGATCTTAAAAAGCCCTCTGTGGGTTTTCGATTAGGAACGGTCTGCGTAAGGATTAGAGAAAGTTTTCACACTATGCTGTTAACAATCTCGAAGTCCGAACCTGTAAGTACCGGACTTTTTATTGCTAACTGTCGTATGCAGGAACTTCTGGCGGTTGTGGCTGTTGGATGCTGTAGCTGGTTGCAGTTGTAGCTGGTTGCAGTAAAGATGTCAATCCTCTACCACATGCTTACACTACATCATCATTGTAACTCAACAAAGTCATGATCAACCAAAAAGACCTTCAACACGGCTTCTGCAAACTCTGATGCTAAAGATCATGACACCAAATAGTGTGATCATGTCGGCTCAAAGATTTACACATCGCATGGAAACATACTACTGAAAGATGGCTTGAAGATACATGTTGGATGATATTTTTGAAGAATACTCAGAGTCATCCAAGACAAAGGAAAAGTCAAAGTTCACTGCTGAAAGCACAATGATCAAAGACGTTGAAGAATCAATGACTACGAGCTATGAAGACTAGTTCTGAAGACGGAATGCTAGATGTCAAATTATTATTTCCGAGGTGACCTTCCTTAGGGGGAGATTGTTAGGAATATAAATATTCAGATGAAGGCTCGATCACCCCGAGCATCTATTTAGCATTCACATAGCTCGTAGGCATATTAATATTAGCTTAGTAATATTAGTATTATTAGTTTAGTCGTATTTATATTTGTGGAGTGGGTCGGGGCTTTCCCCACTGTCAGCTCACTCCACAGCCCACTAGGGGGCACAATATTAGTAACTATATAAAGCCCTTCCCACACTTGGGAAGGGTTGGAACTCTTGTCATTTTACACACACACTAATCTAATATTCTGTGTTTTCCTCTCAACAAGATTCCCAGCTCTCTCTCTCTCTAGTATCTCCCTAACTCTAACTCTAACAATGGTTGATCTCTTCTTCCATAACCCAAGACCACCTGAATCATCCACACAATCAAGATGGTTATATCCTACATTTACCACAAGCCATAACCTTGTGGGCTAGTTAACTCTTCACAAACATAGATATGGTGAGTTGAATACCATACAATTTTTGGCAAATTGTCAGCCATAAACGGATTTGAGCTATCTTTACCTGTAGCCGTTTGCTCAGGATTAGCCAGTCCTTGTGTTGGTCAGACAAGGTGGACTGATAACCTTTTGTTGTGTTAGTGCTATGCACCTCCACCAAGTGAGAAGTTCCAATAGTCTCACTTGAAAACTTAAAGAAAATTCTTTCAAACATTCAATCCAACAATGTCTCCTTTAAAGATTGTACCTTGATCAAATCCAAGAGCTGCTCATAAACTTCATCTTTCCTTTCAGCAGATAATTTCTTCTTCAACATTTCTTTACAGATAGAAGGTGAAAGTGGATATTCCATTTCTGCAAGCATAAATACTTCAGCTCCTTGTAGAGACAAGCAATGTACTCTACAGTTGTGAAAATATCTCCAAGAAATGATCCTTTTCTGCTCAGGAAGCTGCCATATCACATCTGATTCAGTAGGAGGTTCAAACATAATTTTTAGATCACCCTAGAAAACTCTTTCAAACTCATCTTCAGGTGGATTGTCTCCATATTTAATATTCACAAGCTTGTACAACTCATGGAGGTCCTCCCTACTTACATCACGAAGTATTCCTGGGAAGTTAACATACACAATATTGGAATAATCCTTCCTTATTATTTTATATGCAGCTTTACTCCCATTCTTAATTATCTGATAAGAAACTACTTTGGCAGGTTGTTTTGTATTTTCAATTGTGCCTATAGTTGCTCCTTCAGATGAAAGTTCCTCTTCTGGTTCATCATCTTCACCAATCTTCTTAGATCTTCTCTTCCTTCTTTCAAATACAACAATAGGCTCAATTGTAGGTTCAGTTGAAGCCTTCTCAACTTCTGACTCCTTTTCAATTTGCTGCTCAGCTTCTTGCACAGGTTCAGATACTATATCATGACTACTCAATCTGATTCTTGGCTGTTCACCCTATTCCTCTGGAATATGCCTTTCCTTAAAACACCATCTTTGTGCATCTTCATAATCCAAAGGTCTGTATCCATGATCTCTTTCAAAAGCTCTTATATACCTTTCTTGAATATCTTCAAATGACATTCCCTTCATATTTTCGACTGAAAGATGCATCATGTTCTTCAGGTATGTTCTCATACAGTGTCTGATGTCATTCTTTCCAAGCTTCTTGGGAGCTTGCTTCTTTGATCTCACTTTTTCTATGAAGCCCCCTAAGATGTCATTATCCCCTTTAGAATTTATGAACTCTGCTAGCTGCCTAGCTCTTTCCTCAGTAGACAATCCTGGAATAGTTTTGAGTTCTTCATACTTTGCTTTTACTTCAGCATCATTTTCAATTAAGCTCATCACATCATCTGTATCTTGAAGTGCCACTTCTCTAGCCAACAGAGCATCTTGTCTTATCTGTGCTTCTTCTTTTTCCTTTTCTTCCAGATCTTTAGCCTTAATTCTTTCTATTTCAGCCAAGCTTGCTTGTTCCTCAAGTATTTGACTTTTCTTTTTCTTAGTTTGAGAAGCTTCAACAAGAATCTCCTTCCCTTTTCTTTTAGTACCAGCAATCCCTTGACTAGACTCAACATCATTATAACCAGACTTATCCCAACCAGAACTAACATGACCAGAACTAATTTCATTACCAAAACCAGACTTTTCAACTCCTTCCTCAGCAGAATCCTTGTCAGTTAGAATCAGTTTTCTCCCCTATTTCTTCTCTTTGATCTTGCCTAAGGATTGAGCCAATGTCTCTGCCACTTCCATTGCATCTGGACTAAAAGTTGTGACTTTCTCTTGAACTGGTGTTTGAAATATGTGCTCTGCTTCTAAATTCCTCCCCTGTTTGGAAGAATTTTCAGCTTCTTCTTCCTGGTCATCAAATTGAACACCCTGATCCTTCATAACCTTTTCCATTTTCTTTACTTTCTTCACCAAAGTGATAACAGCTGTACTGAGTGCCTTATTTGACTTCTCCAAAGAAGTCACTTTCTTAAGCAAAGTTGGAACCAATGTTTGAATCTCTTCCACAGACATTGAAGCATATTCCTCCTCCTGTGCAGGACTTGGAACATGTGATGAAAATGACTGTGGAATAGGAGTAGGTTGGCTCTCAGCAGATGAAGGACTGGGTTGTGGTGAAGGTGTTGGTGTAGGAATGGGTATGGAATTTGAGAATCTTGGTTGGTCCTGAGATTGCTCCTCATCAGATGACTCTTGTATATCCTCAGATGTACCTACAGTGTTAGTACCAACAAGCATAGAAGGAAGTAAAGGCCTATGGGCCCCTTTGAAATTTCTCTTCATGTTAGCAAATAATTTGGTTGTGAAAGCCACACATTCATATGTTTGCACTTTATTTGCTGTTTCAAAGTTGAGAATCATTTGCAAAAATCTTGGATACATCAAAAACTTAGGCTTTTTAACATTTGACTCCATGCCTTCAAAAATAAGTTTGGAGATATTAAAAGTCCTTCCAGTGGATAGACAGACCAATGCAGCAAAAATTTTGCTACCAAACTGATCCCATCCACCACTTTTGGAACTTAGGCATTGGAGTAGATGATGGACTAAAAACCTCCACTGTGGTGTAAAATAGTTTTTCCAAAAAGTAAAAGAACCATCAGTGGGATAACCTATGTGTTGCAATCCTTCTAAAACATCCTCACGCGACATATCAAATTCCCCTGAAGCATCATCCATTTGAAGACTACTCCTTATGGATGCTTCAGTAACAGTAAACTCAATGGTATCAATAGTAGCTCTTAAGCATGGTGTCCCATCATCAAGAGTATCAGAGGTAACCGACCCCCAAAACTGCCTGACAAGGGACGCATAAATGGTGGGATTATGAAGTAAAGCATACCGAATGTACGAGCCACGCATAAAATCCACAATTTCTTCAAAGCCAGCACTTTGAGTTGGTTTCTTTAAATATCCAACTTGATTGTGTTTATCAACAAACTTTAGGGCAGCCATGGATGAGAGAATGAGATAATTCGGGTTGAATTAAGTTAGATATTTGACTAAGTTGTAGTTGAGAAGCAGAGTAGTTACCGAAAATATTGTAATTTAAAATTTGGAAGTAAATAAAGATAAAAGTGAGAAAAATTTGATCAATTTTACCCTTATATACTTCTTAGACTCGAAAAATCTTTAACGGTAATATTTCATATAACAACGCGTTAGTCTGACAAACCAGACCTAACGGTAATATTTTATTACCCTGTTTACACTACAAGACTTAAAATTGGTCTACCTGACTTAATCACTCACCTACCAGACTTTACCAAAGATGTTGACTTACACACTTTATTAAGTAACAAAAAGGCTTCGATCCATCCCCAATCCATGATTCTCAGCAAATATTAGTCTCAACCGCAAGAAAAAGAGACAAAGCAAGCAATCAACCAGATTTAACACTTAAGGCTACCCGAATTTTAAAGAAAAATCCTAGTAATTTTACATTTAACCTCCCCTTAAATGTACATTACCTCCCCTTAAGTGTAGACACCAATTTTTATTTTATTTTATTTTATTTTTTTATTTATTTTTTTTTAATCACAAACTAACAAAAATACCATGACTCAAAACAATACTTAACTTAAAAACAAATTAAACTTTGGTCAACTTTCCAAAAGAATCACAATTAACTCAAAGTCTGCAAGGAGTTAATTGATATACCAACCGAGCATTTAAGAGCCTTAAACCTTGATATTTTCTATAAAAAGCCTCTTATAGTCAACACCAAACCATCTTATTATCAAAAAGAAAATTTGTTCCACCAAAACTTAACATAATGGATTCTTCCCCAACAAATATCATGGAAATTTCATCCGACTCATCTTCTGAGTCATCAGATGGTGGATGGGAGGGCTATTTTCCACCTGGTTACACCTCACGTCTAAGGAACAAGTTATCAAAGAAGACAATGCTCAAACGTTGGCTAGCTGCTTATGATCTTACTTCAAAAGAACCAGAGGATGAAGCAGCAAAGACTTCAAAAGATGTGTCTTCTAAGAAAAGCATTGTGTTGCCTCATCCAAATCCAAACAAGCAGGTTCTGGGACTCTTAAGCCCAAAAGTGAGAGATCAACTTGGTGAGAAAGGGACCAAGAAAACCATGCCTGATTTGAAGGACAAGGGAAAGAAGAAGATGTAGGTGGTGAAGTTTGGCTTGTTTATGTATCCTCATCCTTGAATGTAACTGATGGTTATGAATAAAAATTCCATGGTCCTTTTGTATTATTTTGCCATATATGAATGTTTAGCAATAATAAGGAGTTGACAACTGCAAAACAAAGTTAAGCACAAAACACAAAGAAACAATCGTACTAGAAAAGTTGAAAACCATTTAAACTAAGAAGAATAAGCACAAAAGAAAAAATTTAAAACACCAAGACTTAAAAACAATTTCAAGGACAAAAAGTATACAAACTTTACAAAACATAAGAAGAGAAATCAATTTCTCTTAACAACCCAGGCCTGAGTAGGCTTGGGTCTGCCTTGTGGATCAACATATTTGAAAGTCTTATATGAAACTGATCCACTGTTGCTTTGGGATTTATAGGTATACTCATTCTTGAATGGATCCCAAGACCAACATGCTGAGGGCTTAATAGCAGAACCCCCATTACCCTTTACAGCATTTGTAGTTGAAGGTCTTGCTGTATTCTTAGCAATTGGTCTCCTCACAGGTGAATGAGGTTTATAAAATTGGTTTCTTTGATTCACCTGTGGTTTTTGGAAAGGCTGTCTGGGTCTCACTTGATTAACATAACCAGAATTTACATTAGGCCTCACAGAATTAAAGTTTTGCCTACCCAAATTAAAGTTCCTTAAACCAGACTTAATATTTGGTCTACCAGAATTAACATTAAAGTTTGGTCTACCAGTATTAACTTGTTGTCTACCAGAATTAATGTTTGGTCGAGTAGAGTTAACATGTTGGGCTGGTCTGGGGGCAAATTGGTTGGCATGATTTATTCTGTTAGCATTATTCCAAACTGGTTTATTATGACCTATATTTACATTCCTTTTAAGCTCAGCCTCTCTTTTCATTTTTTTCTCATGAAAGTCACCATCTCTTATCAAGTGACTTATACTTCCACAAACAAAACATCTCTTAGGAGTGTAAGTGTAGCTACTCCTAACTTCTCTGTGAACACTATTATTTTTAGGTGACTCATTCATATTAACAGATTCCCTAGGAGTTTTTATGTGGTTAACACAACTAGGTTTAACTGTTTGTGATTCAGACTTAGTCACTACTGATTCACTTTCCTTAACAATCTTAGGTTCAACACTCTCTTTTACTTCACTTTTTGACTCAGACTTAGAGTGGTCAGAGACATCACCAATGGATCCTTCATTGTCATTAGATTGACAAGTAGAATACTCACTAGTTTTGTCCTCTGAGGAGTTTGACTCAGGTGTTTGAGACCTCTTTTTCCATATACAAATAGAGAGTCATCTAACTCCTCTTTTTCAAGAGGAGTATAGTCTCCACTTAATGGATGTGGAACTCCCTTGAAATCATCAGCCTTAACAAATCTATTATACAAAGGCTTATCAGCATAGTCCTCCTCTCTATTCTTAAATATAGCCTTTTTCTCATCCTCCTCATACCCTAAGCCATGTTTCTTACTTGACTTTATTTGTGCATCCCAGCATTTAAACAGATTATCATTTGACTTATTCCACTGGTCTACACGTTTTTGCAAATCATCCTTTTCTTTTTGTATTCTTAGGCCAATTCTTCTGTATTTTTTAAGTTTTTCATCTTGCTCATATATTTTATTAGCCTGAAAGAATAGTTTTTCATTTAAATCAGCATGTTGTTTCTGAAGGGTGCCTTTTGTGCTTCTAATGTTTTTAGAGCACTTTTATAAGCTAAAATTTGTGCTTCTTGGTCACCTATCAGTGTCAACTGCTCATCACACAAAGCCTTAATATGATTATAGGAATCAGTACATAACTTAGAACATAATGGTACCTCATTACTAGAACCAATGGCCATGAGTGCATGATTGGACTCTTCATTCTCCTTTGTGTGCTCATTCCAGTTAATAGCTCCAGCCTCCAATGTCACCATACTCATCTGGTTTCTTTCCAGCTTGTCCTCCTCTGCATCACTCTTCCTATACCCATCATTAGACTTCTTCTCCGGGCAGTCTCTAGAAAAATGTCCATGCTTATGACAATTGTAGCATTCAACTGTTCTCTTAGTGTAACCAACTGGAGACTTGTTGTTGAACTTAATGGACCTCCCATACTGCTTTTGAAACCTTTTTACCCTCAGAGCAAACATGGCAATGTGCTATTTTATGTCCATCTCTTCTACCTCAGCATCATTTATCTGCTCTAAATCTTCACTGATAAAGCTCTCATCTTCTTGTTGATTGGCGAAGAATGAGTGAATCACCTCATCTGCAAAGCCTGAAGGAGCAGTCCTTTCCCTTGTAGAAGCTTCATAAACACCAGACTTAACACTGCCAGACTTAACCTTGTAAGTACTGCCTTTTCTTTGAGACACAAAAGCAACATTTGAAGAACTAGTAGTTGCCTGAGTGGTTTCATTGATGTCCCTTTCAAAAATCCTAAGATTGTTGTACAGGTCATCTGGGGTCATTGAGTCAACTTCATCCTTCATTCTCATAGTCATAGACACATTTACCCATTCTGGTGGTAGAGACCTAAGAAACTTGCGATTTGCATCCTCATTAGATACAGCAGCACCATGTACTTCTAGTTGTGACAGAAGATGTTGAAATCTGTCATAACCCTTTTCTAATCCTTCAGCCTTTAACACACTGAAAGTTTCAAATTGCTGTTTAAGAACAGCCTTCTGCATCTTTTTAGAGTTTGCATTCCCACCAAAACGTTTCTTAATTGCATCCCAAATCTCCTTGGCATCTATCATCCCATGAAACCTTTGTAGATGCTCCTTAGGAATAGCCATAAGCAGCAAGGTTCTAGCCTTTTATTCTTTTTCCACAGCCCGTACCTCCTCAGCAGTTAATGGTGGTAATATTCTGATTTGCCCATCATTACCAACTGAAACCCTTTTCTTAGAATTACCCTTCTGAATAACCTTCCACACATCACTGTCAATGTACTCCAAGTACTGTTCCATCTCCATGGCCCATATGTCGTACTCTTCTCTCTTCAGTATTGGAAGCTTAATGTTGGATATGGTGGTGGTTGCAGGGATGATTGGTTGTGTTTTAGAGGTGCTGGTTTCAGGGTTTTCTTCCTCATGGTTTGAGTTCTCATCCTCACTGTTATGGATTGAAAAGGTTTCAGTGTTGATAGGTTTTTCAATATCAGACATTGTGTAGGGTGAATTGATTGAGAGTTTGTTTGTGGTGTTGTATTCTTCAAACACAGAGTCTCTCTAAAGGCTCTGATACCACTTGTTGATCCACGATTTATATGGATCTCTAAGTAGCCTTTGATTACTTAGTGGATGACTTGAATAAATCCAAATCAATCCAAGTGAGAAACTCTTAGCAATATGTTAATGTTAACGTGGAATATTAACAAGAACAATGAAGAACACCGGATTATCACTAACTTCGTATATATTACTAATACTCACAATTCGTACTTACATATATCTCCTTAGGGTTCCTTTTATACTTGAAGGAAACCCTAATTACAAAACCGTGTGAAAAGATATCACGTATCTTCTATAAAGATACCTAACTCGTACATATCTTTTCCTAACTTAATACTAACAAACTTTCCTATTTTCACTGACCCGACTTAATATAACTACCAGACTTAACTATTACAAAACCAGACTGAACTAACACCAGAATTAACATTATAACTACCAGACTTAACTTAAGTCTGTCTTCATTAAGTCTTCTTCAATCCTTGTAATTCCCAACATAAAGCAAGTTCAAATAATACCAATAGTAAGCAAATATGACAAGACTTACATAAAGACACCCTTTGACAGTAGCACAACGGGAAAAGGCTTGTGGCAGTTCTCCTTGGATTCTGATAACATTCGGCGTTCTGATTTGGCGACACAGAGCAACAACTTCACTTAGACTATCCTCTCTCCATGCAGATAGAGCCCGACACGCTCCTCAGTTTGGATATTCATATGCTAGATTCTGATCATATCATAAAATTTTAACATATATCAGTCACTTCATAACACAAACGCGGATTATAAATATCGTGATCATCTCAATTGGATATAGAAGTCTAAATAGAATTATACACGTAGGTTTGCACGAAATACTCATACTAAAAGTGTTATGTTCTTTTGTGGGTCATTTACAATCATACTCATATCACACACTAAATTTCCTTTTTTATGTTGTAGTGATTCGCTAAAATCAACACTTATATATCTCCAAGATTTACAAAGGAAATATGTAAACCCGAGTCGTTATCCCCAATGAAGGATGAATGGAATCTGTGAGATCGGGATTGTGAATCGTGTAGTGAATGGATATAAAAGAGATATTTGGATTTTATAAACTAAAATATGAAATAAAATTTAAACAACAGCTTAATTAACTAAGGTAAATTTAAAACACTTAAGACCAAATACGTAAAGAAAAATCTCAAAACGTGTATAAACCGGGAAAACCCGAGCCTAAAACGTCAAATCTTAGAAATTTAAACTCTACGGGTCCAAATCTATTTTTCTTTAATTCTAATTGATAAAAGAAAATTTTGAAAAAAAGAATTATATTTTTTTGACTTTTATATTTTTTATTATGAATTAAAAACTGATTTTAAAAGAAAAATTAATTAAAAATACTAAAACTATTCTGAAAATTCTGAAAATTTTCTGGAAATTACTTTAAGGTATAAAGAAGCTAGGAAAAATAGCACAACACTCACAGCTTATTGAAATAAGCAGTGAATAAGCAAAACAATTTGGTTAAGCTAAAAATGGAGAACAAGGTTAAGTAAAAAATGTTGCAAACGTTTATTGAAAAAGTCCCTAGGGCAGATGGTGATGGTGTTGCTTTGTGAGTCAGGAGACCAGGGTTCGAACCTGGTTTTGGTCTTTTTGCTAACTATTTATTTTTTTGATTTTTATTTTAAAAATTAATTAAGCACTGGATAATAAGCTATTCTTAAAACTAGAACTATTTTTGAAAACTTCAATAAGCTCAGGAATAAGCCCTGCTTATCTGATCAATAGACTTAAAAAAGAAAATGAGCTAAACTTGGACCAAAAGGCTGATAAGCTATTTAAATAAGCTGAAGCAAACTGAAATAAGCTGAGACAAGTATAATAAGCTAAAATGATTACTGAATAAGCCACAAGAACAGGCCAATAAGCACTTGATCAAATCAAATAAGCAAATAGAGGACTGCTATGCACAGGGCATATCAGTCAATTCTAGGCAACTTTGGGCTTATTTTTAAGCACTTAGGTGACTGCTAAAGACTACACAAACTTAACACACTTAAAGTTCAAATATTGAGGGTCTCAAAAACAAAAAATCAGACTAAGTTAAGCTTATTTGTTGCTTGTGATTAAGCTGAGAAGTTGGCTCAGTTCACTCAAATGAGCACTGATCACTCAGTGTAGGTTTGAGTGAATTGAGCACTTTTGAGCTTAATTTAAAGCTCAAATAAGCTTGATAAGGACTGAAATTATGGGATAAGCCAAGAACACCTAGCAAACTACCTAGAATAAAAGGAAATAAGCACTGATTAACACAATTAAGCACCTAAATGGGATCTAGAAAACTTGTGCAGACTGCATATATGGATTCCTTTTGTGCAGACAAGACCAAAATGGTCAAAACTTGATCAAATCCTATTGAGATGGTACCAAATGATGCACACTCACTTTATAAACTATATTGGACCAAATTTTACCAAATTTAAAGGCCAAATAAGCCCAGGCTTACTAGGAGCTTATATGAGCAGTTAAGGACTTAAGATTTTACTAACCCACTAAAAACTACTCAAACCTTCAAAACAGCCTAATGGCTCCTACTAACTGCTCAAACAAGCTAAGTTAAGCATGATCAAACTTAAGAAAATTGCAAATGAACAGGGATCAACCAAATTGACCCATTTTGCCTTTTTAACCCAAACAGTCCTTTAAGGGTCTGATTTGGTGATTTTCAAAGGAAAATGCCAATTTAATTATGATTGCTGGTTATTAATGATTCACTAACTTAGTTTAACTATAAAGAGTAACTTTTTTAACAGGAAATAAGCACTAATTAAGCTAAAATAGTAATGTATAAAATAATGCAACAAAATGGAAATTGCTTACAACTGACTGAGGTTATGAAACAGTGAACTAGTGATCACCCAACAAGCCTAGCTTGTTAATATTAACCAGAAACCCAATTAAACTTTTCTAGAATAGCTTATTTCACCAGAAGAGCTTATTTGATCCATGTTTGACTTTCGTTGACCTTTTTCATCTTTTGAAATTAAAACAGCTTATTACTAATATAAACTTACAACAAGCTATGATAAGCTTGTATAAGCTTATAGCAAGGGAATTTAGGCTTTGTGATGATAACTTAACAGTACTTGAGCTTAATTCGATTTGAACAAAAACTTGAAATTTATCATAACTGAAATTTAATACAAAGTTGCTTGAATTTAGAATACTTTGACTGAAATTAACTTGAATTAACAACTGAGAATTGGAAATTACAAAATATAAAGACTGAGTAAATAAAAACGACTACTGATAATTAACTACTTGCTTTATCAGCTTACAAACGCTTCTATTTATACTAATAATATCTGGGAACATCTTGTCTTCAACCTCTGATCACTTCTGAGCCCTTGGATTGGTGTGAATCAATCTCAGCCCTTGAAATCCATTTTGGCGCCAAAATGGAGATAGTGGAAAAATCCCACTTGGTCTGGTAACTTGTGTTGGGGAAGAAGCATTAAATGCTTTTGGCTTGTTAGGTGGAGTGTAGTAGGAGGAGGGGGTGAGATGATGGTGGTTTTGTCAGAGGACATGGTTTTGGCGGGCAAGTGGGGAAGGAGAAGGGTTTGACTAGGGTCAAACCTGGGTTTAGGTAAAAACGGGAGTGGGTTGGATCGGGTTCAATGGCTTGGGTTTTTATTTTATTTGGGCTTGGGCTTGGGCTTGGGCTGGGTTAAGATTAAGTGTGGGTTTAATATTTGGATTTAAGAGTTGGATTTAGTGAATTGGTTTTTAAGTTAAGGGACTAAAACTGCCATTTCTGAAATTCTAAGGACCAAATTTGTCATTTTTGCAAAATTACTTCCAAGGGCCAATCTTGACAAGTTGACATTCTTGAGGGTTGACTTTGATAATTTAAGCAATATCCCGGTCCAAACTCATAAATTCCTTTCCCGGCATCGGCTTTTGATGATATTCCAATCTCGTGCTCGTTTTTGCTCGTTTTTGCCCTGGTTTCAATCCTTTTGTACCTGAAACACATAAAAACACAAACCAATGATGTCTGTAGTATAATTTGGTATATTTGGTTGTTTTCAGTATTTTTATGGTCTAAAATGGGTATAAAATGATGAGTATTTACACACTCATCAATCCCCCACACTAAGCTATTGCTAGTCCCTAGCAATCCGATCATATAAAGTAATGAAAGGATCAAAAGAATACCAAGCATACCCCGTTTTGACTTTTTATTAAATGCAAGAAATTTAAATTAAAACAAAATATATAACATGCTTGATTTCCAAAAATGGTATCATGGAACGGGATTCACACAAAATGGGTGTCTCCAGGGAATTGTAATCGTCATCCTCTTTTTTATACTCCCAACTAAGCTTAAACTCAATGTGCAAATGCTTTTGTAAAATGCTAACACTACTTATACTAATAATCTATGTCAGCCGAGACTTAACTTTTCACTCCCATATTTTATTCAAGTTTAGGTGACTGTGCTTGATTTTCAAAATTTTGATAACAAAAATCGACGTTTTTATTAAACTTTGACTAATACTAGTTGAAAGATAGATTTAAAATTTACAACAAGCAAGCTTCAAAATTTATTGCATTTTGCAATATCATTCCATTTTATTTTATTTTTTTCTTTTCATTTTTTCATCATTTTTCATTTCATTCATTTTTTTTTTTAATTGTGCAACATAATACTAACGGAGCTTCACGGGAACCAAGATCTTACACCTTTCGGAATAAAGGATCCAAGGGCCGTTACAACGGAGAATTCCAAGACTCTAAACATTCCTGAAATGAGGATCCAAGGGTGTTAGACCAAGACCTCACACATTCCTGAAATAGAGGTCCAAGGGCCGGTGTAAGAGGGTAGCCAAGACCTAAACGCCTTCCGGAAATAAGAATCCAAGGGCCGATCTTGAATCGTAGCTTTTTAGCACATACATTTATTACTTAACTTTTGCAATTTTCAAGTAACGTCTCACTTTCATTTTGCATTATTATGACATATGCTTGTTCCGAAGTTAAATAGATCTTTGAACTAGTATTTTTCAAAATCGTATATAAAAATGATTTAGTGTGTTCAACAGTTTGAAAATAAGCACTTATTAAGTCAGATTAGTTATCTCCTGGGAGGAAAAGCCATAGATTACTTGTATAAGCTCTAAAGAAAACCACTATTCTACGCTTAGCATTTTCATTTGCACAAATCGTAAAACCTTAGTCTAAACATTAAGGAAGCAGCCAGATCAATACTCTGGCAGAGTCGGGATTCCCTTTGTTCTAACCTAATCAAGACTAAACACTTCTTTTTTATTTCAATTTCTTATCTAAAAACGCAAAAATTTTAAAATTTTTGGCCAAAACGGGGGTACTAGGGCACTAGAAGGTACATATGTGACAAAAATCGCGAGAATCCCCCCCCCCACACTTAGAATTGAATATTGCCCTCAATATTCAAAGTACCGGCTATTATGCCGAGACTTAGAACGTAAAAAGGTAATACTAATAGCCAAGTGTGTGAAAGAAATCTCATTTTTCACAAACAGGATTAAAAAGATATCCCTAGATAATCGTTAGTAAAAGGATAGGATATTGGGCGGCTGGATTGAAAACATGCGCGACAATCATCACAATCCAAGGGAAACCTGCAAACAAGAGCAAACAACACACAAACAAAGCACAGTAGAGGAATCCCCCCACACTTAGTGTCAGAAAATAGAAAGAAGTCAGAAACATGGGTTGTTTACCCATGCAATGCTAATGTTTTTGTTAACCGAGTCACTAGCTTGACTCGACCCCGAATTCATTGGTCCATGGGGAAAGTTTGGAGATCCGGGACAACCATGGGTGGTATGTCCCCTCCAAAGTAATGCTTCAACCTATGATCGTTCACCTTGAAGTTTGGTCCATCGGTTTGAGATAACTCGATGGTGCCATAAGGAAAAACTTTGGCAACGGTGAATGGTCCAGTCCAACGGGTTTTAAGTTTACACGAGAGAATCTTTAATCGAGAATTGAAGAGGAGGACTCGATCACCAACGTTGAAAACACGGTTTTTGATTTTGGAGTCATGAATCCTCTTCGTCTTCTCTTTGTAGATTAAAGAGTTCTCGTAGGCTTGATCCCTAAGCTCGTTTAATTCATTCATTTGAAGCTTTCGGTGATCACCCGCGGTTTTGAGGTCAAAATTTGCATGTTTTAAGGCCCAATAGGCCTTATGTTCGAGCTCAATGGGCAGATGGCATGCTTTTCCGTACACTAGCTTGTAAGGAGTACACCCAATGGGTGTTTTGTATGCTGTACGGAAAGCCCATAAAGCATCATCTAATTTATCGGCCCATGAGGCCCGATTTTCACTAACAGTTCTCTCCAAGATACATTTCAATCCACGATTGGAAACCTCGACTTGACCGCTTGTTTGCGGGTGATACGCGGTAGAAAGACGGTGAGTGATACCGTACTTAAGCATGACCTTTGCAAATTGGTCATTGCAAAAGTGCGTACTGCGATCACTAATGATAGCACGGGGAGTTCCAAACCGAGCAAAGAGAGATTTCAAAAATTTACAAACTACTCGGGCGTCGTTGGTGGGGAGTGCTTTCGCTTCAACCCATTTAGACAAGTAATCGACGGCCACGAGGATATATTTGTTCCCTCGCGAAGACGGGAATGGCCCCATAAAATCGATGCCCCATACGTCAAAGATCTCGCAGACTTGAATTGCATTTTGTGGCATTTCGTCTTTTTGCGAGGTTTTTCCTTGACGTTGGCAAGAGTCACATGACTTTACCAAATAGTGGGCATCACGGTAGATAGTTGGCCAAAAGAAACCGGAATCAAAGACTTTCTTGGCGGTGTAGTTCGGGCCATGATGTCCCCCGGTGGGTCCATTGTGGCAAGCCTTAAGAATATCAATGGCTTCTTGGCCGTGAACACACCGCCGGATGACTTGATCCGCACAAACTTTAAACAAGTAGGGGTCGTCCCAAAAGTAATGCTTAACATCTTTGAAGAATTTCTTCTTTTGTTGGGACGACATCCCTTTCACAACAAAATTCCCCGTATGGTAATTTGCAAAGTCGGCAAACCATGGGGTACTAGGATCATCCTTTAATGAAACCATCCCAAGTGTCTCGAGAGGAAATGTTTCAGTAATTTCCTTTTTCTCGAGAACACCTTGATGAGGGTTCTCTAATCTGGACAAATGATCGGCGGCGAGATTCTCTGCTCCTTTTTTATCACGAATTATAACATCAAATTCTTGGAGCAGGAGAACCCACCGAAGCAATCTCGGCTTAGCATCTCGATTAGCAAGGAGATACGTTAGAGCCGAATGATCCGTATACACTATGGTCTTTGATAAGACAAGATATGGTCTAAATTTCTCAAAAGCATAGACAACAGCCAACAACTCTTTCTCAGTAGTGGTGTAATGAGATTGAGCATCGGTCATCGTCTTGCTAGCATAGTGTATCGGCTGAAAGTACCTAGATTTCCGTTGCCCCAGGACTGCCCCAATAGCATAATCACTCGCATCGCACATGAGCTCGAATGGCAAGTCCCAATCGGGGGCAACTAAGATCGGTGCTTCAGTTAGCTTCTTTTTAAGAATTCCGAATGCTTCAATGCATTCGGGAGAGAAGAAGAATGGAGCATCTTTTTCAAGAAGATGGGTCAGAGGCCGGGCGATTTTAGAAAAAACTTGAATAAATCGACGGTAGAACCCGGCATGACCAAGGAAACTTTGAATTCCTTTTACGGTGGTGGGATGAGGTAGCTTAGCGATAACATCGACTTTAGCTTGATCTACCTCAATCCCGGCACTGGAAATCTTATGGCCGAGGACAATGCCCTCTTTGACCATGAAATGGCACTTCTCCCAATTTAGAACAAGATTGGTGTCTTCACATCGTTTTAACATTTTGTCTAAAAGGGAGAGGCATGATGAGAAAGAATTCCCATAAACCGAAAAATCATCCATAAACACTTCCATTGTTTTCTCGATCATGTCATGGAAAATGGCAATCATGCACCTTTGGAACGTGCCCGGAGCGTTGCATAAACCGAAAGGCATACGTCGGTAGGCAAACGTACCATAAGGGCAAGTGAATGTGGTCTTTTCCTGATCTTGTGGATCAATCGGTATTTGGAAATACCCGGAAAAGCCATCGAGAAAACAATAGAACTCATTTCCCGCTAAACGTTCAAGCATTTGATCCATAAAAGGAAGCGGAAAATGGTCTTTTCGGGTAGCATCATTGAGTTTTCGATAGTCAATGCACACTCTCCATCCAGTGACGAGACGTGTGGGAATCAACTCATTTTCTTCGTTTTCAATGACGGTCATACCCCCCTTTTTGGGAACACAATGGACGGGACTAACCCACGGGCTATCGGAGATAGGGTAAATCATTCCGGCATCAAGAAGTTTAAGAACTTCATTCTTGAAAACCTCGTGAATTTTTGGATTTACCCTCCTTTGTTGTTGCACTGTGGGTTTAAAATCGTCCTCCATTAAGATCTTATGAGTACAGAAACGAGGGTCAATACCCTTTATATCAGAGAGCTGCCAAGCGATGGCACTCTTGTGCTTTTTGAGCACATCAAGAAGTTGGGTCTTCTCCTCATCTTTAAGATCTTTTGAAATAATGGCAGGAAATTTTTTGTTATCTTCTAAGAAAGCGTATTCCAGATGAGGAGGTAAATCCTTGAGCTCGAGCTCCGGAGGATTAGACGGCTTAATCTCGTTGATATCTTTATGTTTAAGTTCCTTCGGAGGGAGAGAAGGTGACGGATCTTCATTCAACAATTTTTCAAGCAAAAGAATATCTCCCTCCGGATCAAGATAAGAATCATCAACTTCCGAAAAAGTTGGTGTTTCAATAGCAAGAAAGTCCTCGACCTCTTCCAAGAAGAAATCACCTCCCTCAAACGGAGTGAGAGAAGGGGAAGAGTCGGAAAGAATAGGTTGAGAAGAAGGAGTGGGATCACCACTCGAAGAATTATTGGAGAATCCAAGAACTTCTTGAGAATACTCCTCCGAAGCAATGTCAATTAACTGAATTAGAGTCGTGGTTGGAGGAGTATTTGAAAGTTCGATCAAGATTAAAGGTCACAGCCTCATTATCAACCCGAAGTGTTATTTCTTCGCCATAAACATCAATAAAAGCACGCCCGGTCCTTAAAAAGGATCTCCCGAGAATGAGAGGTACTCGGGGATCGCATTCGAAATCCAAAACTACAAAATCGGCGGGGAAATGAAACTTTCCTACTTTGACAAAAACGTCTTCAGCAACGCCTTTAGGAATAGTAACAGTGCGGTCCGCCAATTCAAGAGTCGTCCTTGTGGGAGTAAGTTCCGGAGTGAAAGCTTTTTCCAGATGGAAAGAGGCATTAAATTGATGCTAGCACCGAGATCGGCCATGGCGTAGCATTCAACCATTCCCGGGAAATCACATGGGATAAGAAATTTACCAGGGTCTCCTAATTTTTCTGGAAGTTTCTTAAGGAGTACAGCTGAGCAATTCTCATTTAAAGGGGTTTTTGTCAATTCAAATAATTTCTCCTTGTTGCTTAAAAGACTCTTGAATTGAGAAGCGAACTTCGGCATATACAGCAAGGCATCAGCAAAACTAATATCGAAGTGTAATTTCTGGAAAATTTCCAGAAATTTCATCATTTGGGTGTTAGTTTTCTCATGGAGCCTTTGATTATTAAGCCTTGAAGGATATGGAATTGAAGGTTTAGGATTTGTCTTCGGAACTTCAGGTTCCGAAATTAGAGTTGGTGGGATTGGAGGTGGGACTGGTGTTGTAGCTTGTGGGCTAGCAGTTTGTTCCTTGTCCTTAGTTACCTCAGTCTCTTGCTCCATTTCCCTCACTGGAGAGGGAGTAGGAATCGAGGGTCCATCAACTTTCTTACCACTTCTTGTTGTGATCGCCTTCACATCGCCCCTCGGATTAGCGATCGTGTTGCTAGGAAGAGTTCCTGAGCCCGAGGGTCGATCATTTAAAGATTTCTTGATCTCAGCCATTTGGCTAACCATCAACCGATTGAGTTCTTCTTGGGATTTCATGAATTTCTTAGATTTTGGTTAAAACCTTGGTTTTGATTAAAATTTTGCCCTCGGTTTTGAACATTCCCCTGATTTTGACCTCGGCTTTGATTTCCTTGGTTTTGGTTGAAATTCCCTTGGTTTTGAAAACCTTGGTGACTACCTTGATTTTGGAAACCTTGGTTTATCCGACTTTGATTTTGGTTAAACGGGGCATTTCGATTTTGCCCATTTTGATTTTGAGGATTGAAACCAGGTGGTCCAATAAAATTGTTAGAACGGTAGCTGAGAAGATTACGGTCTCCTTGGG
The DNA here is from genome assembly GCA_021014915.2 of Artemisia tridentata subsp. tridentata. Classification (NCBI taxonomy): domain Eukaryota; kingdom Viridiplantae; phylum Streptophyta; class Magnoliopsida; order Asterales; family Asteraceae; genus Artemisia; species Artemisia tridentata. The sequence goes on from CP139507.1 coordinate 178,475,534, forward strand.
GTTGGTAACCATTACCTCCCTGATTATAGGATCCCGAAGCAGCATAAACGCTCTCTTGAGTGTTGCCACTGGTGGCTGGGCACTCGGAATATGGGTGAGGACCACCACATGTTTTACAACTTTGATTAACAACATTTACTTGATGATTGTTGTTGTTTGGTATCTGAGATTGATGTATTCGCAAGACAGCAGTGGACAAATCATCCATCCTTTTAGTGAGTGAAGCCATCTCGGAGGTAGAAGAAGAAGAAGTAGTGGTGGATTTGGCTGACTCATTCCTCTCGGCAGAGGAATCCCAATGATTATGATGGGTGGACATGTTCTCGATTAGATCATAGAATTCTTGTGGTCGTTTTTTCATAAAAGTACCACCAGCTGCAGCATTAATCGTGTCACGGTGTCTCAATGTTAAGCCATTATAGAACGTGTCTATTATGGTGACTAATAACATGTTATGGTTTGGACACCGATCAATCGAAAGCTTATAGCGTTCCCATGCCTCAAATAATGATTCATCGGGAAGCTGACGAAAGTTGCTTATGTCATTTCTCAACTTTGTCACCATCGATGGTGGAAAATATTTTGCCAAGAATTTTGAAGTCATTTCATCGAAACTATGAATTGAATTCTTGGGAAGACGATCAAACCATGCGGTGGCATGATGCGTCAAAGAATAAGGGAAGAGATATAGACAAAGGGCGTCATCGATGACCCCATTTTGTTTCATGCTCTGGGTGACGGTAAGGAACTTATCAATATGTTTGTTTGCATCTTCACCCGGAAATCCGTGAAATTGGAAAGAAGTTTGGACTTGTTGGATCATGTGATGTTTAAGTCCAAAATCTGCGGCTTGGATATTAACAGGGGCAATCGGGCCACCCCGTCCGTCCATAGTCGGTTGGCACAACTCCTCCATCGTTAGGAGATCAGGAGCTGCCTCATCATTGTTTGTATCAGTATCCATCTCTTCTTCGTTTTGAAAATCAAGACGTCGACCTCGACGAATAATTCGTTCGGGATTGGAAACTGGTGAAATAAGATCGGGTGTAGAAGAACGGGTGTTCATACACCACAAATAAACAAAAAATTTAAAAAGAAAACAAAATTTTAAAATGAAAATATTTTTTGGATTTTTTATTTTAAAGAAAGATTACACAATATTTTTGGGATCGATTCGTCAATCGAAATTCGTTTCTCTCAAAACTACTCGCAGAGTGGCGGAGAAGCAAAGGTCCGCTCGAAAGCTGATTAAAAACCCGCCTCTTTCGGTTCGTCAATTTAATGTCAAACCGTCCTTAAACCACTTGTATAGGTTGTACTTTCAAGATAATCCGAAAATGATAAACTTACGATTCGTTTTGTTGGATATTATTATGGTATTGTAAACACTTTAGGAAAAGTGTTAATGGTGTTTTTTAATTTTTATGATTTTTTTGGTTTTTTGAAAATATTCACAAAGATACTGAAAACTTCACAAGGAAGGGTTTTCAAAACACGAATCGCGAAATTAAAAATTCGCTTCAGCCTTCCCCGGCAGCGGCGCCAAAATTTGATTCGCTAAAATCAACACTTATATTTCTCCAAGATTTACAAAGGAAATATGTAAACCCGAGTCGTTATCCCCAATGAAGGATGAATGGAATTTGTGAGATCGGGATTGTGAATCGTGTAGTGAATGGATATAAAAGAGATATTTGGATTTTATAAACTAAAATATGAAATAAAATTTAAACAACAGCTTAATTAACTAAGGCAAATTTAAAACACTTAAGACCAAATACGTAAAGAAAAATCTCAAAACGTGTTTAAACCGGGAAAACCCGAGCCTAAAACCTCAAATCTTAGAAATTTAAACTCTACGGGTCCAAATCTATTTTTCATTAATTCTAATTGATAAAAGAATATTTTGAAAAAAAGAATTATATTTTTTTGACTTTTATATTTTTTATTATGAATTAAAAACTGATTTTAAAAGAAAAATTAATTAAAAATACTAAAACTATTCTGAAAATTTTCTGGAAATTACTTTAAGGTATAAAGAAGCTAGGAAAAATAGCACAACACTCACAGCAGTGAATAAGCAAAACAATTTGGTTAAGCTAAAAATGGAGAACAAGGTTAAGTAAAAAATGATGCAAACGTTTATTGAAAAAGTCCCTAGGGCAGATGGTGATGGTGTTGCTTTGTGAGTCAGGAGACCAGGGTTCGAACCTGGTTTTGGTCTTTTTGCTAACTATTTATTTTTTTGATTTTTATTTTAAAAATTAATTAAGCACTGGATAATAAGCTATTCTTAAAACTAGAACTATATTTGAAAACTTCAATAAGCTCAGGAATAAGCCCTGCTTATCTGATCAGTAGACTTAAGAAAGAAAATGAGCTAAACTTGGACCAAAAGGCTGATAAGCTATTTAAATAAGCTGAAGCAAACTGAAATAAGCTGAGACAAGTATAATAAGCTAAAATGATTACTGAATAAGCCACAAGAACAGGCCAATAAGCACTTGATCAAATCAAATAAGCAAATAGAGGACTGCTATGCACAGGGCATATCAGTCAATTCTAGGCAACTTTGGGCTTATTTTTAAGCACTTAGGTGACTGCTAAAGACTACACAAACTTAACACACTTAAAGTTCAAATATTGAGGGTCTCAAAAACCAAAAATCAGACTAAGTTAAGCTTATTTGTTGCTTGTGATTAAGCTGAGAAGTTGGCTCCGTTCACTCAAATGAGCACTGATCACTCAGTGTAGGTTTGAGTGAATTGAGAACTTTTGAGCTTAATTTAAAGCTCAAATAAGCTTGATAAGGGCTGAAATTATGGGATAAGCCAAGAACACCTAGCAAACTACCTAGAATAAAAGGAAATAAGCACTGATTAACACAATTAAGCACCTAAATGGGATCTAGAAAACTTGTGCAGACTACATATGGATTCCTTTTGTGCAGACAAGACCAAAATGGTCAAAACTTGATCAAATCTTATTGGGATGGTACCAACTGATGCACACTCACTTTATAAACTATATTCGACCAAATTTTACCAAATTTAAAGGCCAAATAAGCCCAGGCTTACTAGGAGCTTATATGAGTGATGAACTCAAATAAGTACATTTTATTATCATCATTTATCCTATTTATTTGACTTGTTTTATTATATTATATATGAGAATTGATACGTTAATGTTTACTTTTGTAATTCTCAGATAAAAACAAGTATTATGTGAAAATTGGCGATTTTGGACTAATTATGGAGCAAAACAAGCAAGATGTTAAGAGTCTACTGAAATGTACAAGATCAAGATCATTCTGCTCCAGATACGCCGCAACATACTTCTTACATACGGCGTATCACTATCGAGATTTCACAAGTTACAATCCAAGACAGCAAAGGACATGCGCCGCATCGAGAAATGGAGTTACGCCGCATCTTAAGGCGGTGTACGAATATTCCTGAATATATTAATCTTGGACCCCACGCGAAGTTAAGTCAATGCGCCGCATCTACTTATCCTATGCGCCGCATCTAACCCTCAGACAGAAACTATAAATACCCCAAGGCCAGACGAATTTCGAGATATATACTAGACTTTAGAGACCGAAGACAGAAGAACCCTAGGAGACGAATTCAGACGTATTAGCAGCACAAGACACACCCTGAACGAAGATACAAGAGTTGTAAGAAGGTCCTGCATGTATTCAATTCATTAAGTAGTTTTGTTTTATTTTATTAGTACACTTTAATTCATCAGGATTGATGGGCCGATTCCATGTGACTACGGAATATCATGGGCACCCCTTAAAATTTTTTTCCCATTAATTAAAGTTTATATGTTGATGTCTTTGGTGACTTTTATTAGTGCATTGATAACCTCTGTGTCTAGCTAAGCATTGCTTGGGTCGCCATGCCCCTTCCTCGCCTATTTATTCTATCGTTTCTAGGATAGTAGGATAGACATAAGTGATCATTAAGGGTTTACTCGCCGATAAGATTAGAGCCAACGAGAAAGGGTTAATTATATACACTTCATATAAAACTAGCAATAAAACAAGTGACAAGCTACTTAATTATCAGGACAGGTCTTCTTATTGTCTCAAGTATCTATCTGTGTATGTGTGTGCTAATCGCTGATTCGTGCTCATTAGTTTAGTTTACTATTTAATCATAGCCAAACCGTGCCAGTCTCTCAGGCTGAACCCCCTTGCGTTAGATTAGGTTGTATAGCTAACTTAAGATATTAAAATACTGATTAGATTAACTTGATAATACGTTCCACTCTTAGTAATCGACACTCTACTTACTATTATATTCATACTGACCGGGTACACTGCTCGTTAAAGTGTGTGTTTTATTGATAAGTCGGCTAAATATAAATTTAAAACTTGAATAGGCATTAATACTGCTAAAACCACAACGACACATCACGCGCGCACCAAGTCTTTGGCGCCGCTACCGTGGGTATAAAAGAATTAGAGCAATACACACGCACATCAAGTTTTTGCGCCGCTGCTGGGGAGTGAATTGTTATTATCTGTTAATTTGATTAGTATTTTAATTAGGTTTTCTTTTTCATTTTTAGATTCTAACCACTAACCCTGTTATATATTAGATAAATTGCATTCATTGTATTATTTGCATATTTTCTGTTTTTATGTGTTATTTGTTTTCTTTAATTTTTGTTTCTTTTTGTTTGTTTTTAGTTTTGATTTTATTTTTTTTGCATTCTGCTATCGTTTTACTGTGCTGATACAAACGATACGGCGCATCTGTTTTCACAGATACGGCGTATTGCGTTTAATTTTTATAAAATACAACGCGTTTAATAAATTCGAGTACGACGCATCTTTTCCCCAAGATACGGCGTATTCTGTTTTTAATAAGAAAGTTTTTTAAACCCTAACGCCATACGACGCATCTGTTTTAACAGATACGGCGTATTGTCTATTTAAATTGAAAACAGTTTTCGAATTTTTAAACTGATACGACGCATCGATTTTTATCGATACGGCGCATCTTATGAATCAAAAATCTTGTATTTTGAAACGTAACGAAAATACGGCGCATTAGCTTTTGTTAATACGACGCATTTAATTTTAATAAGTATAAACGATTTTTGATAAATTAAATCTTATACGGCGCATTCTAAAATTATAAGCGGCGTATCTGCTTTCTGAATAAAAGTCTGATTAAATTTTAACGATTATAAGATACGGCGTATCCAACTTTCTGGATACGGCGCATTATCTACTGATATCAGCAACTTTTATTTTACTTTGATTGTTTCACTTTTCTTTTGCACTAGTAAGTTTTATTTCAGGAAGATGGACGATCCGGATATTACAATGGAAGAATATGTTAGGTTTGAAGAGGAAAAAGCCTTAAGCAATAATCAGGTGTATAACTGGAAGAGAGCAAGATATGGTGCACAAGTCATTGAGACGAAAGAAATCACTATGGAAGAATACTTGATTTTAGCACAAGAAAAGTCAAGGAAAGAAAGAAACAAATTGCCATTTCAACACACTTGGTGTATGTCAAATGATGATGAAGAAGATTCATATACCGTGAAACCAATTCCGGCAATTGTTATTGATAGTACTTTTTTTCCGGAGATTGCACAAGATGATGTGTATACGGAACCTTACGTTGAAGAATATTCTGCAATCGTATTACCACCATTAGACAATCCTACGGATGAAGATGAAAAGTATTCTAATTTTGATTTCGAACCATTTGACGCAATTGTATATGATGACATATCTCAACCAGATTTTGACCCAACGAGGGATTTTGAAGAAATCTGGGATGACTTGTTTAAAAATGAAATTCGGGACGATGCTGAAATTGCAAGACCACTAGTTAAAGATGGAGATTCACAAGATGAATTGGAGTCACTTACAACACAAAGTGGTACAAATTTATTTAATATTATTAATCCCGTTACTAATAATCTTGCTAATTTTCCTAAACAGGTTGCAAAACAAAAGAATGATGAGGTCAAATTTATTACACTACCTATTGAAGCACATGAAGCACCTGTGATCAACCCGTTTTTGGTGGAGCTCGAGAAAGAATTTGGTGATGAGCTCTTAAACATTGCTATGATTGATGAAGATGATGATTTCGACCCTATGAAGGATATAGAGGAACTCGAACTTTTACTTGCTAAAGACCCTTTCTCATCGTCTGCGGAAGTCAAGGGACGCCTTACTACCAAAGAGACTAACCAAGAAGAAAGGAGACTCATTTTTCCTCAACATACTACTCTTTCAGATAAAGTGGTCAAGTCATCCAATTTATCAACCAAACCGGGTAAGAATAGGGAAGATGTACATATATTGCCAAGGTATGATCTTTATGCATTTCTTCCATCTTTAATAGCAAATTTACACTCTTTTCGTGTTTATTGCTACTATCACCCGCACTTGATCCCAAGTGGGGGGAACAACACCCTATTACACAGTAAATAAGGGTGGAGTCATGCTCGTGACTCGAACAAAAACAAGCGCTTCGTGGGAGGCAACCCATGCTTATCTTTTATTTTATTTTCTGATTTTTTATTGAGTCTGTCAGACCTGCAGAAGATACGGCGCATCTCAATCCTAAGATGCGACGCATCGCCTGCAATGGTCATATCTTATTTAATTTTCTGCATTTTTATTTTTGACTTTAAAACTTTCTGTCAGTATTTTAATGCGGCGCATCCCTGGTTAAGGATGCGACGCATCTTTTATTTTGATTCGTATTTATTCCAGGCTCGATACGGCGTATCTTCTTCCATAAGATACGGCGTATCGACTGACCTGATGATTTTCATTTTAATTTTTTTTAGTTTTATTTTTACTAACTACTAATGTATTATGCAAGTTTGAACCTTCTTAACTCAGGTGTGTTAAAGTCTAAATGGTATTATAGATTCCTGCATATTTTGTGGATACATCATCTATGAAGCTTAAACGTTCTAATCCACAAGAAAGTTGATTTTTGCTCTTATACGAATAATGGAGGATCATACCGAGCAAATCTCAGGGGAGTTTTTCTGTTCTAATTCTTTTATTTTCCAGTTTTTAATCTTTGATACAAACAACGAGGACGTTGTTTAACTTAAGTGGGGGGATTGGAGAATTAGAACACTTACTTGTCCTAAACTTTTGCAAAATATGCTTAAAATGCGCTTAATATATCAAAATTTAAAATTTTTAGCATGTTTTTGTTAAAGTCTAAATTACATAGATGCACACATAACATTATTTCCAAAAATTGTGAACTTTTAAAAATTCACAAATCTATGAGTGTGCCGGTGACTTGTAAACTTTAGAACTTGGCTTGTATACTATTCGAGACCACCATAATAAGTATTATCTTTATAATTGGAATGACTTGTCTAAATTGGTAAATTTATAGGATTACACCCAAATAGCCTTTATATGTTATGTGATATTAACTAACTACATTGGTTAGTTAACCCCCGTATAAACCCTTTGTTACTCTCACTTTTAGAGTAAGATACCCCTAGAAAAACACTCAGAGCCATTCCTTTCGTTTCTTACACCTTTGTTATAATGTTTCGTTACACCCTTACACCTTAGCCTACCCTATAGATTAAAATCCGTGGTTAATTGCTTTAGGCAAAGTGTGTTTCCTTACATTACCTGTGTTCGCGTGCGTAATTCATTATCTTTGGTTAGGTCGGGAAATTGCACAATGCAATTGGTATGAAAGTAAATATTGTATAACTTTGAGTTTATTTTTCGTGTGTTTACTACTTTCGCTATTACAGTTATTTCTTAAAGTACGAAGAGTATGAAAAATTATCCGAAAAAATAGTGATAGAAAAGTTGTGAAATTTTACACATATGTCAAAAAAAAAAAAAAAAAAAAAAAAAAAAAAAAAAAAAAAAAAAGGAAAAGTTGAAAGTTTGTTTTAACCAACTTATGTAAAGTTTTGTATTAAGTGGTCGATATCACCACTAGTTGTTATATATTATATTTATGGATTGAATGGGAGTTGGCCGTTATGGGAACGCCAACTAAGGTTATTCTTTGATTGAGATCTTGTTGAGTATAATTCGTGTCTACCTAAAGCGTGTGTTTCAAGTGTTAAAGCGTGAGTTATTCAATGATATGAGTCTTATTCATGGGATGGTTGGGAAAGTAATTTACCACACTTAGGATTTTAATTTATCTGTTTGGTTTATTTTTCATTCTACACCAATTTGTATCCCAAATATTATCCATACCCTACATCATTCTTTATCTAAACCTTTGATTTATTGAGATTAGGGATTTGAGCAATCTTAAGTATCGTAGTCGTGGATTCGGCTATGTATTTATGATTTTGTCGCCCTTTTTGATATAATATTATTGGTAAAGGTTACTTGGTCCTATCTTTAGCCTATTCGAGTTAAGGATTTGAGCAATTGCAAGTATCGTGGTCGTGGATTCGATCATGTATTTGTGATTTTGTCGCCTTTTCTGGAATATGAGATCGATAGAGATTAAAAAGAATGATTAACCCATAAGCCTCAAAACCCTTTTTACCGCTTTAGACTTGTTATTCCTTGGCTTTAGTGGGGGAGATGCGTATACTTGCCAAGCTTATGATAGAATATTCGTCATGACTGGACAGTTAAACGATTAGATTTGCTTTTATCAAAATATTTTATTTTATTTCTAATTCGTTAAGTGTTTGGTTGTGCAATTATGACAAAACGAATACATGCTTAAATATAAAAATAAATCCTAATATCTTTTAGGATACATTTTCATAAAATTTATTCTAAGGTTTACTTGGGGACAAGTAAAGTTCAAGTGGGGGGATATTTGATGAACTCAAATAAGTACATTTTATTATCATCATTTATCCTATTTATTTGACTTGTTTTATTATATTATATATGAGAATTGATATGTTAATGTTTACTTTTGTAATTCTCAGGTAAAAACAAGTATTATGTGAAACTTGACAATTTTGGACTAATTATGGAGCAAAACAAGCAAGATGTTAAGAGTCTACTGAAATGTACAAGATCAAGATCATTCTGCTCCAGATACGCCGCAACATACTTCTTACATACGGCGTATCACTATCAAGATTTCACAAGTTACAATCCAAGACAGCAAAGGACATGCGCCGCATAGAGAAATGGAGTTACGCCGCATCTTAAGGCGGTGTACGAATATTCCTGAATATATTAATCTTGGACCCCACGCGAAGTTAAGTCAATGCGCCGCATCTACTTATCCTATGCGCCGCATCTAACCCTCAGACAGAAACTATAAATACCCCAAGGCCAGACGAATTTCGAGATATATACTAGACTTTAGAGACCGAAGACAGAAGAACCCTAGGAGACGAATTCAGACGTATTAGCAGCACAAGACACACCCTGAACGAAGATACAAGAGCTGTAAGAAGGTCCTGCATGTATTCAATTCATTAAGTAGTTTTGTTTTATTGTATTAGTACACTTTAATTCATCAGGATTGATGGGCCGATTCCATGTGACTACGGAATATCATGGGCACCCCTTAAAATTGTTTTCCCATTAATTAAAGTTTATATGTTGATGTCTTTGGTGACTTTTATTAGTGCATTGATAACCTCTGTGTCTAGCTGAGCATTGCTTGGGTCGCCATGCCCCTTCCTCGCCTATTTATTCTATCGTTTCTAGGATAGTAGGATAGACATAAGTGATCATTAAGGGTTTACTCGCCGATAAGATTAGAGCCAACGAGAAAGGGTTAATTATATACACTTCATATAAAACTAGCAATAAAACAAGTGACAAGCTACTTAATTATTAGGACAGGTCTTCTTATTGTCTCAAGTATCTATCTATGTACGTGTGTGCTAATCGCTGATTCGTGCTCATTAGTTTAGTTTACTATTTAATCATAGCCAAACCGTGCCAGTCTCTCAGGCTGAACCCCCTTGCGTTAGATTAGGTTGTATAGCTAACTTAATATATTAAAATACTGATTAGATTAACTTGATAATACGTTCCACTCTTAGTGATCGACACTCTACTTACCATTATATTCATACTGACCGGGTACACTGCTCGTTAAAATTTGTGTTTTATTAATAAGTCGGCTAAATATAAATTTAAAACTTGAACAGGCATTAATACTGCTAAAACCACAACGACACATCACGCGCGCACTGATGATGCGAAAAGTGTACCGCTTTTAGGGGGTCATTTAAGCCCTAAATCATATTTATTTGATCAAATATTTCCCTAAATCGTTCCTTTTGTCATTTTAAGTACTTTGGAGAAGAAATCTGGAAAAGGAAACATTTTGGACATTTTTGGAGCATAAAAGTAAAGAAATCGACAAAGTCTCAAAATCGGCTGAAAAGTACCTTTGACGACGTCAGGTATTGCCCTGGACGGCGTCATGGCTTGGCAAGAAAAAGGTGGATATGAAAATTACTCATGATAAGCCAGAGAATTTTGCATGAAAAATCTGACGGCGTCACCCTTTGAAGTGATCAAGGTCGTCACGGCTTAATTTAAAGAGGGACGGCGTCAAGCCATAATCTGACGGCGTCAAGACTTGATAAGCCAGAACGGATTCTGGAGGTCTAAAGAGGGACGGCGTCAGGAAGGCCATCCGGGAACCCTAAAAGCGGCGAGGTGATGGCGTCAGAATCTACAACGTGACGCCGTCAGCCATTGATCTCTATATATAGTTTTGCAATTTTTTGTCATTTGTGGTGGAACTTTTGTGTGTAATTTTGGGAGGAAACCCTAAGACGATTTTAGCAGCTTTTTCAAGGCTTTTTGCCTTGAGATATTCCATGTTACATTGAAGATAAGTTATCAATTAATCATTCAATATGTCTATGTGTTGTTTGATTCTATCTTGTTCTTGTCTTTTGTTTAACATGCTAGGCTTGATTTATCTTGTGTTTGCTTAGATCTAATGAAACCTAGCTATTGATTATTGGTTATTAGTGTGTTATTAGTTGTATTGGATGATTGTTCATCTATGTTAGGCTTAAGAAAACTGGCTAACCTCCTATTTGGTAACTTGCTTGAACGTCTTAAGAAACATGAACCAATGCGTACTAAGGTTTTTATGGTTGTATTTAATGCATGAGCGAATTCTAGTGATCCCATGTTAGGAGCTTCCTAGCCGGCTCGACATAGGAGTGAAGTAGGAGCTTGTAGAGTTGGGGAAGTACGTACGCCACCCCACGATTGGTATTAAGGAATACACCCGTCATCCACGCAATTAATACACACTAATCAACCGGTAAAAGATAGTTAGGGAGTAGGGAAATCTAAGTAAACACATTTCTCTCCATATAAGTTTCACCACATTTTCATTTTCTGTCATTTTATTTTATTTGCATTCGTAGTAACTTGGGTTAGTTGACTAGCAACTAATTCCGCCCACTCTTTCAAACCCGAGATTTTACTTGCTTTCATAAAATTATAAAAACATAAAAAGAATCTTCTCTCACCCTTAGACCTATCAGAGTAGTTTTTCATACCTAACGAACACTATTCCCTGTGGAGAACGATCAATCCCCCGTACTTACCACTACACTATACTACATCGGTCAGGTACACTGCCTGGTGGGGTTGTAAGCCTCTTGAGATCCCTCGAGAGGTAAAACCTGTTGTAAGGTCGCAAAACCACGCATCAAGTTTTTGGCGCCGCTGCCGGGGAATAGTTATTGTTTAGGTTGAATTTTTATTTTATAGGTCTACTCACTAGATTCCTTTCTAGTGAGATTTTTATTTTATTTTTCTAGGTTTTCTTTAGTCTATCTTTTTTCTTCGTTTCTTTGTTCGTAACCATTACCATTCGACATCATGGAAGATGGTAATATCCTTGATCCCAACATACCACTACCACAACAACCACCACCACCTCCTAGAGCCCGTACCTTAGGAGACTACTCCCGTCCTAGCCACCATGGCTATCGAAACACCATTGAGCTTACTCAAGGAGCCAATGTCACTCCCTTGCGATCCGACACCATCCGGTTGGTGCAAAGCGGATGCGCATTCCATGGACTTCGTTCCGAAGATCCTAACCAACATCTCAAGGACTTTCTCAAAATTGTTGATTCCATAGACCTAGATGTTGCCACTCGAGAGACGACCCGACTGCGTCTCTTTCAATTCTCTCTGCGGGACCAAGCTAGTCAATGGCTAGAGCGTCTACCCGCAGGATCCATCACCTCTTGGGATGATCTCACCACTCGTTTCCTTGCTCAGTTTTTCCCACCGGGAAGAACTACCAAGCTAAGGAATGATATCTTGATGTTCCAACAACGTCAAGGCGAAACCCTCTACGAGGCATGGACTCGATTCAAGGACTTACTCCAAAAAGTCCCTCACCATGGCATAGAACTTTGGCTCCAAGTCCAAATCTTCTATGACCATATCAATCTCTCCACGAGGCAAACCATTGACCAATCGGCCGGTGGTAAGCTACGTGATCTAAGTGCAGAACAATCATGGGCTCTCCTAGAGGATCTTGCTCTTTATGACAACGAAAGTTGGAGTGATCCCCGTGATTTGAATAAAACGGTCAAGGCAATATCTTTGCCTTTGAACAATTCAAGCACTTCCGACCGTAGGATCATAGAACTTGAAGACCAAGTCAAGTTTCTCATGAAATCCTACGACGCTCCTAAACCTTCAAGCCAAGTGAACAAAATCACTTCTTCGTGTGAATTATGTAGTGGTCCCCACGACACTCGTGATTGCATGGAACTCCCCGAACAAGCTTTTGCGGACTACGCATCCTCGCGTACCGACGGAGCGGGAGACAAGTGGTACACTTTCAAACCCGAGCCAAACCCTTATAGTGATTCATACAACCCCTCATGGAAAAATCGCCCGAACCTTAGGTGGAAACAAAACCAAGACGCACAACAAACCAATTCTTCCAACCCACCTAATCGTTTCCAATCAAGCGGTTCCAACTCGAACCGTACTTTCAACAACAATCCTTCCGGCAATGGTAGTACCAATAACTTTGAAGGATTGATGTCTCAATTTATGGCATCTCAAGAAGCTCGTTTAGCCAAGTTTGAAGCCGATTTCAAACAAAAACAAAGCGAGATGACCGATAAGATTGACACTTTGTTGAAAGCCCTCAATGACCGAGAAATGGGAGCACTCCCTAGCAACACGGTCAAGAACCCGAAACTAAACGTCAACGCTATTTCATCGGTTTCGTCTCCTAGTTCTTGTCCACAATATTATTCGGTCAATTCCATGAGCACGTGTTTCAAACAAACCCAAGTTGTAGTTGAAACACCTCCCACTCAAAACCTTGACGAAGAATTCAAGGAGCTCCACCTTGAAAGTCCGGTTGTTGATGTGTTGGATGAGAAGAAGCTCAAATTAGGCGAAAAAGGGACCGCCTTCGTTCAAAACAAACTACCTAAGAAGTTAGATGATCCGGGCTTATTTGTTCTACCTTGCAAGATCGGTAATTCGGAGGCTTATGACACATTAGCCGATCTTGGATCAAGCCTTAACCTACTTCCGTTACCTCTCTACACCTCTTTAAAACCAGGGAAACTTGAAGAAACCGAGGTGATAATAGGCTTAGCGGATGGAAGTGTTGCTTACCCGGTTGGAGTAGTTAAGGACGTGTTAGTACACATTGGAAAACTAACCATTTTAGCCGATTTCCACGTCCTTGATATGGTTAGCGACCCTACATGCCCCTTGTTGATAGGTAGAGGATTTTTGGTGACCGCTAGTGCTATGATTGATTGTAAGGAATCTAAGATAGCGGTAGGAGAAGGAGATACTTGGTCAGTCTATGATGTGAAGAAACACGCCTATGATACTAGTGAGGAACCAACACCCCATTGGTTAGAATTAAATAGGAGACCATCTAGATATGGACCTTGGATCGATAGAGACTTCATAGGACCCCAACGCCCATTTTACCTAGAAGAGGACTTTGTGAACCGAACACATACGGTAGAGCAACTCTTAGCTAGGGATACCGAATTGGATCCGTTTGAAGACCCTCTAGTTTTTAGGAAGATGATTGATTTTCTAGGAGTTTTGCCAATTAACCTAGGAGTGAATAAGTGGACTCGTGAGGACGATGATCATAATTGAGATTGGGACAAACCACCCAAAGATGGAGATGGGTCATGGCATATTAAGATGACATTGTATGACCCGGATGGAGAGAAGTTTGAAAAGATATATTATACTAAGCGGACCAATAGGAAACTTCAATCCAAGCTTAACCCTAAAGACGTCCTCGATGACGAACTCACTTACATAGGGTAGAAGGACTTTGAGTCTAGCTACAAGACTCGTTAATAAAGAAAAGCGCTTCTTGAGAGGCAACCCAAGCTTTATTTGCTTTGTGTGTTTATTTATTTGTTTGTTTGATTTTATTTGCTTCCGTATGTATGTTTAATTTTATTATTATTAATTCATGTTCAAAAGTAAACTGTGAAAATGCTTTATGTTGTTTTTAACTTCGTCTTAACTACATATAAAGGTATTTTGCAAAAGTAAGTGTAAGGGAAATCCAAATCGGTTTATTAGAACAAATGAACATGAATCGTAATAATATTAAATGAACATACATATTAGTATTTGTTTGAGTCAAATGCTTGTATCGAGTCATGATGATGTTTTGCAGGATTTCCAGGAAGTAAGGTATAGGTTTTTCCAGAATTTTTCCGGAAACTTAACATGAGAATTCTGTCAGATCATTTCTGACGGCGTCAGGCTTTACAACCTGACGGCGTCAGGTTTAATTTTCTGAAAATTTTTGAAAGTTTTGTTTTCATAAAAAGTTTTTATTAAATCTATAACTTATAATCTCCAGGAATCTGCAAAATTATCATTCCACAAGCATTATATCCTTATATATAGAGTTTATCCCGCCGATGTTATGCAGGTTTTCGTGTTTGTTTTCTCAGGTTTAACAGGTTATTTTGGACAAGGAAATGTTTGTTGGATCAAGCTTATGGCGATGCATTAGTCATGGAGCTTCAACATTCTCTTGGAAGAAGATCTAACCATGTTGCCACATTATCCACCGAGCGAATCAGGGGAGTATTTGATTTCATTCTTTTACTTTTTTACTTTTACATTTGTTATTTGAACATTGGGGACAATTTTCATCTTAAGTGTAAGGGGGGGTAAAAGTACGATACTTTAGAGAATACAATTGCACTTGATTTTTGTTTGTTTGATGGTAGATGTGTAATAAAACTGAGATAAATACCTGTTGGGGCAATTTTAGTGCCAAATTTAAAATTTTTTACAACATTTAGGAGTGAAACTTTAGTTCTAATAAGCGTCTCACGGATAGGAGTTATATGACTAGCACAAAAACCGTACCACTAAAAAATTTTCCACCCCCAAATATGTGAGGTTCGCCCCTAGAATTGGTAGGAAAAGCATTTATGCTATGATGTGTGTACCGGTAGCACTTAGATTCTAGAACTTGCGTTAGGACCATTCCGAGGCCACAAGTGAGACTACATTTGTGTAGTTAGATTTACTACATGATAAGAGGCATTAGGATTAACCCATTGTTTTACACCTGTGTTTTTGTTATAATTACATTGGCTACATTGGTCAAGTAATTCTCCCACACCCTTTGCGTTGTACTCATTTTTAGTACACGATACCCCTAGTACACCCCTCAGAGCCTATCTTTTCGTTTCGACCTTTAAGCATTTTACTTAAAGGAAGAATTTGTTACACCCCACATAAATGTACACCCAAATCGCCTTAGCCTACCTTGTATGCACTCATTTTTAGTGCATTATTGTGACAACATTTGTTTAAACCCAAGTTAATTATCTAATTGATTACATGGTTGCTAAGTCGAGTCATATCCTTGTACATATTATTTTGGGACGATTGGGACTCATGGGTAAAGTACTAGTGTAATGGAGTAATGGGGAAGAACATCATTTATTACCCCCATATGTACGCTAAATATTTTAAAAGTACTCCAAGTTTTTCAATTATCTTAATTCGAGTCATTAGAATAGTTATTTGTAAAGTTATGTAAAAGTTCAAGTGTAAGGGGAATGCAATGCCCCTATGATGTATTATTTTGGATGGTAGGGCAAAAGTGTATGTAAAAAAAAAAAAAAAAAAAAAAAAAAAAAAAAAAAAAAAAAAAAAATGAGAAAAAGAAAAATAGAAAAAACATACGGACTACCATCCCGTTTCATTTTATGTTTGTTTTATGTTTTTGTTATTTTATTTTTAGCTTAAGATTGAGTCGAGTCTTGGCTTAGCAACATTGTATAGTACATGTAATTAATCAAGATATTTAACTCGCCACCAGTAAAATATCCTTTATCCAACAAAACCGTGTTTTCCTTTTCCCTACACCTAACGTTATAACCCATGTAAAAGCCCTCTTTGATAGTTTATCTTAGGTGCTTACGCCTAGTGGAGGAGGTTTTTGATCCTTTCCCAAGCCTATGGTAATCTATTTGCTATGACAGGTAGTGAGAGATAATATCCGTTTTCATTTATGAGATTTATTTTGATGACACTTGAGAGATGTGAGTATCTAAACACTACTTGTGAGGTGCTAGTATGTAATCTCCGTGCTTATTATGATTAAAGTGGAACGGCTATTTGTTGTAATTACTTTTATATTAGCGTTAAATGACCCCTAACTTGTATTTTGATTAGAATAAAAGCGCATTTGCTTGAGGACAAGCAAATCTCAAGTGTAAGGGAATTTGATGAAGCGAAAAGTGTACCGCTTTTAGGGGGTCATTTAAGCCCTAAATCGTATTTATTTGATCAAATATTGCCCTAAATCGTTCCTTTTGTCATTTTAGGTACTTTGGAGAAGAAATCTGGAAAAGGAAGCATTTTGGACGTTTTTGGAGCATAAAAGTGAAGAAATCGACAAAGTCTCAAAATCGGCTGAAAAGTACCTTTGACGGCGTCAGGTATTGCCCTGGACGGCGTCATGGCTTGGCAAGAAAAAGGTGGATATGAAAATTACTCATGATAAGCCAGAGAATTTTGCATGAAAAATCTGACGGCGTCACCCTTTGAAGTGATCAAGGTCGTCACGGCTTAATTTAAAGAGGGACGGCGTCAAGCCATAATCTGACGGCGTCAAGACTTGATAAGCCAGAACGGATTCTGGAGGTCTAAAGAGGGACGGCGTCAGGAAGGCCATCCGGGAACCCTAAAAGCGGCGAGGTGACGGCGTCAGAATCTACAACGTGACGCCGTCAGCCATTGATCTCTATATATAGTTTTGCAATTTTTTGTCATTTGTGGTGGAACTTTTGTGTGTAATTTTGGGAGGAAACCCTAAGACGATTTTAGCAGCTTTTTCAAGGCTTTTTGCCTTGAGATCTTCCATGTTACATTGAAGATAAGTTATCAATTAATCATTCAATATGTCTATGTGTTGTTTGATTCTATCTTGTTCTTGTCTTTTGTTTAACATGCTAGGCTAGATTTATCTTGTGTTTGCTTAGATCTAATGAAACCTAGCTATTGATTATTGGTTATTAGTGTGTTATTAGTTGTATTGGATGATTGTTCATCTATGTTAGGCTTAAGAAAACTGGCTAACCTCCTATTCGGTAACTTGCTTGAACGTCTTAAGAAACATGAACCAATGCGTACTAAGGTTTTTATGGTTGTATTTAATGCATGAGCGAATTCTAGTGATCCCATGTTAGGAGCTTCCTAGCCGGCTCGACATAGGAGTGAAGTAGGAGCTTGTAGAGTTGGGGAAGTACGTACGCCACCCCACGATTAGTATTAAGGAATACACCCGTCATCCACGCAATTAATACACACTAATCAACCGGTAAAAGATAGTTAGGGAGTAAGGAAATCTAAGTAAACACATTTCTCTCCATATAAGTTTCTGATTGCGTGGTTTTGTGACCTTACAACAGGTTTTACCTCTCGAGGGATCTCAAGAGGCTTACAACCCCACCAGGCAGTGTACCTGACTGATGTAGTATAGTGTAGTGGTAAGTACGGGGGATTGATCGTTCTCCACAGGGAATAGTGTTCGTTAGGTGTGAAAGGCTACTCTAATTAGGTCTAAAGGTTGAGGAAGATTCTTTTTATGTTTTTATATTTTTTTATGAAAGCAAGTAAAATCTCGGTTTTGAAGGAGTGGGCGGAATTAGTTGCTAGTCAACTAACCCAAAATTACTACGGATGCAAATAAAATAAAATAACAAAAATGAAAATGTGGTGAGAAACTTATGTGTAGAGAAATGTGTTTACTTAGATTTCCTTACTCCCTAACTATCTTTTACCGGTTAATTAGTGTGTATTAGTTGCGTGGATGACGGGTGTATTCCTTAATACCATTCGTGGGGTGGCGTACTTACTTCCCCAACTCTACAAGCTCCTACTTCACTCCTATGTCGAGCCGGCTAGGAAGCTCCTAACATGGGATCACTAGAATTCGCTTGTGCATTAAATACAACCATAAAAACCTTTAGTACGCGTTTGGTTCATGTTTCTTAAGACGTTCAAGCAAGTTACCGAATAGGAAGTTAGCCAGTTTTCTTAAGCCTAACATAGATAAACAATCATCCAATACAACTAACAACACACTAACAACCAATAATCAATAGCTAGGTTTCATTAGATCTAAGCAAACACAAGATAAATTTAGCCTAACATGTTAAACAAAAGACAAGAATAAGATAGAATCAAACAACACATAGACATATTGAATGATTAATTGATAACTTATCTTTCAATGAAACATGGAAGATCTCAAGGCAAAAAGCCTTGAAAAAGAAGCTGAATTCGTCCTAGGGTTTTATCCCAAAATTCCACACACTAAGCTCTCCCTTATGACAAAAAATTAGAAAACTATATATAGATTTTTGGATCTGACGGCGTCACCTTATGGAGTGTGACGCCGTCACCTCGCCGCTTTTAGGGTTCCCGGATGACCTTCTTGACGCCGTCCCTCTTTAGCTCTTCAAAAATCCATTCTGGCTTATCAAGGCTTGACGCCGTCTAACCATGAACGTGACGCCGTCCCCTTATGATTTAAGTCGTGACGCCCTCGATCAAGTTAAAGCGTGACGCCGTCAGAATTCACATGCTATTTTCACTGGCCCGTCATGAGTAAATTTCACGTCCAACTTTTCTTGCCAAAGCATGACGCCGTCCAGTATAAATTGTGACGCCGTCAAGAGTAACTTCTAGCCGATTTTTGAGACTTTGCCGTTTTCTTCACTTTAATGCTCCAAAAACGTCCAAAATGCCTCCTTTTCCAGATTTCTCCTCAAAAGTACCTAAAATGACAAAAGGAACGATTTAGGGCAATATTTGATCAAATAAATACGATTTAAGGCTTAAATGACCCCTTAAAAGCGGTACACTTTTCGCTTCATCAGTTTCACCACATTTTCATTTTCTGTCATTTTATTTTATTTGCATTCGTAGTAACTTGGGTTAGTTGACTAGCAACTAATTCCGCCCACTCTTTCAAACCCGAGATTTTACTTGCTTTCATAAAATTATAAAAACATAAAAAGAATCTTCTCTCACCCTTAGACCTATTAGAGTAGTTTTTCATACCTAACGAACACTATTCCCTGTGGAGAACGATCAATCCCCCGTACTTACCACTACACTATACTACATCGGTCAGGTACACTGCCTGGTGGGGTTGTAAGCCTCTTGAGATCCCTCGAGAGGTAAAACCTGTTGTAAGGTCGCAAAACCACGCATCACGCACCAAGTCTTTGGCGCCGCTACCGTGTATATAAAAGAATTAGAGCAATACACACGCACATCAATGAGCAGTTAAGGACTTAAGATTTTACTAACCCACTAAAAACTACTCAAACCTTCAAAACAACCTAATGGCTCCTACTAACTGCTCAAACAAGATAAGTTAAGCATGATCAAACTTAAGAAAAGTGCAAATGAACAGGGATCAACCAAATTGACCCATTTTGCCTTTTTAACCCAAACAGTCCTTTAAGGGTCTGATTTCGTGATTTTAAAAGGCAAATGCCAATTTTAATTATGATTGCTGGTTATTAATGATTCAATAACTTAGTTTAACTATAAAGAGCAACTTTTTAACAGGAAATAAGCACTAATTAAGCTAAAATAGTAATGTATAAGATAATGCAAAAAAAATGGAAATTGCTTACAACTGACTGAGGTTATGAAACAGTGAACTAATGATCATCCAACAAGCCTAGCTTGTTAATATTAACCAGAAACCCAATTAAACTTTTCCAGAATAGCTTATTTCACCAGAAGAGCTTATTTGATCCATGTTTGACTTTCGTTGACCTTTTTTCATCTTTTGAAATTAAAACAGCTTATTACTAATATAAACTTACAACAAGCTATGATAAGCTTGTATAAGCTTATAGCAAGGGAATTTAGGCTTTGTGATGATAACTTAACAGTACTTGAGCTTAATTCGATTTGAACAAAAACTTAAAATTTATCATAACTGAAATTTAATACAAAGTTGCTTGAATTTATAATACTTTGACTGAAATTAACTTGAATTAACAACTGAGAATTGGAAATTACAAAATATAATGACTGAGTAAATAAAAACGACTACTGATAATTAACTACTTGCTTTATCAGCTTACAAACGCTTCTATTTATACTAATAATATCTGGGAACATCTTGTCTTCAACCTCTGATCACTTCTGAGCCCTTGGATTGGTGTGAATCAATCTCAGCCCTTGAAATCCATTTTGGCGCCAAAATGGAGATAGTGGAAAAATCCCACTTGGTCTGGTAACTTGTGTTGGGGAAGAAGCATTAAATGCTTTTGGCTTGTTAGGTGAATTGTAGTAGGAGGAGGGGGTGAGATGATGGTGGTTTTGTCAGAGGACATGGTTTTGGAGGGCAAGTGGGGAAGGAGAAGGGTTTGACTGGGGTCAAACCTGGGTTTAGGTAAAAATGGGAGTGGGTTGGATCGGGTTCAATGGCTTGGGTTTTTATTTTATTTGGGCTTGGGCTTGGGCTGGGTTAAGATTAAGTGTGGGTTTAATATTTGGATTTAAGAGTTGGATTTAGTGAATTGGTTTTTAAGTTAAGGGACTAAAACTGCCATTTCTGAAATTCTAAGGACCAAATTTGTCATTTTTGCAAAATTACTTCCATGGGCCAATCTTGACAAGTTGACATTCTTGAGGGTTGACTTTGATAATTTGAGAAATATCCCGGTCCAAACTCATAAATTCCTTTCCCGGCATCGGCTTTTGATGATATTCCAATCTCGTGCTCGTTTTTGCCCTGGTTTCAATCCTTTTGTACCTGAAACACATAAAAACACAAACCAAGGATATCTGTAGTATAATTTGGTATATTTGGTTGTTTTCAGTATTTTTATGGTCTAAAATGGGTATAAAATGATGAGTATTTACACACTCATCATGTAGCAACCACCAAAAGTTAAAAATGCTCGACATTTTACTTTAAAGAATTAGTAGACATGAGACTCGTGACAGAAGCTGACGATCTCATGGGAATATTATGATACACATAAACAGAAATGCAAAAAAAATTATCAGTAAAAAAACTATTGGAATAGTATTCTATGTGCCTAGAGAACGTATATCATATTTTTTCGTCGAGACACTCCCCGCAATGAGAAAAAAAGGTGTAGTTTATATAGCCGCACCAGGTTGAATTCAAAACACACAAATGGTGACCCATTATGCAGAGAACCAAAAGTGAGAAAGTAGTAGTTACCTTGCATCTGAACCAAGACTTTTAAACTCAAACCACCACCCTTTTCCATTGCCCTCCCTGCTGCACCAAACAATTTTCTTGATGAAAATGGATTTATTCAAGTGAATTCACATTAATTAGAACATAAACACATACACTCAAGTGAGTTATGGTTACCTAAAAAAGCTCAAGACCACATTTACCTCGAAAGGCAGAACGATTGAGGCTGTTATTGACATACTGGGTGTAGTGATGACATCTGCGAGTGGTCATGATTGTAGTCGAAGGCTGCATTATTTAGGAAGGTTTTCAGCCTTCTCCCTCAACACTCGGATCTTCTGCTTACTGAGCAATCCACCTTATTGTCCCTGAATCTGTTGGTCTTTTGCACATTGGCACTACTGATCAACACTGCCAAGCTCGTAGCGGCGGCTACAAC
The DNA here is from genome assembly GCA_021014915.2 of Artemisia tridentata subsp. tridentata. Taxonomy (NCBI): domain Eukaryota; kingdom Viridiplantae; phylum Streptophyta; class Magnoliopsida; order Asterales; family Asteraceae; genus Artemisia; species Artemisia tridentata. The sequence continues at coordinate 178,497,677 of CP139507.1, forward strand.
TGCTGTGAATGCGAGTGCAAGAACTATTAGCTTTTCCATTGTGAGAAGATGATGTGTTTTGTGAATTGATTTGTGATTAATTAATATTTAAAAGAAAATCTAGTGAAATATTTTATTAAAGTAAAAGGAAGAACTGAAGGGATAACAAACTTACCATCAGACGGTGGGGACATTGTGACTAAATCGGCTGTCGAAAGACCTTGCATTGGTGAGCCTACAGAATTTACTTCACCAACACCGTCACACCCACCAACTGCGGGCAGCGTTGGCCTCAGTTACCACAGGGTACATACCTACAACACCATTCAAAACACAAATACACACACATTATAGCATACAGTGTTTACATTTTCCGACTCAAGTATAACACTAAAGCTGGACAACATTTGACTACCACGTTTATTCAGTTTCACGACACGACATCGATCATGTCATGTGTTACTTCGGCTCCAAAGCTTATTGTATTTCTTCCCTAATTTTGGTAGGCAACTTCGGCTACATAACATTGCGTACACTAAAGTCTGTTACAAAAAGGCTAACACCCAAACCGGTAAAAAAAAGTTATTCTAGAAAGAAAAAACGATGAATAAAATCATTTGCACAAAATACGTATTCAATCTTGCTCACCCGTGGGTAGCGTATGACTCACGTGCACACTTTTGCTGGAGGTCACCCCATGTTCGTCGTTGGTTACATTTTGTGTCTCAGGTACAAACGCGAGCCTCATAGATGTAAGACAATTAAAGAGAGCTCTTTTTACGTCACTGTGCCAATCATACGGTATCTCATTTTACGGGCTTCTTGACTGACACACCGTCAACATGTCAACAATTTCCAGAAAATTGTAGCATTACTATGGAGACCTCGTTCAATGGGTTAAGGCTACCGTTCTGTTAACTCACTTTCAGACAATGGTTTGTTTCTTTTATGATTCAGACACAAAGATGGACCTGCATAAGATTGTATGTTCTAAAGTCAAGTTTAAAAAAAATTCTATAAACCATATGAAAAAAATAATATGTCTACACAACAAAACATGAAGAAAAGCAGCCGCACCCTGTTGTTTTTCAGCACTCATCAACACATGGTGAAGTATGTGTTGGGAAAAAAATGCCATTTTTAACATGATCAGGCATGTGACCTGTTGATTACCGGTTCTGTAAAGAATCATCAACACCACGACGCACCAATACATCCTGGTAAACCATTCTCGCCTTAAATTGCAGGAAGAAGAAACCCTTCGGTTAGGCATAATTGGTTATGCAAAATCCTGGTAAGCCAATACATCCTACATAAGCATTATGTATATATACCAGGTTATGGAGTTGTATCTCATACTAAAGAAGTTATTAACATACACATGGAAGAAGGGACATGCAGTTCTTATTCAATTCTTTTATAATGTATTTGGTTACTACTTAGTGATACCTACCTAATTATATATGATGATCTCATTCCAGGATGGGGAAACCTGGCCTAAATACATCTTCTTAGCATTTTCTTCTGGGATCTGCAAATAAAAAGAATATATACATAAACAGATATTCTAAGAGCATACAAATATGTTTACCTGATGTAATATGTGAAGGCAACTCAAATTTTATTCATCGAAGAAACATGAACCCATAAACTTGAATATCCTTTTCTTTTAGACAATTCATCAAACACCTATGATTAAAAACACGATTACTCATACTAAACATTATTAATGTAAATATATAATTTAGTATCATGCTTGATATCAAAACAAACAATATGGGTTCTCGATTTTTTATACCTCTGAAACGACAATTATGGGCAACAATTATACCTCCGAAACGATTTGGGGTAATTAATTTTATCATACCTGCGAGGGGTTCGAAGGATTGGGCGAGAGAACTTGATTTCTTTTAATGTTTAATGAAACGATATTAGTTTAATTAGGGTTATATGGCAGATTTTAAGAGGAGGCGTTATTTGTTTAAATTCCCTCCCATAGCTTTCAGATATTTATCAACTTTGACTTGGAAACTAAATAACAAAAGTTGGATTGCTCCACTGGTTGAGATAATTGTTTATGCTTGGAGAGGATCCTATGTTCGAATCTTGCTACCGCAAGGGTTAATAGTTGCTTAGGTGGACAAAATGTGATGACATGGCTTTTAATGACAATTACATGGCAATGACGTGGACTTATGTGGCATTATCTACGTGTAACGCCTCCTGATATATATATATATATATATATATATATATATATATATATATATATATATATATATATATAGCGAAATTTTGGTGTTTTAGTGAATTGTAATATGTCGGGTTGTTTTTAAGTCGTGAACATAAAGTTTGAAATAGTCGAGAATTATTACTTGAACAATCGTGACACGACTTGTATATATAACCGAGTATACAACACACTCTTGTGTTGTGGAGTGGGCTGTGGCTCAACTTGAAATTAATACTACCAAGCTCGGATTGGGCTTGGCCTAGTAAGGAAAAGAAAAGAAACTTGGAGCAAGCCACTGGTGGGCTTCGGCCCAACCAACAACTAAGACCAGTAATCAGAAACAAAAGAAAACTGATCCAGTGCTACAATTGGAACAAAATACCAACACAAGGTTATTCTCTATTGTGCTAAGACTGTTCGAATGAAACCGTATATGCGGGACTCGATTACTTGCTTTCGACCTAGCGTACAAGTCACAACCAAAACACACCCGTATGTGTTTTATAACCGAGTGAAACAAGCACCCTTCATGGGTGTTATTTACCGAGACAACAAGCACCAAAACATGACTCTTGGAGTGGTTTTCCTCATAAACCACGGCACCCTTTGGGTGGTGGTCGAACCAAAAGAAAGGGGGAAATGAGCCACCTTTCGTGGTGAGCTCGTGTGGCCTCTCGACTCACATACAAACCGAGATACGCTCAACTCAAATTTTACTCAAATCAACCACTTAAACTTTCACTTAAACCGCAAAATAACCAACACAACACCAAGTGTATACACGACCAATTTCAAACCTAAACACGACTCAATCCTAATCCGAGAACGATGCTAACAGGACTCGAGCATAAGCCAAACACAAACACAATCATTACCGAGTACAAGCACAACACAACGATCAACACAAACACAAACAATAAGTCGAATACCAGTATATATCACTGACTAAAACTTAATTCGAGTATAAGCACAACACCAACAGAATTCGAGTATATCATGAACGCAAAAACCCAAGTATGAACACAAGCACAAACACAGTCGACACTTAATAAAATCCGACATATCCAGTTTTTAGTATTTAGACCAAATTTCCTTACACTTTTTAACTGTCTAAACCATTCGACCAAGCACACATAACAATCGAACACACTTCCGATATTCGAGCCAATATAGTTTTGTTTCCAGTTTTTAGGTTTTTCCACACCATGACATTAACACAAACAACATATTCGATTTGTACCATAAAGATGTAAATCAACAAGACATCACAACAACAATAAAAATGACGGATCGTGTATCTTAACAAATTTTATCAAATGATAGTTCAATTAACATAAAGAAAGAAAACACTCATTCGAATGAAAGAATCAAAAAAATTTAGAACCCTTACACATAATCAAGTCGGTTACAGAGGCTGAGGAGAAATCGAAAGTACTCAAATCCGATTCAAGCAAACCCACTTCCTCTTCCACAGAGATATTGCCCTTCACTAGATGGAGATTCGTGTTGATAGTTTTTGGGTGTGTGTGGGTTTGACATGAATTGTTTGAAGATTTAAAAGAAAATCAAGGGATGGTTTGACCCTCTCTTTCTTGATTACCAGAGGCTCCTATGGCCATAAAGGGGAGCCATAGTCCTCACCTTCGTCACCCCCTTGGATCGATGTGTTGACTCTCGGATTCGACAAGAGATGGCAGTTGCTCCCTTTTGGACATAAAGAAGAGGATAAAATAACCTGAACTTGTTTTATCTATGGCATCACCTTATTGTTTGTTTCGATCTGGGAAAGAGATAAGAGGATGACATTTGGAGAAGCAGGGGAGAAGTGGGGAAGAAGGGAGAGAGTGTGAAACATTTATATCTCTTTCTTTTTTTTCTTTTTTTATATAAAAATAATGTGAGTGGGATACGGTTGTATGTATAGATAAGGTAGGAATTTTGTTTTATGTGTGTATTAAGTGTACCCCGTGTCCCGTTGAACCCCGGTGTAACTTTAGATTTTTGAGTTGTCGTGAGCACGAAAAATATAACTCAGGAGTCGTTTTTATCAAACTGACATAGAGTAAAATTTTATTGACTCCGAAATGAATTTATAAAAGTAAACCTTTACTAATGTGGTGTCGGTACCGTGTGGTGTCATTTTTCAAGAAAACGAGATAACCTCTCGTTTTTGTTACGTTGGTGTCTGTAACTGTTAGGAAGTGAAAATTTCACCTTTTCTGATAAAATCATATTGTTTTGGTGAGTTACTATATGCTACAGCATGCGGGTTTATTTCCCGTAATCTTTATGTAAACACATAAATGCTTAATCTAACAGTTAGGTAATAATAGACTGACATTTATTATTAAAATATCAGTGGGAAAATTACCGTTTGTCACAGATACTCAATGAATAGCAAAGCTTTTAAAGTGTTCAATAGTAGGACCAGGAAAGTGGAAGAGAACTTGCATGTTAGGTTTAGTGAGAGTACACCTAATGTTGGAGGGAGTGGACCAAACTGGCTTTTTGATATTGATTCACTAACCAAGGCTATGAATTATGAGCCAGTTGTTGCAAGTACACAATCTAACAATTTTGCAGGTACAAAAGCAAGTGATGATGCAGGTCAAGCTGAAAAGTAGACAAGACCTGACAAAGATTATATTTTGCTGCCTATTTGGACTGCTGATCCACCCTTCTAAACCCAAGGGTCAAAGAGTTCACAAGAAGATGATCTTGCTGAAGATCCAAATGATGATAAAGAAGATGGTGTAAAATCTTCTAATGATGATAAAGAGGTTAATGAAGAAAAGTAGACTGATGAACAAGAAAAGGATGATGTATCAGATGATGTTAACACTAGCAGTACTAACTCTGTTAATACTGCTAAGTCAAGTGTTAATGCTGTCAATGAAGAAATTAACACTAGCAGTACTAATTTTGTTAATACTGCTAAGCCAAGTGTTAATGTTGCTGACAAGGAAGGCATATCTTTTGATGATGATGACTATCTAGATGATCCAGACATGCCTGAATTGGAAGAAATATGTAAAACCCGAAATTTCTGAACACGTAAAATACCCTCTAAGTTTGAACTTTAAGAACTTATGAAAATTCAATAAGTAGCATTATTTGAACTTAACCAAAGTTACCTAATGAGTTAAGTTAATATAAAACCTTACATTGTGAATAAAATGTACAAAATAAATGTTCCATTCCTAGACCACACTAGTCGATATTTTATGTACCATATATCTCCAAATTTTCGGCCAAGAATAAAGTAGAAGGATATGTATGAATCTTGATATCTTTGGGAGGTGCTAATCACAATTAAGGACCCTCCATAATTTAGGCAATCCTCTCCCTATTTCCTTGCTCCAAAAACCGTGTCCATCCCTGCTCCTAAACCACATCTCACGTTTCATTATAAGCCATATACCAATTTTTTTTTTCCATCTCACAAATAAAACCCTAAACAAAACCTACGCAACTTTGGCGGCTGCTACTCTTTTCCTTCCTGTCCAATTCAAAAACAAAGCAAAGAAGATAATAGTTCATACACTACTGTTTCATGTACAAAAGAATACAACGCTCACTTTTCCCTTGCTCCCATGCGTACGTTGGGAAAACAAAGAACACAACAAAAAAAAAAAATAATAAATAAAAACGATTTGCATCCGATCTGCTGTTCGGGACGCGACGTGATTGTAGTAGTTCGATCGACACATGCTCAGTTCTGGGTTCACGATAGGATTTGCTAGTTTGGGTTTCTGTTCGCGATCATGATCGAACATGTGCTTACGGTTTCGATCTGTCGTCCCTTTAGAGGTATATTTGGTCTATAGTTATTATGCATTACGTTAATATAACAACATATTTAGTACAATCTTTACTCCTAAAACCATGCGTACACGTACATATAATCCAATTTAAATGTGCATGAAATTATAAGAAATGGAATTGCAGGATTTTAATTAACGTGAGGGTCCTATATGGTGTATTTAATAGAAACAAATATAGTGTATCAAATGTGTGTGTATGCTATGGTTCATGCGAGTGTTTTGTTGGGTTTTTTCTCGCTAAGTCCTACATCGAGTGGGTGTGTGCGTTTGGATTTGTTCTCGCTGAATATGATATGGAAATAGAGGTTAGTGTTGTGACTCGTTAATTATGTGTGCGGGTGCATGTTTAGTGCGTGAGTGGTTGTCAGCAATGGGCTGGTCATGAGTAATGTTGCGAGATAGTTGTGTTTGTTAACTGTGTTTATGTGTATGTCGATTAAAAGGGGCTGCTTAAAAGGGTGTCAAGTGTATGTGTCTAAGTATGAAGTTAAGAGTTGTAAGCATAAGAAACATGGGCTGTCATAGGTATGTAATGGGGTCGAATAAAATGACTATGGTTGAGTCGAATGAGGTGTTTAAAAATACAAGTATGAGAATTTTTCATATAATATTATAATTTAAATATTGGACCCGGAACTTAAATAAAATGACATTTAAACCCTAAATTATTAAAAGTTGTTATAATAAAACCTAAACTACAATAATTATCATATAAAGTCTTGAAGTTATTAAATTGACATAATCAACTCTAAACCATTATAATTGTCATTTTGACCCTTAAATATTATTAACTGTCAATTTTAATCTTAAAGTATTAAATTACTATTTCGTGAAATTTCCTAAAAAAATAGAAAGTTACTAAAAATGGAAAGCCGAATAAAATGAGTAATCTGATTTAAAAATGAGTTATTATTAAGACGATCATGAATTCATGTAGATCCGCTGAAGAAGGAGTTGCTTCCAATCTTTATGTTTTCTGTTATGTTTGCACTTGCGGTCTAAGGTACAGATATTCTGAACCTTCTCACAGGTTTCTCATGATCTCTTTCATTTTCTTATCTGTCAGTTTCTGTAATGATGCCATTGCTATGATCCCTTTTACTTGAACCTTTCATATGATTCCCTTGTTTATAAGTCCCTGATTAGAACCTTGTTATAAGAATTTGATTATGAACCTTCCTGATATGGTATCTGATTCTGAGTTCCCTTGATAAACTGAACCCTGTTTTATTCCTTCGATACTTGACATGATTTGTTCTTCACCTTGTGACCTGAATATGCAAACCCCTGAATACCCTGAAGATTCGTTTTGATATTATAACTGAAATTGGAACTTTCCTTGATGATATAAAAATGTTTTTGAGAAAAGCTTTTGAATACGATGTCATACCAATTTTTGAATTGAAACTGCACTAAAGATTTTATGAAAATCTCTTTTAAGGACTATCTTTATAAAAAGGGTTTTACTAAACATCATTTATGGAAGTCACTGAAAGATTATTTTTAAATATAAGCTTAATATGAAACCTTTGAATTAAGATCTTTTCTATGAACCTAAACTTTCTGATATTGACCTTTCTGATATTGAATCTTTCTGGTACTAAACCCACTGATACTGAACCTTCTGATATTGGACCATCTGATATGAACTTTCTGATATAACTGAAATGGATATTGACCTATGAAACTAAACTGAATACTGAATACTGATACTTGACCACTGACCCACAGTTTGATACTACGAGCCATAACTAGTCATGAGGGTTTCATGACCATGTCATTGATGCACCGATGGCATGACTCTAGGGCAGGAGAGTGATGACCTGTTCCGTCCCTGACTGTATTTTATTTGGTGTGTTGGGAGGTTTATGGCCACCTGGGGCGTATGGATGCATCCTAGAACTGTTACTGTTACTGATTACTGATTACTGTATTACTGGTGACTGATGGTGTGTGCGATACACGTCTTTCACACTCTGGGAGCTAGCTACTCCACCCATTATTGAGGAATCCCCTCATATTTACTGATTACTGAGAGGTCTCCCCTCTACATGATTATACTGATTACTGTTACTGATTACTGATACTGGGCTCGTAGAGGATTACTGTTTCCGACACCTTGTACCCTTGTACTTCTCATTACTGTTACCTTTTCTTATGCCATAACTCTGATTGATTCGTATTTCAATTACTGTTCACTATTATTTATTACTGCTTTGTTACCGTTATATCTGTTCACTGAGCTCTCATAGCTCAGCCACATTTCTTTTCCTGCGGCAGGTTTTAGTAGGAAGCTGGGTATGAGCGGAGAGTACCTTTGGACTTAGAAGACTACACTGTGATAGTTATTTTGATATAGAGATGATTAGAAGAATTTAGATTTTCGGACTTAGTATTTATTCCTTTGTAAATTTTGTATTTCCCTGTAATTTCTTGTAACCTTTGTATTCCTTTGTATTATTGAAGATGTATGCTTGTGTATGTTTCTGATATGTCACCATTTTTGTGACATCTCTACCCTTGTCGGGTCGGGGTGTTACAAAATATATCCTGATACTGATGATGATGTACTTGGTGCAGAGGCTGACTTAACCAATATGGAAGATGTGGTACCTATCAGTCCTATTCCAACTACAAAAGTTCACAAGAATCATCCTAAGGAACAAATCATTAGAGAGCCAAACTCTGCTGTTCAAACAAGAAAAATGATAAAAGATTTGAAGGAACAATGTTTCTTTGCTTGATCCCTTCATCAAAGAAACAGTCACAAAGACCTTCAAAACTGTTTGTTTTCTTATTTTCTATCACAAATAGAACCCAAGAATGCTCATAAAGCATTACAAGATCCAATCTGGGTGAAAGCTATGCAAGAAGAGCGTTTACAATTTAAGCTACAAGAAGTTTGGACACTGGTAGATTTGCCTAATGGGAAGAGGGCAATTGGTACTAAGTGGGTTTTTAGATGCGAAAAGGACGAAAGAGGCATTGTGATCAGAAACAAGGCAAGGTTATTAGCTCAAGGATACACTCAAGAAGAAGGTATTGATTATGATGAAGTATTTGCTCCAGTTGCAAGAATTGAAGCTATAAGATTATTGTTAGCTTATGCTTCATACAAATACTTTTTAGTGTATCAAATGGATGTGAAAAGTGCTTTTCTATATGGGACTATTGAAAAAGAAGTTTATGTCTCACAACCACCTGGTTTTGAAGATCCTAATTTTCCTGACAAGGTTTACAAGGTGGAGAAGGCACTATATGGTTTACATCAAGCTCCCAGAGCTTGGTATGACACATTGTCAACATACTTTTTGAACAATGGTTTTAGTAGGGGGAAGATTGATAAAACTTTGTTTATCAAAAGGCACAAAGATGATATCTTGTTAGTTCAAGTTTATGTTGATGATATCATCTTTGGATCAACAAACAAGGATTTATGTGTTGAATTTGAAAAGCTAATGCATGAAAGATTTCAGATGAGTTTAATGGGTGAACGTACATTCTTCTTAGGGTTACAAGTTAAGCAAAAGGAGGATGGCATATTTATCAGTCAAGATAAGTATGTGACCGAAATTTTGAAGAAGTTTGGGTTTACTGATGTGAAGCCTGCAAAGACAACTATGGAAACATCCAAGCCCCTGCTCAAAGATGAATATGGTGAAGAAGTTGATGTTCATTTATATAGATCAATGATTGGCTCATTGATGTATCTTACAGCTTCAAGACCTGACATTATGCTTGCAGTGTGTGCATGTGCAAAATATCAAGTCACACCAAAAGTTTCACATCTTAATGCTGTGAAAAGAATTTTTAGATATTTGAAAGGTCAACCCAAATTAGGCCTTTGGTATCCAAAAGATTCACCTTTTGAATTGGTTGCATACACTAATAGTGACTATGTTGGAGCTAGCTTGGATAGAAAATCAACAACAGGAGGTTGTCAGTTTTTGGGGTGCAGGTTGATTTCATGGCAGTGCAAGAAACAAATTGTGGTTGCAAATTCCACAACTGAAGCTGAGTATGTGGCTACTTCAAGTTGCTGTGGACAAGTGTTCTAGATTCAAAATCAATTGTTGGATTGTGGGTATAATTTTATGCATACTAAAATATATATTGATAATAGCAGTACTATGTGCATTATTAAAAATCCTGTTTATCACTAAAAAATAAAACATATTGAGATAAGACATCATTTTATAAGAGATTGTTATGAAAAGAAGTTAATTCAAATTGTTAAAATCCATACTGATAATAATGTTGCAGATTTGCTCACAAAAGCTTTTGATGTGGGTAGGTTTCAATTTTTGGTTGTCAGTATTGGAATGATAAATCTTTGAAAATTCTTATATCTTTGTGTTTTTGTAAAGTTTTGAAAGGATTAGTACTGTTATTAGTTCAATAAATTGTTTCTGCTGCTAAGTATACTTAGTGTTGCTAGTGTACTTAAAACTGTCGTGTTAATGCTGCTAATTATACTTAGAACTGCTAGTTAATGTTGCTAGTTTTTCTGAACAACTGCTGAGTATAATTAGATGATGTAAAGTGTTATTGCTTGTGTTTTTCTTGGTTTTGGACTAACATTTGCAGGTTAAGCAAGCAATATGATTGGTATTGATTGTGTGTGAGAAGCAAAGTGATGATTTGTTTGCTGTGGTGCATCTGATTAATGATAGAATAGATTTGGGAATCTCTTGACAAAGGTTTACACCTAAGTTAGGAAGTTCTTTAAAGTCTTTTCTTGAAATCAATCTATTTTGAACATGAATTGATGGCATAGTTAGTCAGATTGTAACTGTACTAACTCACTCTTTACCATTTTATACTTTCATTAGTATAATGAGTTAGTCTAAGGACATCTGGTATTTGAGAACAATGAGCAAAAGTGAATCTAATGCATTTGTGTTAGAGGCAACACCTACCACGAGCTGGAAACCTGTCAAGAAGGCTCTTTTAATGAGTCTATCTGATCACAGGCAGTATTTATACTGGCATTAATGGTTCTCACACAACCAGAGGTTAAATCTAATCGAAAAAAAGATTAAGTGTCTTCCTTTACACTTAATCCCTTCAAAATATTTAAGTGTAGTATTATTTTTAAAGATATTAGGAAAGTACTACTGGGCAAATTGTTTTTGTTAAAAGTTAGTGCTGCTAAGTCTAACTTAGTACTGCTAGGTTTCTACTGCTAGGGTTGAGAGTGCAGGGTATGTTTGTGTAACTTTTTACTTAAAGGGTATAAATTCCCAATTGCGTCACACAATCAGTTTCACGCGCACATAATTCACTCTCATCCAAGCCCTAATTACGTTTTTATCGTCAAATCAAAAAACCCCCAAATCAAATCATCATGTCGCACCTAACTTTTACCGAACCACATAATAATGTTGCATTTTTAGAAAAGTCTAATGAGTCTATAGATTTTACTGAAATCATTGATTTCCTTAATGCAAGCTATATTAAGTTTGCTTTAACAGTAAAACCTACTATATATATTTCCAACATTATACAGTTTTGGTCGTCTGCTAAGGTCGAAACTCGTAATGGGGAAGTACAAATCCACACCCTTGTAGATGGGCAGAAGATACTCATTACTGAGGCATCTATTAGAAGAGATCTTCTTCTAGATGATGTTAAGGGAATTGAGAATCTTCCAAATACTACAATTTTTGAAAAACTTTCACTGATGGGATATGAGAGGAAAACTGATGCTTTAAAATTTTACAAAGGAAATTTCTCTCATCAGTGAAAATTCTTAATCCATACTGTCTTAGTGTGTCTAAGTCCAAAGACCACTGGTTGGAATGAATTTAGTAGTAATTTAGCATCTGCTATAATTTGTTTGGCTGAAAATGATCAAAGATTTAATTTTTCTAAATTAATTTTTGACAGTTTGGTTAAGAACTTGGATAGTTTTTCAAGTAAATATTTTATCTATCCAAGGTTTTTACAACTCTTTTTGGACAATCAATTTGTAAATAAGAAAAGTCATAAAAGATTTTATCCCACTCCTTTTCTTACTAAAAAGGTTTTTACTAATATAAGGAGAGATGGAAAGGATTTTTCAGGGAGATTGACACATTTGTTTCCATAAATGGTGGCACTAGCCCAAACTCAAATGGGATGAAGGTTCGGCAATCCTAGCTGTTACCCATCACACACCCACACTTTTGGCTACATCATCTCAACAATAACCTAAAAAGACCTATAAATGTAGGACTCACTCAAAAAACACTAAGCTACCTCAGGCTAGTGGTTCTACTCACAATGTTGCAAATGAGGCTGTCACTGGTGTGTGGAGAGTGACATGTTGGTAAGGGTTGCCACTACTGTGACTAGCTTAGAAGCAGCACAGGTCAGTGGTAACATAAATAAGACCCAAACCAAGACAACTTCTAATGAGTCAGGTCCTCATAGAACTGATTCAGGTGAAGGACCCAGTCACATGGAAAACATGGGGGGTTCAGATGCTCAACCTAAGGTTGATATTGAGCTTAATATTTCCAATGATCCATCTCTCGGGCTAGGTAACACAAGCCGAATTGGTGATGATAGAATTGAACTTCTTAATGAATTGATGGACACTTGTACCAAACTGTCTGCACAGGTTCTTGATCTACAAAACCTAGCTGTTTCTCAAGGAGGTGTAATCAAAGCTCAAGGTGGTGAATAAAGGCTTTGAAGAGAAGGGTTAGATATTTAGAAGGCATCAAGAGATCAAGAACTCCAAAGCTTAAAGGAGAACATACAGTGGGTACAACTCAAAAGGTTAGATCTTCTGAAGCTCAAAAGGATGCTCCCAAACAGGGGGAATGAAAGCAAAGCTTCAGGGGAGGCTAAGGATGCTGAGGGTGCTGGTGCAGAAAGTGAAGAAATGAATTTTGTGGTTGCTGACAATCAGAGGAAAGAAGTGGTGATTGATAGTTATGTGGCTAAGGTAGATAGTGCTGCTGGTCAAGATGTTACTGCTGCTAATGAGCAACTTACTACTACTAGTGCAAAAGATAGTGCTGCTACACGAAAAGTTACTACTGCTGATGAATTGGCTCATGTACTAACAGAACTGAAGACATCCAAGCCAATAACCAAAGGTGTTGTAATACAAGAACCATCTTCTAAACCAAAAGTTACACAATCAACTTCACAAGTCAAAGGCAAAGGGAAAGCAATACTTGTTGTAAGAGCCTGTGGAGAAACCACTTTCCAAAGAAAAGCAAATGAAACTTGATGTTGAGGTTGCAGAGAGGTTAGCATCTGATTTTGAAGAAGAGAATAGGAAAATTTTGGAAAAGAGAAGAATTACTGCTGAGAAGGATGCTAAAAATGCAGAATTGATTGCTGCATGGGATGAAGAAAGAGCTCAAGTTGATGCTGATTGGGAACTTGCTCAGAAACTTCAACAAGAAGGGAAAGATTAGTATTCAATTGATGAAAGAGCTAGGATGTTGAAAGAACTTATAGATGAAAGGAAAAAGTTCTATGCAGCACAAAGATTGGCAGCAAAGAAGAACAAGCCACCCATTAAAGCACAAAGAAGATCTTTCATGTGTGCATATCTCAAGAACATGGATAATTGGCAACAAAAGAAGTTATCTCAGTTTGATGATAGCAGAATTGAAGAGCTATAAAACATTTCCAAAAGAAAGATTGAAAGCTTTGTGAATACTAAAGTGATGAAGAGCACTGATGAAAGGAAAGAAGAAAGCACAAGTTATAAAAGAGCAGGTGACAAATTAGAAAAGAAGAGCAGTAAAAAGAAGAAATCTGAGCATAAGAAAGAGCAAGAGCAGATTGAGCAATTTGATGATGATGTAGAAAAGATGCAAGCTCACACAGAACTTTCATTAGTAACTAAAGAAGAAGCCATGGATGCAGAGCCTCTAAGTGTCAAACAACCAATTGTTGATTTCAAGTCAGGATTACATGGGAAGACAACATATTGGGATATCAAGAGATATGATGGTTCATATGTGAGATTTTTGAGCTTTCTACAAATGGTTCATCACTTTGACAGAGAAGATATGGTGACTTTATGGAGGCTGTACAAAGAAAGGTTTGGTTATGATAAACCAGAACAAATTTATGATAGAGTCATCTGGGATTATTTGAAAGTGATGTTTGAACCACATCATGAGGATGAAGTATGGAAAAGTCTAAGGCACAACACAGTTCTAGAATGGAAAATTTATCAGAGTTGTGGAGTTCATTATTTGGCTGCACATAGGCTAATAATCTACATGCTTGTAGAAAAGGACTATCTTTTACAATATCATAAGGATATTTTACATCAGATGCTATATGGGAAGAGAAGACTCCAACTCCAGTATCCTTATGGTGAAATGGCATATCAATTGCTCAAGAAGATGGAAAAGTATCTAGGACCCAAGGACAAGAAATAGAATTAATTGTTTGGAAGCATCCTCTTAGTGTTCGTTCAAGCTTAGATAGAAACTCGATGATTTTGGGAGAAAATATCAAGTTTAGGGGAGGATTGTTGGGTTTTAGAGCTGCTGCTGCTTGTTTGGTTAAGATTGCAGATGGAAAATGCTCTAAGTCATTGTTGCTACTAGTATTAAAGGTTACAAACTGCTTGTGTATTTTACTACTGCTATTGTTGTTGAAGATGTTCAAGAAAATATACCAAGTGGTTACTACTGCTAGACAACAAGTTACAACTACTAGTTCAGAGTTACAACTGCTTTCAGAGTTACAATTGCTGCTGAACTTGAATGAAAATACTCTAAGTGTTTAGTGCTGCTAGAAGTAAAAGTTAGTACTGCTAGTACAAACTTACTACTGCTGAAGAGTTTATGCTGCTAGAGTTAGAGATACAACTGCTAGAGTGTATAGTTAGTTTTGCTTATGAGATAAACATGTATAGTCGGTTAGATAAATATAGAAAAGATTCTTTTAAGATTTATCTTGTATAGCAAGAAATTGTAAGCCGAATAGGAGTCCTTAGTCTATAAAAGGAGGTCCTAGGGTATAGAGATAGATACGTGATTCTTTAGAAAACTTCAAGGTTGTAAACCCTAATACTGTTGAGTATTCGTATTATTAATAATAATATTGAAGTGATTTGTTTGATATTGATTGTTAAATTCTTCTTAAGATTAAAGTTTAGATTCCGCATAAACTTTAATATAATCAAAGATAGTTTCTACATAAGTTATATTAGATTTATTCAATATTACTTAACCTTTACAAGCTAAGGGATTCGATCAATTAGTCAACTAGGATCAACAATTTCATTACTCTTCTTGATGTTCATAGGGACTTGCCACTGATTGTACACCTCAATTACCATGTTAGATCTTTTAACTGTCAAGCATGCCATTTTGAACCTTATGTTATTGATGATGCCTCTCAGTACTTCTTTACAGTCTTTCTTCACATCACTAAACAGTCTCCTATTTCTTTCATTCCAAATGTAGTATACACATGCTGCAATGACTAGTCTTCTCATGACACTCATGATAGTTTTGTTGCAAGGCAATTTGACCACTTCATCTAGGATTTCTTTCCAACTATTAGGACAGTCTTCCTGTTTAATTCTTTTCTTCATATCCTTCCAAATTAAAGTAGAGTAGGGGCATTCAAATAAGAGATGCTCATAAGAGTCAGGGCATAATTCACATAATGGGCATTGAACCTACTTCCTTGGGTACCATTTAAGTAGTCTATCCTGAGTAGACAATCTACCTAAGATTGCTAGCCATACAAAGAAGGAGTGTTTGGGTGTGCAGTGAGAGAACCATACCACATTGCTCCAAGGCACAGTTTCAATGCATACCCTCCAATCCATCCAAGCTTTGTTGATAGAGAAGTTAACTTTGTCTCCTTTATTAGTTGCCCAATATGCTCTATCTTCATTGTCTTGCATCATGTATTGCTTAGCCTTATCTCTTAAAGATAGTAGTTGTTTCCACCCACAGCTTGAGTTACTATCAACTTGTACTTCCCATATACTCTTGCCTTTTAACCCGATAACATTGATCCATTTAACCCAAAGTGATTCCTTTTTACTAGCAATATTCCATAGATGCTTAAACATAAGCACCTCATTCCATTCACCCAAATCTTTGATTCCCAGCCCTCCTTCCTTCTTAGGTTTACAGACTTGTTTACAAGCCACTTTGGCTTTTCCTTTAGTCAGCTCCCCTTGGCACCATAAGAAACCCTAAAGCAATTTGTCAATGTCTTTCACAACTGATTTTGGAAGAAGGAATACAGAGGCCCAGTACACTTGCATAGAATTAAGGACTGATGCAATGAGCTACAATCTGCCTGCATAAGAAAGCATTTTATTTTTCCAATTGTTGACCTTTGATTTGACTTTGTCAATTAGGATTTTACAGTCATTGAATCCTATTTGTTTAGTGACTAAAGGGACCCCCAAGTAGGAAACAAGAAGCTTTCCCACTTTAAAAGGAAGGATAGATAGAATGTCATTCATATGCTGCTCTCCCACATTCCCAAAAAATACTGTGCTTTTACCAAGGTTGGGTTTCAGACCTGAGATAGCACTAAATTCTTCTAATACTCTTTTAATCACTTTAGCAGATTTTAGATCTCCATGACAAAGCACTAGCAGGTCATCTGCAAAGCATAGATGGGACAGTTTAAGTTGCTTACAACCCCAATGGTATTTGAACCCATTTTCAGAGTTAATGTGTTTAAACGAGAGCTGAGTAAAAATCTTCATCACAAGGGTGAATATATAAGGTGACATGGGGTCACCCTTCCTTAGCCCTCTCCCCCCCCCCCCTTGAAATATCCATGCCTTTCACCATTGATGCAGATGGTGAATGCAAATGATCTCACACACACCATTATCCATTTGATCATTTGAGCAGGGAATTCAAATAGGCCCAGAACATTCTCAAGGAAATCCCAGTTAACTGTGTCATATGCTTTCTGAATGTCTATCTTCATTGCCATTCTTTTAGGACCACTTTTCCAGTTGTACCCTCTCAGCAATTCTTGAGTGAGAAGAATATTGCTGAGACAATATTCTTCTCACTCAAGATGGGTATACAACTAAATTTTTCAAGAAACCTTGGGAACCAAAGTGATTAGGGTTGCATTGACTTCACCAAGGAGTTTACCACTATTGAAGAACTCTTTCACTGCCAAACATACATCATTGCCAATAGTAATCCATGCTTTCTTGAAAAATTTAGTTGTATACCCATCTGGACCTGGAGCTTTGTTATCATAGATGTCAAATAGAGCTTTTTTAACTTCTTTATCACTAACTGGAACCACCATCTCTCTAGCATCTTCTTGGGTCACTTTTGTAGGAATGTTGAAAGTGTTGGGATCAAAGGCTTGCACAAGAATACTCTTCCCAAGGAACTCTTGGAAATGTTTCACAAATTGTTCAGCAACACTATTTCCCTCCACTCTATCACCTTGTTCATTACAAATGACTTCAATTATGCTTCTATGAACTCTTCCCTTCACAACAGCATGAAAGAATTTACTGTTTCTATCTCCATCACTCATCCATTCAATTTTTGCTTACTGATATAGGAGTTTTTCTTCATCTTGGACTGCACTTTTGTACTCTTTAAGGATAGCTGCTTTCTGTTTCTTTAACTTTTGCATTATGGGGTTCTTGATCCACTTCCTTCTGAATAGCTTGCAGGTTTTCTCTCCAAATCTTAACATTCTCATGCAAATTCCCATTCTTCCAATTAAGTTGCTTCATGTGAAACTTCATAGCTTTCAGCTTCTTTACCAGTCTATACATACAACATCCTTCAATATTCTTGTCCTATTCCTTTCTCACAACTTCATTGAACTCAAGTTTATCAGCTATGTAGTTTGCAAATCTAAATGCTCTCTTCTTTTTAGTAAGGGTTTTAGGCATAATCATGACAGCTAGGCAGTGATCAGATGTAAGGTGTGGCAAGAAAACAACACTAGAATTAATAAATTTCTCCATGAAACTAAGGTTACTTAACACCCTATCAATCTTCTTTAAGATGCCATTACTTGGGTTAAGTCTGCTCTGAATCCAAGTAAAGTGTGTACCAGTACAATTCATGTCCTCAACCTCAATAGAATCCAAACACTCTTGAAATTCAATCATATTAGGTGTTTTGTTAGAGCCCCCTTCTGAATGATCTTCAATGTTAAGACTGACATTCCAATCTCCCATTAAGGCCCAAGGATCATCATTAACTATACTCTTATACCTTTGCAATATCTTCCACAATTCTCTCCTTTCTCTTCCTATATTAGCAGCATATACAAAATAGCAAAAGAAATTTAATTTGCAACTTACAGTCTCAATTTTGCATAGAATGGCTTAACTGCAGGAATGAATCAGCATCACATGAACATCATCAGGATTCCATCCAACAATTATCCAGCATCCCCTTTTACTTTCTTGAATATTGTTTATACATTGCCATCTTCCAAATACAAAGTCACTTACTCTATTAATCTGCTTAGGTTTAAGGTGAGTTTCTAATGTTTCACAGACACTTAACTTTTCCTCCATAATGAACTTTTTTACTTCTTTTTGCATATCTTTGTTACACATACCTCTGACATTCCATGATGCAACCTTTAACTCAGAATTCATGTTCAACATTGAAAACTATCTTTGAAATTGAGGTCCTTGGTAAGCAAATCATTTTCCATCCTATTCAATACATTCTCAGCCATATCCTTAGCTATTCCACTAGTTTCTTCATATACATCTTCAGCCTCCTGTGCCTTCCATATTACCTCCCATTGTTCATTAAAATACTTACTCATTTCCTTGGTCCATTTTTTAAGCTCTTCCTCACTTGGCTGTCTCTGGTAATTTACATACTTGTCAACAATTTCATTAGTATTCACACTGAGCCCTTCAATTACTTAATAATCATCCATAACCTCAAGCATAGAAAACTTATTAGCACTCCTTTTCAGATTTTCCATATTTTCCTTACCAATATTCCAACTTTTCTTTGGGCTTTAATTAGAACTGGTTGAAGGAGCAGTAAGGTTGTTCCCATTCTTCTCATTGGTATTAGTTTTATCACTTTTATTAGGCTCAGCCTTACTTTTTCCATCTTCTTTACTTTTGTCAACAGGTCTAAATTCAAATCTTGGCCTGCCCTTTTTCATTCCAAATCCTTTTTGCTGTTTATCTTTAGCTTGTTCAATTATGTTCTGATTCAGCATACCATTGCCCTCATTGGTTGTTCCATCACCCCTATTGTTCAGTTTTCCAGTGTTGTCCACTATGTTCACCTCCTTATTACTTCTTATACAGCTTGAAAAAGTGTGTCTAAACACTCCACATTCAATACAAACTTGTGGCTTCCATATGTATTCAACATCAACAAACCTAGAAAATTCCTCTTTTTTGTCCCCACTCCTATAACATACTTCAATAGTCTTCTTAAATTCTTTTACAGCATCAACCTCAATCAGTACTCTAGCATATCCCACTCTACTTGTTCCCTCATGACACATTTTTGCAGTTATTTTGTCCATTAGTAGAGGTTTACCCAAACTACTTGCAATTGCACTTATGCCCTTTGCAGTCCAAGCAATTAAGGGTATGTTGTACATTTTGATCCACAGTGGTAAGGTTTTCAGCTTACTTTTACCCAAATTCACACTGCTGTCCCATTTCTTGACAAATAGAGGTTTGTTACTTACCATCCATGGTCCACTTTCAACTACCTGATCCATACCTATTTCATCTTTAAATTTGAAGAGAAACCATTCACCCTGTGTGACAATATCAATAAGGCCAAACTTGCTCCACATTCTTCTTAAGTTGTACCTAATTTCAGCATATGGCATTTTGTACCCCACAAAGTGACCACACAGTGTAAATTTCCATTTCAAACTCCTTCAAGCACAAGTTCATCTTCAATGACAACCACCTCTCTACCTTCTCTTGCAACTAGGGGAACTAATTCCAATTTATTGTCCACATCATCATTACCAATTTTCACAGTATTAGCAAATGACAATGGAGTTTGACTAGTAGTAGTCTCAGAAGAATTACTCATACCTGACTCATTAACAATAATTTCCTTAACATTCTTACTTGTATCACTAGCAATACTAGTAGCACTTACCTCCCCTGCTTTCATGGATTTATCCAAACAACAGTTCTCATTGAGAGGAGGAAAATCAACATCATTAACTATTCCAACATCTTTTTCTGCTATCTCTTTTCCTTTGTTCCCATTATCATCAGTACTAACATCATTCTTACTATTCCCATTAACCTCTAAAGCCTCCTTGTCATTATTCTTATGCTTGCCCAAATCACATACAGTATCTTCAAACCTAACAAGGATTTTGGTTTGACATTTTGATGACCTACGCTTATTTGATTTATTAGACATGCTTATTCTCTTAGGAAGATAGTAACAAATCTAGTCCTTTACTACTAGAGCTTATTCTGCAACAAACTTTAAAAAATCAATTTTGGTGCCAAAAACTTAAATTGGGGGTTTTCTCAAAACTGGATAAAAATCTAATTGAAGCTCATCATTATGCTCGTAATGATAAGGCGAATCTCATGGTGTTCTCATAATTGAAAGTTGATAAGAAGTAAAATTTGGCGCCAAAACACCAAAATGATGGTTTTCTCAACTCTGGATGAAAATCAAATTAAAGCAGATCGTTGTGTTCGCAATGAAAAGACGAATCTATTGATCGTTACAGATTTGAAATTCGTTGAGAAAAGGAGAAGAAATTGATGATTTTGGTGATTATTGATTAGGTGGTTAATTTGGGAAAACGGTTATGGGAGAAAAAGAAGAGAGAGAATTGATCCTACTAACATAACTAAAGTAGTTTGTCGCAAATTCTTAATCTGACACATACTTATATAAACCACACATTGACAATTGAATATATAACATAGTGGCCACCAAAGTCACTTGTTGAACAATAAAAAAAAAAAAAAAAAAAAAAAAAAAAAAAAAAAAAAAAAAAAAAATCTCTGACACATTGAAACCATTTCTTGAAACATACTGAACTTGCAGTCGCCTGATCCAAAACTTGCAGTCACAAGCCCAATATCAGTACCAGTAGAATCAGACATCACATACATATTTGTAGTAGAACATTATCACAGAATTTTGATGCAGATACAATACGCACAGTAGCCGAAAATTTAACTGTAACATAAACTGATGTATAATAAAAAACTCACTATAGCCGAATGAATCTGTCGTAGAAATAAGGAACTCACTGTAACCGAATGTTTATAGGATCTCTTAACCAATGTTTCCAACCTATCGCTTTATATTTATTTGATCTTCGGGTAATCCACTCGTAGCTTTTTAATTGAATATCTTGAAAAAATCTTGTTAGTACTTGAAATCTTGTTGCCAAACACGCGTGCATTTCTTTCTTTCCATATAAAGTACCCGGTAGTCCATATAACCGCTTGCCAAACACGAGCTAAGAAGATAGGGACATTAACGTTTCCATTTGAAGAAAAGAATTCATGGTATACCAGACGGGTTTTGTAGACTGTTCAACATGTTTTATTTATAGCGATAACAAAATGTATTAATTTCTTCAAACCATTGTTGTAACCACATTGTGTTTTCCTTCAAACTGATCGTAGCCGCCTCTTTGGAGTTCCATTCGAATAAGAAACTTAATCCACCAACGTACTTGATATTCCCACTGCTTGGAAGGAACGTCGGGTCCGCAAAATCGATTTTTAATGAATATGGACGTGTGCTAGAGATTGGGAGGATGGACTTCGAATCGAAATTTCTTCTCCCTGTTAAATCCCTTATGCTCATTAGTAACATGACTGAAGTCAAGCAATCCCTATTTGTCATGTTAAATGGCAAGATTTACCCCACTAGAGTGTTCAAGGAAAGGTTCAACGTCGCTAGTATGTTACCTTCGTGCTCCTCGTCGGAAGGCGGTTCCACATTCGAGGAGGAATTTGTTGGCCCTACGATGGATATGGAGGATGGCGGGGATGATTTTTTCGGATAATATCCTGAGGGGGATGGGGATTACGAAAGGTCTAATGTTGCTTGCTCCCCATGCAATAATGTTGTCGTATCGATGCATGAGGCTTCCCAAGGATACAATTATTATCAATGTGAAGATACCAATGACCATTTTTCTCTTTCTACTAACGGGTCAAAAAAGGCTGAGAATGGATCCCACCCTAAATATATTTTTTCACCTGCTACTAGTGGGCTTCCTCCCCCCCCCCCACCACTGGACTCTCCATTGGGCCTTGATACTCAAGTTGAGGATTCTTTCAAGTCCACTTCCTCTTTGGATTCCTCTGGGCCGGTTGAGAGGGGTTTGGTGAATAACATAACAGTTAACCCACTACCTGATCTTAACACTTCTATTGGTCATCAACCAAGTACTGGTGGTAACTCAGAGGATAAGGAATTGGACGATCTCTTTTGCAGCTTCCAAAGGTTGACCAATGGTGATGGGTTAGGAGAGCAAGTTAAGGGAGATAAGAAGAATAAGGCGAGGCTTAAAAAGAAAAAGTTAGTGGTGGGTGGCTTTTCGCCCCCTATGGGTTTGTTATCTCAAAAGGACGGTGATTTCCCTGTTGATGAGGAGGCGGCCACTAAGTGTATCGGCAAGCAATTGGGGTATGATTTTAGAACTTTGTTTTCTAATTTGGATGCCTGAAGATCCTGTCAATCTTTGGGTTTTGGTTTCTTTGGTGTTTTGTTTTGTTTCCATGATTGGTATTTCCTTGAACATTAATGGCCTTGGTGGTGATAATAAAAAAGGGTGGAATAGAAATTTGATTGATGAATGGGGTCCTATATTTTTTGGGGTCCAAGAAACCAAGCTAGAGATAATCGACCATTTTTTGGCCCGCTCTCTTTGGCCCCGAAACTATATGGAGTTTGCTTTTTGTGGTTCAGTAGGTGCTTCAGGTGGTATTCTAACCTTATGGGATACGCGCGTGTTCGTTATGGAGCATTGCGTTAAGGAGCGTAATTTTCTAGGTGTCATCGGTTCTTGGGTTGGTGTGTCGAGTAAAATTGGGATGATAAATGTTCATGCTCCACAATCTAGTACCTCGAAGGAGGCATTGTGACGTTCTATTGAGTCCCTCATGATTTCGTCTAATATCATTTGGGTTGTGTTTGGTATTTTAACGTGGTTAGGAATCCTAATGAGAGAAATAGCTGCCTTTTTAACGTTTGTAAAGCTTGTGCTTTCAATGACTTTATTTCTCGAAATGATCTCTTTGATTTTCCCCTTGGTGGAAGACGGTTTACTCGCTTTGACAAAGACGGTTCAAAAGTAAGTAAGCTTGATAGATTCATGGTTTCGGCTAGTTTTTTTTTATATATTTGGAAGGATGCTAGTGTCAACGTGTTGAGTAGAACCTATTCGGACCATTGCCCCATCCTGCTTAAGGTGAAAGGAACGAATTTTGGGCCAAAGCCTTTTAAAATCTTTAATAAATGGTTTGGCGAGAATGGGTTTAATGAGTTGGTGTCTTCAACTTGGGCCTGCTCCCCGTCCAATGTTCGGCCTAATATCGGTCTTAAGAATAAGCTCAAAAGTTTGCGGCTTGCCATTAAGGTTTGGACCTCGAACCATATGGCTGAGCAAAATTTCACTAGGGATACTCTTAAAAATAACCTTCTGGATTGGGACAATAAAGCTGAAAATGGTCTCATTAACTCATTCGACATCCTTAAGAGGGAGGAATGGATGATGGAGTTAAATCAGTTCGAGCAACTTCGCAGGGACGATCTTAAACATAAGGCGCGATTGAGATGGGCGGTTGAGCGGGATGAAAATACGAGATTCTTTCATTCAACGCTCAATAAAAAATTCGCTTATTTCTCTATAAAAGGTATCCTTGTAAATGGGGTTTGGATGGAGTCGCCTGATGATATTAAAAAGGCTGCCTTTGGGCACTTTTCTTCTCGCTTTAAGGAAGTCGGTTTGTCTAGGCCTTCCTTTAGAAGTGGGTTGTTTCGTAAGTTATCCTTCACTGACACCTCTTTCTTGGACTCTAATTTCACATTTGATGAAGTCAAAAAGGCGGTATGGGACGGCGATGGGTCTAAAGCCCCGGGCCCAAACAGGTTTAATTTTGTTTTTATTAAAACTTTCTGGGATGTGATAAAAGACGATTTTTTGAAGTGTATTAAGATGTATGAATCCTCTAGTGGCCTCTGCAATGGGTGTAATCCCTCATTTATTGTTCTTATTCCAAAAAATAAAGTTCCCCTTGGTTTTTTAGATTACCGCCCGATTAGTCTCATTGGTTGTGTATACAAAGTGATCTCTAAGATGCATACCTCTCGGCTTGCTAAGGTCATAAGTTCGGTCATCGGGCCTAATCAATCAGCTTTCATCGAAGGGAGGCAAATCCTGGATGGTTGTCTCATTGCCAATGAAATCATTAGAATGGCGACTTTAGAAAAACATAAACTTTTACTTTTCAAGGTGGATTTTGAAAAGGCGTTTGATAGTGTTAATTGGGATTTCCTCATGAGCATTATGACCCAAATGGGATTCGGAGTTAAATGGAGGAACTGGATTTTCTCTTGTCTCTCGTCGGCTTCTATCTCGATTATGATTAATGGATCGCCCTCAAAAGAATTCAAAATGGAGCGGGGTCTTTGTCAAGGTGATCCACTTTCGCCTCTTCTTTTCCTGCTTATTGCTGAAGCTTTACAAATTTCTGTTATCGAAGCTTGCAATAAAGGCGTTTTCAACGAGGTTTCTCTTGCAGAAAGTAAGGTGAATGTGTCGCTTCTGCAATATGCAGACGATGCTCTCTTTTTTGGGGAATGGTCGAGAACGAATGTAAAAAACCTCATCGACATTTTAAAGTGTTTTGAAAAGGGTTCGGGCCTCAAAGTAAATATATCTAGAATTAGAGTCATTGGTTTTGGTGTTCCTTCCAATGAGGTTGAAGCTGTGGCAGCCTCGCTCGGTTGTACCCATGATTCACTTTCTTTTATTTACCTCGGTCTTCCGGTGGATAAGAGAATGCGTTACTGTGATGGTTGGAATGTTGTTATTGGGCATTTTAGAGACAAACTTTCATGTTGGAAAGCTAAATCCTTATCGATTGCTGGTAGGCTTACCCTCATTAAGTCTATACTCGGAAGTCTTCCCGTTTATTACCTCTCACTTTTCAAAGATCCCCAAAAAGTTATTAACATCCTTGAAACCATTAGATGCCATTTTTTTGGGTTTCAAGGAGTCTCATCGCGGGATATATTAGGTTAAGTGGAAAACTATCCTCCTTGACCCTATGTTTGGTGGCCTTGGAGTTGGTTGTCTCATGTCGAAGAATCTTGGTCTTTTGGGTAAATGGAAGTGGAGGTTTCTTATGGAGGATAAGGCCTTGTGGAATATGGTTATCAAGGAGTTTTACGGGGCTAACGGGGGGTTTAATTCGATGGTTAATCACAATGGGGCTGGAGGAATATGGCTTGATATCATCAGTGCCGTTAAAGGTACTGATTCTATTGATGCAGGTTTTAAGAACTCCTTTGTGCGGAAAATTGTTAGTGGCTCGAATACGCTGTTTTGGAAAGACCCTTGGTGCATTGATGGGGGTTGCCTCATGGAAGCTTTCCCAAGACTTTATGCCCTCGAGACTTACAAGGATTGCAATATAAAGGATGGTTGGAAAGTGACTAATGACGAGTGGGGTTGGAGCTGGTCTTGGCGTATTCCTCCACGTGGGAGAGCCAATAATGACCTCGAGACTCTCACCTCTTATGTTGGTAGCTTAAACCTTACTATTGAGGCCAGAGACGTTTGGAAGTGGACGTTGGATAGCTTAGGATCTTTCAAAGTTTGCATCCTCTCTCGTAGGATTCAAAATATTTTCCTTGCTAATCATATTGTCGGGTATCATCATCTTTGGTACTCCTGGATTCCTCGCAAGGTCAATATCTGTGTTTGGAGGGCCTACTTAAATAGATTGCCCAGCCGGGTCAATCTTGCATCTCGTGGAGTCATTTTGGAATCCTTGAACGGCCCTTTCTGTGATAATATCATCAAAGATTTGGATCATTGTGTTATCAGGTGCCCTGTCATTCTTCCCATTTGGAGAAAAGTTGGGAGTTGGTGGAATTTGGTGCCACCAGTGGTGTTCCCGTCCTTCGCAATTTCTGACATTGCTAGAGGTATTATTGACCCGTCTGGTAATTCGAAGATTGGAAAGATCCGGCAAGGCGTTTTTCAAATAGCTTTATGGGCGATATGGAAGTGGAGAAATAGGATTGTGAACGCTACTGTGGATACAATCTTGAAGATTAAAGAGGAAGACATTTTCTCGGCCATTCAAAGAATTTCTAGGACTTGGATCGCTGCCCGTTGTGCGTCTAATCAGGCTAACTGGGATGTTTGAATATCAAGACCGTATGAATTGTTTAGTTAATTCTGTTGTTTAGTCTTTTCTAATTGGTAGGCTTTGGGGTTTCGTGGCTTTGTACAGACCTTTGGTTCTTTGTTTCCCTCTTTTGTGAGGCTCTGTTATATAAATTTTCCAGCTTTTCAAATTTTATTATATATATATATATATATATATATATATATATATATATATATATATATATATATATATAATATATATATATATTTATCGTACAATTCTAATAAGAAGAAAGTAATGACTTCTTTAACAGATTCAGTACACAATTAAACCTGTTATCAAACGGGTGATATGCTCACTACTAAAAAAAAACATATAAATATACTCCATTTTATATAAATATAACACGATATACCCAAAAAGAGGATGAGAAATAGTTTGGTGGTATGCACAACCGAACCAATGCACAAAATGAAAGACCGCGCATGAGAGGGAAAGAAGGTAATGGATGTTACGCGTCGTAGGTGGCACCACCAGATGGTCGACCACCATTACAATGCCGAGTCTAAAGATTGAGCGAAGATCTTATTATGACTACCTTTTTAAGTATTTTGATATTTCCCTAAAATTGAGGGAAGAAGACAGTTCAAAAGAGTTGTTAATAATATCAACCATCGTCTATTAGTTGCAACAAAGAATATGTTAGACCCAAGTTGCCTTGAATTATGGTGGAGTCATTACTAAGGTAATCATGTTACACCAAAGTGGATTAATTAATTTTGGGTCCCATAACTATAAAGTAACCAATACAGTAATATACTCTCAACTAATTATGCAAAGAGAAAATTACCAAAAAGGTAGGAAAATCCAAGCTTGATCCACTATATAGTCATTTTCAATACCTTTTTCCCAAAATGGTCATGCTCGACTGCTCAACTGCTCGACTTCATTCAAATTTTGACACGTTTCATTCTTTTGGCTGCTCAACTGCTCGACTTTGACTGCTCAACTGCTCGACTCCACCCAATTTTTGACACATGTCATTCTTTTGTACTTTTTCTGGAAAAAAAATACAAAGGAGTGACACGTGTCAAAAATTGGGTGGAGTCGAGCAATTGAGCAGTCGAGCATGACCAAAATGGGAAAAGGATGCTAAAAGTGTCTACATAGTGGATCAAGCTTGGATTTTTCTACCTTTTTGGTAATTTTCTCTTATGCAAATCGGATATTAATATTATACACTAAACCAATCTTTTGATACCTTAGGGCCTGTTTGGTTTGTAAGTGGGTTTAGAATTGGATTTGTATTAGGGATTGGTTTGAAAGAAATAAAAATGATTTATAGTATTAATGTTGTTTATTTTGTAAAATGTAATTGGGAATAAATTTTGTATAATATTATTATATAATAAGTAGGGCCCGTTGTATATATTATAAAAATGAAAGATTCACATGCATGGGAAGATTGTAAGATTTTGGAAGTAAGATTGTCAGATTTTTTTTTATAGATGCGTGACACCCTCCAATTTGATAAGGAATGTGTATATGGTGTTTCTTTCATAGTTTGATTCACATAGATGCATACCGAACATAATTTTTTGTTGATCATTCTATTATTTGATTCTACACCCTCACACCAAACATGCCCTTAATCTTACCCTTTTTTTTTCCTTTAAGATCAATCTTTAATTTAAGAGAAATGATACGCTCACAAAAGCTTACAAAATAAAATCCACACACATATATTATAATATATACTAAAAACCATTTTTTGTGTAGGCAAGTATACTACACTTAAGAATGTTAATCTCAAACCCTATTGGCTCACAAATAATAAAAAAGTACAATGACACTAATATTAGTCTATGTGTGGATTTGCTATTGGTTGAAAGGAGGGTGTAGTTTTACTGTTCACTTCCACTTTGGATTAACTACACCCTAATAAGGTTTACCAGGTTTATTATATCTCTGTTTTACACCGCCTTCCACACCTTATATAATCTTCCACATACAACTTCATCTTTAAAAAAACACACACACACAGACACATCTATCTTCCACAAACAAAACCCACTGATAATTTATTAAATATCTCTTTTTCATATCTTTAGTTTGAAAATGAAGATGTGATTCGATCAAACCCACAAAGAAGGGACGATTTCTTAGATCCGATGAGAGGCAGAGATGGCGTAGTTGGCGACGGTGGTGTGGCAACGATTCCGGCAGTACACCCTATAAGGATTCAATCTAATCTGTAGGATTCCTTGGCATCTGAAGTAGGAATTCAGGAAGCTTAAAACAACTGTAAGAACATTCACGATTTTTTATGCTTTTATCTGTTTTTTTTTTTTTACCCAATTTGATGAGCTTATTAGCTTCTTGAAAAATTGATAAGCTTTATAAGACCATTTTTAATAGCTTATGCAGAGTTGTTATAAGGTTAGTGAATATTTAACAAGCACATTTAAATTTCCCAAAGTTTTTTGTCCCGGCGATGTTAGGTGCTAAAAATTCTTAATGACTTTTTATCTGTTTTGATTCAGGTGCACAGTATTGTTTTGGAATGCTTAGTAAGGCTGCTTTTAAGGGGTTTGGGATTACTTATTCTTATAACTACTTATAGGGGTTGTTTGCATATTTGATTAATTGGGTACGTGGCAACACAGGCAAACGGTTTAGCTGGGGTAAACAGGTCGGCCGAGTCAGGAGCATCAAGTAAGGTGTGTATGTCGAATTAGGTAGGTGAGTCAAGAGGGGTTCAGGTTGTAGAGCTTAGATGGGTTATTGACAAGTCACTTGATTATATTCTACGTACGCAAACCTCTATACGATTAGCCACATTATAACAGTGCATTATCAAAATTTTAAAACAATTCATGTGCAAAATAACACTACCTATTCTCCTTTGATATAAATTGGTTTTGCAAGTTTAACGTTTGCAATCTAAGTCTAAGGATATGCAAGTTTTAAGGTATACAAGCGTTAAGGTTTTGCAAGTTTTGAAATCTGCAAGTTTGTAAGGTTCTGCAACTTTTAATGTTTGCAAGTTATGATGGTTCTGTAAGTTTTGGCTGCAAATTAAGGTTGCTGCAATATAGCATCTTTTATGTTAGTGGGCTAGGATAGTTATTCAGTTTGTAGCAACTCGAGGTTCCCTGCCCTTTCACAGTGTCTGTCGCCTTCGTCTCATAAGACAACCAGCATAGGGTCCTTAGTTCAATCTCATACTCCTTTGATTCTTATTGATTTTATATAACTGCTTACAAATATCTTATTGGGATCGAACAAATTATATTATTTTTTTGTCGATAATCTTATTATAACATGGATTCCACAGCTTGGTAGAAATGTTTCGTGCATTTGAATTGAGATAGATAGTTTTGCGGGTGTTTGTGATTTCTTATTAAACTCCTTATCTGTTTTTATGTTATTTGGGTGAATAAAGTTGTTTTTGTAAGCAATCTCATACAGGTTTTTTGCCATTTGTTGCTCAAACAGATTGTGTAAAGGGTTTAACCCAGATGGAATAAGCCTTTTTGGTAGTGGCTACATAACTTAAAGAAAGAAACTTTCTGGCTACGAAGGCATTGGATCCTTGAACCATGTAAAGTGAAACAAGGGTGGTGAAACTGAACAAGCAGAAGCCCATCGTCAATTTTCAATGTTTATCAAAGTGTGTGGCTATTCAATTAATTGACACATATATGGTATCTTTATTTGAGGTAATAATGTCTTGATATGTTGTAGTCAACATCTTTTATTTCAAAATGTAGATTGCTATATGTGTAAATTTGTTAAGGACTCCAAAGTACTCCATGATATTTATGGCTTTTTTTGGTTTACGGGGTTTAAGTAACAACGACAGAGGCTACCGGAAAATATAAGGATGATGAAAAGTTGGATAGCATCAGAATTCACACATTTACATGGTACTACTTTTATACCTTTTGAAATAAAATTATTGAAATATTAGATAAAAATTGAGAAGGTGGAGACCGATATGATATAACAAGGAATATATAACTTATAGTAATGAACGTGTTATGAAAAAAAAGTGTCATCAGGAGGTAAATATGTGTCGTTAAACATACGACCTGTCCACATCATTTAAAGAGAAAAACAAATTTATTTCAAGCATGAAGGTTTCAGAATCATGCTCATTATAAGTGCGTAATAATTTATGAAATTTTTACATTAGTTAAAAGACAAAAAACATATGCCCTTTAACAGCAAGAGAAGAAGATGGAATCTACCGGTGTCTGGATCATGGAAAACAAGAAAAACCATGCTACAGGTACATGATATTCTAATTGAAGTTTGCAGAAAGTTAGATTAAAAAAAAAAAAAAAAAAAAAAAAAAAAAAAAAAAAAAAAAAAAAAAAAAAATGATGGTTTAACTTGGTTCATGATATGCAGGTATAATTTCAAAGGCTTTATCATAAACCCATCTGCAACCGCTTCGATCACTTTCTTTACCCCTGCAGCAGATGATGTGACCGGGTACTACAGTTAATTTCAATGCACAAAGCAAGAGATCCGCAAGAAATACCACCCGAGATCTTTGCAATTGAAGGTCAAAAGAATATTTTTCAAATCCATTTCAATCAAACAGCCAGAACAGTTGAATTTATTCTAGACCATGTTTTCAACAACAGAAACAGATACCAAGGAACAACCATAGCAATAGAAGCAAACCCAGGTACCAACTTTTGAGTTAATAGTTTCTCTTATTTAAAGATAACATCTACAAATGCAAATATTAAGTACTTTGTTTGTAAAAAATAGGAACACCACCAACAACCCTCGCACTAACAAATCAACAAGACCCAAACGAAAATACAGATGAACATATCTGATCAAGAACAGTTAAGAGAGCATTGTTCAAAGATGAACCACCACATCCAAGGAAGCAAAAAGGTGAGTTACGCAATTTTACTTAACATAAACAATAACTTTTATAATATCTTACAATCAAGTCACATAGGCTTCAGGCAAACATTACAACAAGACTCATAATAAAATTAAATACAGATACATAACTGCAAATATAGACACCAACATAAATGACACATCATAACCAACAACAATTTCCTTCGAGTCTAGCCACACAGTTAGAAATCCATCACATCCTTAAGCTTCTAAATAAAGATATCCTTATCACGAGCATTTAGCTCCAACTCGGCTGTCATTATACGCATCTGCATGACCTTTTGGTCATCTTTTGCCTGTACCTCTCTAAGGTATTCAGCCATTTTCTGGGCATAAATGTTTCCAACAATGTCTAGCTCTTGAATAAAAGTCGCCCTTTCACGAATTACCCCAACCAGTCTACCACAAAGCGCATTCATCTGTTGTGTCATTTGAATGTCTTCGATTGAAGATTGACGGAAATATAGAACTAACATCTCAGACCAATTGTTTGAATTAGCCTCGACTCTAAGCTGATCACACTTAGGCCGCCTAGACATTGTGTTTTCTTGCTTCTTTATGACAAGTTAGAAAATGAAATGTGAAAATAAATGTACACCATAACTTCCTTAAATAAAGAAACAAAACTCAAAAAGAAATTTGCATAGTTTTTTTTTTTGGACACATGCATATCATGAACCAAGGTAGCCTTATCTCCTTTAGCTTATTGCCATGATACAACTATTGAAATTTTTTTTGGAATAGACCATACATGCCAAAGATGCACAGCAACTTTATTTATATCCATTATAGACATTGAAAATGGTTACAGCTACTCTACTATTACTCCTTTCTATTCAACCATGCTACCATCCAAAAGAACCCAAAATTATTAACTTGCACCCTTTAAAAGTTGGCAGAAATAATGGACTCCCAATAGTTTATTTCATTATGCACTACTTAATAATTGTAGGTGCATAATATGGTCTGAACACGCACTATCGATTCCTACTTTGAACGGGTCACTGCAGCTACGGGGTAGAGATATATTAAATGCTTGCCTATGTATGGGTCACTACTGCTACTTGAATCAAAAATAAAAAAATAAGGTGTCGACAATGGAAATGCTATATATATATCAGATACATAGCCTTTCCAGAAAACTGAACCATGCTTTTGGAAAATGGACTTATAAAAAAATAATAATTAAAATGATTTGCCTTGATTTTACGGATCCACTTACTATGCACAATGGAAAGGCTATATATACATGTGAGTAGGACCGTTTCCCGTTATTGTTGAATACAAATTTCTTTTCCTAATTTTCCTTTAAAGATTACTTCCGCCTAGATTGATTGCTACTGTTTGATAGATATTGCAGCAAATAACTACAACACTGAGATAAAATGTTTTCCTAATAAGGGGACATTGCGGGTGCAGATGTACCGCAAGTTCACTACAAAAAAAACGCTTTCAGAGACTGAATTTATAGGGACTGATATATCAGTCGCTGATACATAGCATCAATAACTGAAACATCAGTTACTGATACTTTTAAGGACTGACATTTTATTGACTGATTGTGGTGACTAAAAATCAGTCCTTGATTCAGTGACCCCATATCTGAGACTAAATTTCAGTTACTAATATGCCTGTACGGGAAAAACATTGGAGGCAAATTTGTTAGTGATTGAATAAGGGTGACAATTCAGTCCCTAGTACATGTACATCATATCTAAGACTAAATTTCAGTTACAAATATATTTGTGCAACAAAAACTTTTGGCGGAAAATTTGTTAGTGACTGAATTATAGTCACAGTTCGGTCCCTAATACATGGAGATCATAGCTAAGACTAAGTTTCAGTTACAAATATGTCTACACAATAAAAAGGTTTGGAGGGAAATTTTTTAGTGACTGAATTTCAGTCACAGCTGCGTCCCTATTACATGGACATCATACCTAAGACTAAAATTCAGTTACAAATATGTTTGCGCAATAAAAAAAGTTTGGAGGGAAATTTGTTAGTGACTGAATTTGAATCACAACTCAGTCCCTAATACATGGACATCATAGCTAAGACTAAAATGAATAAAAATAGATTAAAACGGACTAAAACGTTTAAAAACGGACGAAAACTTATAAAAATGGACGAAAACATTTAAAATCAGACGAAAACGTATCAAAACGGACGAAAACGTAAAAAACGGACAAAACGTATAAAAATGGACGTAAACGTAAAAAACGGACTAAAACGGATGAAAACGTATAAAAAGGTTAAAATATAACAGACAAAAACTGATGAAAACATAAAAATACGGATGAAATCGTATACAAACGGACGAAAACGGATGAAAACATATAAAAACGTAAAAAAGGAACTAAAATGGATGAAAACGTATAAAAACGTAAAAAACAGACAAAAACGTATAAAAACGTAAAAAAGGGACGAAAATGTATAAAAACGGACGAAAACGTAAAAAACGGACGAAAACGTATAAAAACGGACAAAAACAGATAAAAACTGACAAAAACTGACGAAAATGGATTACGGACAGAATATACGGTTCTATATGTTGTAATGTACTACACTTGTTTTTAAGACCTACATATATTTGTATCGTTGTTAGTAATTGTAAGTTTGTATATAAACCTATTTACGGATTGCTATTTATGTGTAACACTTAGGGGTTCACGCACGAAACCTCGGTTTATACCCCCGTGACGTGGGAACTCGAGCAGAATTCAAGTTTCAGACGTTCATAACATCTTTAGCATTCACCGATGGCTTTCATTTTGAGTGTTGACAATTTAAGACGTGTAATCGGGATAATGATATCAATCAGTTGCTTCATCGAGCGTGACATCCTTTTAAAGAAACGACTATTACGTTCTTACCATATATAATAAGTTGTGGTGCCTATAGCAATCGTCAATCCACTATACTATACACACCGCTTCCATTCAAGATAATAACAAGAAAGTTGCATATAGGCATATAGCCAATCAACGCACTCTACTTTACACACCACGTGGACCATCGTATTGCCTTTACGGGTTCTCACACCCCTAAAGGTCTCCTTATAAATACTATACCATTTTCTCGAAATGGATCAAGCTAATCCCAAGCAACATATCCTGCCTTGGGAACTCCACATTCAAGCCTATTATCCTCTAGGGTAATTGACACAAAACAACTGAGTCGACTCGTGAGCGTTACCCCAACTCGTGACTCTTGTCACATTTTGGGGTCTTTACTGAACGTGGGAAACCGAACGGTCAACCAACCCAAACCCTCAATACATACCATACGTAATTGTTGAGTTTATCCATATTTACTTTCATCTATGTGTATGACTTGATTTTATCCATAGGATGAGCTTTGGATGTTAAGTAATTTTACATTGATATTCATATTTTTAGACGCCTCACGTATGAGTGATTAGGGATACACAAATGTCACTAATTGGATAAACGCTTGTTAGACTATTAGGTTAAAGTAGCTAGTTGTAAACACTAAATTAATAAATAGCTAGATGACAACTAGGATTAGTTTGTATCGCAAATGAATCTCAATGATTAGCTGAGAACTTAATGAGTGTAGATTAGTAAACCATTAACACCCTGTTCAAATCGGCAACTAATAGACGTACGAGTTATAATTGTATTATATTTAATCTTAAAATAAGTTACTTATGAATTGTTACAATATTTAACTTCAAAATAAAATTATTAAAAAATTATTACCTGTTATAATATCTGGCTAAACCCCGTGCGTTTATGAGTTCTAAAACTAGTTGGTTTATAAAATATATAAATTACATTCTATAATAATTTCCCTCTCTCATTTTCAGTTTTCCCGCTCTAAGTTTTCCCCAAAAGTCAAATTATCCCTCCATCCAAGTATCCAACTATTAGCAACCTCACATCTCACATCCACAAACTTATCATCTTCATTTCCTCTCACGATCTCTCTTTTGGTCTTCAAACAAACCAAATTTGCTTGACCGTCTCCATTATCGATCATTGCTAGTCACCACCCAAAGTCGTCAGTCACATCCTCACCAGTCAGCCACCAAACCATGGCGATTCATAATCATCACTCCCGATTTTATGTCATATATCCACAAATAAGGTATTGTAACGTGTTATATATTTAATTTAATCATTAATTTGAGGTCTTTATGTGTCAATTTCGTGTTTGGGTGATTTTTAGGAATTAGGGTTCATGTAAACCCGAATCTATATGAGTTTGAAACATGCTTTTTGATACAATTGGTGGAAACTGTTGGGATACTAGTTAAAGATGATAAAGGTTCTGTTCGACTTACAACTTGTGTCTCTTCACAGGTGATCTTTTCGTCACAAGATAACCATCTTTAGCTGTTATTCTTCTTCTTAGTTTATGAGATGTATCACTAATTTATTCTTCTGATTCTACAATTGACAAATTTTCCCAGTTTTTTTTTTTTTTTTTTTTTTTTTTTTTTTTTTTTTTTTTTTTTTATTCAGGTAGGGTGCCCGTTATGCTGCTCATTTTGTGCTACTGGCAAGGGAGGCTTTTCCAGAAACCTTAAAGGGCACGAGATCGTGGAGCAGGTTTTTGTAATAATATGAGACTAGTTAATAGTTATCGTTGATTTAGATAAGCAGAAAAATGCAATAAGTGTATTTTAATTTATTGTTTTATTGCTAGGTGTTGGCAATAGAGGAGGTGTTCAGCAACAGGGTTACAAATGTGGTATTCATGGGAATGGGTGAGCCGATGCTGAACTTGAAAGAAGTTCTTGCTGCCCATCGATGCTTAAACAAGGTTCATTTTGAAAATAGTCTAATTGCTTGTTTTTTGTTGTGTATATTCTTGTTTCACTTTTTGTGTTAATATTGTTTGTTATCTCATGTCTCTGTGTCCTCGTTGAACTTGAAGTATTATGTAAATATAGAGTATAGAAATCAAATTTTGCTAATCTTATATCATAAAAACTAATTGGTTTTAGCTAGGGTGTATTGTAAGTTAGTTGATCATTGCATCATCTTCCAGTGAAAATTAGCAAAGAGAAACATGTCATAATCACTCGGGTTAAAATGAAACAGGTTGGGCCGTCTTGTCCATTTTTTTAGTTTTAATTACAAAAACTATATTACCAAGTTAATAGTTCGTTATTTTTTCAAAAATAAAACCATTTTGGATCTTGTCAGCATTTTAATGCACATGGGGCAACTTTTGAGTTTTGACCTGTTCCTTTTAGCTATTTTTTTATATATACAGTGATTCACTAGTTTGATCCTTTACGACTAAAATGCAACTCAAATTAACCAGTTTTGAATTTGATACATATTGGTTTATAATTGCCACCTCTGCGGAACGTTATTGTGTAGAACTATCAACTTTTACATGTAGTATGTTGCATGGCATGCTTAAACATTTGCAACTAATTACTGGAACTATTGTGTGTGTGTTAAAGGCGTTAGGCCATAAGTTCATACTAACCATTTGAAAGCCTGTAGTGCCAACAACTGGTCTCTTTGTTTTTCATGATATACAAATAGGGCAAAGGATGATGACCAACCGGTTCGCACAGCCGACCTATGCCTCAAGGTAACTAGCGTTGTTGTTATCTATCTTCTTACGTGTATGTAAAGATGGGAATTGCTTTAGCCTTTGATTTGTTGTAACCTTTAGTTATTCATTTGGCACAGGTTTTGCTGAGGATGGAGGAATAGGTACCATGTAGCGGAACAACAGTGACCAAAGGCGTGTGGTGCAGCATTGAATGAGTGTATGTTGCAGTTACATTTCGTTTGTGAAGAGCGAGCAGCCATGTGATACATACGGAAACCATGCTCACCGCCAACTTTTAAAGCTTTTGTAAGCCCTTCTCTTGAACCAGTTTTCTCTCTATATTTTCATGTGTTCTAAGATGCTTCAGTCAGTCTGTTGTTTCATGAGGTTGCTTCAGTGGGTTGTGTCAGTGTGGTTGGTTCAATGGGTTTGTTTAGTGGGTTTTTTCAGTTGATGGGTTCAGGGGATACAAGGAGTAGGTTCAGTGGGTGGGTTTATTGTGTTTGTACAGCCAGTTGGTTCAGTTTATGGGTTTCATTGGTGAGTTTAGCGGGTAGGTACAACCGGAAGTATCAAGGGCAGCTAAATAAGCAAGTTGGGGTTGGTTAACGTTAACACATGTCACCTTTAATTGTAAAGTTGCTGCATTAAAAAAAAAAGTTAATTTTTTTAGTTTATTAATTGCGGAAGGGATTTACAGGTTGTGAGTGTCACTTGATCGATTGTCGTGGTTCTGTTGCTGTGTATCGGAAACACGGTCGGAAAACATGGAATTTTGCCAATTTCTCATTTTTTGGTGTTTTTAAGTCGTTATATGGTCGTTTGGTGCACTACATTCTAATATGAATTTGGAATTTTACATAATACACGGATTGTTGTAACAGGTGTTTTCAGGACACAAGGAAATGCTGGACAGTGGGCTGTGTGATGTTGTGGTTATTGCAACTCCAAACATGACCCATTATCAAATCTTGATGGATATTATCAACCACCCAAAGACTCATCACATACTGGTGGAGAAGCCTTTATGCACTACTGTGGAAGACTGCAGAAAGGTTAGTTATTCTCATAACATAAACCGTATTTCCATTTTGTGGGTTCCATTTTCATTAGTACGCCTACACAGTATAGACATTCGTTTTGTGTTTCATTTATATTATATATGAAGAAAAAAATCAGAAATGAGGCACACAAATGATTAATAAGCCTTAATTTTGCCTGTGATTCGGGTGATAGAGGCTGCTAAAAAGCGACCAGAAATGTTGGTACAAGTTGGACTTGAGTACAGATACATGCCTCCAGTGGCTAAGCTGATAGACATTGTTAATGGTGGAAGATTGGGGCATGTTAAGATGGTTTCAATTAGGGAACATCGGTTTCCATTTCTGGTTAAGGTAGTTATTCAAACTTATTACTTTATATGATTTGTGTTGGATTTTTATAATCATAAATGTTCTTGACTACTTGTGTCTTTTATACCAGTGAATATGTGAAATGACCAAATTGACACCATTTTGATCATGCTGTTATCTTATTTCAAACCTTTTGGGCTGTTGATTTTCAGGGTGAGGCCTTTGTTCCAGAGAATATTGTCCGTTATGGTCTGCGTATTGAAGGGAGAGATGGTGTCAGAACCATGAGAGCTGAAGATCGTCGAATCAAGTATGTTTCTTGATCTTTTATTGAAATGCAAATTGGAGGTGGCAAATGGGTGTGTCATGGGTAAAAGCGGGGGTTGGGTTGACCCGGACACACTTTGTGTCTAAAAAATCTTTTAACATCTTTTAATTCATACATGGGTTAGATATAATTGCAAAAATTAAATTATTTCAATAAGGGAAAAATGCAAAAAGGTTAACTACTATAGGCCAATGTTTACTTGGGCCTGCTTTGGGTGACTTTCGATAGTCAACCTGTTTCCTCTTAAGCTTTTTTTTATATGTACCTATTTGATCCGTTATTTTACAAAATATAACCGGAGTTTACCACTAATAAGTAAGTAGGTCGAACTCTCCACCTCTATATGAATTACAATCCCATTACACTTACCGATGATTTGCCATATGGGTAGGTTACTAATCACTATTTCGATATGATAGATATGACGGGCTGCACCATGGTTCAAGCTACTTGGAACACCTGAATTTTTTGGCAGCAGTCAAGGTCGACGTAATTATGAGAAATTGGCAAAATTCTTGAGCCAAAAATTTCCAGACTTCGAGAGCACAATAGACTCACCAAATACTACTGAAGGTGATGGTAACGGTGATAGTAACGATGATCCATTCACCGATAGTGATATATAGGACGTTCAAATTTATTTCTATTGAATTTGGTCTTATTTTTAAACATATTGAATTTTAACCTCTTGTTATTTGGATTGGTGATTATTATGCTTTAAATAAATATTGTTATTATTATTGTTTATGGTTTTGAGTTTTATATACTATTGTAAGGGGTCATGTATGCATTGTGAATGGGGACTGAATTAAATTGTATTTGCCACTAACTTTTAGTTTATAATAGAAATATAATGGAACGGCGCCATCATATTGGAGACTGATTTGAATGTTATTTTGTATCGATTAACATATATTTTGAAACTAATTTTCAGTCACTAGAAAAACAAATTAATGACTAATTCATCTTTTTTTTGTGACTAACAATTAGTCTTTAAATCCTTTCATCGGAGACTAATCAGTTTTTAAATCCTATTATTAGAGACTGATTTGGTACGGTAATCTACAAAACAACGAAACGCATTAGGAACTATAAACAATGTTTATGGACTAATTTTCAGTCCCTAAATCCATGTGTTAGTAACTGATCTAACATAGTATTGGCGACTGACTTTTCAGTCGCCGATAATATGCATTGGGGACTGAAATAACATGATACCAACCCATAGAAATAAGGACTGACTTTTTTATTTTGGAGACTGATCTCTGGTCCTCGTTGGTTCGATGCAACAAGGACTGAATTTCAGTTGATAACGTCACTTTCCGTAACTAAGCTGTTGTAACTGATTAGTGACTAGCAAAATCAGTCCTTGATAGACCATTCGTAACTGATCATAGTGTATCAGAGACTGATTTTTCAGTCTCTGAAAGCTTGTTTTTTTGTAGTGGTTGTTCAGAGCGATCAGGGTTGACGGTATTCGTATACTCCTCAGCTAACACACGATACAGAATCTGTCCATGTGGGACTGATTGATGTCATAATATCACACAATGAATCTGACCATGACAAAGGATTCCCTCTGGTATGAAACTATTAAGACTTTAATAAACTTAGTTTGACTTTTTTTTTAATTAAAAATGTTTTTATTTTTTTTTTTTTTTGGTGGAACTTGCAGATGCCTGAATTTTGGAGTCCGGATATGGCGTCGGCTGTTGGTAAAGTGGCGATTGCGTCCGCGGATTTGTAGCTAGCATTCTGCCATTGGTGTGGTGCATATTTTACGAGATGCAATAGGTAAGGCTTAAGTTGTTTTGATATGTTGGTGGATTCAATAGGGTATTAAAATCTATTATTAGTACAATGTTGGATCAAATGTAGATTAAATTATTATTGAAAGGTAATAAGGTTGAACGATCAATAATTGATGGGTTTTGTTAATCATGGTGTTTGGAATAGTGAATTATGGGATAATTGTGTTTTAAATTATTGTTTTTTATTTGATGGATTTTAGTATTTGATTATAAGATTTGCGGTTACTTTTTGTTTTGTGAGTTGGGTGATTGCTTTTGATAATTTGCATGTTAAAGATTAGATTTTTATTTGATTATTGAAGATGGGAATATGTTTTTTGCCTCTCTGATTGCTGCATCAGTGTTCAATTGACGTGAGGGTTTTCGGGTTTTTTTTTGTCAGGAAGATTATGATCGGGCCACAAAGGACCTAAGAAACTACTATATTTGCAACAAGGTCATATTCGGAAAACCAAAAGGTACCAACAACTTTTCAACTCATGTATAACAATACTTTTTAAATTGTCAAAATACATTGGTTTGTAGTTATGAGCTACATTCCTTAATTGGCGTTTGTGGTATACGCCTTTAGATTTGCTGATATATGTTCATTTTGTGGTGTTTTGTTTGTAGGGTAAACAAGATACAAACCAGGTTGTTCGCTCAAATAAATTTGATGTTGTAAATTAATGTGAGTTTACCCAAATAGTTGATGCCATTGAATGATTTGATTACTTAGTTACAAGTTACAACCAACAATATTAAACCTCCTTACCATTTACAGTCGAGTTGTTCCTCATTAGTATTGCTATGATTTAAACGTGTTTATACATTTCTCATAATTTTTAGTTTATTGAACCAATAAGGTTTTATATAAGTTGATAAGGTCGTACGGGATTGTGTTACTTCTATTTTGGGTCGTTTTAAGGGGATTTTGGGTGTTTGGATCAGCTAATTCTTAAAGGGTTTGTTCTGCTACTGAAGTGAAAATGGTGAACCGTCAGGAAAGGACTCAACCACAGTGATTATGTGATACATTTCATAGTTTTCATAGTTTTAAAAATCATGAGTTTGATAGTTTGAATCATATGCATATGGGAGCTTAGAAGACGTAGTATAGTGTGCCTAGAGATGCAGCTTTGACGTTTGAGGATGTCGTGAGCCTTGGTGGGTATATGGTCGCAAGATTTATCGTATTTGTGAGCAATAGACAGATTTTAGATTTGTCGCAAGATTTATCGTATTTGTGAGCAATAGATAGACGATGTAGGTAATCACGTATGACTTACGTATGTGTCCATATATCACGAAGACATAAGGTGTTTTTGGTATTGAAAACAAAAGTGGAATGGTGCTAATTTTTTCTGAATGTTTAGGAATCGTGATAATTTTGTTTAGGTTGACACTAATACTTTGATACCAAACTGACTTTAACATTCAAACTTTCCACTTGCCATTAGTCGATCTCGCTTTTTACAGATTTCTAATGTACCTACTAGACAGTTGAACTCAGATAAACATTTGGTGCATATACAGTCTGTCGCATACATCTATTTTTAATTACCTTGATACTAAACATGTTATGTAATTGTTGGTATAGGTGTATGAGAGGCAGATATTGCGTCACAATGGGAACAAACGTGAAGAACTCAATGGGACAAGAGACGCTGACTTCACAAACGGGATGAGCAAACATGTCTGCAAGCCATACATCGCGTTCAGGTAAGCCACATGCCTGCTGCGATTTTCTTCTGTTTTCTATTGTTTTGACTTGCAGCATTCCAATAATTGGTATTAAGTTTGTTATGTACTATTGATTATAGATGTGTCAGAAACAACGACGGACCAACAGACTGACTCCAAATGTGGCATCCCCAATGGGATCCCAGATGGAATTTCCAAAAAAAACGGAATCAAGTGGGTCTGTGACACAAGCCGGACACATACGTAAGTCATACGTGATTACCTACGTCTATCTTCTATTTTCCATTGGTTTCATATGTTACATCAACATATTAAACCTGTTATTTGACCTTGGTTGTCAATGTATCAGAAGCACAGGGTTCACCGCAAAAGAGAGCAAATGTGACTAGCCCAGTTGGATCACAAACGGCCGTTCCACGCAGAGGCATACCAAACCGGTCTGCAACAAAGGCCGCGCGCAGAGGTAATCCACATGCAATTACAATTGTTATTTTCCTTTCGTTTTTATCTCAGTTTTCAAACAATGTAGGCTGCCAATGCTTTGTTTATTTGTCATGAAGGGCCTCCGTTTGAGTATAAACCGTTCGGTCCCTACAATTGTGTGTGCAGAAACTGTCACGCGAGGTCTGTAGTATGAAATTTTTCGTTGTCGATTACTGCTGTTGAATATAGAATAAATAGTTCTTCTAATTTGACGGCTTTTAGGTGTCAAATAGTTGTTAACACTTAGTTTTCTGGCTTTCAGAAACGGCAGTCGGAAGAACCAGTAGAGAAGAACACGGTGAAAACTGAAACAGTTTCAACAACCATCCGGACCGTTATTTCAAGCCTTCGTGGATTTCATCGTAAGAATCTTTTTCTCTGTCCCCTAATAACTGCACTTATATACTAAACTGAATTCAACATTAGCGAAATTAATATTGATATAGGTTACTTTTATGCAGAATTTTACATTAGAAACTATTGTTGCTGATCAAATGATGGAGAGTAGTGAACCAGTGGATTTATCAAACCATCCATTTGTGACCATTCCTACACTTCAGTAAGGATTGTTTTTATTTGTGTGTGCGTGTTTTATAAGTGTTATAATTAGGTGGTTATGATTGGGTATATAGTGTTTGCACATCTCTTTCGTGTGCAACAGTAATTACCTTTTGCGACAAACACTATTGTAATATATTTTTAATTAAATTTTAGAATGTTTATAAATAGATGGGTTAAAATGACCACCTTTACATATGTAAAACCAATACACCATGATGTTACTGGTAATGTGCTTCATTACTCATTTTTGCAAGAAGAAAAGAGGAAAATAATTGCTTCATCTTTTGCTGATAAACCATGTCCTGGACCAAAGAACCCCCACTATTACTCTCACACATTAAGTTGAAACCATAGTTGGAAAATAATTGCTGATGTTATTCTTTTTTTATTGCAATTGAGTAGAAAATAACTACCTACAAACAGCGAGTCCACAAAGAAGAAGATCGCAGCGACCGCATTGATGGTCGTGGCTTCTTTCAACAATCATACATTTACTTTGTCTGTTGAATCCGAATCAATATCTTTTATAAATTTCTGTACAAAAGGCATATTGACTTTAAACGTTGTAGTTACATATGTATCAAGTGTTCACGCGACAACATGCGTACATCCAAATCATTGTTTGAAAAAACACGTCCGCCCCACATGTATACTAAAAAAACATTAACACAATTGTAATAAACACAAACGCGACCTCTCTTTTTTTTATAAATATGGCTGATGAGAAAGATAAAAGAAAAAAAAATATTATATAACATTAGTCTAACTGACTTGTCATGTGATTGTATGTACAAATTTTTGTAGACATATCATTTCTCTTAATTTAACTAAAAGACAATTAATCAGGTCCTAAAGATACCATTGACCGTGATTGATATTGGTGATTGCGTCGTAGCGCTATTGGTTGCTATTATCGTCAGCTTTAGATATTCTGAACGAAAATACGAACAAAGGAGCTTTTAGTAAGAACATTCTCAATGGTTAACTCTTTTCATGTCATTTTGATTTCTTAAATATGTTCAACATTTCATTAGCCTATTGCTCCAGTGCGTCAATCTTTTTTGACTCATCAAGATTGACCTTGACTGTTACCAGCGGGCTTTATGCAATCGATCGGATTATATAGATATCTCTTCAACAAAGCATAAGTCATCCAAAGGATCTCGGAGACCCACCGAAGCTCAAAAGATATGATCTTTCAGAAAATGGATTCCTATTCAAAGAGTGCATAACGATCGGTACATGAAATTTCAATGAATTTGAAAGAATTCGTTTTAAGAAGTATTCTCTATGAAACTTGTGAGGCGTCTATTTGATAAGCTAATGATCAATAAATCTTTGTTAAATAATTGCTCAAACGAAAATAACACTAAAAAAAAAAAAAAAAAAAATATATATATATATATATATATATATATATATATATATATATATATATATATATATATATATATATATATATATATATATAAAAATGCCTGTTTTCAAATCACTTTTAACTCAAACATTGACAATGATGTAAGAGCTAACAACATTTAGAAAAGTGACATTCTATTTGTTTTAGAATACAGTTTACATACATAAGCTTTGGAAAGCACTATTAAGTGGTTAAATTGGTAAGCCAATAAACCGCAATTTATATATCTTGTAATTGTCTTGATGTCTTCTATTGGCATCTAGCTCCTTGTTATATTGCTCAATAATATATTCTCAGAACTTGAAAATTTTCTTTCTGGTTAAA
The DNA here is from genome assembly GCA_021014915.2 of Artemisia tridentata subsp. tridentata. Taxonomy (NCBI): domain Eukaryota; kingdom Viridiplantae; phylum Streptophyta; class Magnoliopsida; order Asterales; family Asteraceae; genus Artemisia; species Artemisia tridentata. The sequence continues at coordinate 178,542,468 of CP139507.1, forward strand.
AACAAAATGTAGCAAATGCAATTAAATGAGATAGGTCCGGGTGTCTAAGAAGTCACGTTTTGTTGAATTTGTGCATTTAATTAATCAATCGTTATCCTTCTAGGATGTTAAAGATGCAAACTAAAATAGTTTATAACTTGGGTTTTTCTAACTTGTGCCCTAAAGGCATATCTTAAAGAGAGTCTCACAGTTTGAGTGTCACCCTTTTAATGGTCAGCAGCCACTGATTGATTCCCATTATTCTACAGTATCAGCCCCACAATCAATTACTGACAATTTAGAGGATGACACCCAAACTATGAGACCCTCTTTAATATGTGCCTCTAGGACACAAGTTATAAAAATCCATATAACTTTATATGGTTAACATTGTGGAATTAGTGATTTATATATTACATGGAATAAAATTGACATTATTCCAAAGACTAAAGGCTGGTGGCTAAAGTGTAACATTGTGGAATTAGTGTTTTATATATTACATGGAATAAAATTGACATTATTCCAAAGACTAAAGGCTGGTGGCTAAAGTGAGAAAGATGGAAGAGTTCAAGGGTGTCAAGTGAAAGTTTAGCAGCTATCTAAAGCCTTAACCATCTAACGTTTCATAACACTCTTACGCTTCTCTTTTTCGATCAAGGTTCTCTCCGTTTTTTCTTGTTCTTGTAATCATCTGATGACTAAATTCTTGAGTATTTTGACTGTTGTTGTTGTGAGAGATTGCATCCTTTAAAATGGGTCAATCTATATTTTTCTTTGTATATTTGGTTGCACCCGTTTGGCCGTTTGGGGACAATCTTCTGTTAGGATTCATTAATAGCAAGGGATGTGTTTAAGTGATTTTTGGTCTTCTTGTGATTGTTGATACCATTTTTATTAGGGGTGTCAATTCGAGTCGAGTTTGGGTTGGCGGGTCAAAAACTCAAACCTGAACTTGACCCATTTAAATCATCGGATCAGCTATGTCAACCCTAACATGTTTGCACATGACCCGAACCTGACTCATTTAACCCGTATATATACTTGGGTAGGCAGGTTAAATAGGTTACACGGGTTGAATAGGTTAAACGGGTTTCGGGTTGACCCATTTAACCCGTTTATATACAAAAGTTGGCACATTACACGAGTTAAACGGGTTTACGGGTCGACCCGTTTAACTCATTTAACCCGTATAATAAAATATACATAATTTTTTATTTAAGAAAAAAAATCTTAAACAGGTTGGCGGGTCAACCCGCATAATTTATTCCCTACTCGAACCTGACATGTTTAATAAACAGGTTACATGGGTCTACCCAAACCTGACCCGAAATCTATTCAGACTCAACCCAAACCTGTTAATTTTCATGTCGGTTTCAGATCGGATCAAAATTGCCACCCCTAATTTTTACATAGTTCCTTCATTAGAAATTGGGCCCAGTAGGCCTAAGCAGTCCATATCATCAAGTAAGCCACTTGGATAAAAATAATGAAGAAGCGTGTCTAGTAACAACTTACATTGATCATATGATTCTTAAGTCAACCAAACATAGTTCCAAATAAATGAATCAAATTATGGAAGTGAATTGTCTTGTAATTGTAGAAAGCAAAGGTAAAAGATAGCTTTGAGTTTATATTGAGCAAAGCTAAGACAAGGACATGTAATTTCGTTGGTGATGGGTTGGCGTATCTTTTCCACCTATGAAGCACAAGGTCCAGGGTTCGATCCTGGACACCCCATATCCACATCTGTTGAATAAGTTAGGTATGCTCCCACATTATGGATATGCAACCAATTGTGGGCTGGTTTGGTTTGCTGGATATCAACATTTTGCCACGTGATAAAACGAAGTTAAAAACTCTTACAACTAAATGGGTTAAACTAAAAAGGGCCTATGCAACATAGAGTCAGGACGCTATTAACCTAACTATAATCAATGACGTCGTTTGAGATTTAATTCTAACTGAATATTGAAGCAAGTTTGGTTGTCTACTCGTTCTCTTCAAAATTCTCACATGTTGGTTGCAACAATTTTTTTTTTTTTTTTTTTTTTTTTAACCTAGGTTCCGACTCGACATTGCGAGCAAACTAATCCCAGGGCGACTACCCTTTTAGATAGCCCGGAGTCATCGCAGGTGAACCTCCGTAGCCACATGGGGATTAATTTTCTTCCCAAGGTTTGAACCTGTGGCCTCCAGAGACTTTAACCACTTAGGAGACCAAATCCAAACCACTTGGTCACCCCGTGACCCATGTGGTTTGGTTGCAACAATTTTGATCGAGGCTACATGTGAAATGAATAGTGAGAGTTTAAATGGAGCAAGTTTGGCTGTCTACTTGTTCTCTTCAAAATTCTCACATGTTGGTTGCAACAATTTTGATTAAGGCTACATGTGAAATGAATAGTGAGAGTTTAAATGGAGCAAGTTGCAAGTATCATCCCAAGAGAAAGGACTAATAAAATGAGTAGTTATGAAGCAAAGGGGTCACGTGAGAAGATTTGGGACCATTTACAGCAATGAACACAAAAAAGAAGATTGATAAGACCAACTTGCATGTATCTCTGGTATTAAAGAACCATAATTAATTTGTTGACAATAAAGAGGATAGTTGGTTTACAACAATAAACATAACTCATTTTCCCAAAATATTCTAATAAAGTACGGAGTAAATATAGTTCATTTAATGCAAAATAAATTATAGGAAAAGGTCCAAGGATCGTCACAACTGTTTGATGCTGCAACATAACTAGGGGTGTTATCGGGTCGGGTTATCGGGTTATCGGGTCTGTCGGGTCGGGTTGAGTCGGGTTTGGATTTTTTAAAAACTCACCCGACACCCGACCCGATAAGGATTCGGGTTATCGGGTTCGGGTGGTAGTCGGGTCGGGTTATGTCGGGTCGGGTGATTCGGGTTATCGGGTGACCAGATAGTAAATGGTGCCACTGTGTTGTTGTGCACAAGGACATATCAGAAAGCTCAATATCAACTCCAAGCGTCTCAAACAACTCCATGCATGTTCGGATACGTCATCTGCATGCATATTCATATATCTCATTGAGTAACTAATGACATCATTTTTATGGTTAATTAGTTTAGTACTGTTTTCGTGGCCATTTTCTTATATCGATGGCCTTATGGTATATTGTCTAGAAAAGAAACTAGACACATTCTTAGAATGTAATGCAGCTTACAAAATAAAGTGAAAGGTAACTTTTTTTTAACAATTTACTGATACCTCATTCCATAGATTAAAATGTGACATTAATTAATTACTATTGTTAGTGGTGGGGATGATTATGAAATGGAAGTATGTGTGCGTGCAGATGGACCATGCCCAGTGTTGTTGTTTTCTTTACAAGTTGAAGAATAATATTTGTATTTTATATATAATCATCAAGTTGTTATATGTATGTATTGTAGTGCATTTGCTAGCAGATGGACCATGCCCAGCTAAACTATAGCCAGATGATGGGAATTGTCGGGTCTTATCGGGTTGACCCGATAACCCGATAATATTTTTTATTTAACCCGAACCCGACCTGATAACACTATCGGGTTATCGGGTTCGGGTCAAATCAACCCGACTAGATTTTTTGACCCGATTAGACCCGACCCGATCGGGTTCGGGTTCGGGTCGGGTTGACCCGACCCTACAGACACCCCTAGGATCGTCACAACTGTTTGATGCTGCAACATAACTATGCATGGTTACGGCAAGCTGCAAATGAGCCAATACATGTCAATTATATTCTATTAAGCGTGTATATGGATAAGGTTCCCGGTAGATAATCACAAATCAATTAGTTGTAATTAGCCTTGATTTATGGGTGATTGTCATTTACTCAAAATAGCTTTGTATGAAAACTATATGTACTCTATTGTTTTCTATGAAATACAGACAACAATTATCCATTCAATATATTCATGTCTTGTATCAAGTTGTGCTCACCTTTAGTTAAGGAACAAAGCTAGATTATGGTATTTAGCTTGGTGCATTTAGCTCGGACAAGCTAGGCCCTGATGAAATTAGTTATCTCATATTCACATGTAACAAGCTCGAATAACGTTTGCAAGAAAATATGAACTTACGAAGGTAATTATTAGCTAGGCTAAGATAAACTCATGATGCTATGTCAAAAGCCCAATCCTTTAAACTATGAGGCCGCATAAAGCCCATGAGCAGACAACAAAAAAGTCTCAATCGGTTAACTATTGAAAATACATCAATGTTATTTTGTAGCCCGAAGTATAAGCCCACTAACCATCAACACCATTTTGGGCCGCCATCAATACAGTACGGTTTACGACCATGAGTAAAAACTAGCCTTTAAAGAGTTAGGCATACTGAATTACACTTGGCTTCTTGTCTTCTTATATGCAGTCACAAACAGTTGAACATGTGCCTTCTCTCACTGATAGTTGCAAAACTTAATTAGAGTATCAATAGACCAAAGATGTCATTTTCGGATAATTAAGTCACTAATGACATTTTAAACAATCTAATAACAAAAGCGATAACAATCGTGTATGACTTGTAAACCATTCGCTCAAAATCAACGACTAACCTATTGATTTTAATAAGAAACAATGATTAATCTGAACTTAATTAGATTCAGTGAACCGATCAAAAGTTCACTATTTTACATTTTTACTTGGCATAAAAAGATATTCCTCTAACAATACATTTGTATTCTCTTAAACTAATTTGAGATTCTTCTCTTTTTCTTTTTAAACAAAGATGCCTATGAACGCATTAATTGACAAGCGTCAAAAATTTCTTCTAGACGTATCATACAATTAATTAATACTTTTATTTCTCAAACCTAATTAAAAAATAAGTTGGCCACTTGCTTTTGATACTTTAAATATGTTCATTAGATTAGTAGAATAGCAGGGTATTCGTGCATTGCTGTGGTGGCGGCTGTCCTGTAATAAAAAAATTCAACAAGCATTATTTTTTCATTTTATAGTCGCAAGCAGCTAAGATGGAGAACTTCATTACATCTATTGTCATATTTAAAAACTTAGTTCATAAGCATATAAAAATATGTAAAACTTATTTTTAATATAGGCAATCAACCAATTTTCGAAATTTTGAATCTGAAATAAGTTAACTGCGGATCCATTTGTAATGTGGTTAATTTTGGAAAATAATAGTTTTTAAAGTTGACTGTGTGATCAAATATAAGCATTTCATGTTTAAATGTTTGATCCATATATAGCCTATTGGATGAAGGGCATTTTAAAATTTTTACTATGACTAATTTTTCAACTTTCAGCATGTTGTAAATGCTTTATATGGTATTGTAAATGCTTTATGTGTAATCAAATATGAGCTATAATTTCTTTTTAAATTTTTTTATCCATATATAGCCTATTGACTGAAGGTCATTTTAGTATTTTTACTATGCTTAATTTTTCAACTTTCAATAATGTTGTAAACGATTTATATGATACTAGCACGTTACTTGTGCAATGCAGCGGTAAAGAAAGAAAATTATGTGTTTAATGGTTCACGACATTCTCTAAGGTGTAATAATCAAATAATGCATATGTTACTTGTTAAAAAAAAGTTTGTGATTTTACTTTTGTAAATCACAGTAAATAGAAAGTAATACAATATCTAATATTTTAGAAATATCATAATTACATATTATCTACTATGGTGATTTTTTTTGCAATTAGCTTACAAACTTTATTTTTATGAAGTATTAATTATTAATATGAATAAAAATATTATGAAAATTTGTAAAGTAATATAGTTTACACAAATAAAATGGAGCAATATTTCTTTTAACTTATACATTTTATTTTAATATTAGGAATTTACTTGCGCCGGAGTTTTCAAAAAATTTCAACATGAACAGTTTAAATGCTTTATCGGATATATAGATATAGATATGAAAGTATATAAAACTCAAGCATATATTAGATAAGGTTAAAATAAAAATGTATATATTTGTGAGAAGCGTAAAAAAGATTAAAAAATTAAAGTTCTTAAAAATTCCTAAAATATTTCAATGATAGGAGAAGTTGGTGGATAAAAAAGTTGTGAAGGAAAATTTTCAAAAAGTGTATTGTTTTAATGTAAAATAATTGTGAAAAAATAAATAAATAAATAAAAACGTTTGCGCATTACAATTTGTAAATTGACATTGTGCATTAAAGATTCGTTTATGCATCCAACAAATTCTAGAATTTGCATCAAAAGTTCATTGTGCATAACATATAAAAAATTAAAAACTCTATTCACAAATTTTTTATACATCAATATAATTTGTCTTAGAAAAAAAAACAAAATTTTTCGTGAAATTTTATTTTTTTTAAGCTTTTGTAACTTCTCATAGACTTTTGTCTTTTTATTTGATATTTTCCCCGTGATTAGTCCACGATCACTGATATCGAATGGTAGGCTCAGAATGTCAACATTTTTTTTTTCATTCTTATTGACTAGCAAACTACAAAGACTGTATCTTGAAGAAGAAAAATATTCAGTTGTTGATAAATTGAAAATGAAAATAAATTTTGAAAACAAGCTACATATATGTAAGCCATGACAAAAAGAAATTAACATTTTGCGTGTTTGCATCATCTCTTATTGAAAGAAACTATTATAATGTTGCTTATTATTCTCTAGTATCATTGTTTAGCGTATTATGTGGGCAACATCATAATATAATTAGTTACTTTATTTGATTCTTAATTAACTAGTAATATAAATAACATATCAACTTCTGAATCGTACTCTGTTGTTTTGAAAAAGTGAACATTGACTTGGTGTATGATAAAACCCGACACTCAAAAAATGATTCGATAAGTCAAAATACAGGAAAACTTCTCATGGTTCACAAGAATCAACAATTAAATATGCAATATTTGGTGGATTAAAACCCTACTCTTGGTCATGAAATATAGGGATATTTTTTTTAAGGATATGTGACAGATTGATGGAGTATCATTTCATGGACATACATTATTAAATCTCCAAAATTTAATCAAGTTGCTTCTGATTTCTCAAAAATGATTACATTATTATTATTATGATCTTGTATGAGGTTATAATTAGCTTATACTTTGAAAAAAATCTTGTAAATGAAAGATTCATCGTCTCTTAATTTTCATATAGTTTATTAAATAGAGTTAAAACAATATTAAATTTCTTCATATAATACACAAGCTTAAGATAAAATAACACAATTTTTTCTTACACTCCAAACTTGACGTTAGAATGTAAGAAAATACTCCCGGTCTCATCCAAGATATGGAGGTTTTTCTTCTCGTCCATTGATTGTTAATAGGCATGGAAGGTTTTAACCCAAGTATTAAATTGGATTAGGGTTTTTAAAGATCGTTGTAATTTGTTAGTGATTTTAACGTAATCAACTATTTTAAGTAATTTTGATTTATTAGAGATCAATTGGATTTCATATTATGTTCGGATACGAGTTAAGAATATGTGGAGTGCACACTAGTTTGAACTAACATGTTTCCGACTATGACAAAATGTGTGAGGGTCAAGGGGGGTCGCGCCCCCTTGTGGGGTCTTTAAGATAGTAAATAGATAATATTATTGATTGTGTTTTGTGTGATTACATAATGATATTTCATGTTATTTATAATAGAACATGACTTATAGAATACGCTACATAACCTAAACCTAATGGATCCTAAGCCTTTAGGCTTGAGCCTTAACCTATCTAACACTTCCCTGCAGTTGAACAAGAGGTTTCCAGACGTACCAACTGGATAGAATGTTGAAATCACATTCTTCTTCTCTTCATATTTTATTTTTCTCTTCTTTCTTGTTGTCCGTTTGCATGGAGATGGACTTGTATTTGGCGACATAATTGTATAATGCTTCGCTGTTTCCTCCATTTTTATGATGTTTGCTATATTTTTTTAAGTGATAGCTTGTGTTACCTTTAGGAGGGAGCGGCAATTTGGTGGTCGACTTTTGTTGTTAACAACAATGATCTTTAACAACGAAAACAATTTGATGAGAAAAAAGAATATGGTTGATTGAAGGCAACTCAACATATTTTTTGTGTTTTGACGGCTAAGGTTTAGGGTTTATGCATTAAATATGAAAAACAATTCCTAATTAAAAAATAAAGCGAAAATAATTGTGATTCCAAGTTCTTTAGTGACAATTTATGAAAATCTTCAATGAAGATTCACAAAAAAAAAATATAAAAATAAATACATAAATAAAAATGTGTTAACGATTGAATTTTCACCTTAGTATATATAATACGCATTTCAAATCGTTAACTACTTGCTGGGTTCTCATTACTGAAGTGCCGTTTAAAAAAACAAAAAACAATTATCATACTTGTTGGACACGCATATATAAAAGAAATACTAGTCAAAACAAAAACACGATTCATAATTTTATACAGTTTTGAATTAACATTCTTATCATAATTTCTTATGCGATTGAGAAATTACATGTCCAATAATGAATGTTTTAGCGAAAAAGACTTTTGATTGGAAAAAATATTCGATGGGGACATATTTGCCATCTAGAAGCGCTAAAATAGTTTAACGTATACACGCGGGTAAGTGCGTCTAAATTTAGCTTAATGCAAATAATGATGTAAGCATTTTGACTTGTTAATGGGGTAGAAGTCTACAAAGCTTGTTTTATTGTCTCAAAGTGTTTTAATTGATTCAAATAATTCAATAATGCTCTAAACGGGTTTGATAACCATTATAACTCACGGGCCGTTTGGTATATAGGTGGGTTTAGGATTATGGTTAAGATTTTGATTGGATTTGGATTGGTGATAATTTTAAGAGAGAAAAATTATATTTATTTAATAAATTTTATAATATAATATAATTAAATTTAAAATTATTTTTAAATATAAAATTAAGAGAGATAGACACAAAAGAATACGTGAGCACACTCCTAAATCAAACTTCACTGACCTCCTACCTTTTTTGGGAGTTAAATGTAAACTTCAAAAGCTCTAAGTAACTATATCAAATTAGATACCAGCAAATTTGTCAAACTTTTAAATTACCTAACCTTGTAAAATCAACAATTAAAAAATCTAAGACTAAAAAACTTAATATTGAAATAATACAAGAGACTACCTTGTAATTGGCTTCAATTGCAGCAGAAAGCATGTTCCAAGTTCACATAGATTGGGGCTTTCATGAACCCTAATTCTGAAAATCACCCAAACAAGAAATTGACTCATGACCACCTCAAATTGATGATTATTCAAGGATTTAACACATAAAGCACGTGATTTGTGAATATATAGACTTGATTTCGAGAGTAGCGATGGTGAATCGCCATGGTCTGTGGTGGGTGAGGATGCAACCGACGACCGACAAGGATCGATGGTGATAGTGATGGTGGTTATGGCAGCTAGGGCTCTGTGGTTGTTTGGTAAATTGATAGTGTTGTGATGGTAAGGTGTTTGATGAATTTGGTGAGGTGGTGTGTGAGGGTTTGCCAGAGAAGAAGTGAGTATTGGGGATGAGTGAATTGTAGTTTGAAATTTTGTGAAATGAAGGGCGGGTAGAAAGGAGCGGGTGGGTTTAATTTCATTTTTGGGGAAGTTTTATGTGATGTTTATACTTTTATTTATATACATGTCTACAAATTTCGAGATGTATACTAGTAGGGATGAAACTATCTAAGCCGTTTGTTAAAAACTCGAGATCGGATAAGTAAAAAGCTTAAACGACAAGTTTAAGAGAGCTCGAGCCAAAGTTGAGGCTAACTGATAATCGAGCTTTATATATAAAGATCATCTAGGCCCGCGAGTCTAAACGAGCCTTATAAATATGTATGTATATATAGCATGTATACGTATAACTATGTATAGTTGTATAAACGAGCTCTAGTCTGATGGGCTTAACAAGTCAAAGCCGAGCTCGAGCTACAAATATAAGGCTCGAGCCTCATAATTATAAATAAGTCGAGCTCGAGCTTTATCAAAATCGGACCTCCGCTCGACTCGTTCACACCCATGTATACGAGTACTTTTTACCGAATTAATTATGAGGAAAATTATGGTAATAGTGAAAATATTTGTTTCTATTCGTTTATGTTCGTTTATTTATTAAATAAACAAACATGAACAATATTTTACGTGTGTTTAGTTAATTTATTTGTTTTTGTTCGTATATCATATCTTTTAATCAAATACTTTTAAAATTGGTTTGTTTAAACAAAGTAATAATTATAAAGAAACAATACGCTGGTTCATCTAAAGCAACACTTAAACAAAGCAAATTGGTTTGGTTTGCATTCTCTTATATTGAAATATAGAAGTACACGAGATGTTATTGATTTACAAGACGTACATATAGAAGTTAATATTTATACGATGGTTCATCTAGCAGATGTCTACAAATACATTGTACGTAAGTGATGCGCGGGTGGTAAAGCATGCCTTACAACCTCCTATGCAGTGTAACTAACCGTTGTAGTGCAGTATAGGCAATCATACATATACAGTGTACCTAAGCGTTGTAGTGCAGTATAGGCAATCATACTGTTACATCCGTTTATATATTGTTCATGCGTATACACGTCCGTATACCTACATACAAAACATATATATACACAAAGAAGGTCGAAACGGGCATTCAAAACATACACGTGTAGATATCCACATATATACAATGATTTGTTACACATAAATGTTATACCTAAACCTACACATACACTTGTGATACTCGCATAAATAGTTACATTAATAAACAAACACATATAATATGAAACTACAAACACATATGAAGACATACTAAGTAATGTGAGAATATGTAAGCATACACAAACATAAAAACTATATTCTTTGTGCGAAATCCGTGGGTATTTACACACAAATTTCCCACGGATTTATCAAACCGGTAGGTAATCAGCGGGAAATTACCGATGACTTTCCCACAAACATGAGCGTTTTCTTTTTTTTTTTTTGCTATAGTTACACGTTCACGCATATACACGTCCGTATGACTACCTACAAAACATCTATATACACAAAGAAGGTCATAAACGGGCATACGGAACATATACGTGTAGATATCCACAGATATACAATGATTTGTTACACATAAATGTTATACCTAAACTTAGACATACACTTGTGATACTCGCATAAATAGTTACATTAATAAACAAACACATAAAATATGAAACTACAAACGTATATGAATACATAATAAGTAATGTGGGAGTGCGTAAGCATACACAAACATCAAAATGGTATTTTTGTGGGAAATTCGTAGGTATTTATACACATATTTCCCACGGATTTATCACATTCGTGGATAATCAGTGGGAAATTACCGACGACTTTCCCACGGGCACAATCGTTTTATTTTACCTTTTTTATATAGGTACACGTATACACGTCCGAATACCTACATACAAAACATCTAAGGATACAATGAAGGTCGTAAACCGACATACGAAACATATATGTGTAGATATTCATACATGTGAAATGGTTTGTTACATAAATAAATCATACCTAAACTTTTACATACACTTGTGATACTCGCATAAATAGTTACATTAATAAACAGACACATATAATATGAAACTAAAAACACACATGAAGACATACTCATTAATGTGAGAATGTGTAAGCATACACAAACATAAAAGCGATATTTTTGTGGGAAATCCGTGGGTATTTACACACATATTTCTCACGGATTTATCACATTGGTATTTACACACATAGACCGTATGAAATCTGTGAGTAGTGTAGCTAAAATTTTCCACGGATTTTTGGTCGTGGCTAATATGTGTGAAATCTACGACAAGTTTCCCATTGAAGTTTAATCAATACAAATAGTGTGAATATTGTCGCAAATCTGAGGGAAATTTGCAACGGATTTGCCACAAAAACTTGGTCAATAATTTAGTGTGTAAATAGTGGGAAATCCGTGGGAAAATTACGACATATTTCCCACGGAAATTTGGTCAATAATTTGGTGTGTAATTTGTGTGTATTCCGTGTGAAATTTCCCACATATTTTTTTTCGTGTGTAAAGTTTGTGGTAAAACCATTTTGTGTAGTAGTGGTTTTCGTTCTAGTTAATGCAATGGTCCAAGTTGTACAGCTCAAGATGTTGATGGTATTCATGTATCTTCATGGTTTTCACTTTTCACAATTGCTTTTACCTTGTTTAGTTTCTTCATGGTTTACACAAGTTCAATTCAGTAGATGCCCATGCTATCTTGGGTTGATACTTATAGGTTTTATCAACAATTTTTTGTGTTGTATACATTTTATATAGGTGAGTGAAAGAAGTGAAAGTGAGTTAATACGTGTGATTCCACTAATATCTTTTTGAGAAATTGCGGAAGGTGAATGTTATTATTGAAAGTGATAAAGTGAAATGAACGTTACAAAGAGTATTTAAACTACATTTGGAGCCTATTCTGTTCTAACTAACTAAGAATGAAAAATGACAAGTTTAGTCCTTATACTTTCTGGACTTGTACAATTAGTAACTAACTACATATAAGTCTTCATCATCCCCTCAAGTTGGAGGCTCTGCAAGATCCAACTTGTCCACAAGAAAAGAGTGTTGAACCTTTCTTAGGGCTTTAGTCATCAAATCTGCCAACTGTAAGTGAGTGAGGATGTATGCAGTTTGCAAAAATCCATTTTGTACTTTATCTCTTGTAAAATGGCAATCAATATCCATATGCTTTGTTCTGTCATGGAAGCATGGATTTGCTGCTATTTGCTGAGCAAACTTGTTATCACAAAAAAGTATGACTAGGAAGACAACTGGTATATGCAAATCCTTGAGTAAGTAGCTTAGCCATAGAAGCTCACAAGTAGTGGATGCCATACTTCTGTATTCTGCCTCAGTGGAGGACCTTGACACTGTGGCTTGCTTTTTGGTTTTCCATGATACAAGAGCATGACCCAGAAATATACAATACCCAGTTAATGATTTTCTTGTCATAAAGCATGATGCCCAGTCTAAATCAGAGAAACCAGTTATCTTGAGATGTGGCTGCACAGGGTAGAACAAACCTTTTGACACAGTTCCTTTTAGGTACTTAAGTAGATGAAGTGTAGCCTGCATATGTATGTCTCTGGGTGATGCAACAAATTGACTGAGTTGTTGGACTGTGTAAGAAATGTCTGGCCTTGTCATTGTTAAGTACAAAAGCCTGCCCACTAATCTTCTATATGGACCAAGATCATCTAAGAGAGTACCTTTGTTTGATGAAAGCTTTAGAGTTGTTGGTAAGGGAAATTCAGCAGGTTTAGCAGCAGTAAGACCACTATCAGTCAACAAATCAATGATATATTTCCTTCGGTTTAGGTAATTACCTGCTTGTGTTCTGCACAGCTCAATCCTAAGAAAATATTTGGCCAAACCAAGATCTTTGATGGTGAATTTTTGGTCCAATGCTTTCTTCAAGGCTAAAATCTCAGGCTCATAATTCCCAATGACAAGAATATCATCCACATACACCAAGGCTGCAGTAAACTGGTCATTTTTGGTTTTGAAAAACAAGGAGCAGTCATGCTTGGACTGCACATACCCAAGGCAACAGAAATTTACTCAACTATTGGTTCCATTGCCTTGAAGCCTGTTTGAGGCCATAAAGAGATCTAGAAAGCTTACACACTTGTCCCTCCTTGGCCTTTTTGTAACCTTCAGGTGGTAGCATATAGATATCCTCCTCAATATACCCATGTAAAAAGGCATTGTCCACATCCATTTGGTGAAGAGGTCATTCCTTTGCTGTTGCCAAAGCTATTAAGACTCTGACTGTAGCCAATTTTTCCACAGGTGAGAAGGTATGCTTATAGTCTTGTCCCTCCTTTTGGTTAAATCCTCTCACTACCAGCCTAGCTTTAAGTTTTTCAACAGTTCCATCTAGTTTGTACTTGGTCTTGAACACCCATTTGGAAGTAACTGGTTTGATGCCTGATGGTAATGTAGTTACCTCCCAAGTATCATTTTCCTCTAAGGCCCCAAGTTCCTTATCCATTGCATCAACCCAAGCTGGGTGTTTCACTGCTTGTTTATAAGAAGTAAGATCTGAGGTGGCAAACACATTGGCCAAAAATGCTACAAATTGAGTTGGGAGGTGTTGGAAATCAGTTGACTTGAAGAGGGGATACTGAGGTTTATGACTTCTATGGACTGCATTACTTGTTGAGGTTTTGGGTGTAATGAAATCCTTAAGCCAAGCAGGTTTAGAAGCATTTCTAGTTGATTTTCTAAGGTTTGTAATAGGTTGAGTAGGTGGATTATCAGCAGTTGTGTTTGGTACAGGTTGTGGTTCAGTAACAGTTTCCTGTAAAGGGGTGTTTGGGTTAACTGTTTCAGGTACAGAGTTGAGTGTTTCACTGGGATTTTCCATGGGGCTATCATCAAGCATAGAATCACCAAAGCATGGAAATTCAGGTACTGAATCAGGAACAACAATTGGCTCATTTTGCTTAAAAGGAAATTTGGTTTCTTCAAACACAACATCTCTACTTAAGAAGACTTGATGTGTTTCCAAATTATACAACTTGTACCCTTTCTGATCAGAGGGATAGGCCAACAAAACACACTTGATGCCTTTATTATCAAATTTATCATTATGTGGCTTTATGACTGCAGCATAACACAAACACCCTATGATCCTTAACTGATCAAAACTAGGTGGTTTGCCATAAAGCACTTCAAAAGGTGACTTCCACTGCAACAACTTGACTGGCATCTTGTTTATCAAGTAGGTAGTAGCTAAAACACAGTCTCCCCAAAACTTAATAGGCAACCCTGCGTGCACTCTAATTGCCCTGGTAGTCTCTAACAAGTGTCTGTGCTTCCTTTCCACTGAGAGTAGATTCAGCTGAAATTCAGGTACATAAAACACATCTTCCAAAGTCAAGTATGGTGTTAAGGCAATTTCACCAACTGTTGTGACTTTTATTGATCTTCCATCAGGCAAGTAGACAATAATGAGGTGTTTTAACTCTCTAGTGGTAATGAATAATTTGATGTTGGGTAACATATGATCAGATGCTCCAATGTCACTTATCTAGTCTTTTTCTATATTCATTAAAGGATGACAAAACAGAGCAAAGGATGAACTGAAACAAGACCATATACCTGCATGATGAGAATTGCTTGTCATGTTCCTAGCAGCATTACCATCTTCCATTGGTCCTTTTCCTTTGAACATCTTTATCATCTCCTGGCACATAGCAACAACTAATCTTTGATCCACATTGTTAAAACTATTCATTCCAATTTCATTTTCACAGCCCATATCAAAAGGTGAATCACCAGCCATCATCTCTTCCATACCAGAATTCACATGAGCTGCAACTTTGACCCCTTTCTTTCCCTTCTTTCCTTTGTACCAATCAGGGTAACCAATTCTTTCAAAACATCACTCATACACATGCCCTTCTTCACCACATCCAGTACAAACCTTCTTCTGTTCATACCTACCTTGTTTGAAATCCTTCTTAACAGTATTATTAGCATTTCTTTGATTGTTTGCAAAGAAATCAGATGGTTCAAACACATGATTGGTGACTTGTTTTTGTTTCTATATTTGTTGTACTATGTAATATGCCTTATTCACATTAGGCAAATGATCCATTGACAAGATTTTACTCCTAACAGATCCATACTCATCATTGAGTTTCATCAAAAACTGAATCAACTTCAAATGGCTATCTTTTTCCAAAAACTTTTCATACACAGCACAAGTACATTCAAGCATTTTTCCACAGTTATAGATAGGCAAACCATTCAAATTCCGCAATTCATCCCAACATCTTTTCAATTTATTGAAAAAGGCTGCAATACTGAGATTACCTTGGGTGATCTTGCTTAATTCCCTTTCAAGTTGATAGATCAAAGGACCATTGCTTTGCCCATATCTCTCTGCAATTTCTTTCCATAACTCACAGCCTGATTATGCATACAAGAAAGCATTTGAAAGTTCTGTAACCATGGAATTCAAGATCCAACATGTCACCATATAATTACACCTTATCCATCTCTGTACATTCACATCATTCACAAGTGGTTTGACATATGAACCATCAAGGAATCCAAGCTTCAACTTAGCACCTAAAGCCATCTTCACATTGCGACTCCAACCAAGAAAATTATTGCCATTAAATGGTGTATTGGTCAACACCATTGCTGGGTGATCAGAACTTGCAATATAAAGTGGATCATTGATCATGTTGGTGTTATTCAAAGTACTCTGGTCAACCGGTGCTGGAGTGTTCACCATTGTTGATTCTTGATCACACAATAACGGTTGTAACAGAATTAAATGGATCAAGAACCCTAAATTTCACAAGAAACACACACAGTAATCAACAAGATCAAATTAATTGATTAATTGAACTGGTGACCTGATTTGGGTTATTGCGCAAAATTTGGGGGTTTTACATGAGCACCGTATGCTCTGATACCATGAGAAATTGCGGAAGGTGAATGTTATTATTGAAAGTGATAAAGTGAAATGAAGGTTACAAAGAGTATTTAAACTACATTTGGCACCTATTCTGTTCTAACTAACTAAGAATGAAAAATGACAAGTTTAGTCCTTATACTTTCTGGACTTGTACAATTAGTAACTAACTACATATAAGTCTTCACTTTTAAGAGGCTTTTGGAGAGAATTAATAAAATGTTAATTTGGTTTGAAAATAAATTAGTCATAGTTTTTTTATAGCATTAATAAAAACAGTTAATTATGTTTTATAGTTTATTTGAGAGTTATTTCCAACAGGTATGATTAAGCGTTGTGTTGGTTACTTTGGGAAGGAACCAACAATCATGTTTGTTGGTATGTTGGTTGGTTTGTACTCGCCAAAATTGTAACTATAAAAGGGTGTGTTTAATTCCGGTTATACACATAAAAAATCTGATAAACATTCACTATACAAAATGCAATCTGATGATGTTTATGGAGGGCTTTATATACATTGCATAAGGTTTTAATTCTTGAGGTCGAATCTTGGTAAGAAGTTAATCTCGAGTTCTAACAGCGTTCAGTGAGGGCTAATATCCTTTAAGGATAGTGATTATCACGTCCAAAATTTCGTTTATTACTAGTAGCAATCCACCATATTTTAACATTATGTAATGCTATGGATTAAGGTGTGATCCAATCCATATAAATTCAATGTTAATGTTATCTTTTTTTCTTTTGTTCTTCGTGGATTATAGTTATTCGTTAAGCAGATTCAAGTTACCTATTCAACATATAGAGCTACAGAAATATATAAACCAAAATATTTATTTACTTTGCTAAACTAGAATAACAGTAAAAAGTATCAAATGATATGGACGTTCGATGAGCCAAAAAGTAAACTGGGTGGACCAAGCCATGGGCTCTACCCACCTAGACACAACATCACAAATATATTGCTATTTTAGCAAAGGTTGTGCATTAGCGATACGTGTTACAGTAAATGTTAGGCAGTCTCGGGATTTACTACATGTCTACTTTCAAGGCTCCTGAAATAGTCATTAAGATCCTCGAAAGCTTACGGGCTTCGTTTTTTTGAGGTTCTACCGAGGATATAAAGAAGCTCGCTTGGGTTAAGTGGTCGAATATTTTAGCCTCTTTCGATAAAGGAGGTCTTGGAGTAGGAAGTATTAAAGCCTTTAATGTTTCGCTCTTATATAAATGGAGATGGCGGCTGTTAAAGAACCCAAACGTGTTATGGGTTAAGGTGATAAAATCTATCCATAGGGCAGAGGCGGGAATGAACCCTAATGGTTGTGAAACTAATGGTTTATGGGTCAAGATCGTCGGCACTATAAACCATCTTCATTCAAGTGGCATTGTCCCCTTTAGTTCCATTAAATATAAGGTTGGTGATGGCTCTTTAATTCGATTTTGGATTGATACTTGGGCTGGAGATTCGCCTCTTCGTGATCGTTTCAAAAAGTTGTATCACTTGGAGAACTCTAAGGATTGTTTGATTCAAGATCGCATCCCTAATGGCTTGTGGTCTTGGGAATGGATTAGACCAATCATCTTAGGTAGGTCGTTTTCTGATTTCTTTTGTATGTTGGAAGACTTTGGTTCGGTGGAAGTTAGCCAAGATAGCGAAACATGCTTGTGATCTCTTTCAAATGATGGTATCTTCTTGGTTAGCAGTATCTGTCATCATATTGATGACTTCTTGCTCCCTTCATTGGCCTCGAATACCAGGTGGTGTAAAATAATTCCTAGGAAGGTTAATATTTTTATGTGGCGTTTATCCCTAGATAGGTTACCTCATCGTTTTAAACTGTCTTCTCGGGGTTTAGACATTCAATCTATTATGTACCCGATTTGTAACGAGCAAGTGGAGTATTTGGACCATGTGTTTCTTCTCGTGTGATACGGCTTCCAATGTTTGGAGACTTATTCGCATTTGGACTGACTCAAAGATCCCTGTTTTGTATTCTTACGGAGATTGGGATACTTAGATTACCTCGTGGTATGCTTCTAAGGAATCTAAGGATCGTGCTTATGTCATCTTTGCTGCAACTTGTTGGGTCTTATGGCGCTTTCGAAACTGTGTTACATTCTGCTCTTAATCTATGAGGAAATGTGACATTTTTTATAACATAGGGATAATTACTAAAATAGCCCAATTGCCCAAGTGCTAAGAGTATCCGGCCCGCTCACAGAAAATTCCCCCCTTAGCCCAGGGCAACTGATCCGACGGACCACAGGACGCCACGTCACCGACCAGAGTACCTCAACAACTGTTGCTACGATGTATAAGGGATGTATTGTATTTTGGGCAACTTTTGAATTTTGGGCAACAAATACATGAACAAAAGGATATTTTGGTCATTTTACGTGCATTAAAACTAGTTAGTTTTTTTTTAAATATATTAGCCTGTAATTCGATAATTCGATTACAATTCATTACAAAAACACATCAATACACAAACAGCTTCTTTTCCATAGACAAAGCATCACACAAGTAACAAATCATAATTCCTTAACACCCTGTAATTCGATATGCCGATTCAGTTGTACCGTTGTAAAATCGTTGTTCGATCTACAGTGAAGTTGCTTGCAGAAGTCAAAGAAATTTTGTCGAAGGATAAAAAGCGGGAAAGGTTGTTTAGAAACACAGTCTTTGGTCCGTGGTTGGATATTCGGTTTTTCGATAATGACTGCCCTTTGATGCATTTTGTTTTACAACATCAGGTAAAAGTTTCTAACATATCGTCCGATTCCCCACCATTGCAGTTCAAAATTGGGGATGATTTGTTAGAGTTCGGGCGTAAGGAATTTTGTTTAATAACAGGGTTTCGATTTGGGAAAGTTTGTAAAAATGAAAATAAAGCAAATGCATTTCGTGACCGCGTATTTCCAGAAAAAAAGACAGATGGTATAAAAACTGTATATGGCAGTGATTGTTTGAAACTACTTAAAGATCCAAATAGGTTCTTAGCTCTTTCGGATGAGGATGCTATTAGGTTGTGTCTTTTGATAGTTGCTATGTTGGTGTTTATGGGTATTGAAGAAAGGAATTGTATCCCTAATCATATACTGTCTTTGGTGGAGGACTTTGATGCTTGGAACGTTTTTCCCTGGGGTGAATACATGTGGCATAAATTTTATCAAAGGACTGTGAATGTTGTTGAGAGACACAGACCAGTACATTTGGAGAAGTTGGAAAAAAACCCATATTATAATGCGACATACAATCTATACGGTTTTGCTTGGGCTTTCAAGGTATGCCATACTTTCTACTCTGTACTAAAGTTCAATACTATTGTTATATATATGTATCCGTTGTACAAAATGTTTGTATCTGTTTTCTATCCATTACTAGGTTTTTTGTATTAGATATATATTGAATATATAGTTTTGAACACGGTAATAACCTGCAGTTTGAGCATTTTTCTTTTCCACATTATATACATTTTAAACAACCACATATTTCAGATATGGATTTTGGAGACATTTCCTAAAAGCGGCAACTGGTGGGCGAAAGACACGAACGTCATTCCACGAGGTCTTGCTTGGTCTAAATGTCAAAAGTTTCGAAGATCAGACCATATAACACTATTTGGACCGGTAAGCACCGCACTATCTTTGAAGGCTAATTTGTTGGACCCTTATTTAAATTTGTTCACATACAAAGTTATTTACTATTTGTTTTTTTAGGAGTCAGTTCCTATTAAGGCACTTTATGCCACCAAACGTGAATTGAGACAACCGTGGTGTATTGCCAGCATCCCCTTTATAAAGGGTTTGTCTGATTCAGACCTGTCAAGTGCAGAGGAAGACCAACAACCTGATAGCGCAGAGGATGATCACCAACCTGCTAGCGCAGAGGATGACCGCCAACCTGATAGCGCAGATGATGACAACCAACTTCGTAGATCAGAGGATCACCAACAAGCTGGTAGCGCAGACGATCAACATGAAGCACCAAGTTTAGAAACTTTAGATAAAAATAATGTTGAAAACGCAAAAGGTGTCCAATCATGCGAAGGCCAAGATGAAAAGAATTTTGGAACAAATCCTATTTTGGGCAAGATATTTGATTTGCAAACTGATATTTCATTGATAGCGAAGCACGTAGCGTCTGTCCCTAAACAAGACATTCGCGAGGTGCTTCAGAAGGTGAAAACAAAATTTTCAGAGTTAGAGACAGTTATTAACGAAAACACCGATGATCCAGATTTTCCAGTCAAGTATGATGTCAACCCTGATATTTACATGGTTTGTATTCACCTTATATGTTTTATTCTCCTAACATTATACGAAGATCAATTCCTCGTTAAGTAACCTTATCTCATTTTGTCAACTACAGACCCCGTCATCACGTTGTGAAGATGATGTTGATAATGGTGTTACGCGCCGAGATGTTGATGATGATCATGCTGATGATGATGTCGATCATGCGCATCCAATGGAAGTTGACAATCCTGTTTGTTTAAAGGTTTACTTTTACTTTGTGTTTTTTTGGCATACGTTTATAAGTATCTCATTTCCCGTTAATGTTTACCCTTTAATCTTACATTTAATTCATTAAATGTTGTATTATTTTGTCAACTACAGGCCACGCCATTAGCTTGTGAGGCTGATACTGGTGTTACGACCAGTGTTGCAGCCCATCACATGGAAATTGACATGGATGTTGGGCAGCAAGGCTACAACGAATCTCAGGTGGGTGGGATGGACGTTCTTGTAAAAGCATGTGAATTAGGGGTTACTCCTGACTTCCCTACTCTTGATCATCATCAACCTGCGAATCCAGTTGTGGCATCCCACGAGAAGGACATTAATGAAACAACATCCTTCGTCTACGGTGATGTATGTTATCTTGAAAAAAATACTTTTGCAAAATACAACCTTCCTTGTTTGCCTATTTATTTATACATCTTTATTGTACCAGTATCATCCGGTGGTGTATGATGATGTCATGAGTTATATAAACGACGGAGTGGATGTGACTAGTGTTTCGTTAGAAGAAGTACCGTTTGATAATGAAAATGGTAAGGGTGTTGAGAATGCAAATGCTATTTTCATGCATAAAGAACACACAACCCCATTGCAGACATATGTTGAGGTACTTGGTTTACTTTAAATTTAAAAAGGTTACTAATTGTTCCTTTCTATGTCTTGTGGTCGGTGTTAATTACAACCTATGCTATGCAGGAAGACCAAACAACACCATTTCAACAAACACTCACCAACCATGGGTTTGCAAATGTGGTCGGTCCCAATGACAAACCTTGCTTGCACTCTGTTTTTTCTGAACGTAAAAAGAAGAAAATCCAAAAGAAAAAAAATGCGCATAAAGTTGCTCTAGTGGCTAAAGCCTTTAAATCAAAGCACGATAAGTTTTTTGAATCTCTGAATTCAGAGAACGTCCAATCCGCACGACTGACCAGAGCAGCTACTTGCAGAAAGAAGTTGATTGAGCCTATAGTCATTTTAGATGTAAAGCACTGTAAAACATTGATACTGAAATCACTATCTGGTTGGCCTATGCTAATATACGGTATGTGTCTTTTCAGGACGTATCTGGAAACCCAAGAACTCGGTCAATTACTGAGTTCTATTCGGCCAACCCAGATCCTTTTGTTGAGGTAGTCTGATTTGTTATTCTTAAATTAACAATATTATGATTCGTTTATTGTTAATAATTTATTTGTTTATTTTAGGATCTGACTCGACATCCCAAATTGAAAAAGGACAAGGTGTCTCTGCCTGATTCACTTCGTGTTTATTTAAAGCAAAAAAAACAAAAAGCTATAAGTTTCCATGGGGCGGTCGTAACATTGTTTCTGATATGAAATTTTGGCTAGCGTTGGCATGTCTTGAAGATTGTAAAGGCGGTTGCCTGTATGACTATGTAAGGAACCATCATCACTATCTGGTCAAATACATTTGTATATACTTTTGATTGAGTAACCACTATAAGTTTTATAATTTTTGTTTTGTGTACACAGCACTTGGATATATGGTTTGACCTTATGTGGTCACTTAGACCAAGCAATGTTGATTGGACCTTGGCAGGTTCTCTGTTCGCCCGACATATCTTGGCTGGTCAGATGTACAGTCATTATTCAGATGGAACAAGCTACCCTGTGGCTTGGCGAGATGTTGAAAAGGTTAGTTTGCCACAATCCTTTTTAAATATAATTTTAAGTGTATGCATATTAATATGTACATTTCTTTGTCTATATTAGGTTTATTTCCCCGTGAATGAACCTGATAAACACTGGTGTCTCGCTGAGCTTCACCTATGTAGTGGTGTTGTTTCATTTTATGACACTCTTGGGTTGGTACATGGCAATGGTGCACGGTGGTGGAGAACTTTGAAAAGAATTTTGCCAAAACAACTTACCATGTATCTGGATCAGCAGGGTATATTGGCGAGCAAGGGCATATCAGCCGAGGAATATAAAATAACATACCAGTGTCCTGCAGTCCCGAAACAAGCAGACGTATATGGCGATTGCGGTGTATGGGTATGTATTATTTTATATAGATTGTGCCGCAACCAACCACTGGAAGTAGATGACCCGCTTCAAACAGCGGTAGCATACCGTGAGCGGATGCTTCAATACTTCTGGAAGCACAAGGAGTTAATAAACAATGTTTAATGGTATTTGGAAGGTAGTAGAGTTGATTTATAAATCTGTAACCCAAAATACAATTTACTATTATCTAGTAATCGTAGTAATCGTATGTTTAGAAAGTTTGTTATATTTATTTATAGAAGAGATTGATGTATATCTCTTCACACGTTTTCTTGTATGACGGGTAAGGTTAAGGAGTTCTTGTTAGTATAAAAGAAACACCCGTCTATGAGTTATGTACAAAGAATCTATAATCAGTGTCAAGCTATGAGGAATAAGATAGTTTAATTCAAGAAAAAACTTTGTGATTTGGTGTTGATCCCAGATGAGGCCTTGATAGATCTTTGTTAATTATATTAGATATGAATGTAAAACAATATGTATAGAAACTGTGTAGGATCGTGCCTCTTGATAGATATTTGAGCCAAAAGAACTTTTACATAGCTTATTTAAACACAAGCCAACTACTATGAGAATCTCTGTATAATAAACTTGTGCTTATGCGGAAACTAAACACAAGAGTTGAAGAAGACAATGACTAAAAGACTTTGATCCTCTATGGATCTTGTATTAACTATTTTCTTTGGAATTGGATGCAAAACACAATGTCGTATGTTTCTCTTCCTAAAATAACAAACATACAAAAAATACGCCATGACCAGCAGTAACAAACACTGCCAGCAGAAACTAAACAATGCTACCAGCAGGAACCATGACCGGCAGAAACCAACACTGCCAGCAGGAATCAAACTACACTAACAGCAGCAACGAAAATAAACATTATTCTAATATTTCCTAACAAACTGTTATCGAATTGACACAATATTAAACACAATTGCATTTGTATTATATACTGACACTCACAAATATTGTCTAGTACACTTACACATGTTAAAACGTTAACACTTATTTCATACATTTATGTGAACAGGTTTACCTCCGGTTTGAGAAGGTATGAAGTTATTGATCCAGCATCGTCGTTTGACATGTTTTCAGTGTGGCTTCGAAGTCTAGTGTCATTCGCCTTTGGAACCTTTTTACCGTCATCAATGGAAGGCGTTCGTTAACATGTAAGCTTCAAGAGTGTGGTGTTTCGATCTTTTCCTAGATCAGAGAATGAATTCACAATAATAAAGCTCATACTTGCGTGTTCCCCCTTGCTGAAGATGGTTTATATCAAGCTGTTTGATTTGAGTTATGATGAGGCCGAAAATGTGAGGATGAATTGGGAGTTGGCTAAGAACCTGTTGAAACTCCACCGAGCTTCCCGCACATCGTTGGTTGTTTTCTTTTAGTCTTGTAGTTTATGCATATATGGGTTGAATACTGTATGACAACCAACTTCGTATTTTGTTGTTTGCTATTACCTTATTAGTTATTACCAAATACTGTATAAAGATTTATAAAAATTGTTTTATTCCAAAAGTTTTAGCAAAAACTGCTTAAAGCAAGACGACATTGGAGTTCAATTGGGTTTAATGACCACAGTTGTTTGGTACTCAAAAGGTCTATTTAAGTTGCCCAAAATAGTTATGGCATAACTATTGTTGCTCTATTGTTATTTTGGTACGTTGTTAAGTAAATCTAATGAATCAACTTCCAAAAGGTAGATCACTTTCCAATGCAGCCCTTGCGCTACTGTTCACACAATGGAAATCCACTTTATTTTAAAATTTGTTTTAATGCCACTTGATACTTTAAGCATAATTAATGAGACTCCTATATATTCTTCTGAACGCCTGACGACTAAAATACTGAAATGTTGTCTAGCCACAACGATGCATCAATTTAAAGTTGCCCATCTTTTTTACATTGCCCAATTTTATTAAACGTTGCCCAATTTTGCCATGTAGGTTGCTCTACAGTTCACACAAATACATCTACTGTATTTTTTTAAATGGCAATTCAACCAGTAGGTTTAATCATAATCAATTAGACTCCAATATATATGTGTCATCAACTTTATTTATTGTTTCTACTTTGCAAACCCATATATTGTAAGGTTTTTAAAATGGAAAAACGTTGTATTTTTAAAAATAAATACGCAACAATCTTTTAGATAATAGGTCATCAAATACGCACAACAATCTTTTACCAAGTAGAAAACCCTACCACAGTAACATAAAAAAATGAAAAAAACATAAAACAATTACAAATCTACCAAATTAAAAATAAAGTGCACAACAATCTTTTAGAAAATACGTAATTACGTTACAAAATATTGTGCCATTTGAATAACCGGACTGAAGTCAGCATTACTTTTGTCTATATACCACTTCGTATGGTTACTTTTGTCAATATACCGCCTTGGTCTTTTAACTTCTTCCCACCGTTACTATGTCCTTCATGTTGTAAGGAGTCTTTTGATAATCAGGTGCAAGTATGGCACTGTATGCAACAAAATTGCCTCCTGTATCTCCAAGCAAAAGTGCTCTTCCCATTCTATATCTCCCTTCCGTGGTTTTGGGAATGCTTGCAGAGACGCCCTTCTGCACAAAAACGGTTCGAAATGCACCATATTGTTCGAAAGGACGCTCAAGGATGTTATGGAAGGGTGTTTAGATGAGTGGGATTTGTAGAGCGTTATGGTTTATGGTTATTAGTCGTCATTTAAGAACGACTAACTGCTATTAGTAGTCATTTAAGAACATGTGTGGGCCGTCAGATGACCCTCTTGACGATGCTTTATACTGTTATTCAGCAACCAGTTGTAAAAAAACGATAACATCTTCAACTTGTCTCAAACGGTGGTTGTGAGTTCGATCGCTGTGACACTCTGTATTATTCTATGTGTTAGATGTCTTTATCGTTTTTTTGTGGGGTTGGTTGCGCCTTCTTTCGTTGTAATAACCTTTTATAGAGGATGAACCACTGTTGTGTCACGTGTGAACAGTCACGTGGTCTGGTCACGTGCCTAAACTTGTAGCTGGATGCCTACCTAGCATGTTGGATTAGACATAAAGTATATTGTCTTGACTCTTGACTTTTCAACGTCTTGGAAGGTACACAAATTTGTGTTTAAACTTGTTGGGAGTATATCGGCTGAACTTTCCAAAGGTGGATAGTCCGCTCAACTGCCTTTAACATTTTATTTTGGAAAGCCACTTTAATTTTTTTAATTTTTATTTGACCGGCAGAAACCAACACTGCCAGCAGGAATCAAACTACACTAACAGCAGCAATGAAAATAAACATTATTCTAATAATTCCTAACAAACTGTTATCGAATTGACACAATATTAAACACAATTGCATTTGTATTATATACTGACACTCACAAATATTGTCTAGTACACTTACACATGTTAAAACGTTAACACTAATTTCATACATTTATGTGAACAGGTTTACCTCCGGTTTGAGAAGGTAAGAAGTTATGGATCCAGCATCGTCGTTTGACATGTTTTCAGTGTGGCTTCGAAGTCTAGTGTCATTCGCCTTTGGAACCTTGTTACTGTCATCAATGGAAGGCGTTCGTTAACATGTAACCTTCAAATTATTGGCTACTATTTAGTCATCGTTGTGGTTTATCATTTCAGCAGAAAACTTAGTAATTGTACTATGTTATGTTGTTATTGTGTTGTATTTTTTTACTTGTTTATGTTTGTCATGGTTTGCAAACGACGTACCAAAATAACAATAGAGCAACAATAGTTATGCCATAACTATTTTGGGTAACTTAAATAGACCTTTTGGGTACCAAACTACTCTGCTCATTAAACCCAATTGAACTCCAATGTCGTCTTGCTTTAAGCAGTTTTTGCTAAAAGTTTTGGAATAAAACAATTTTTATAAATCTTTATACAGTATTTGGTAATAACTAAATAGCAAACAACAAAATAGCTGGATGCCTACCTAGCATGTTGGATTAGACATAAAGTATATTTTCTTGACTTTTCAACGTCTTGGGAAGGTACACAAATTTGTGTTTAAACTTGTTGGGAGTATCGGCTGAAATTTCCAAAGGTGGATAGTCCGCTCAACTGCCTTTAACATTTTATTTTGGAAAGCCACTTTAATTTTTTTAATTTTTATTTGATTGTCAAATTGAACATACACTAAAAATTGCCTGGAAACTTGAGAGGTACATGGATGGTTCCCATTTAATGTTATTAAATGCTAAAACTCTAGAAAGACTTTTGGCAGTGTCGATGCAATCAACTATTGTCTGCAACTGACAGGTGTAATGATGACTTCTCAGGGTAAGTTAGTCAATCACACTTGCAAGATGGGCAACTTAGAAAATGGCCAACTTAGAAAATGGGCAACTTTAAAAAACTTATGAAACTTTAGAAAATGGACAACTTTAGTTGCCCATGTTAACAAATTAAACACCTAAAATGTATTCGTCTGACGTGTTTCTATTTAATTAACATATTAACCAATAACACGTTAACGTTAACATATTAAACTACTAAAAAAACAACTGTTATTTTTATTAGAAAAAGAAATTTTGTTTTCCATTTATTTTTCCGAAATAATTTTATTTAGAAAAATAGTTTTTTTTTGAACTTTTTTTTAGAAAAATGCTATTTTTTTTTATTTTTTTTGTACACGTTAATATTAACACATTAAACAACTAAAATGTATTCGTCTGACGTGTTTCTATTTAATTAACACATTAAACAACAACACGTTAACGTTAACACATTAAACAAAACTAGTGTTATTATTATTATTATTATTATATATATATATATATATAATTTTTTTTTTTTGCCTTTGTTTTTGTTTTTATTATTTTTCGTACCAAACGGGCTCTAAAAATTATGAAACTTGCGCCATTATTAACGAAATACTTTTTTTCAACAAAAACGAGTATAAATATGCAATACTTTCTCGAAATCAATATATTTGTCTTTGTTTTTGTTTTTATTATTTTTCGTACCAAACGACCTCGAAAAATTATGAAACTTTCGCCATTATTTTGAAATTAAATTTTTTTTAACAAAAACTTTTTTATTTCGAAATTAAATTTTTTTTATTTTGAAATTATATTTTTTTTCAAATAATTTTTATTTTTTTAGAAATTTTTTTCTGAATTATTTTTTTTATTTCGAAATTAATTTTTTTTTCAAATAATTTTTAGAAAAATAATTTTTTTTAGAAAAATATATTTTTTTAATATTTTTATTGTAGGTATACGTGATAGATCTGAAGTAAGGGAAAATTAACGTTATAGATTATTAAGGGAAAGAAAAAGGATTTGTAATGTAACAAGAATTAAAGACGAAGAGGAAAATGAACAAGGTGAGATACGTGTGTTATATATAGAGGAGAGAGAATATCAAATAAAATTAGTATTTTATTATTTTATTAATACGGAGTAGTAAATTTATTAATAGAATTAAGTATGTAAGTGATGTGAGATGATGGGGTAGGGAGACTAGAACTGAGCAAATTTAGGGAGGGTTTGTCAGATTGCCCATAGACCCCATTCTTATAACAAAATGGCAATTTAAAAGATGGGCAAACTTAAAAGATGGGCAACTTAAAAAATGGGCAACTTAGAAACTGGACAACTTTAAAAAACTTGTGAAACTTTAGAAAATTGACAACTTTAGTTGCGCATTTTAAGTTGCCCAATTTTAAAAGTTGCCCATTTTAAAACATTGCCTAATTTTGCCATATAGGTTGCGCTATAAAATGCCTTTTTAAAACATTGCCTAATTTTGCCAAATTTGTGTTTAAACTTGTTGGGAGTATCGGCCGAAATTTCCAAAGGTGGATACTCCGCTCACCTGCCTTTAACATTTATTTTGGAAAGCCACTTTAATTTTTTTAATTTTGATTTGATTGTGAAATTGAACATACACTAAAAATTGCCTGGAAACTTGAGAGGTACATGGATGGTTCCCATTGAATGCTATTAAATGCAAAAACTCTAGAAAGACTTTTGGCAGTGTCGAAGCAATAAACTATTGTCTGCAACTGACAAGTGTAATGATGACTTCTCAGGGTAAGTTAGTGAATCACACTTGCAAAATGGCAACTTAAAAGATGGGCAACTTGCAACGTAGAAAGTGGGCAACTTAAATTGGGCAACTTTTAAAAAGTTAGGAAACTTTAGAAAATGGACAACTTTAGATGCCCATTTTAAGTTGCCCATTTTAAAACATTGCCTAATTTTGCCATGTAGGTTGCGCTATAAAATGCCTTTTTAAAACATTGCCTAATTTTGCCAGCAGGAAGAGAAATGTCGCCAGCAGGTGCAAGGGTTTCACTACCTGTAGCAATGGAAGAGCTACCAGCAGGATCACTCTTCTTTGCCCATTTTTAGTTGCCCAATTTATCCTGGTGCCCATTTTACGTTGCCCATTTCTCTAAGCTGTCCTTTAAATTTTGATTTTTTTTCCCATGAATTGTACAACAAAAAAACAAACCAATAAAACGTCGATACTTAAACCACGTATTGTTGGTTGGTTTGTTGTTTTAAACGGAATTAAAAAAATATAAAATTAAACAAAAACTAAATAAACAAATAAATACGTAAAAAACAGAGGCAACTGAAATGTTAACACAATCATAGTAATCACATAACCTGGTTGCCCAACAAATGGTGCTACAGTAGTATATATGGTGTTGTCAGTCGTTCAGAAGAATATATTGTACTGAAAGTACAAAATAATAAATGGCGCTAGTACATACTCAGGGTTGCCTAACTAATTGTTTGTAACATTTTTTTTGCACCACTTACCCTTATGCAATTTTTGGTTAAAACCACACTAATAGTTGGTGATATTTTTTGCACCACTTACCCTTACACAAATTTTGGTTTGTTGACTTCGGTAAAATCAAATAATTCATTGATATTTTTGTAAAAGGTACTAAACATACTAGAAACATGAAAACAACGTCATACTAAACTGCTTCAATGCATTTCACCCCAACTTGTTAGAACCGGAGCTCTCTTCCCTACTTTCCATCATATTCTTGCTTTCCTTGAGTCGTTTAAACACAATTTCAAGATCGGTAATCCTCTTTTCTAGATTATAAGGGTCGTGAAACCCACCTTGTTGCTCCCCCTTGTTTTGAGGCACCACCACATTTTGCTGCTCCACCACATTTTGCTGCTGATCGTCTTCATTTTGCTGCACCAGTAACTCACTTTGAGCCACCACATCCTCTTCACCTTCCTCCTCCTCTTCATCTTCATCTTCCTCTTCGTCTTCTTCCTCCTCCCCATAATCATTCAGTCCCCAAACCTCATCCCAGTAAAAGTCTTGCGCATGCAGCCAGTTCAAAATTTGACCCCTCATCCACGCATCTACCTGCCTATACGACCCATATTCTGCAATCGGTTCATACCCGAAAGCATCAAACACTGCGTCAAATAGTAAATTGTTGTTTAACACCCACTCGTACTCTTCAGCATCATTTTGAAAGTTGCCATTATTCGTTGCCATTGTTTATGTTTTCTTTCAATTGAAAGGGATATATGTGTTTGTCTGTGTGTTTTTGGTATACAATGCATAGTTATAAATAGGCTGGAGAGTTAGATTAAAGGTTCCCAACACTTTGGGCGGGAAAGGGACAAAGGCGCGCGCCAAAATTAATAGATGTGAATCGAAGATGTACGCAAAAAGTCTCAAATATCCTTTTACCAAGTATTGACCTTCCATGGCTAATGAGTTGACGCAACAACTAGGTGTATCTCATGCTTTGTGAATAATAAACTTACAAACTCAATATTACCAACTGGTTGTTTGTGAAATTTGGGATGATTTGGGATCGGGTTTGTTAATATTGGCCCGAGGGAATAAATGTTGGACCGTCACCGGAAAGGTCAAACAATATGTGGTTTAACTACGGACGGTTTCTTGGTTGGTTTGTTGTTGTAATAAATGGGCAACTTAAAAGATTTGCAACTAATAAAACGGGAAACTTAGAAGATGGGCAACCAACAACTTAAATTATAATGGGGGATAATTACCAAAATAGACCAATCACCAAATGGTCTTTATAATGGTTGTTGGGCAGGGTTAAAAGAATTGGCAACTTAAAATTTGGGAAACTAAAAATGGGATTCGCGCAGGCTAAAAAGATGTGCAACTAAAAAAAGTGCAAAATATGGGCAACATACAAATTGGGCAACATAAAAATTGGGCAACTTAATATGGCAGTTCATCAAACATAAAATAATGGGCAACTTAAAAGAGTTGCAACTAAACAAAGGGGCAACTTAGAACTTGGGCAACCAACAATTGTGCACTTTTACTGGGGGGTTCACTTTTACCATTGTATAACTAAACAAAGGGGCAACTAAACAAAGGGGCAACTTAAAAGAGTTGCAACTAACTAATGGGGTCATACTATTATTGGGGGGTTCACTTTTACCATTGTATAACTAGTTGCCCAAATTTTTAATACAAGTTGCCCAAATTTTTAATACAAGTTTATTTGTGTTGTAAGCTAGTGGACACCAAGGGAGCATCTTTTATAACAAGCTGACCAACGTGACAAGACCCAAGTATTCACCAATTCACTATCAAACATTGACTTTTCTGCCGATAAACCTGCAAACCAAACCCCTATACCCACCATGATTACACAAACAATATGTGGGTTTTTTTTTGGAAGGCGTACAATATGTGGTTTAATAATGAAAAAAATAAAAATAAATAATAACTAAATAAGTAAATAAAGAAAGTAGGAAAGGTACCTACTTTCTTTTCTTGGAAACTTTAAAATTTTTACCATTAAGCCCATCATTTTCCCATAAGTAAATACATAAAAATTAAAGGAAACTGAAATGTTAATACACTTATGGCAATCATATCCTAATTCTAATGATGTTGATGAAGTACAGATAGAGACTACTGCTTGAGTTATATTCAGTCTTAAGTAGCTTTTCCATTCCAGATCAGTCCTAAGTAGCCGGCAACAATGTCCTTTGTGCTTCCGGGCAGGGCAGTAACAAGGATGAGAAATCATGGATTTTCATCCTCTATTTTCTTGATCCACCACACAAACACAATCTATCTACCCCTTTAAGAACGGCTAAAAGTTATTAGCAGTCATTTCAGAACGGATCTAGATCATAAGAGTGATCCACCCGCTGTGATACCATTTCTTGGTGCGCTTTAAACTTGAGCAACTGATGAATTAACAAGATAAACATAAACACGTGCCGCTTGGACATTGAAAGAATAACGAGTTTATGATTCATGATGGTAAAATTACAAGGTTACTACGGTGAGAGACAATTAAAAGTAACTAGTAGGCTTGGGTTAAGTTTGTTGGAGGATTGTAAGAATCTAACTATGTTATGGAATTGTTAATCTCGTTCAACGCGCACATTTTGCTTCAGTTGGGAGTGCTTTATATAGCAGCTAGATTACTGTTGTTGCACGTGAGACTAGTTATCTTATTTGATTTCTAAAAAAAGCATTTGATTGTGAAGCGGATCGTGCACAAAAATAGGCTTGAGAGGTAGATGAATGGTTCCCATTTAATGCTATTAAATGCAAAAAAGGTCATGAAAGACTTTTGCCATTGTGGATGGTAATCCACTTATGGGGGCAAGTGACAGGTGTAATATTGGTAGTCAGACTTACAAAATGGCAACTTTAAAGATGGGCAACTTAAAAAAAAGTGCAACTTTAATGGTGCAACTTTATAAAATTGAGCAAATTTGTGACGCAACTTAATAATGGGCAATTGAGAAGACTTTCCACCTTTGGAAATTTCAGCCGACAAGTTGACAAGTTGCCCAACTTTACAAGTTGCCCAACTTGACAAGACCCACCGTTAATTAACATTGATTTTTCTGACAACTATTTAATTATTTCCCGCGGGAAAAATAAACCCACCCACCAAACCCCTATACACACCATAATTACACAAACCCTTATAAAAAAATTAAATCCAAAACGAAATCCAAACTCTCATTTTCGAGAACTCACCAAAGCAAATCAAATTCCAGCAATACCATGTCTTTTGGACGTAATGTTAGCCCTAAAATGATGGATTATATTAGCAACATGCCAGATAACGTGATCACTAATATTATGAATCGTTTGCCACTAAAAGATGTGGTGAGGACCGATACTTTAGCGAGTAACTGGAGGTTTAAGTGGACTTTGCTCACCGACGTTATAGTTGATGAGGATTTCTTTTATTTTTTGACGAATAATTTTGATGGGAAGGAACTTACCAGACTGCTACTTCAGCTCAGAGGTCCAGTAAGAAGGTTTGTCTTCTCCGTAGATCCCAAACCGCTGTTTGGACAAGATAACTTCAAATATGAAGAGATTCATGATTGGCTGTTGTTTTTGGCTCGGGAAGGAATCGAGGAGCTGACAATTCGAAACTGGTATGGTGAACCAGTTATGTTTCCAACCCAACTGTACTCTCGTATGGAGTTGAAACATCTTGAACTTCATTGGTGTACTCTTCCTAGTTTGGTATCTTTTATTAGCTTTCCAAATCTATTGAGCTTAGAATTGTTATATGTTGACTTTCAAACCGGTTCAGTTTGGAAGTTTATTTCTCGTTGTCCCTTACTTGAGTCTCTTAAAATGAATCGTATTCATAAAAACGACATGAGACTTTTAGATATGGCACAGCTTGGAAATTTGAAGAAGTTGTATTTGTCATTCGGTGTTTCGAACCATCCCACGACAATCACAACTTACAATATCTTTCAGCTTAGAACTCTTCCCAATCTTGAGTCCCTTACATTGGATTTTCAGGAGTGCAAGGTTAGACAAATT
Source organism: Artemisia tridentata subsp. tridentata (assembly GCA_021014915.2). NCBI lineage: Eukaryota > Viridiplantae > Streptophyta > Magnoliopsida > Asterales > Asteraceae > Artemisia > Artemisia tridentata. The sequence continues at coordinate 178,576,242 of CP139507.1, forward strand.
TGAGTTTTACAGTTCAAATTTCATAATGTTAAAGTAATCTCTAATACTTATGAAATATAATCTTTAAAACTTACGATAAGTCGACCATTTGTAGTTGTTGGAAGAAGGAAGCTCCTGGATGAATGTCCCTGTGGCATTTGTAACCCTTAAGACTCTAAATCTATCCGGAGTCGATTTTGGAAACAATGCAATGGTGTCATTCATCATTCAAATGATTTGTGGAGCTCAAAAATTGCAAACTCTAGAAACCATGGTAAGTGGAATGCATATGTATGAAATACGTCATCTTAAATTGACATGGTTATGCATCTCAATACTATCTCAATTTGCAGGCTGCATTGGAAAGTGATCTACCTTTGGAAGTTTATTCATTAGATTTACGTAGCAATGGAATGAGGTCGGGGCAGCTCAAGAGTGTGGCGTTTCGATCTTTTCCTACATCAGAGAATGAATTAACAATAATAAAGCTCATACTTGCATGTTCCCCCTTGCTGAAGATGGTTTATATCAAGGTCAGCAATTTTAGTTATGATGAGTCTGAAAATGTGAGGATGAATTGGGAGTTGGCTAGGAAACTGTTGAAACTCCACCGAGCTTCCCGCACAGCCTTGGTGGAATTCTTTTAGTCTTTTAGTTTATGTATGGGTTGAATACCCTATGACAATCAACTTTTAAAACAATGCCTAATTTTGCTAGGCAGAAGAGAAATGTCACCAGCAGGAGCAAGGGTGTCACTGCCAGTAGCAATGGAAGATCTACCAGCAGCATCACATTTTTAGTTGCCCATTATTAGTTGCCCAATTTGTAAAGTTGCCCTATTTAAGTTGTCCTTTAAATTTTGATTTTTTTTACAACAAAGAGACAAACCAATTAAACGTCGATACTTAAACCACATATTGTTTGTTATTTCGAGTGACGGTCTAAAATTTGCTTATGGCGGCCATGTAGCAACTAAACCAAGCAGTAGAACATTTAGCCTAGCAGTAGTAGAATGTATGTTAACTGGCAGTACCAATTTACCCACTTTAGTATAGTCATCATTTTTATGTTGCCCAGTTTTAGTTGACCGTCCATTGTAAGTTGCCCATTTTAAAAACGATGCCTAATTTTCCCATGTAGGTTGCGATACATACAGTACACAATAGTACTTCAACTTTATTTTATTTCACTGCCACATGGTAGGTGTAATCGTAGTCATGCGATTGTCCCTTTACCAAATTTGGTACAATGCCAACACAAGTACATATAATTTATTTTATATTATTTTTAATGCCACGTAAACCTCCAGGTGTAATCATAACTATATATATGTGTCATCTACTTTATTTATTGTTTCTACTTTGCAAACCATATATTCTAACGTTTTTATAAAATGGAAACAAACGTTGAATTTTTAAAAATAAATACACAACTAGTAACATAAAGAAAAGAACAAAACAGGAAAAAAAAAAAAAAATCTACGAAATTAAAAATAAAGTACACAACAATCTTTTATAAAATAGTTACACTACGAAATAATGTGGTGTTTTGGGTGAGAAGTCGCTTAAAAGAAGTGTATATACCACTTAGTAGGGTTACAAGTTTTCCATGTCTGGCCAACAAAATAATTGAAAGGCATCATTTTAATCCTTTGTTGCTTGATGTTGTAGGAGCCTTTTGAGCTTTATCGGGTCCAACTCTATGAAATGAATTGCCCCTGTATCTCCCTAGCAACGTGGGCTCTTCTCATTATCTATCTCCCTTTTCGTGATGCCACAATGAACGAGAGCCTTGATGGCCAACGAGACCATTGATGGCCAACGAGAGTCTACTTCACTGGAAGGGAGTTTAGATGAGTGAGATTTGTAGAGCATTATGGTTTAGGGTTATTAGTCGTCATTTAAGAACGACTAAGTGCTATTAATAGTCATTTAAGAACATGTGTGGCCCGTGAGATGACCCTCTTGACGCTGCTTGCTAACCCACGTAATGTGTGAGTACATGCTTGAATAAGCGAGTATGTAAATGATGATCATCAGCAAATGACGTTTTGTCATTGAGTGAAGACCGTGGTTGTAATATATGGTAAGCAACTTTATATTGTTATTCAGGAACCAGTCGTAAAAAATCGATAACATCTTCAACTTCTCTAAAACGGTCGTGATTTTGATCGCTGTGATACAAAGCATTCTTCTGTGTGTTAGATGTCTTTATTGTTTCGGGGTTGGTTGCGCCTTCTTTCGTTGTAATAACCTTTTATAGAAGAGGAAACACTGTAGTTTCACGTGTGAACAGTGACGTTGCCTGACTCTTATGAGTCTGGCCACGTGCCTAAACTTGTAGCTGGAGTGCCTACCTTGCATGTGGGATTAGACATAAAGTAAACTGTCTTGTCTTTTCAAAGACTGATATTTCCAAAGGTGGATAGTATGCTCAACTGCCTATAACTTTTTTTTTTTGGAAAGCCACTTTAATTTTTTGCCCAATTTTATAAAGTTGCCTATTTTTTAGTTGCCAAACTTTTAGTTTGCTCGTTTATTGTAAATTGCGCCCATTTCTTAAAACGTTACCACATTTTGCCTTGTAGGTTGCGATACAGTTCACACTTCACACAAGTACATCTAATTTATTTTATTTTATACTTCATCGTCATGTAGGTCTAATCAGAGGCTATTTGTATTTCATCAACATCATTATAATGAGGATACGAGTAACATAAGTGTATTAACATTTCAGTTTCCTTTTATTTGTAGGTATGGCTGAAAGTGACGCGGTGCAGCAAAATTAATAGGATGAGCAGCAAAATGTGGTGGTAAACAAAATGTGGTGGTTCCTCAAAACCAGGGACACCGGCAAGATGGGTTTCAAAGCCCCTATTATCTAGAAAAGAGGATTGGCGATCTTTCGGATGGCGGTGTTTTTATGTTTTTAGTTTGTTTAGTAATTGTTGAAGGTTTTATTATTATAATCCACCATATGCTATGGTGACTTTAAGTGTGTTTAATTTGGAAGTAATAATGTTTCGTGTCTGTGTATGGTGGGATGCATGAAATATTTTTGAATCAATCATTTGGCTATGTATCAATCAGTTAGCTATACATTGAATGCGGCCTTATTTATGAGCGCGTGAGACTAATTCTGAGGTCCACTTACCTTTTTAAACCCTTTGAAACCAAGCAGTAGATTCCACCACTTACAAACCGATCAGAAGAACCATATCAGCTGCCGAAATTATAGCCAAGCAGCAGGAACTTTCAAACAAGCAGCAGGAATGGGGGAAACTGTTAATACAAATAGCGTCCCAAAAACGTTATTTATATTCTTTGATCTTTCATTAGTTTTGTTAATGACAAATATAAGGAATATCTTTTAGCAAATAATAAATACTAGCTTAGTCTCTTAAGTACACACTTTACACTTCACATATTAACTAAGAATTACAAGTTTAGTAACTTGTTTCCTTAAAAGGAAACTTTAATTCATAAAACATTCCATGACATCATTGTATGCATCACATACAATATCTTAGTTAGATATGCAAGCAACATAGTTGACATTTGAAGATCTTGGATGATATGGTAAGATACAACTAAGATATGGTAAGAGACAACTATTACATAGCTGTCACATCCCACGGATCCAAGTCCTATAAAGGACGGATCCCTTTTGAGGGATCCGCCGGATCCGTGAGCTGAAGATCAGCTTGCCTATAAATAGGAAGCTGATCATTTGGCTCTCTCATCACTCATATAGCTTAAACACATATATTCATTCAGTACATATCTTACTAACATCATTCATAGTTGCTTTTCACTTTGATCATCCATTTTGTAGAAAGGAGATCAAGCATTCAAGGATCTACAGAACCGTAATCCTTTAGTTGCATTACTGTGTGATCTTGTAGTTTGTTTCACACATCATATCTATCATTTGTAATCAGTGAGTGTGGTTAGTACTTTAGTCCTTAAAGTACAAAGAGTGTAGGGAGTGGTTGTACCCTTGTAAAGAACTCGACATCTAGCTTAGTGTCGGTAAAGTAATTAGGCGACGTCAGGTTGGTTCTACCTTGTGAAAGAACCCGGTGTTTAGCTTAGTACCGGAAAAGGAAGTAAGCGACGTGTAAAGGTTTTCTCCGCCTAGGAAAGGAGTTTGTTTCTTAGTGAAAGATAAACTCTCGAGTAGGAAACTCGGGGAGTGGAGTAGGGCAAGGAATAGAGTTCTTGTAGCCGAACCACTATAAACAACTGTGTCGTGTGGTTTGATCTTTCCTCTCTTTATCTTTTGTTTATATTGTGTGATTATTTATTTGTGATTGTTTCCTTTGAATTAACATATAGTAACAAAGTAAATAAAACTTTAAAACGGTAAAAACTATTCAACCTCCCTTCTAGTTTTCCACAATTGGCATCAAGAGCTACGTTACTTAAGATCTTTAAAATATATTGTATTTTAAAACTTAAAACGATCCATGGATTTTGAAAACTTTAAAGAAGGGCAATCTATGCAGAGACCACCTCTATTTGAACCAAATTGTTTTATTTATTGGAAAAATCGCTTTGAGACTTATGTAAAGTCAAAGGATATAGATCTATGGTATATTATAGTTGATGGTGATTACAAGCCTATTAGCAATGATATTTCGGGTGGTCGGGATGAAGGAGCTTCTCTTACTCGTCACAGTGATGAGCAAAAGAAACTAATTGCCAAAAATAACGAAGCCAAAATGATGCTTTATAATGCCTTACCTAAGAAAGAATATGAAAGAGTTTTTATGTGTAAAACGGCTAAGGATATTTGGCAACCTCTTATTATCACACATCAAGGGAACTCACAAGTAAAAGATAACAAAATTGATCTTCTTGTTCAACAATACGAACAATTTGTTATCTCTGAAGATGAGACCATTGATAGTGCGTTTGCTAAGTTCAATACTATTATTACATCACTTAAAGCACTTGACGAATCTTTTTCTAGCAAGAATTTTGTCAGGAAATTTCTAAGAGCACTCCATCCGAAATGGAGAGCAAAAGTGACAGCTATTGAAGAATCTAAGGATCTCTCAAGCATGACACTGGATGAGCTCATAGGAAACCTAAAAGTTCACGAAATGATTATGGAAAAAGACTCGGAAATTGTCAAAGGCAAAAAGGAGAAGATTAAGTCTATTGCCTTGAAAGCCAAAGTCGAGTCAAGTGATGATGAGTCTTGTTCAAACAGTGATGATGAAGAATATGCCATGGCCGTGAGGGATTTCAAGAAATTCTTCAGGAGACGAGGAAAGTTTGTAAAACCACCTCGTGATGAAAAGAAATTCTCTCGGAAAGATCGTGACGATAAGAAAGGTAAGGATGATAGGAAATGCTATAGGTGTGGTGACTCCAGTCACTTAATAGGAGAATGTCCAAAGCCTCCAAAGACCAAGTCTCAAAGAGCCTTCGTTAGTGGAGCTTGGAGCGATAGTGAAGGAGATGATGATGATGAGCCTAAGAACAACGAAATTGCACTTATGGCCGATGACACAGAAGAGGTACATTCTGATTCATACTCCTTTATAGATGATGAAACCTTAGAAGTAGAATATAACAAACTGTGTGATGTCACTTTAAAAATCATAAACAAAAACAAGTTTTTGAAAACAAAGACAACACTTTTAGAAAATGAAATATATTGGCTTAAAGAAAAAGCAATAAGAATTGAAAAAGGTAAAGTTAGTAAAGAAACATGTGTGTCTTGTCAAGAACTAAAACTTGAACTAGAAACCTTAAGAACCACACAGGAAGATTTAATCAAACAAAATTCAAAGTTTAAAAGGTTTGATAAAAACATAAGTTGTGCAGATGAAATAATGAAAATGCAAAAGCTACCTCATGATAAAACAGGACTAGGCTTTATGAAACTAGGAACCTTAAGTGATTATAAGGAACAGACTGTGAATAAAACTGATTCAACCAAGTTGGACACCCACGGATCCGACGGATCCAAAAATTTGGATCCGCCAGGTATATCCAAGGGATCCGCAGGTACAGAAGTTGAACAGAAGGTTCACAAAGTCGACCGTTCTGAGTTTGTTAAAGTTACTAAGAAACCTAACAGTAGCATAACCAATAATAAACACAAACCAGCAGTATATTTAGGAAGAGGTCAAGCTAGAAATGAATATAGAGTTAAAACGGATCAACAAAGACCTCAGATGAGTTTTCCCAAACACCCCTTTCCAAAGAGTATAGTTAATTCACAACATACTTATCAAAATAATTGGAACCAAAACATGTCTAGAAACTTTCATGGTCCTAATTATATGCCGTGGAACAATTGTCCACCTTTTCAGTACATAAACCATGATAATGTCATGTTTAACCCAAACGGACCCATGAGATATTGGGGACCAAATGCTTGAGTCTTTTATGAACTTAGGTATGCTTGAAAGTTGATCTTGAACCTGATGAGTGGATCAAAGATAGTGGGTGCTCAAGACACATGACGGGAAACAAAAATCTTTTCTCAACCTACCAAGTGTATGACGGAGGTAATGTCACATTCGGTAGCAAGCTTAAAAGTAAAATCATCGGAAAAGGTACAATCTCTCATGACTCTCTATCTATTGATGATGTTGCTCATGTAGATAATTTAGGATTTAATCTACTTAGTATAAGTCAATTATGCCGCAAAAAGTATAACGTCCTTTTCAGTGAAAATGGAAGTAAAATACTTAAAGATGGCATAACCGTAGGAAAAGGTGTTTTAAAGAATAATGTCTATGTTATGAAACTAGATAAAACACCTAAAGATAAGTTATGTCTTACCTCCTTGGACGAAAACTCAACTCTATGGCATCGACGCTTAGGTCATGCTAATATGAGGCTTATTCAATCCTTGTCTTCCAAAGAACTCGTTAGGAACCTACCCAAGTTGAAATATGACCAACACTTTTGCGATGCTTGCAAAATTGGGAAACAAGTACATAATAGCCATAAGGCTAAAAATATGGTATCTACATCTAGATGCCTAGAATTATTACATATGGATTTGTTTGGCCCGTCGGCTATACAAAGTTATGGAGGAAATTTTTACACTTTGGTCATAGTAGATGATTACTCTAGATATACATGGACAAAGTTTTTGAAAACTAAAAATGAGGCATTTGATAAATTTGAAATTCTAAGAAAGAAAATTCAAAATCAAATAGGAAGTAATATAGTATCTATTAGAACTGACCATGGTCGAGAATTTGACAATGAAATTCAATTTGGAAATTTTTGTGATAATAATGGAATAACTCATAATTTCTCGGCTCCTCGTACACCTCAATCTAATGGTGTAGTAGAACGTAAAAATAGAACAATTCAAGAAATGAGTAGGACTATGTTAAATGAACAAAACATACCACAAAAGTTTTGGTGTCACGCTGTAGATACTTCTACATATATCTTAAATAGAGTCTTAATTAGACAATTTCTAAATAAAACTCCTTATGAAATTTATCGAGGCAAAAAGCCTACATTAGGATATTTTAGAGTTTTTGGAAGCAAGTGCTTCATTTTAAACACAAAGGACTATCTCACTAAGTTCGACCCAAAGTCGTATGAAGGTGTATTCCTTGGGTATTCAAAAAACAGTAAAGCATACATTGTATTAAACAAGGAAACATCAAGAGTCGAGGAATCGTTAAACGTAACATTCAACGAAAGTCCACCTCCCTCTAAGACATCACCTTTGGTAGATGATGACTTAGTTGAAAGTCAAATGGTTAATGATATTGAAAACATTGAAAACGACAATGAACCCATAAAAGGAGAAATTATTAATATTAAAGAAACTAAAAGTCATCCATTAGAAAACGTCATAGGAAAACTTAATGAAAGAACATTAAGATCCAAAGCTCAAAATGAAAGCAATTATTTTTGTTTTATTTCAACGGTTGAACCCAAAAACATAGACGAGGCAATAAAAGATGAATCTTGGGTAATTGCTATGCAAGAAGAACTAAATCAATTTATTAGAAATGATGTTTGGACATTGGTTCCTCCACCTAAAAACCAAACCATAATCGGCACCAAATGGGTCTTTAGAAATAAAATGGATGAAAATGGTATTGTATCTAGAAATAAAGCTAGGCTAGTAGCTCAAGGCTACAATCAACAAGAAGGTATAGATTACGATGAAACTTTTGCACCCGTAGCTAGACTTGAGTCTATTAGGATATTACTTGCATATGCATGTGCACATGATTTTAAGTTATTTCAAATGGATGTCAAAAGTGCTTTCTTAAATGGGTTTATAAATGAAGAAGTATATGTTGCACAACCTCCCGGCTTTGCCGACTTTGAAAAACCAAATTATGTTTTCAAACTTAAGAAAGCTTTATATGGACTTAAGCAAGCACCAAAAGCTTGGTATGATCGACTTAAGACTTTCCTAGTTGACCATAAGTATACCATGGGCCTAGTAGATAATACTCTCTTCACCAAGAAAAAGGGATCACATATTATTATAGTCCAAATATATGTGGATGACATTATATTCGGTTCAACTTGTCAAGAGTTATGCGACGATTTCTCAAAAATCATGCATGACGAGTTTGAAATGAGTATGATGGGGGAACTAAACTTTTTCTTAGGTCTCCAAATTAAACAATTAGAAGATGGGATATTCTTCAACCAATCAAAGTATATTAAAGATATGCTTAAGAAGTTTGGTCTTGAAGACTCAAAACCCATGAGAACACCCATGTCCTCCGAAACCAAACTCACTAGGGATGAAGAAAATGAATCCGTAGATAGCACTAAATATAGAGGAATGATTGGTAGTTTACTCTATCTTACGGCTAGTAGGCCTGACATTATGTTTAGTGTTTGTCTATGTGCACGTTTTCAAGAAGATCCAAAAACGTCCCATCTTGAAGCCGTTAAAAGAATATTTAAGTACATCAAAGGTACTACACACTTAGGATTATGGTATCCCAAAGGAACGGGTGTAGAAACCATAGTGTATACCGACTCAGATCATGCAGGTGACTATGTTGATAGGAAAAGTACTAGTGGAATTTGTACTTTTGTAGGATATTGTCTCACATCATGGTTCGCTAAGAAACAAACTGCCCTCGCAATCTCAACAACAGAAGCAGAGTATGTGTCTGCAGGAAAGGCGTGTCAACAAGCACTGTGGATGAAACAAGCTCTTGTCGACTATGGAATTGAACTCAACAACATTCCCATTCTTTGCGACAACAAAGGTGCTATCGATTTAAGCAAAAATCCAGTCCAACACGCTAGAACCAAACATATTGAAATACGCCATCACTTTCTTCGCGACAATGTACAGAAGGGAATCATCTCAATTGAGAAAGTTTCCTCAGAGGACAACATTGCCGATATCCTCACTAAACCACTTAAACGTGAACCTTTCAACTATCTTAGACTTGGATTAGGATTAATGGAACCTAGTGATTAGGAGAAACATTAGTATAAACATTAGTTTAGCCACACACGACACTAAACCAAAACATGTGTTCTGAATCCGCGGATCCAATCGACAACAAAGACGGATCCTTTGTATGGGATCCGCCGGATCCGCCGCATGCTAAGTTCAGTTTATTATTTAATAAACAAGAACAAGCACTATTCACTCCTCACTCCAAAACATATCACCTTACTATAACTCGACACACACTTAATCTCCATCACATTTTGGACCATTTTCTTCCACTAATTTGTGCTTCTAACATCACTGTAAGTATTCTTATCACATTTATACTCCTGATCTGCGTCTAGGATTTCCATTTCATGCACAAAACCAAACTTGGGGTATATGCATAATTCTTGAAAAATCATGAAACATATTTATTGCATTATACTTAAAAACATGTTTTTCTTAGTTAGGAATTGCATCTCATAGCACATTGTCTTAATTTAACAAAAGCCCCATGAAAATTTTTCACTAAAATCTTCTAACGACTAGGTAAAATGATTTTTTCTTACATTGTTCATACAAATGCAAAAACGTTATCTTTTAGACTTCACTTGCATAATGTCTCTTGAATGCTAAAGGGAATACATAACTAATATGTATTTTCGGGTACATTCAACCGTAGCTACATTGAAATAGGAGTGTTTGGGTTATCTCTCGTTTGTAAACAAAACTTGCATAAACTAATTTTTCTTGCATCAAAAGGAGTCGAGATAACCGCACCTCCACATTGTCCCCATGTAGGCACACACTAGGAATGTTACACTTCCTTCGATCATTTAAACTAAAACTATGTCACTTTTGTACTTAGGAAAATCATGCCTCCCGCAACCAACTACGATCACAAGAAAACCGTTGACTACTTACCCAAAGTCCACAAAACCAAAGGTTTAACCGATGCCCAAATCGAAATTTTCAAAGTCTTAGAGAAAAAGTATGTTCATGAGGGTAGAGCCGTAGATGCATCTTTTTATGAAGGCACTCAACTTAGGGAACAATTAGCCGCAATTTAATTTGATTCTCTTTTAGACATAGATGAACCAATCATTCCTAGGTTCATACTTGAGTTCTACGCTAGTGTAGGTCTTAGCTCGAGTGATGAAGGTTACTTAAGTCTTCACTTTACTCTAAATGGAAATCTTGTCAACATCCCTCTTGATCAATTTGGTGAGGTCTTAGGAATTCCATGTCAAGGTACATGTATTTATTCGGACAAATGGTCCTTAACAATCTTAGACTCCAATTTCGATAGGACGGCACCATATGCCACTCCTCTCCAATCAAAAGAAGTGATTAGGGAACATCTCTTCATTCCTAAGAACAACCCCACAAGAATGTATCGTGGTCGTGAAGTTGCTAGAGATCCATTCGCAATGGAACTTAATGAACTAAGACCCGAATTCAAGAAGATGGAGGATGTGTTAAGGGCAAATGTAATGTGCACCATAGGAAACCGTGATCATATCAACGCTTGTTTATGCCACATGATGTACAACATCTCTACTCGTCAACCCTTCAATCTTGCTTATTATGTTGCCAAACGAATGTGTGACATTCCGGTTCAAAGCAAGATTGCAATGCCTTATGGTATGCTCTTAACCCGACTTTATAGAGCCTTTGCACCCGCTCGTCCAAACCATCTAGGCTTTGTTCCGGATTACAATGAAATTGAACACACCTTCGTTCCTTTGAGTGATTTTAGGGTTAGTGTTGATAAGGGCAAACGTCCTCGTGTTCCAACATCATCCTCATCATCTTCCATGAGTGAAGATGATGGTATGCCAAATTCTAGGATTCCTCCACCCGAATACTTGAGCCATCTTCCTCCAATTCCACATGAATCCGCTGAGTATCGAAACATCAAAGGAATGGTGAAGAATCTGGGGCGTTGGATGATGAAATTACACAAGGGGATGAAGAAGTTGAAGAAGAAGCTGAGTTAATGGAGTGTTTGGTTTTAAACAATGTTGGATATTGTGTTGTTAAATTTCTATGTGTCTTGAATTTATCTGATAATACTTATTGTGTATGTGTAATAACTAACACTTGCAGATAGATAACCATCACGGTTATCAATTTTCGGGGTTATTGCCTATGTTTGGCATAACACCTAAAACGGTAAGTTTCTAAGTATGGATTTAACTATGTGCAATCATGTGTTAATATTATCATATTTAGTTGTTTTGCTATACATATTAAATGTTAAGTAAGGTCTAGATGAATTTTCAGGTTTTCGTCGAAAAATGCGAAATATGACATATGTTCTGTTTACTTTCTTAGTTTTAGGCCTGCGGATCCCGCGGATCCCAAAATAAGGATCCGCCAAGACTTATCGTTGGATCCGTCAAATGCAATCCTGCGGATTTGGCGGATTGAACAATAAGGTTCCGCATTTGTAACCACTTGGATCCGCAGGATTCCCAGTAAAATTATAAAACTTTTTCGACTAATCCCGACTCTTAAATCTTAGTGTTTAGTATCATTTAGGATCTATTCACTGATCATAATTCATCTTAGAATCATTTAGGAACTCTTAGAAACTTAGGAACAAAATTTCCCACCAAAATTTAAATTTTTGAATTTTAGGTGTAAGTTACCATACTGATACAAAGAAGGAACCCTTTTTAGGGATCCGTCAAATCCGTGGAAATATCAAATCATCAGATTTTCCACTATCCTCTTGTATTAACTGCATATCCAACACATATTACTCAACCAAAGCTAAATGGATTGACTTCCTTGATATGACCTGCACAAATTTTTGTTCCAAATCATTAGTAACCAACATTCTCTATTGGATTTACATCAAATCCAAACACACAGACTCACAAACCTTCTGTCTATAAATTAGCACTTTAGGATCATCTCTTCACACAACAAACACTTCCTCTCCTGTACACTTTAGATATCATTCTTCACCATGACCAAGTCACACAACTCTTCCACATCTAGAACTCCAAGAAGAACAGCCCGCATCAGTGTTAAACCTTGTTGTTTTATCAACTTAGCAAACTCTTCATCTGAGGAAAATTCTCCTCTCAATATATCATCACCCATTGCTAGTGAAAATTTCCTTACACTCTCCACCCCAACACCATCACATGTTGTTATACAAACACCACCACCAACCATTACTCCAATGGCCTCTACTCCACCACCGGCTCCATCACAGACAGTTAGATCACCATCACCACCAAAATCACCTAAACTACAACCCTTGGAATTATTTAGGACTCCTCCTACATCACCACATCTTGATGACTTAGAAGAACTTTCACCAAAACTACCCAATCTTCCACCCATGACTTTTGAAGGTCAACAACCCATGCTTTTTCACCCGGTTTACCCGGATATCCATGGCCCTTTATACCATGATGCACAATCATCCCAACCTCAACAAAAACCTCTATCACCCACATCCACTCTAGTTGCCATTGACGAGGCAATGTGGATGAATATGCCTCACACCCAAGAAGAGATTAGTGAAGAGCTCAATCGTCTTTACACTCTCTCGGGTATGGTTGACCATCGCCTTCATGAAGCAATGGACATCCAAAACATTCTCATGAACTCCCTCCAAACACCACAACAACCATCCAACAACAACAACAACCAACCACCATCACCACCACCACCACAAAACTTGGACCCTAGTCTTCCGCCCGGTTTCTCAACTCATGATTGCGCACATTGTGAGAGAACGGCTCACTTGGCCCAAAGGACCAACATCTTGGTCCATGAGCTTCAAAACGAGATGAGGTTCATCTTGAACCATGTTCTTGAACGTTTAAACGCAATCTCTCATCCCTCTCAATAGGAGCTCTTTAGATTAGTTGTTTGTTTAGGACCTTTTTATTTTTTTTGGATGTCTTCTTATTTGTAACATCATTTCACTATTGTGACTTTTGTCACAAAATTTTCAATCTATATGAATGTGATGTTTTTATGCTTATGAGTGATCAACATATTGCATATTATCATTATCATTATGAACTAACATTCCTATATTGCATACATTATATCTTGCATATGATTGCTTTAGGTACAAATTAACATCAGACACTTAGTTTGACTTTTTAAAGTCAAAACATATTGAAAGGCTTGTTTGGAAGAACACTTAACAAGCATTATATTTCTTCATTGAAGTCATTTCATAACTAACACTTCATTTGCAGCATATCATACCCTTCAATAGTATACGTTGGTACACGAGAAGTGAGGAGTATACATCGAGGGGGAGCATCTCATAAGCATCTCATATACTAACCGTTTGTTTTGTAGATTCATGCATCAATTACTTGATTACTCCATTTAGGGGGAGTATACAACAAGGGGGAGCTCTTAAAGTTCTCAAAATCGCATTCCGCTTCGCTACTCTTTTTGTTTCGACAAAAAGGGGGAGAAAGGACTAAGTTTGCATCAACTGTGAATCATCACAGTACATACATCTTTTTTTACAAAAACTTTTCTTTAATAAACAAACTTAATATATATTTTTAAGAACTCATGCTATATTTATTCTCTTGCTCAAAAATATATCTTATGTTTTGTCATCAACAAAAAGGGGGAGATTGTTAATACAAATAGCGTCCCAAAAACGTTATTTATATTCTTTGATCTTTCATTAGTTTTGTTAATGACAAATATAAGGAATATCTTTTAGCAAATAATAAATACTAGCTTAGTCTCTTAAGTACACACTTTACACTTCACATATTAACTAAGAATTACAAGTTTAGTAACTTGTTTCCTTAAAAGGAAACTTTAATTCATAAAACATTCCATGACATCATTGTATGCATCACATACAATATCTTAGTTAGATATGCAAGCAACATAGTTGACATTTGAAGATCTTGGATGATATGGTAAGATACAACTAAGATATGGTAAGAGACAACTATTACATAGCTGTCACATCCCACGGATCCAAGTCCTATAAAGGACGGATCCCTTTTGAGGGATCCGCCGGATCCGTGAGCTGAAGATCAGCTTGCCTATAAATAGGAAGCTGATCATTTGGCTCTCTCATCACTCATATAGCTTAAACACATATATTCATTCAGTACATATCTTACTAACATCATTCATAGTTGCTTTTCACTTTGATCATCCATTTTGTAGAAAGGAGATCAAGCATTCAAGGATCTACAGAACCGTAATCCTTTAGTTGCATTACTGTGTGATCTTGTAGTTTGTTTCACACATCATATCTATCATTTGTAATCAGTGAGTGTGGTTAGTACTTTAGTCCTTAAAGTACAAAGAGTGTAGGGAGTGGTTGTACCCTTGTAAAGAACTCGACATCTAGCTTAGTGTCGGTAAAGTAATTAGGCGACGTCAGGTTGGTTCTACCTTGTGAAAGAACCCGGTGTTTAGCTTAGTACCGGAAAAGGAAGTAAGCGACGTGTAAAGGTTTTCTCCGCCTAGGAAAGGAGTTTGTTTCTTAGTGAAAGATAAACTCTCGAGTAGGAAACTCGGGGAGTGGAGTAGGGCAAGGAATAGAGTTCTTGTAGCCGAACCACTATAAACAACTGTGTCGTGTGGTTTGATCTTTCCTCTCTTTATCTTTTGTTTATATTGTGTGATTATTTATTTGTGATTGTTTCCTTTGAATTAACATATAGTAACAAAGTAAATAAAACTTTAAAACGGTAAAAACTATTCAACCCCCCTTCTAGTTTTCCACAGAAACTACACTAACAGCAGCAATGAAAATAAACATTATTCTAATAATTCCTAACAAACTGTTGAGATTCTTGTATTTTAAAATTGGTCAACAAGGTTGAAACATTTCCCCAATAGACATATGTTTTTTTTACTTTGAGATACTTGTATGTGACCTAGATATGGTATTCAAAAATATTAATATTCGCTAATTGAATATAGAAACAACGTACAGTTAAATGATTTAAGTTAATGGGTAAAGAATTTGGAGGGTCAGCAAAAATTGAATAATGTTTGGGTCAGGATGGTTTAATGTGGAGAGTGCTGACGTTGACTTGTATATGGATAGTGGAGGCAACGCATATGAGTTGGATATGGAGAGGTAATGAGGTTGTGCCTGAAAAGGTGAACAAGGGAGCAGCTAGTAGAAATACTTAAAACTTTACGTGCTGCGCATGCTCAAGATGGTTCTGCTGTTGAAGATGTTGCAAAAGTTGCCAAGACTGATTCTACTGCTGAGAATCATGTTGATTCTGCTGCTGAGAATCAACTTGATTCTACCGCTGACATATTGGATGATGCTAACAGTCTGGCACATGCAATACTACAACTGAAGTATACCAACTCATCAACCCCCAAACATTGGATGATGCTGATGTTAGAGGGGGACAAGAATCACAACCACAAGCACAAAAATAAGGTATTAATAAAAATTTTAGCAACACGGACCTGTAAGCACTTCCTAACGCGGATATACCAGTCACGGGTGTGATAGTCATATGTGTCGCCGCTATCATAGAATGTCACCACTCCTGATCGTATATGAAACTGGGCAAGACACCAGTGTTTGTCCGTTTGGTTGATCGGAATAAAAACCTACAATATACAGGGTTTCTGATGAATCCTTATAGTAGGCGACATATCAATAATTACGTATACTATCTTTAAACGGCCAAAAGACCAGACTTTTAGTAAAAAATGGTCATATACAACAACTTGACTCATCATGTAACTTTAACCGCCCACACATAAACGTAGTACCTGATCCACATCGCTCCATGGACAGGGATACCTCTGGCCATCTGCGTAAAAAGATGGTGTGCCGTTTTGAAGAAGAAGCTGAAAAAAGTAACAGCTAACCATCGCCCAGTTTGCATTATTAGGTCTTACATGCCACATGTAGTCAACCCACAAGTCTATGTGCTGCAAATAAGTGTTTTAACAAAGGGTGAGAGGTAACCTTATTTATGAATTAGAGTATGCATGTACGCTCACCTGCTCAGTTAGCCAACCTTTTCTACCAGGGTCTAAGCAAACTAAGCGTAGCCAGAAATTTCGATCAACGGTGTGGTCTTCGGACCATGGAAATTTACACTGGTGAGTGTACCCCGGTTGACCAAGAAATACTTCAATATCATCGGTGAGCCAGACATTTTCCACGGTATGGAACCATCGAGATAGATCCTACAAACGTGGGTAAATTTATAACATATAATGTAAAAGAGGTAACAAAAGAAAATGTAAACCAACTTTAGATCATGGCAATACCTCAACCCAAGGTTGAACTCTTGTCAGCAATTCAGCGGTACGTGGGTTATTAACGTCAGGGCCGTGTTTCTTAATGCTAACTATAACCTTTTCCGCATTTTCTGATTTCGAATCAGGTTCCAAATAATTTCGCCTCTTGCTCGGTGGTAACCGAGCCAAATATCTTTGATAGTGTTTCGAATTCAGAAACGATATTCTGCGTTTCTTCTTCTCCTCCTCCATCTTCAACATGTTTTCTTCTTCCAAGCGCAACCTCTTAGCCGCTTCCTGTCTTTTCATATTATCTTCTGCCATCATCTTCTCTTCTTCTAACTGCAACCTCTCTTCCTCTGCCAACGCCCATCTCAATTCCTCTTGAATAAGATACTCCTGCAACAGGATATTGTGGATTACATATGCCTCACAAATAATATTACGCTATAAATCGGGTATACGGATAATTTGGAATAACGTATTCTACCTGAGCTAGTTCTTCGTCAGAATCAGGCAAGGCAATCAATTTCAGGTAAAATTTGTTAAGTGAATGGCAAAATTCAGAACTCGTGTTAGGAAAATGTGACTCAATATCCAGTTTCTCCTGTCAAATCATTATATTTTTTTAAAAAAAGTACAGGGTGGATGTCAAAGTAGGTACTCATATTTTTTTTGAAATGTACCTGCAGTCCGCCAGGTCTCTCACGAGCAAGAACCTGTAATATTATAACATGTATTATAAACCCGTATATACAGAGTGCATACTATTGACATAGTAAGCTGAATAAAACGCAACCTCAATAATAATCTCAAGTTTCAATACTTGGCCATTAAGCTCAGCAAGGACACGGTCCTTAAGCCTCTTGGTTGGTGAACTATTACCAGCCCTACGTTGAGTGGAATTTACTTTCAACGACTCACTGACCCGTTTGCGTGCCTTTGACAACCTGTTAAGATAAGCATCGAAGAGGGTGTAATTGGATGTGGCTGCAGCCCTGGGAACGTAGTTTTGGAAGAATTCTTGGCTCTGTATCCACCATGAAGACTCGTACTCAGGTGTATTCGGCTTGAGATCTAAACGTGTATTCGAATCCTACAAATAAACGGGGACAAATAAAATATGTAACCTTACAACTGTTTGAACGACAATTATATCTCACAAGTAACTTTGTGCGCCTAATGTTGACTTTTGAAGATAGTGCAGCTTCAAGTTCATTAGATACTAAATACAACTATTGATTGTGATTATTGTCAGATACTCTTGGTTGTGTTAACCCCATTGTCAAATCTACTTCATTTGCAAGCAACTCTTTGTGATTGATTTTTCAAGGGATTATATAGCCTTAAGGGGAGGTTAATGGAATTAAATGTTGGGTTGGTTTAGAGTTAATTGGGGATTTGACGTTAGTCACACATCATTCATTGCTGCCGATTGACCATCTCATTGCTGCCGGTTGACTTAACGTTGCTGCTGGTAGTGTTTTTTAGTCAAAGGTACTCTGGTTGACTTCATTGCTGCGGACGTTTAAGAATTTGGGGGATTAATTTTGGGAATAAATTAAATTCAAAATAGTCAAAGTTTACGCTAGAAATTTAGAATTTAGATCTGCTAAATTTGCAAACCGTATTCACGAACAAAATATTAAATTCCTCTCCCAAAATAACCGCAGTCTCTCAAATCAATTGCACATCTCATTCCTTCTTATTTGCACATCTCAATCCCTGATTCAACACTATGGCAACCCTTGAATACAAAGAAGATCACAACAAAGTTGGATTTCCTAAGACTTGGCTAGCCCACATGCATATGGCTTGTGGTAAAGGCAGTTTGAAAACCATATTTGGTACTCAATTCACCAAGGTTCTGCTGTAACCAAGAATTGGCTAGTCCTGAGCAAACGGCTACAGGTAAAGACAAGTCAAATCCGTTTAT
The DNA here is from genome assembly GCA_021014915.2 of Artemisia tridentata subsp. tridentata. Lineage (NCBI taxonomy): Eukaryota > Viridiplantae > Streptophyta > Magnoliopsida > Asterales > Asteraceae > Artemisia > Artemisia tridentata. The sequence goes on from CP139507.1 coordinate 178,594,807, forward strand.
AGTTGATGATTTACTAAAAATCATATGGTTATCAATGTACCATGGTCTTACACACAAAAACATTGGCTACTCCAGTAGTGATGGCTATTGGTAAAGAGACATCAAATCCATTAATTTTCAATGATTCACCTCTCACAGGAGATAACACACCTGCAAGTGATGAGAATAGTATGAAACTTAAGTGATTTGATGTACACATTGTCATAGTAGCAGTCAAGATCAAGAGAATTACATGGTAACCAGCTTAATTGGAGATGATTATATTATGTTGCTACTTTTATATAGAGGTTGCTGCTGGAAATGTTTGCTTTAAAGATGTTGCTTCTGGTTACTTAATCTTGCTGCTGCGCAAGTGCAATCCTGCTGGTAGCTTTGGTGTGTTCCTGCTGGCAGTGTTTATTGCTGCTGGTCGTTGCTTATTTTTTAGTCGTATTACAGTTATTCTAGTTACACTTATTCTAGGATCATAGTTCATTAGTCATTGTCTTCTTCACAATCTTATATTTAGTTTCCGCATAAATATAAGTTTGTCATACAGAGATTTTTATTGGCTCAAAGATCAATCAAGGCGTCGATCCTACAAGTTGGAAAGAAAAAGACAATGCAAACTCGGGAGGAGGAAAGAGAAATGTATACTCCGGAAGAGAGACAGGATGCCATAGATGATTTGGTTCTGCAACTTAGAAAGAAGCATAAGGGATAGTACAAAAAAAACAGGCTCCTACCTATGTGTGTTCATTGCTCTCCTTAAGATTATTCATTATATTCGGCGTAGTGATTAATTTTGTTTCAATTCAAGAAAAAGAAAAAAAGATCATTGCTCAACAGGGATTCAACAATTTATTTTACGTAAATACAAATAGAAAAAAATAGTGACCTCTGAAAAAAGGTAGGAACGGTCGCTTCTTTTGAATGGTGACTTCATAGACCATGCAATAGCTCTTGGAATCACATTAGGGTCTTTACTCCACCAACGTTCAGATCTTTCAAAAGACTCGAGTATCCAAATCTAAACAAATTGTAAAACACAAACATATCAATCAGTCCATCAAAATGTTCGGCTGAAAAATATATTATTAATAAAAATAAATACAAACCTGGAAAGCAAATACAAATCCAGACAAAGTATAGGTCGGAACAGATTTTGGGTTTTTCTTCAATACTAAAAGGTGGTTATCCGTGTGCTTATCCATTACATTATGAAGTTGGTCATATAAATGGGTCCAAATATGTTCACCCCACGGAAATGCATTCCAAGCTTCTAGGTTTTCAACCAACCTCATCAATGTGTCATCAACTTGGGATGTCAATAAACGACCCATAAAGATCACCTCTAAGACTAACAAAAGAGATATCCGTATTGCGTCTTCATCACATAGCTTGCGAAACTGCTCTTCATCCTCGATGACACCAATAAGGTCTAAGTTGGTTACAATCAAACCTCGCTTGTCAGGAAACACCCTATCACGAAATTTGAGAGCACCAGAAGTGTATAACTCAAAGCTCACACTTCCAAACCGCAACCCCGTCAATAGACAAAACTCAGGACGACCAAAATGCAGAGTATGTCCATCTAGGTAATAGATAAAGGGCATATCATAATGAGACTCGTCCACTCTTCTTTGTTTCCGTACCATATAGTCAATGAGGTGTGTTTCATGTTCAAAGTATAACAAATCCAACCATTTTCCAAAGCATGTACTCCTAAACAAGTTCCGTCGTTTTGCGTCTAATTTCCGATTTATCAACCAAAAGTAGTTGAGTTTGCTACTAATGATTAGTTTAGCTTCATAGTCCTAAAAGGAAAAAATATGTTAACTCAGAACATACAATTCATAACAAAATAAGTTTGAACACATGTATACAGCCAGCGTAAACACTATCATACACAGTTCAGATGATTACAACTTAACTACAACCACTTAGTGTTGGACCATAAGAATAGGGTGTTTTGCTTATAACCTTATTTGAATCAGGCATGGCGTATCAGATACAACCCAAAATCGTGGCTTATCAAATACATCCCAAAACAAAAATCAAATCATAATCCACATAAATGCATAAACAAACAAACAACACTATATTATACCAGATAAACAAAAATCAATAACGATACAAAACAAATGTAATAAAGATTCGTAATACACTGTACATACCATATTATACCACATTTTTTCGAATCAAACAAACAATCGACGGTGTTAAATGATTTTATTGGAACACTGTTCAATGAACAGTTACTCTGTTTTCAGATGACAATCAGGGAAAACAATGGTAGTAGATTGGAGATTGAAATAATAGTGTAACAAGATAAACAAGCGCGAACATAAACCCAGTTTATTTTTTTTGACCGTGACTGTGAAACGAGATGGAGGGAAGAAGTGTATAGAGGAGATGCTGTTTGTTTTTAAATTTTTATTTTCGAATACGGTATGAACAGTAATGAAAGCAGTGAACAGTGTAAAATTTTTGAAATGACCAAAAAACCATCTGTAAATTATACGGTTGCCCAACAAATAAAAGTTGCCCAAAATACACTACCGTACAATACGTGATTATACGAGTTGCCCTGGGCTAAGGGGGAATTTTTTGAGATCGGGATAGATACTCTTAGCACTTGGGCAATCGGGCTATTTTAGTAATTATCCCCATTTTTTATAACATCCGTCTTTTTTCTTTCTCTTGGCTTACTTCTAGAGGAAAAAAATGTATTAGTTGGAACGATTGGTTAAACTCTCCTTTGCAATTTTCTAGCTCTTTGCTAGTTTTTGTTTATAATATCCGCCGTTCAAAAAAAAATGTTAAGCAACAAAATGGTTATAGGTTCAGTTCTCGTTTTATCGTTAGAGTTCATAATTTTAGCCGTCTCTAAGAAAACTATATTGTTATGTTTTACTCTCTCCGTCCCTAAATAAGTGTCCACTATTGACTTTTAGATAGGGGTGGCAATTTTCGACACGACACGCTAACCGACACGGACACGACACGAAGATAAACGGGTTTGGGTCGAGGATAAACGGGTTTGGGTCGAAAACAGGTTAACCCGTATAACCCGTTTAATAAATGGGTCGTGTATGGGTTTAGTAATTTTAAACAGGTCAACCCGTGAACCCGTTTAAATATATAAACTTTTAATCAATAAAATATATAACTACCTAATATGATATATGTACTTATTTAGGACGTGGATCTATGTTTTCTTAAGTGCTACTATAATATATATTAGTATCTATGTGTTATTATTTGAACACTTACACTCTTCAACACTCAAACTAATTAAACCTTTTAACTAGTTTATTTAAACGGGTTACACGGGTCATAAATGGGTTACACATGTTAGGTGTGTGCGGGTTAGGGTTGAGGTTTTTGACACGATTAATAAATGGGTCGTGTTTGGGTTGAGGCTTTACCAACCCGCCAACCCGCCAACCCGAGTGGGTCGACACGGACACGACTCGATTGCCACCCCTAAATAAGTGTCCACTATTGACTTTTAGAGTCTTCCTTTTTAAACTTTGACCTCAAATTATTTTATTTGTGTTATGTAATACTTGATGCAAAATATATAAATAGATTAAGTTTTAAATGTATTTTCATTGGTATAATTTTCATTAAGTATTACATAACACAAATGAAATAATTTACAGTCAAAGTTATAAAAAAAAGACTTTAAAAATCAATAGTGGACATTTATTTAGGGATGGAGGGATTAATTAACATCAAATTAATCAAAAATATTACTAGTATAAAACTTTATTTTTTTCCGTTCTTTTTTATTATCGTTGATGTACATATGTTGAATTTAGGGGGTGTTTTTTAAATGGAAATTGTTATTTCTTCCTACAAATTGTTTATACTTATCCTTCTACTCACACGATCCTCTCAAGTGTCAGAATTGACGGCTTGGATGCAGAGAGAGAATGAGTGAAAAAAAAATATATAATATTATTGTGTGAGTACAAAGATTAGTAGTAAGATATTGTAGAGGGCTTTAGCAATTCTCTTTTTAAATTTAGCGATGTGAAAAGATATTTATGTTACCTTTTTAATTAAAAAAAAGAAGTTTTTGTAAGTCTCCCTGTTAAAATGAAATAAAGATTTGACCCACTCAATTGATCCAAAAAAACCCCTCTTGACATTGCTCGATGAATACTAGTGGTACTGTAGTTGGTTTTACAATGACAACATTAATCGCATAAAAAAATGTTCCTTTTGTCCCCATTCCCCATCATATATACACACATTCTTTTTGAAGGCTTCATACAACACTATATTGTGTGTACACACACACCTCTTAACTGGACTCTTGTTGAGATAAGTAACACGACTCTTGACAGTTGACTTTGAGCCCTCAAATAAGCACAAAATCTAAAGTAAACCCCCAATTATTTTTAAATGCATAAATGTGTCTACTCTCTATTTGAACCCTCAAATATATACTCTATAAAAAGGCACCACCCGGGTCCCGAAAGTTAATCATCACACTTCAAAAATAAAAACCTTCATTTAGTTTCCTATCTCGATATATATATTTCGAAAACAAAACAAAGGACCCGAATACGAAGCAAGGCTAGCATGAAGACCACATTTTCGACACACAGGAAGAAGTACACACCAAAAAGAGGGAGAATTAAAGCTATGATTTTTAAAAGGATTGCATTTTCGGTAGTCTCTGCAGTAGCTAGAACTCGCGACCTTTTGATTTTTATCAAGAACGAAGATATTAAAAGTGACGAGTGGTTCTTCCAACCCAACAAAACATGCCCAAAGGTATCGGGTGATTGATCAGTATTGATAACGGTTCTTAACAAGATGTCGTTAAAAGTCGTAACTTTTTTTTTTTTTTTTTTTTTTTTTTTTTTTTTTTTTTTTTTTGTTATTGTTATTGTTAGAGCTAATAACATGCTGTAAGTCCATGAGCAGATATGGAAGTTGTTTAAGTATGCAAATCAATATCTTGACTTTTTGTGTGATGAAATGCGAGGTATGTTCTTTTTGAGCTAAAATCACAAATCAACCACTAACTATGAATTTGTTCTGTTATCGATGGCTTTGAGCTTCATGCGAGATTTTGTGATCATTATTTGTGCATTTTTACCAAGAATCTACAAGTCCAAAAAATATTTTAGTTTGAGATCAGAATTTATCCTTGTTTGAGATTGCCATAATAATACAAATAAAACAACCCTGAATATATTTGTGTATCGCGTACATCTATTTACTTGCGTTTATGTATGTTTTATGCATGTTCTTTTTTGCTTTTGAACATATATAATGGCGACTCAATAGATACGTATAGACTATACGAGTTGTTAAATCAATTTTTATTGGTGTAGGTTTAACTTGAGGCGTTCTTATTCAAACATCGTACTTCATTTAGTCCTGCAGATTAGTCAACGAACATAAAAGCAAACGAACTTCTTTAGCTTACTATCTTAAAACCAACTCATTCGTGTTCATAGACCTTTGAAGTCGTTCTCTTATTTTGTAGAGTGAGAATTCATTTTAAATTAGGAAAACAATATTATAGTGTTGATAGCAGTTGTCTTAATTCGGGTTCACATTTGTATATTGTGTTTCGTTTGTTACGCGTTTCTAGACTTCACGTGTGACATTTGTTTGTATATTGCCAAGTGTTATCATGTTTCTTATATCCATCAAATTAATCTGTCGTCTTTTTCTTCCTTTGAAAAAAATAATGTTGGAACATGCAAAGTTTTATCCCACGTTGGTACCACATTAATGAATCTCTCATATTTTTATAAAGTAATTGAACAAATGACTAATTAATAGATGAAGTTCATAATAGTGGGCTTAATGGTTTGTTTAGGTTTGTGTTGGCTTAATTGGACTTATTAAGTTATTATATAGTACTCCGTAGAAATTAATCTTTTGAGCTCAATTGATAAATCTGTAAAAAGATGCAACCTTTAATAATTCTTTTTCCTAGGTTTTTATTGTGACGTTCTGGCAAAAAAGATGCAATATTTCTTTTGATCGGTGATATAACATAACCGGGGGCGGTACCAGAAAAGAATCTATGTGGGGGCAAAACTTAAGCAAGAATTGAATAATTAGATGAAAAGGGGGCAGTGATAATTAAGGAAAAAAAACAATTAGAAATAACGAAAAATTAAAAAATTGAGTAGCGAAGAGACAAAATCTGGGGTCGAACACCTAATCATCTTTGTAGCAGCAAAGCGTACAAAGCAACTAGGCCAAAAAACCATCTCTTTGTTAAAGCTTTAACCTTTTCACCTTTAACTAAAAAAATCACCCCTTATCATAACTCAACCTTAACTCAAATTTAACTCAACTATTTTCAAATTCAACTCTTAAACTAAAACTAATACTTCATTTATTAAAAAACATAACATTAATTCTTAAACATTACAATACGAATATTAAACATTACATAACATTAAATATTAAACATTACAATACGAAACAAATACTTATTCATCGTCTTCGGAATCTTGTTGTTGTTGTTGTCGTTGAAGATTTTTCTACCAAAGATGCTGCATAAGGTCTAGTTGGAGTCGAGTATGCGTTTCTTTGTCGCGTATTTCTTTTGCCTTTCGACAATGGACATCACATCTTTCGACCTACTTGTCTTTCCTCATAAGGTCTAGTTGGAGTTGAGTTGTGGAAGTGTGAGAAAAAGTTGTGTGTTTATTTGGTATTTATAGTGGTGGGAAAATGATTTTGATTTTTTTTTTAGTCAAAGTAGCCGTTATTAAAACGTTGAGGGGGGTGAAATGAATTTCTTTTTTTAAATTCAACGGCTATTATAACCGTTTGAGGGGGTGTAGTTTTTTTTTTTTTTTTTTTTTTTTAATCGAGCATGCCTTTAACGCAACGTTAAAGCTTTAACGTGCCAAGTTAACGCAACCTTAACATAGGTGTGTGGTGTGTTAACGCAGCCCTTAACTCGAAAATTTTAAAGTTTAACTCACCTCCACGTTAAGACACTAAATGCTCTTAGGGGTACATTGAAAACTGGTCATCTTCTCCGAAAAAAGCTACCATTGTCGTAAAAAGGCTTGTGGGGGCAGCTGCCCACACTGCCCCCAAGGTGGTACTACCCCTGAACATAACGATATTCTGAAGAGTTGTAGTTTCTTTTGATTAATCATATAACATAATGATACTCTGAAACTTGAAGAGTTGCGACGGTTACGGGTTTTGGATCTTGAAGAAAACATAGAAAACCACAAATAATCCACATCAAACTCCGTTATGCAACCGTATCAGAGTCACTAGATTGAAGTTTTATATGTGAATTGATTATTTTATCCTCTAAACAATCATACTAGTTCGGACGAATTTCTGTTTAAGGACATTGTATTTGCAGACATCAATCATGTTGTTGTATTTTTTTGATACCGGTGTAAAAAAATCTCTAGCAAATAATAATATCAAAATTTTCACTAAATTAAAAGGTTTCGTAACAAGCAAGTTTTTAATAGTTCAAAATCAATGCATTTACAGGAGTTTGTTTTACTCTTTCTTTAGACTTTAGTATCATTAAGTTTTTCTAAAAATAAAATATATAATACTAAGTAGTTTACGAATGTAAAATATGTAAACTATAACATACGAAGTAACAATTTTCTTAATGAACACTTCAACTGCTAATGTAAAGTATGTTAATAATCACGTGATCAAGATAGACGGCTGAACGTGAAGAACATATCTAAAAAGAAAGCCGATATCGATATGATGTAAAGGAAATTTGAACATAACCGGTGCGTTGAGCACAAGGTGACGTGCTAGTTATAGGTTCAATTGTGACGTGTAACATCAACGTTTTTTTTACTTACAATGCAATTCCTATTACATAATACATAAACAATACCACTCATAACATAATGCACCGGAACAGCAAAGTAACAAATACAAACACATGTTGATCCCAGTTGAGCTTCATGATCTTATTAATTACTTTAGATATAAATCTAAAGCAATCGGTATAGAAACTGATCTTGAGTTGTATATCAAATATTATGCGGAACTTAATATTTGATCTTAAGAAGAATTAAACACAAAACGAATTCTCAAATAACACTTCAATATATTAATACGATTGCTCGATAGCAATAGGGTTACAAGAAACCTTGAAGTGTAAAACAATAATGATACGTATCTCTAACCTAACCCTAGATCCTCCTTTTATAGCGTAAAGAGTCCTAGTCGATTTACAAAACTTTCTATACAAGAAAAATATTCTTACGTATCTTTTCTATACTTATCCTTAATATACTATACATATCTAATAAGCAGCAGAGTAACTAGTCTAGCAGCAGAGTCTTCGTGGGCTAGCAGCAGAGTTACACTTTGCTTATTCTTCCAAACCAGCAGAGTTACAAAACAGCAGAGTTACTGAGCTAATCAGCAGAGTTACTTAACTGATCAGCAGAGTTATACTTAGTGTATTTCTCGAACAGCAGCATCTTTAGACCCAACAATCCTCCCCTAAACTTGATATTTTTCTTCAAAAATCATCAAGTTTCCTTTAAACCCAGCTAATCACTAGGAGGATGCTTCCAAACACTTTACTGTTTTGAAACCTTCTCTTGCAGAATCTTTCTATACTTCTCAATTAGCACACCTGCTTGATAATCTGATACAAATGGTCTTTGCATCATCAATTTTCCTGGTTGCATCATATCAGTGAGAACATCAACATTGTTGTAGAAAGGATAATCTTTTTCTATCAACATGTAAACACCAAGTCCACCATCTCCAACCAGTTCATGTACTCCACATGACTGATATAAGTACCACTTAACAACTTTCTTTGACCTTCTTAATTTTTCCCATTCAGTATACATTGCATTAGGTTCAAACATGTTACTTAGCCAAAGATAATGTACTCTTTCAGGCACTGACTCTGGTTTCTTGTCACCATATCTTTCCTTGTAAAGTTCCCAGAGTTTTACAATATCCTCTCTATCCATATACTCCAGCATCTGATCAAATCTAACATATTTTTCACATTTCAAATCAGATCTCATCACCTCCCATTTAGCATCACAGACATCAAACACATCAGCAGTATAAGATATAATTGGATACTTTGTTGACAAGGGAACTGCATTGATTATCTCAGGTTCTGATTGTGGTTTAGGTACTGGTTGTGGTTTATGAACTGTGAAGTCCATAATAGCTTTCATAGCATCAGCTTCTTCCTGTTTGTTCTTATAACAATCTTCAGTTTGAACTCTTCTTTTCTTTCTAGCTGTGGTCTTACTTCTTGTACCAGTCCTTTTATAACCAATGACATTCTTAACTTCTTCCCTCTCAACCTCCATGGTTTGCTTGTCATCTTGATTCTCCAAAACACTTCCAGATGCTTTCATATTGTCAGATTCCATAACCTCTGGCTTTCTCTTCTTTTCAGTTTTGAAACCTTTTCTTGGATTTAACATAGCATAGGTTTCATAAAATTCCTTTTCAATTATAGCATCTGATTTTCCCTTGAAATCCTTCATCTGATAATTTCTTGCATTCTTCAAATAATACTTCATATCATTAACTAATGCTTTCTTTGTAGATGACTTTGGTTTGAATCCATGCTTCTGTCCTTCTTTAATCCTCAGAATTAGCTCTTCCCACTTAGCTACTCTATTCTTTCTGAGTATAAACTCCACAAGCTCTTCTGTCTTTTCACTTCCATCCAACTGCTCATCATTTGTTATCAAGAAAGCTTGACCTCTTACAATCATATCAGAATCTAAGAAATATTGCAACTGTTCATTGAATTCTTCTTGATTAACCTCTGTAGATTTGGAGCTTTCCATAAATTCAAACATATTTCTTTCCTCATCAGCTGCCACACTTCTTGCATATTCCTCATCATGAGCAATCTGAGCTTTTTCATCAGCCAAGTCCTTTTCTTGAAGTTGCCTTTCAAGTTCTTCAGCAGCTTCTTTATCATGATGTGTAGATTCAGCAGCAGGTTGTTGTTGTGATGGTGTGGGTGTTTTAATTCCTTTGTTCATGTTCAAAAGTACTTGAGCTAAGGTCATCTTTTCATCATCTGATTCAGCAGATTCCTTTTCTCCTGCACTCTTCTCTGTATCAACAGCAGAGTCCTTTAACCCATCAGCAGAATGTTCTGCTCCAGCAGAGTCAATCTTTTCACTCTCATCACCAATAACAGCAACATTTTCACCTGATTCCTTGAAAACCTCCCCTGAACCTATTGTAACCTCCTGATCCTGATCATTCCTCCCCTGTTTGGAAGCATCCTCTTCCAAACATGGTTTGGAACTCTTCTTCAACCTCCCCTCAAGATGGGTAACCCTGAGCTTAAGTCTTCTGATCTCAGCACCTTGAGAAGCTTTGACTGTTGTCAACTCCTTTCTTAGACCAAGAACCTCCTGTAATAATTTTGTACATGTATCCGTCAATTCCTGTAATTGTTTCATGATATCCTCACAACTTCGGTCTGTGTGACCTGACCCGAGAGGTTGATCATTGGAATTGGCATTTTGTACAGGGGTTCTAACCGTCAAATCATCAGTTTCAAGTTCAATGCTAGCCTCAACACTTCGACCTGTGTTACCTGGTCCGAGAGGTGTATCATAGGCATTGTCATTTTGTACATCAGTGTCCATCAATTCATGTGTTTCATCCCTGTCCTCATCACTTCGAGATGTGTTACCTTCTCTGAGAGGTGAATCTTTGGACACAAACTCAGTCTCAACCCTAGGTTGAACATCTGAGCCCCCTTGTTAGCCATTTGGCTGGGGTTACCATCAGTTGTATTAGGTTCTTGAGAACCTTCTACAATAGATGTTGCCATGGTCGAGGTCTTAAGTATGTTAGCATTGTCCTGCTCAACTACTAAGTTGGAAACAGTAGTGCCAGCCTCTTCCATCATGGTACCTACATCACCTGTACCAGCCTCATCTGCATCCATACTGACATTGGTCTGAGGTGTCACAATGTCCTCTTGTTGTGAAGTCCTAGGTGATTGGGTATTTTGGGGTTCAGAGGATGATGAAACATTCAAACTTATAGATGAGGATGTGTGATGGGAAGCTGTGTGAGTTCCAGCCTCTTCATCCTCATTCATTGCAGCCACAATATTCAAGATGTGTTCAGTTAGGGGAGTTATAGCACCAGAAAAACCTTTCCCAGGCTTCTTCAGAAAAGCAAACATCTTGATTGCCATTCTACTACTAGGCTCAATATGAATATGTTCCAAGGGTTCTTTTAGTTGATTATTGATAATGAGCTGCAAAAACCTTGGATACAAATAAAACTTCTTCTTAACAAACTTCTTCATACCCTCAAAAATCATTGATGAAAAATCAAATGGTTGCCCAGTAGCCAAACAAACTAAGGACATGGCTTGAGAAGTACTAAACTCATTCCATCCTCCTACTTTGGGAAACAATCAGTGTTGAAGAGTATGTAACAAAAACTTCCAATGTGGGCAAAGCAGACTGTTAGGATCTCTGGGAAATAAGAGTTCATTGTTGCTGCCGATAGTGTAAAGTTGGTTCCTGCCGATAGCTTGGTTCCTGCTGAAAGCTCATTGCTGCCGATAGTGTTATCTTGTTCCTGCCGATAGTGTTGTTGCTGCGGATAGTATTATTTTTATCCGTATATTTAGAATGTTTGTTATGATTTATTTTTAGAAGAGATTGTTGTTAATCTCTTTACACGTTTTCTTGTAGAACGGGTTAGGGTTAGGTGATCTTGTTAGTATAAAAGATAAACCCGTCTATGAGTTTATGTACGCCTTGAACATCTTTTAATATTCAATAAACGATTCTTAGTTCAATAGTTTGATCCATAGAGGATCATTGTTCTTTTAGAGTTTTCTTCTTTATAATACTTGCTGTTTAGTTTCCGCATAAACACTTGTATTGCAGAGGTTCTTGTTTATACCAAGCTCAATCAAGCTCGAAGTACTCGATCCTACACAGACCTTTATAAAAAGTGCCAGTATTTTCAGGCCTCTCATACCCAATTCCCTCAAGCTCAGTTAAAATAACCTCAGTGGTAAAATTAGGTGGTGTTGGAATACCTGATAGACGAAGGGTTCTCTTAATAGTTGTCTCACTAACCACAATAGTCTCTCCATCTACACTACCGATCAACCTTTCCTCCCCGTCGAGTGTATCTAGCTTAACAGTTGACCAATACTGGTGCATATGAGATTTAATAATAGGTGGATCAACTGTTAAAGCATACCTTAGACGAGATGCACTTAAAAAATCCATAACTTCATGAAATCCTGCAGCAGCTGAAACCTTACTAAGAAATGCAATCTGATTATGCTCTTCTGGAAACTTTCGTCGAGCCATTAGGATTTGGGGGTTTTGGATAAAATGATATGAATTAATGTTCTTGGGAGAGAATCGAATGTAATTTTGAGCAATTAAAAGTTAATGAGATCGAAATGGTGTGTGAGACCGTTTTGATCTAATTAGGTTTTAAGACGCGCCAAAATTTTCAATATTAACCCCTTTACTTTCAAACTCAACAGCAGAGTTATGAAAGGTTTGACCAAAAGTCAACTTTCCCAAAAACTCCAAATTTAATCCCCCACGCAGCTTAAATACACTACCAACTCCTCATTAAATTCTATAAATCCCTCATTCGCTTAACAAATCCCCAAATTCACAAACCCTAACTCAAAATCAACTAACCATGAGTTCATCCAAAGCTCCGATCATCGACATATCATCAGATTCATCTTCAGACAATTCACAAGGATGGGCAAATTACTTCCCTCAAAGTTCATCTTCAGCACAACAAAAAGGTAAAGCGGTTGTGGAAGAAGAATATTCTGACCCACTTCCATCGACACCATCTTCCTTTGTAGATTCAAGCGATGATGAAGAAACAAAAGCATGGCCAAAATCCATGACATACTATCAAGATTCTTGGGAAATCGATCCTCCTAACCATCCTTTGACTGTCGAGCTTCAGCGACAAATGGAGAATGCTGCTGCCGCCTTTGCGAAGAGTGTCAATCTGCCTCGTCCAAAGCCAAGTACAGTGGAGCAGGAACCCCCTGTTCCAAAGAAGAAGCAGCAGAAGAAACAAGCTCCCTCTACAAGCCAACAGCAGAGTCCACCATCAAGACCAGTGGTACTTGCACTTCCCTGTCCTAGAGTATCTGAAGCCATGGGTACTAGAGGACCTCGCAGCAAGGTCATGCCTGACTTTGTGGGAAAGGGAAAGTAACAAGCTTGATTTGTGATAGGAGTGTTTAGGTTGTGAATCCTTGGGCCTTGTTGTCTTTTGAACTTGTTGTGAACAATTGATGTATGAAAACTTTATTATGTACTTTGGCTTTTGTGATCAATAGACTTTATCTTTCCTTGCTATTCTTGATTGTGCATTCATGTATATCTGCAAAAGGTTAGTAGAAAACCACAAACACAAGCAAGAATATCCCACAATAGCAGCAGAGTAGGCATAGCAACAAACAACTAAACAGCAAACAATTTAAGAAACAGCAAACTTTGACTAAACACCAGACATTGACTAATCAACAGCACAAATCCTTACAAAATTTTACAAAAACATACAGAGATAAGATGTTTAAAGATTAAAGATTGATCATGCCAATACTAGCAACTAAAAATTGAAACCTACTTATATCAAAACTTTTGGTAAGTAGATCAGCAACATTATTGTCAGTATGTATTTTAACCACTTGAATTAACTTTTTCTCATAACAATCTCTAATAAAATGATGTCTTATCTCTATGTGTTTTGTTTTAGAATGAAAAACAGGATTTTTGATAATACACATTGCGCTGTTGTTGTCAATATAAATTTTGGTGTTCATGAAATTGTACCCATAATCCAGCAGTTGGTTCTGAATCCAGAGCACTTGTCCACAGTAGCTAGAAGCAGCAACATATTCTGCTTCAGTTGTTGAGTTAGCCACAACAGTCTGTTTCTTGCATTGCCATGAGATTAGCCTATGACCAAGGTACTGACAGCCTCCAGTGGTTGACTTTCTATCCAAAGTAGCTCCAGCATAGTCACTATCTGAGTATGCTATCAAGTCAAAGGGTGAATTATTAGGATACCAAAGGCCCAATTTAGGTTGACCCTTTAGGTACCTAAAAATTCTTTTGACCACTTCCAAGTGTGAAACTTTTGGAGACACTTGAAATCTAGCACAAGCACACATAGAGAACATGATATCCGGCCTTAAAGCAGTCAGATACATCAATGAACCAATCATTGATCTATACAAATGTACATCAACCTCTTCTCCATCTTCATCCTTGAGCAAAGGTTTGTTTTTATCCATTGGAGTCTTAGCTGCCTTCACATCCTTGAAACCAAATTTCTTCAACATATCAGCCACATACTTGTCTTGGCTAATAAAAATCCCATCTGATTTCTGCTTAACTTGAAGTCCCAAGAAGAAAGTGAGTTCACCCATAGAACTCATCTCAAACCTGTTGTGCATTAGCTTTTCAAATCCTTCACATAACACCTTATTTGTAGACCCAAAAATGATATCATCTACATAAACCTGAACAAGTAGGATATCCTTTTTGTCTTTCTTAATGAACAATGTTTTATCAATGGTTCCTCTGCAAAAACCATTATTCAACAAATATGTGGATAAGGTGTCATACCAAGCTCTAAGAGCTTGATGTAGTCCATACAGTGCTTTCTTCACTTTGTAGACCCTATCAGGATACTTAGGATCTTCAAACCCAGGTGGTTGCATCACATATACCTCGTCAGGAATCTTTCCATACAAGAAAGCACTTTTCACATCCATTTGATACACAGGAAAATTCTTGTATGAAGCACATGCCAAAAACAGTCTGATAGCCTCAATTCTTGCAACTGGGGCAAATACCTCATCATAATCTATTCCTTCTTCCTGAGTGAATCCCTGAGCCACCAATCTAGCCTTGTTTCTAATAACAATACCTCTCTCATCTCTTTTGCATCTGAACACCCATTTAGTACCAATTGCTCTTTTTCCATTAGGCAAATCCACCAATGTCCAGACTTCTTGAAGCTTGAACTGCAACAACTCCTCTTGCATAGCTTCAACCCAACTTTCATCTTTCATAGCCTTGTGAATGGTCTTGGGTTCTTCCTGAGATAAGAAACAGGCAAACATACAATTTTGTAAATCCTTGTGGCTATTCCTCTTCTTAAGTGTTTGAGCAAACAATCCCTGATCAAGCAAATCACTCACCCCTTTTGATTTACTTCTGGTCTGCACAGCAGAGTGAACATCACCAATTATCTGCTCCTTTGGATGATTCCTGTGGATTTTGGTTGTTGGAGTGGGACTAACAGGTATATCAGTCTCCAAATTTGATAAATCAGCTTCAGCACCAAAAACATCAACAATTTCATCATCAGTATCCACATATACTTCTTCTAATTCGGGCATCTCTTCAGAAGAATCATCATGAGAATCACCATCTTTATCAGCAGTAGAGTCCTTGTGCATAGCAGCAGAGTCACCAAACCTAACAACAGAGTGTTTTGGCCTAACAGCAGAGTGTTTTGGCTTATCAGCAGAGTGTTTTGGCCTGGCAGCAGAGTTGAGAGAACTGCTGCTATGTTTATTCCCTTGTTGCCCAACAATTTCTGACTCTTCATTCCTTTCTTTATCATCATTCTTGTCATCATGAGAAGGTTCATCATCACCTTCTACATTAATCTTTTGTACTTCCTTATGAACAGCATCATCATCTGAACTCTTTCTATCTTTAGCTGTTGGAGAGAAGTACTGATCAAACTTCCACTTTTCAATCAAGACAAACTCCTCTGCAGATCCATCCTTCTTTGCTTGTGTACCTGCATTAGGGTTAGTTTGTGTACCTGCAGACATGTTAGTAGTACCTGCAATGACTGGTTGATAATTCATACTTTTGGTTAAAGAATCAATATCAAACATCCACTCAGGACCTTTTCCATCAACATTAGGTGTGGTTTCTCTAATTCTAACATGTAAATTTTCCACCACATGCCCAGTCCTTTGATTGAAAACTCTAAAAGCCTTACTTTCAGTGGAGTATCCAACAAAGTAACCTATGTCTGCTTTCTCACTAAACTTGCCTAAGTGGTCAATGGTGTTTAAGATAGTGACAGGACACCCAAATGGTCTAAAGAAATCTATCAGTGGTTTTCTACCATGCAATAACTCATAAGGGGTCTTATTGTGAGGCTTAACTATCTTACTTCTATTTTGCACATAACAAGCAGTGTTGACTGCTTCAGCCCAAAAGATAGTGGGTAACTTAGACTCTGACAACATAGTCCTAGCAGCCTCAATTAATGTTCTATTTCTCCTCTCAGCAACACCATTTTGCTGAGGAGTTCTAGCCACACTAAATTGTCTAGTTATCCCCTTTTCCTCACAGAACTGATTCATCACTTGATTCTTAAATTCAGTTCCATTGTCACATCTGATGATCTTAACCTTGTGATTAAATAGGTTTTCTATCCTTGTAATAAAAGCCTTAAGAATGCCAGGTGTCTCATCCTTAGTAGCTAAGAAGAATACCCAAATAAATCTACTAAAATCATCAGTGACCACTAAGCCATACATCTTTTTATTCAAACTTTTCACATAAGTAGGTCCAAATAGGTCCATGTGTAACATAAACAAGGGTTCAGTAATAGAATTCACCAATTTGGACTTACAAGATGCTCTATGTTGCTTTCCCATTTGACAAGCAACACATACTTCAGGATTCTCAAAAACCTTTGAAGGTAATCCTCTGACCAAGTTCCCTTTCACCAACTTGTTGATAGCCTTGTAGTTCAGATGTCCAAGCCTTCTGTGCCATAGTTTGGATTCATCAATAGTGGCTTTGGCAAACAGACAAGTTAAATCTCTTTTGGGAATAATGTTCTTTATGTCCACACTGTATATGTTGTCATTTCTAGGGACTTTAAGAAGTACTAATTTATCATCAGGTATCTTATAGTCAGGAGATAGGACAAGACATTCAGTGTCTGTAAAAAGAACAAAATTCTTTCTGTCACACATTTGTGAGACACTAAAAAGATTGAACTTTAAACCATTCACCAAATACACTTTCTCAAAATCCAATTTTCCAGTTCTGATAATGCCTTTTCCAACAATTTTACCTCCTTTAGGGTCATTCCCAAAGGCAACATATCCACCATCCAAAGCTTCAAAATTTTCCAAATTGCTTTGGTCTCCAGTCATGTGTGAAGAGCATCCACTATCAAAAATGCATTTATCCTTTAGCTCCTTTTGTAGATTGCCCTGCACAAAAAGTAAGAGAATTAGTTTCTCTTTGGGACCCAAGCCATTACTGACTTGGATCTGCCTTGTGCATCAAAGTAGTCAAATTTCTTCAACTGCATTGGTGCACTGCTGTGTCTGAGAACATGATCTATAACTTTAACTTTAGGTTTCCAGACCCAACAAGCTGAGGCCTTAACAGCATAGAAATGGTTGCCCACAACAGTATCAGTAACAACTTTAGGCAAAACAGCAGAGTCTGCCTTAACAGCAGAGTTTGCCTTAACAGCAGAATCAACTATGTCCTTCTTTATGGGCCCTGTTGGTGCAATAGGAGAGATAACTCTAGAAGTACCATCTCTCATCAAAACTTCCTTGGGAACCATGTTTCTTTTGGGATGTGGGTGAGTCTTTCTAGCAAAGTTTCTATGATTCACCCTTGTATACTGGTTCCAAACTGGTTTCTGATAGTAGTAGCACTCATCTTGCAGATGATCAAAACTACCACAACTATAACATGCCTTCTTAAGTAATTGAAAATCAGTACCTAATCTTTGTGAAACTAGGTTGTTCCAATTTCTCTGGTTTCCTCTAGGCAAGTTATTGGTTTTCTTAGGATATACTCTAGGTGTGTTTTCATACTCAGCCATCTTCCTAGAGATACCTTTACCTAGCTTAGGCTTAACAAACTCAACCTTAGGTGTTTTTGATTCAACAACAGCAGGAATTTCTTCCTTTTTGTTCTTAGGGGTTGAATCAGATTCCACAACTTCATCATCACTGTCAGACTCCCAATCTTCAATAAGGGGTGCATCAGACCACTTTTTCTCATCCTTAGGTGACTCTATTTTGGTTTCACTAGTTTCACCTACAGGTTTGGCCTCAGACTCAGGTATGAAAGACAATGTCCTAGTAGGAGGGGCATTGGCACTAAGTTTCTTAGGGTGAGCAACAACATTATATCCTAGACCACTTCCTGAGTCTGCAAAGTGTCTTCCTATAGGTTTACTGAGAATGTCAGTGGCAAATTGTTGTTTTTCCACCCTAACAATGTGTTTTTCAGTCTCACTTATAGCTGAATCTTTAGCCTTTTCAGCCTCTTCTACTTTATCCATAAGAACCTTAATCTCACAATCTTTCTTAATAAGCTCATTTTCTAGAATAGTGATCTTATCAAGATATTCAATTTCAGCCTTTTTATAAAATTCTAGCTTCTCTTCTAAATTCTTTAAACCATATTCATAACTAAGATTGTCTAACTTAAGTGTTTCATTCTCCATTTTAAGGTTTCCATTGCTAGACTTAAGTATTTCAATTGTATCAGAACATGATTTAAAAGAACAAGATGATTCATTGGATACCTCAGAGTCTGATCCAGAGGAAGAGTAGGCCATGAGAGCAAAATGTTGTACTTGAGGTTCCTCTTCAGCTATCAATGCACAATTTGGACCATCTTCAGCATGATCACTCCAGTCATATTCTCCTAACCCATCACATGACACCATAGCAGTAGTAGGATTTGGCTCTTCATCAGTAGACTTCTTGACATTCTCATTGTTCCTTTTGGTGCTCTGCACTCTCTTGCAAAGTGTCCCTTCTTTCGACAGTTAAAACATTCAGCCTTTGATTTGTCAAATCCCACATTCTTGTTCCTTCTGAACTTCATCTCTTTACCAGTTCGTTTAAGAAACCTTCTTGCCCTCATAGTTAGCATTGCAAACTGCCATTGCATATCAATCTCTTCAACATCATCAGGATCAAGTTCATCCAGATCTTGAGGCATGACTGAAGTACTTGTAGTAAGTTCAGCCAAATAAGCACAAATAGCAGCATCACTGATGGTGTTGGTGTTGGCAGAGTCAGCAGCAGAGACATGTGAACCAGCAGCAGGAACAAAAGTACCAGCAGCAGAGTGTTGTTCTTGATGACTACCAGAATTCTTGTTGCTTGAGGAAACAAAAGCAAGATTATTTGTGGTAGTAGATGAACTTGACAATCCCTTAACTTCAGATTCATACACTTTCAAGCTGTTATACAGATCATCCAATGTCATATTCTCAAAATCTTCCTTGTGCCTCCAAACCACTGTGTGAGTGTTCCATTCAGAAGATAGACTTCTCAGAAACTTTAGATTGATATCTTCTTGAGATACCTCAATCTTCAAAAGAGCCATCTGACTGGACAGCTTATGAAGTCGATCATAAGTTCCCTCAATATTCTCAGAACTCAAAGCAGTGAAAGTTTCAAACTGATGCTTCAGTAGATTCTTTCTTGATTTCTTGGTAGCTTCATTCCCACCAAATCGAAGTTCAATTGCTTCCCATAACTCCTTAGCAGACTCAATATGATTAAAACTTAATTGATAATCATTAGGTATTCCCATCATGAGAATACTGTGAGCCTTGACCTCCAATCTTCTATGTGCTTTCTCCTCACTTGTCTTGAGAGTCAAGACTGACCCAGTAGCAGTCTTGGCTGGTTGACTGTCGCCATGTAGAACAACTTCCCAAAGTGAGTAATCAACCATTCTCATGTATTTTTGAATTCTCATCTTCCAGATCTCGTACTCTCCAGTCTTGAGCATGGGGACTCTTGATGCAGTAACCATGTGTGTTGAATCGGATTCCATTGCTTACTTTGATGATTAACAGATCTTGTATGCAGTAATTCTTCTTGGTACCAGTTTCTAGATCACAAGCTCTGATACCACTTGTTGATCCCAGTTGAGCTTCACGATCTTATTAATTACTTTAGATATAAACCTAAAGCAATCGGTATAGAAACTGATCTTGAGTTGTATATCAAATATTATGCGGAACTTAATATTTGATCTTAAGAAGAATTAAACACAAAACGAATTCTCAAATAACACTTCAATATATTAATATGATTGCTCGATAGCAATAGGGTTACAAGAAACCTTGAAGTGTAAAACAATAATGATACGTATCTCTAACCTAACCCTAGATCCTCCTTTTATAGCGTAAGGAGTCCTAGTCGGTTTACAAAACTTTCTATACAAGAAAAATATTCTTACGTATCTTTTCTATACTTATCCTTAACATACTATACATATCTAATAAGCAGCAGAGTAACTAGTCTAGCAGCAGAGTCTTCGTGGGCTAGCAGCAGAGTTACACTTTGCTTATTCTTCCAAACCAGCAGAGTTACAAAACAGCAGAGTTACTGAGCTAATCAGCAGAGTTACTTAACTGATCAGCAGAGTTATACTTAGTGTATTTCTCAACCAGCAGCATCTTTAGACCCAACATACAAACACAAATAATCCACAAAAGATCAAAAAATAAATAATAATAATAATAATAATAATAATAATAATAATAATATAATAATAATAATAATAATAATAATAATAATAATAATAATAATAATAATAATAATAATTTTGGCTTGCTACATGGTGACGGCATACACGCCTATAACACCATTTGAAACACCATTTGAGGTGTCGTGACTCCGAGCTATAGGTGTTTGTTTTTGCATATTACAAGATAGTATCGGGTGCTCCTACTTTTACTCATGTCAAGATAGTTAAATCATAGAGGAGACATGTTGAAAAGTTAATATAGTAAACATAAACGTGAAAGCAAACTATTGAGCATTATTTAGCACATCATCTCGTACTTAGACCAAGAGTAGTGAGGCGTTGAAGTGGGCTTAGTTGCTCTTTCAATGCCCGTTGGTCCACCCCCATCAAGCGTTGAAGCCCGTTGAATCCAATTAAAATCAACGCTCGTTGATCCAACAACGGGCGTTGATTTTATTTTTAAACAAAATATAGCCGTTGAAGATGGTTGTAACGATTAAATTTGAATTAAATAATCATTTAACTCTTTTTTATTTTACCTATAATGTTTAAATTTACCTATAAATATTGCCAAGTTAACTCATTTTTTTTACACCTTCTTTTAGCATTCTACACTATAAAATCACAATGAATCCCAATCATTTTAACATTCCCGCTTTTGGCTCAAGCCGAAACACACCATATTAACCTCCACGAAGAGCCCCTGAGCAACAAAACGACCAAGAGCTAAATAACAACCAAATTTTCGACTACATGACGCACTTGCCTTACCCAAATCAAAACCCAAATATGATGTACCCAAATTTTATGCCATTTGAAAATTCGCAAGATGATGTTGTTTCACCAACACAACATTCACCACAAGAAGTGTGCGGGTCATCAAAACGATCTCACAAGAAAAAACCTCGGGGTGGTGGCCGAGGCCGAGGTGGTGGCCGAGGACGAGGTGGTGGTGATGAAGGTGGCGTTGAAGAAATGGTTAAAAAAGTAACACAAAAGAAGTGGTTGGCCGATGAACTTAAGGCGTTAACTTCTTCGTACATCGCGATATCCGAAGATCCCGATGTAGCGAATTTTCAACAAGGTGGGACTTTTTGGTTACGTGTTCATCAACAATTTGTCAAGAGACGTGCAAGGCCCGAGGATGAAAGAACAAGAGATTGTTTAATGTCAAAATGGAGGGACGTTAACCAAACGTGTTCGGCATACAACGCGATTTACACTCGCGTTAAACGAAACCGCCCGAGCGGGGGTGATGATGCTAAAGTGCAACAAGAGGCTTTGCTTGAGTTCCAAGGGATCGAAGGGAACTTTACTAACTATTTCCCTAGTTGGAAACTTTTAAGGGAATCCCCAAAATGGAAACCGGTAGGCGATGGCCATCAAAGGCGTGCCAAAAGATCCAAAACATCTTCGTCAGCTGCCGATGAGAGCCAATCGTCAGACGCACATGTCAACTTTGATTTAAACAAAGAAGATGATGTTGATGTTTTCGAAGACATGGCCCGACCAATGGGTAGGAATAAGGCTAGAGACAAACGACCAATGAATAGGGATGTTATGGAAGAAGAATTCAAGGGTGTGAGAACCCGAATGGATGATATATACGAATTAAGTCGTCAACGTTTAGAGAAAAAAAACGAACAAGAGGCGGCGAAGATTGAAGCACGAAACAAGATGATAAAGTTGGAGGAGGATCGTCAACTAACCGAAGATATTGAGTACTTGTCAAAACCGATACCAACCGAGCCCGGTTTGATACAAGACTTGATGTTGATGAAAATAGAGAAAATCAAAGAAAAATATGGAATAACCGAACCCGTTAACCTTTAAGTTTTTAATCTAGGTTTTTAAGTTTTTTATTTTAATTGTTGTTTTATTTAAGTTTGTAATTGTTGTTTTATTTTAATGTATGATTTTAGATAGTTATTTAACTTTTTAATTGTTAACGTTTAATAGTTATTAAAAAAAAAAAAAAAAAAAAAAAAAAAGTACCATTCAACGCCCCACCAATTACTCTCAGTTTTTTTTAAAAAAAAAAACCCATATGAAACAAGAGACACTTGTCAACAAATGCCCCAACCCACACAAAAAAAACCAACACCACTACTCTTGGTCTTATAGCCAACATCCATATGACCATATGAGTGAAAGAGGGTTGCTTTTAGATATTTAGGGCATGTTTCGCACCAAAGCAGCAAGCATTTTTTTGTGACTAGCTGTTTAATATAGTTGTCAAAATCGCGATCCTGGTAGTAGGATCATACGATACTACAATCCTACACACAAAAAATGATCAGGATCTTAACAAGATCGTAATTAAAGTAGGATCGTATCAGGATCGTAGGATCGCACGTAGGATCACCTATTTTTTATTATTTTTTTATTTTTATTTATTTTTATTAATTTTTTGCTATATTAACTTATTATGCATAAGTCCATGTCTTAAAACCCAATGACTAAGAATTCTTCATTAAAGTTATTATTTTGATGTTGTTAATTGATTGTCTTTTGAAAGTTTAATGAGTGTCAAATTATTATGCTTTTATGGACTATTTAGAAATATTTTAGATGTGTCTTTTTGGGTTTATTATGAAAAATGATTTCGTGCTTTGTAACATGTCAGAAGCTTGTTTTTGAAGTAAACCATCTACATACTTGACCAAATTTTGTTCGTAATTTATTTTATGTTTCATATAAAGGCATGAATTATATGTTAAAAATTTTCAGTAATATTATCAGAATATCTTAATTTAGTTTATTTGATTATCAAGAAAAAAATATATTGTGTTGCCCTTTATTATCATTTTCAGATACAATTCATTTATCTTTTTGCATTAATCTGTATACTGTTGATGAACTCAAATAAGTACATTTTATTACTATCATTTATCCTATTAATTTGACTTGTTTTACTATATTATGTATGAGGATTGATACTTAATCGTTTACTTTTGTAATTCTCAGTTGAAAACAAGCATTTGGTGAAACTTAGCGATTTTGGACTAATTATGGAGCAAAACATGCATAAAGTTAAGAGTCTACTGAAATGAAGAAGATCAAGACTAATCTGCTCCAGATGCGCCGCATCTCACTCATGACATGCGCCGCATCTCTATCAAGATATCACCAGATACGATCCAAGATACAAGAGGACATGCGCCGCATCTAATCATGGAGTTACGCCGCATCTTCTGGCGGTGTACGAATATTCCTGAATATTATAATCTTGGACCCCACGCGAAGTTAAGTCAATGCGCCGCATCTACTTACTAGATGCGCCGCATCTTCCCTCAGACAGAAACTATAAATACCCCAAGACCAGACGAATTCCAAGGCTTTTGGTCAGACATATAGCAGAACCCTAGGACGAATTCAGTCAAGGAGGCAGCACAAGACACACCAAACAAAGATACAAGAGCTGTAAGAAGGTGCTGCATGTGTTTAATTCATTAAGTAGTTTTGTTTTATTGTGTTAGCAAACTTTAATTCATCAGGATTGGTGGCTTGTGTAATGTGACAACGAAAGATTGCACTCCCTTTAATACTTGCTTTCCCATCAATTAAAGTTTATATGTTGATGTCTTTGGTTACTACTTATTAGTGCATTGATAACCTCTGTGTTTATTAGTGGCTTGCGGGCATTTGACTGCGGAAAATAATGTGGCTCCCACGGTTATTACTAAATTGATCACTTAGGAATAACTTTTAGACATAAGTAATCATTAAGG
The DNA here is from genome assembly GCA_021014915.2 of Artemisia tridentata subsp. tridentata. Taxonomy (NCBI): domain Eukaryota; kingdom Viridiplantae; phylum Streptophyta; class Magnoliopsida; order Asterales; family Asteraceae; genus Artemisia; species Artemisia tridentata. The sequence goes on from CP139507.1 coordinate 178,619,102, forward strand.
GTTTACTCGCCGATAAGATTAGGACCAACGAGAAAGGATTAACTACATACACTTCATATAAAGCTATCAATAAAACAAGTGACAATCTACTTAATTATAAGGACAGCCCTCTTATTGTCTCGAGTATTTATCTGTGTACGTGTGTGCTACTTGCTGATTCGTGCCTATTGGTTTATTTTATTATTTAATTGCAAACAAAATCGTGCCAGTCTCTCAGGCTGAAACCCCCTTGCGTTAGGATATTAAAATACTGATTAGAATAACGAGATAATACGTTCCACTCTTAGTGATCGACACTCTACTTACCATTATATTCATACTGACCGGGTACACTGCTCGTTAAGTGTGTGTGTTATTGATAAGTCGGCTAAATATAAATTTAAAACTTGAGTAGGCATTAAAACTGCTAAACCGCAACGACACATCACGCGCATCAATCTATATACTGTAATAAAAAAAGTCACAGAATCACGTACCAATAAATTACCACTATATTTTTGCATTAATCTAAACGTTATCACGAAAAAACCTATCATAAAAAATATTGAACAAGAAGTAGGTGCACGTATGTAGTAACTTTGTGCAAGTGAGCATTGCAATATATCTAATATTCTACTAATACAGTACTTGAACATATAACTTTTTCTTTTATCATCCATTTAGATTCGTTTATCATATGAAATATTGTATAGAAATATAAAACTACAGCCCCTATACAAAAATATATACATTTTCATAGGATCTTACGATCCCGATCCGATCCTACGATCACGATCTTACAAAGCCGAAAACGATCCTAGCTAGGATCCCGATCCTAACAACCTTACGAGTTTATACACCCAACTTTTTTTAGCAATGAGCAACTACCCTTTGAATTTTGTGTGTTAGCCTTTAAAGTTATGTTATTGTAGGGAATTGCAATAGAATAAAGTACAAGGACTAGTTTTGCCATTAGTGTAAAGTTAGACTTGTAAAATAGTATAAATACCCTCCTAGTCTCAACTAGGAGGGTGGGATTCTCAGTTTGTAATAAGGTGTGTGTGTTTTTCTTTACTTTCTCTCTCTAGAAAAACACACACACCTCCCCATTCTTAATCTAATAAATAACATGTTTAACCTTTATTTCGAGTTCCCCCGACCTCCTCAACGTGAATCTTGTCATTACAATTGGTATCAGAAAAGTTGAGTTCCCCCGACCTACTCAATTGGCGGGAAAAGTTGAGTAAAATTTAATTTCGAGGAGTGACTATATGGTCAATTTTTACGCGAAATTCAAATTATGGTGTAACGATGAAAATTTTGGCCCAAAATTCAAATTTTTAGGTCAAAATTCGAATTATTCGGACAAATTTGGCGTAAAAATTTCTAAAACTCAAATTTTCCTAGCATGTTTAGATTTGAAAATAAGGCATATTTCAAACTCGCACCACAGCAAAATCACAAATGAAATTATCGGAATACATCCTCAAAACACCACGTATAGCTTAAAAGATCCTGATTAAGATTCACAATCAAATGACAATGGCTACACAATTGATTGTTATCAACCGTGACTACAAGGATGATGATTCATTATTACCTATTTGAAGTTGAAGTGGAATATCACGGGTATGTGTACTTAGTATCTTGAAGATATCGAGGTTGGTTGGATGCATGATTCTTCGAGATCTTTGTTTGAGCTAACAGATCATTGAATGATTAAGTCTTGATTTATCTAGTTTTCATAGGTCAAGGGGTGGATGGACGAAGACCTAGTTAACTATCACTTAAAGGAGATACATTGTAGTACTCAGTGTCACACAAAGATGTGGATAATTCAAGATGAGTTCATATACTATTAAGGAATGTTGGATGGGTATATGAAACGACCTATGCTTTAAAGAGTTACGTTGTAGTGCTCAGTATAGGTACTTAGTCATACAACAGTGCAAGCTTAAGTCACAAGTTTGGGTTACTTTACTTCAATCTCAAATTCGTCATAGTGGGTTTTCTCCATCAGTAGTCACTACATAAAGCCGTTGTTTTTGATAAAGGAGGTTGATAAAGAGTTAGACATTTTAGATGGTATTCTTAGTAGATTGGGTATATCGACATCTTCTCACGGGCTGATATGATTCCTGATAAAGGGCTTCCAGTTGATACTTCCCGTACACATCATTATGCTGATTCCGACGAATCGTAATCATCAGGGGAGAGAAATGTGTACATCGAGGACATAACTGGGTTGCATTTCAAGTTTTACGAGTTGTTGGTGGTTGTTGATCGAGAAAAGATGGCTACAAAAAGCCTATCGCAAATCTGACCCTTTCGCAATTGGTTGAACTCTTTCGCAATTGGTTGAACTCTTTTGCAATTGGTCCCTTTCGCAATTGGTTGAACTCTTTCGCAATTGTTTGAACTCTTTCGCAATTGATCCCTTTCGCAATTGGTCCCTTTTGCAACTGGTCTCTTTCGCAATTGGCCTTTTTCGCAATTGTTTCTCGGACAAAGACTATCGCATTTGTTGAGATGAAGATGTTGATACTCTATTCCCCCGAACAGCAGGGCACTTAGGGCACTTATATGTATGGTTGTCAGTTTGGGGGAGAGCACTAATTAGGGGAGAGCACTCAGGGCACACAGAATTAAACCCTTAATTAGATTTGCTCATATAGTTCTTCTGCAAGTAAAGAAATGACAGCTGAGAAGACTCTGCAAGCTGAACGAAGTAATGAAGTTTGAAGATCATTCTCATGTTTTGTATTGAATTCTACTTGTAGGGAACGTTGTAAGCAATTCCCGTATAACATCATTTTGGGGAGAGATTGTTAGCCTTTAAAGTTATGTTATTGTAGGGAATTGCAATAGAATAAAGTACAAGGACTAGTTTTGCCATTAGTGTAAAGTTAGACTTGTAAAATAGTATAAATACCCTCCTAGTCTCAACTAGGAGGGTGGGATTCTCAGTTTGTAATAAGGTGTGTGTGTTTTTCTTTACTTTCTCTCTCTAGAAAAACACACACACCTCCCCATTCTTAATCTAATAAATACCATGTTTAATCTTTATTTCGAGTTCCCCCGACCTCCTCAACGTGAATCTTGTCATTACATTGTGTAACCGCTTTTATTTCAAACGCTTCATGAAGAAACATTTGGATCTTGTTAGTTATGTTCCTCGAATTACATATATACCTTTATTATTTATTTAAACAAATTCTCATTTAAATATGTATATGTCCTTTTACGTTATTTTATACTTTATAATTATAACTACAATTACATAACTAAATGCTTCTATTTAACAAACAACTACTGATTATTGCTTCTACTATCTGCTATTATTGTTGCTACGTTTCACCAAACACACCCATGATGACCTAATTTTACTAGTTTTATCCAAAATTGTTGGAGTTGGACAAAAGTTTATTGTTCAGTTTGAATATTAAAGTTTTACTCATTTTTGTTAACTAAAAAACTATTGTTACCGAATATATGATGGGATCGTGTAGGACAACCCAAGATGCCATTTTCAATACCACTTTTGTCACTCTACATTGCTTATGCGATGTTTTGTTAAATGCTTTTTCAAGTTTTTCTTTTTGTGTCAATACACACTTTACTGCTTTGAATTCTTCTTCGGCGAAATTTTGATAACTTTAGATTTAGGTTTTGGTATTTGCTTTACGAACGAACTTATAAACCAAAATTTACATATTTCATATTTCGCTAATCATAAGTCTTGTGAAAAAAAAAAAAAAAAAAAAAAAAAAAAAAAAAAAAAACCGCCTCCCCATTTTTTTTTTTATTTATTTTTTTAAAAAAAAAAAAAAAAAAAAAAAAAAAAAAAAAAATTTTTAACTGAAAATGAGTATCTGGTGAAAAATGGTTATGAAAAGAAGTGTTTCTCTTATTTTATATCAACGAGTATGATAGTCCGTGCGGGTTTTTTGCATAAATTTTTTGGCTGTGTATGCTTCGTTATAAAAGGAAGTCATTTCAGGGTGTTTGTGACAAATGATAAATTTTCCCTAAATATTAAATTTATGACCGTCCATTTATTATGACTAAATCACCAGATTAGGCATTTATATGATTATCACGGAAAACAGACCCGCACACTGTGTCACACTGAAATCTCACCAAGAACAGTGAAATTATCCCATCTCACATTTTACCCACTATAATGTAGTAAAAACGGGAGGTTATCTCATTTTTACTCAGAATGACACCACATGCGTACCAATGTCTAAACAGTAATAAATTTAAAACTCAGAAAAATCATTATGAAATCATAAAACTCTAAATTCATCTCAGTATATTAAAGGCATCTCTAAAAATCCATTCTTCCATATTTATAACGGTTCCGGGAAGGACCCGAGTTTAACTCAGTTCAGCGAAACGCGGGTATAAATTACCCACTCCTTCAAATTAAACCTATCCTTAAATACTTAAAATAAAAATCTTCCACTCACACAATAACCCAAGAGAGTTGTCTTCTTCCCCTAGGGTTCTTTGTCCGCCCCCTCCTTATCCCAAAATCCAATCGATACATCACCATCCACATCTCTGCCATCCCTTCCTTTTTGACCTAAACGCTCCCCATCATTTTCACAGACCTTGAAATCCCCCCAAGTCAAACCTAGGAGACTACATTAGAAGGGGAAAAAACACATGAATGGAAGCCTTATTTCTTCCAAATCCGAAAGTAACCATGGAGTTACTCTCCATATTCGTCCTTTTAAACCAATATTCCAAGGGAAATCGAATCACACCTCCACAACTCCACTCAAAGTTTCTGAGAAGATTTAGATCACTCAAGGAAGAACAAGGGACTGTGGTGATTGTGGTTCGATTTGGAATAGCTGGGTTGTCGGATCGAAGTCTTGTTCATCATCTCTCAAATCATTGTAAGGATAAAAGCTTGTATTCGAATCTTTTTAATCCATTAGTATCATTTTAGATTGTTCTTGTTAATCTTAGGTCGAATAAGTAATAATTTAGGTTATTAGATTTCATTAAATTTCGGTTATTAATTATTGTCCAGAAGTTGATGATCTTTGTTGTAAAATTCTTTTTTAGATGTTGTTGTTGTATTCGTGTGGCTTAGGATATTAGAAAATCTAGAAATCATCACTAGGTGAATAATCTTGTTGATCGTTGTGGCTAAAGTTTGCGATTCGAGTCAAATGACTCCAGGAAATTCATAGGTTGTAGTAGCGAATTAAGTCCAGTGATTTTTGATGAGGAATGTAGTGCTAGAACCGTTTGGAATGATTCACTCTTTTGGGATTAGTGTTAGTGATTCGGATGAAAACCATGTTCACCATTTAGCTGAATTAAAACCACCCAAACAAGGTGTTTGGATGGTGGTCTTAGGCTAGGAAACCACCCTTCATAGGGGAGGTTCCGGCCGAATGGTTGTGCCAAGTAGATTCACCCAGGCAGCCACCAAGGAGGTGAGTTAGCCGTGGGTTAAGGCTCAAAGCAAGCAATGAAGGATTGCTTCACAACTCACCCAAGTGTACGCCAATTAGAACCACTCTTGCTCCAAAACAAACCCACAAAGGCTGTCAAAACACGAGTAGATTATTCCTTTTGACGAATGTTTTTAGGCTAAGACACTTACATTTTGAAGCCGAGTAGTACTCGACCCAAGGTGAACCAAACCATGAATTCTCTAGTCCCTTTTGATGTCGAAATATTGGCCTAGACTTCCCAGAAAACACACAAGTCTTTTAAGACTTGTATGTGTGTGTGTGACATCTTTTCCTTACCAGGCCAAACCAAAGAAGCCCATGTAGGACTCTTAAGCAAGCCCAACCGAAACACTTTTCGTTTTAGCCCAGGATGTTTTTCCGTGAGTAGTTAGTTCGGCCCACCAGGCCCAATGTGGCTGCTGGTGGTGAGCCTCCCCAGTCCAGCCCAATACCGAGCATTTTCCCCTCCCTCCTCCTCAAATCCAGTTGGGTCGCAGCCCAACAAATGTTGATTATACAAAATCTATTACTAATACATAAATACTAGTCGCCAATGTAAAACTTTAGTATAGCCGATCACGCAAAAACTTTTGTATTGAAACTAATATATATTTAAAACTTGTGTTGCCGCAACTTGAGAATTCGACTACTAATATAATTGGACCATTTAACTTGTAATTGTCATTAAATACCGGCTTACAATTATATATAAATGTAAAACACAAAAATTGGCATAAAAGGAGTACAAATTTTATATACCCATACCCGTCGCTAAAACATAAAACTTGACTAAAATTTAGACCAAATCGAGTTCTTACCGAGTACACAATAAAACACATAGGTAAGTATACATTTTGAGATTTATTATAATCTCGTCGTTACTAAAAACTAGAAAATGAAATTTAACATAAACTTTACTTAAAATACTATAACGAGATTCAAAGGTTTTCTAAAACTTGTAAGTTATAAACAAGTCGTAACTCATCGTTAATAATTAGATGAACTTAGTTCATTTTAATAAATGAGATAAACATAATGTTTAATAAACCAACCATATATTACATATTCTCAAAAAGTTAAGCTATTAGATAATAAACGTCACTTACGCTAGATTTTATTTCAAAACCTATATAACTAGATATAACGACTAAACTACACGACCTTAATATATATCACATCTCAATTAAATCCATTCGTGCTTTAAATCGTTCATTCCATTTCTTTCCAATTTCCGTCACTCAATTTTCTATAATATTCTTGTATCCTCATTACCGTACATTTAAGTCATTCGTAGAGCTAAACCTTACCATTTCTTAGGGAATTCCTTCGTAACCTCACTTGCTGCCACACAAATGACAACAACATAAACACTTTAAAACATTGAAATTAAATTCTGAAAAGACTTAAATTTAATACTTGAAACTAAAACATGGCTTATTAATCTAGGTTGCGTGTTGGTGCCAAACACTCCTTAATTTCACAGCATTCACTGCTCAGACCATTAAAGGTGAGTTTATAGCCCTTTTTTACTTATACTTGTTTTATATGAATGGGGTGAGAAACATGCAAAACCAATTTTATGGACCATTAATACTATTTATACCAAAGTTATTGTGCAGTTAGCCTAAGACTCTAGAACCCATTACTATGCCCGCCTTCATGCACTGTTAATTTCGGTTAGGAAGCGCGATTAATATAAATAAATATATTAGGGTGACTCCCCAGTTCGGTTGGCTAGAAGGGTTAATGCGGGCGTATATTAAGTCGGATTACGAGTGAATTGGGTTAAGCACTCGCCAAGGGACCCATTGTTATTATTGATGTGCTAGGTTATAGTGAACTCAACGGTCGAGCTTCGGTTGCATGAACTTAGTGCTAGCGTAATAAAATATTAATGTGACATTTCTATGCTCACAAACAAAACTATTGGTCCAAATTAATTATGATTAAACCTATGAACTCACCAGTTTTTTGCTGACTTGTAGCATGTTTTCTCAGGTATCTAGGCTTATGCAAGTGTGGCAAGGTTCGGCAAGGTGGCAGACTTATACTATTGGCCAAAGTGTTTTTAACAAATGTTTAAGACTTGTTTTTTGAGGGACCATTAAACTGTTGAGCAAACTTGTAACATAAAGTTTGTTATAATTGAATTAAACAAATTAATATATTTTTATGCAGTGTGTGTAGGATCCTACGAAAATCCATTGTAATAATCCTCATTAATTAATAATAACCTCGAGTTACTGTCTAATAAATCCCATTTTTACGGGAAAATTTAAATTTTTATTTACTTACTATATTATTCCTACCACGTCACGTTATCACAACAATTACCAAATGTCAACACTAGACCACGACATGTATTATGAAACGTAACTAGTTCACAAGAATTAGTATTTCATAAATCACAATATACACTAATTACAAATCTCACTAATTATCACTTAATTTTCACTAATTACATTTGTTTTCTCTAATTCTCTACTAGCCAAATGGGCTGCCCCATTTTTCCAGCCCATCACCATCTCACTTCACACGGGTCAAAGCCCAAAATCCACAACCCACGCATTTCTTTTAGATAATGTGAAATTCGACTTCCCCAACCTCTCCAAAACAGCTCGAGATTTTCCAAATTCTAAACGCAACACACGAATATTTTTACCTACTCTCATTCACCTCCCAGTAGGCTATGGGTGCGCCCAGTTTCAGAAACTCAAGTCGAGTTTTGATATGATCGTGAAGACCAAATTGTTTGTTCCACTTCTACCCAAAACGTGTAGATAAAAATCACAAGACTCAATCATTTCGAACCACAATTTTTCCTACGCATTTCTTATGACCATGTTAACGTGCTATGATGTTGAAAAGGAAGTTAGAACAGCAGTAGACATTTATGACTCGCTAAACTCATTTGGCACCCTTAATAAATACAAACCGAATACGTACATGTATAAAACACAAAAGATAAGGCTTATCTCCTTTATGAAATCTATCATAGAATCTCATACTGTCAGAAAACTAGCTTATGTGTCCTCTCATCTACAGTAGCCTCAATGATTGGTTTTGAAGTCAATAGGTCAACAAAACGTGTGTAACTCTTTCTATAAGAATACCCATTCTATGCCACTCTATCCTACCCTCATATCAACTTACTTTCACCCCTAAAGACACTCTAAAACCCAGCAAACCTCCTGCCTCAAGATAGAGAACAAACGAGCAAGTGAATAAAATACGTTAAAACGTATACAATCCTAGGAAGTGGACTGTCTTTACTCTCGCGCTCCATTCGACTTCCCCAAGTTTCTTCACCACCTTTAAAAGGTGTAGTAAGTATCCATACTCTCTCTTACTTCCATTCTCACGCACACAATTCACAGCATGCATGTTTTCTTATTTCATTCGAACATTTGATAGTCACAACTTACTTACATTCGTTATTCTAGTAACCCACCAAGAAGTAACGAACCTCCACTGAGGAAGATTTAGAAAACACTCACACTTTACTAGTGCACGTTAATAATATCATGTCATGCATCATTCTTTGTTTCCCACTCGAACGTATCACACTTCTATATTTGAGCAAACAGTAACTTATTTCGAACCATGTAAAAAGTCGAACTCAATCTTGTGGAGTCTTAACAATCACACACTCCACACTCACGTTTAAATTACCTCACATCATGCATTGTTAAACGTCTCAAAACTTTAATATCATACGTACAAAATATACGAGAAAAACACTTAGAATTATTTAGGAAGTTTGTACATAAAAGACAGCCCAAGCCGCCTAGTAAATGACTCAAAAACTCACGAACCAACTTAACGACCATGTCTTATTTTTATACGACCTGTTAAACGACGTGGCTAACTACCATTTTCATGTAGGCAACTCATAGAAATAACCACATCTCGACCACTAAAAACTGCCAAAGTGATTCACAGAAAAACTGTTTTAAAACTACAAAAGCTAGCGACATGGGCTTTATAGTCCATTAAGCTGTTTTTATAAGCTATGAATAAGCTGAATTTTTGGCACTTTAATATACGAAATGTGATGATAAAAATGAGCTCATGGACATACCCAACTCGCTCCGAAAACCCACGGATCAAAACTTGCTAACGGGCTAAGTTTTGCGGCTCGTTAAGGGCCCAATCTTGGATAAATAAGCTACTGGACGCATAAGCTGTCAAAATAAGCTTTGTTAAACTTAAATATGACTTAGAAAAGCTCGCCACAATTTTCCTCATATTTTTGACACTTTTGGACTAAAAATGTAACGCACTTTGACTAGAAGGACTAAATCTGCCAAACTGTGAAACTTGTGGACTGAAGCTGTGAGAACAATTTATACAGGACTTAAATTGACCATTGAATTAACTTCAAGCCTTATATGGACATATGGACAAGTTTTGGACTATTTATGGACTATGGACTGAACGAAGGACTAACGGTGTAACGCAATCGCAGTTAGGGTGAGAGTATAAAATCTGGAAAAGGACAAGGACCTACTGAATACACTTTACATTCTTATTTTATCTTCCATTTTCCACCCCCACTTCATATGCATTTTTACATTTTAGTTATGCATTATTTAAGTTTCGTTATTAGAAATCTAACTACTTCACTTTGCATATTATTTCATCATATTTCGAGGAAGTAATATTTTGAGTCGATTGGCATAAGAATCAAGATAATATCATATATGATATTATTTTTCTTAACTTGAGGCATTTTAAGCATATCACACTCATATCATCAAATCGTTATACGATTTCTCACTTTCACACTCACTGTTAGTAGTAAGTCAGAATCTTAGACTTCCCTCATATTCAGGTCTCGTATTGAAGACGTTTCCGTGATCGTTTCCATAAGTCTTACTTGATCTTATAATTTCATCTTGTCAGATACACTCCAGGTGAGTGAATAACTCTTTTGGGGGAGATACATGCTTCAACTATTTTAAGTTTACTTTATACTTTGAAAAATCTCATGATTTACTCAAAATCATCAACTATGTTTTACATGTTTTGGATCACCCTTTTTAAAGGGATATATGCTCGTTATACTTGCAAATTGCTTGCTTAGTTGAAACACTGTGTTGAAAAATAACATTTTCAAACTACTTGTTGTAACATGATATTGAGACTCATTATATGCATTCATATAGCAATTGAATGTACAGTTAACTTCACTATGATATTTCTACATTTCAATAGAAATAATTGCCAAGAATAAAATACGCAGATTCCATGAACCCCTGAAACCTATATTGCCTAAGTTTACTATATTGCCATAAAGTCCCTCGATCATGAGCCATTAATCACTGCGGTGAGCGCGAATATAGTGAACAGCTTAGAAACCTATTAGAGGCTGACAACCTATCCCACTAAATACTTGGACGGAATGCCTATATGGTTAGTCGTATTTAGTCGCGATACACTATATTTGAGAAAAATAGGAATTGACAAATCACCTATTACATGAGGGCTAAACACCCATCAGTAACCTGATGTGGACTCCGCCGTTTTACGGTACTCTGTTAACGTTTTGCGTGTCATGAGGCTTAGGGCAATATAACTTTTGAATATATGAATGTTTCATATATCTTTAGATACAGCTGTATTTAGTAAACACCACTCCACATTTTCACTATGTGTTAGGATTATGTATCCTGTACTTGAAACTTAATTGTTATCATAGGTGACTTAGTTGTGACTTCTAATAAAGACAGCCCAAATTGCTTGGTATATCGTTACTTTTAAAAGTTGACCCAGCACTTCATTTCGAGCGTATATCAACGTAGCTCATTTTCATTTAAAACTTGAAACTTATGATCACTTGAGTTCATACATGATTTACCTGTGGATTTTTACCCAACGCAACTTACTTCAGGAAGTACTAGTATTTATTTCAACTATCACTGTACACCTCTTGAATTTATTGAAAAAAAAGTTATTTTCTATTAAACTCCACGAACTCACCAACCATTGTGTTGACGTTTTAAGCATGTTTATCTCAGGTAATTAACGGAGCAGGACAAGACACGGAGCGGGCATCTTATACTCTGATAAATAAAATGGTGTAAAAATCAAATATGTCATTCTTTCCAAATTACCACACTTTTGTGGGATTTTCAAATTAGATATTTCACCTTTGTACCAAAACTATTATTTTGAATAACATATAACTTTCAAAACGCCTTTTTCAAGCCATTTTCTGAAATTTTAACTTCGATCCTCACCGTAACACCCTAATTACTTTTCCGCTGCCACTAAACAAATTAGGAGGTGTTACAGTGTGTAATTGGTTCTTCGTTACCTCGCGTTATGATTTCCATTTCAGTAGCACCCCATGACTCTAATGCTTCCGCAAAGCCAGATTTTGGGGGTGTTACAGTGTTTATGTGTGTGCTATGTTCAAAATGATTATTAGTCTGCAAACATAATCATATCAAATGATTAAAGCGACAATGAAGCTACAAAATATTATAAACAAAAAGGAAGAGAAGGGCGTTATTTCTGCATTACTATAATGATCTAAAAAGTTAAAACATACTTGATTAGACCTGGAAGGCATGTCATTTTCGCCGGTTAGCTTGAGGTCATTTTTGGCTTCCCTCATCGTTCTTTATCATATAATCACAAATCCGCTGCAAAGAATCAAGCAAAATGATTTTTCTTTTTTAAAGTTTAAAGCAAATAGCTAGTATACCATTAATCCATCATTGTCTAGTGACGCCATCCTATAACAAAGTTTTTACTTTCCACTGACCAATACAATCAAATTAAATGTTTTGTCGTATATTTATGTTTCATATGAACCACCCGACAAATTTATGATTCGAGATTAAAAATACAAAACGACTCCGCTGGGGATCGAACCCAGAAACTCTGGTTTCGTAGACCAGCGCCTTATCCATTGGGCCACGGAGTCTTTGTTGTATCCTTTTTCATTTCCAGCATACTTATAAGAATAAATATGACAAACTTCCGTTTGGTATCAATGGCAAGTAAAAACAACCTAAAAACCTTTTTGACAACAAAATTAGCAACCAAACACTCCTTTTGACAGTAAGAACATCAATCAAACACCCATAGAACAAAAAAGATATAATTAAATGTCTCCAAATTAACATTGCTTACCTGCTCGTTGAGCATTCTTGACAAATTAGCCACAATTTCAGCACCAAACCCCCTTCTTTCAGCCCTCGTCTCAGCACGCAAACACGCCCATTTCAGCACCTAAAACCACGAACCTCGGATCCCATTTCAGCAACCAAATTCACCCGTTGCAGCTCCCATTTCAACAACCAAACGCAAACATTTCAGCCCCTATTTTAGCACCTAAATACACCACTTTCAGCAACCAAACACACCCATTTCAGCCCCTCTTTCTGCGGCTCAACGCACGTTCTTTAGGAGTAATTTCAACACAAAAAAAACCCTCCTTTCAGCCCCTATTTCAGCCGCCTTCTTTGTTCGCAATTTATGCACCAAAAACCCCTCCTTCAGCCCCATTTCAGTCACCTTCTTTAGCCGCAATTTTAGCACCAAAAACCCCTCCTTTCAGACCCATTTAAGCACCTAAACACCCTCCTTTGAGTCCCCATTTCAGCCATTTTATTTACCCACAATTTCAGCACCCAAAAACCCTCATTTCAGCCCCATTTAATCACCTAAACACCCTCTTATCAGCCATATTTAAGCACCTAAATACCCTCTTTTCAACCCCCAATGCAGCCTGTACAGGTTGCATATCATTTATAGCAACAATGACCTATTACCTGAGATTTGTGTCCAGCAAAACACGACGCATTCCTTGCACCGTCTGGAAAAACATTCAACACATACAATAACAGTTAATCAAAGCTCACGAAAGACATACGCTCGAGAAATAAGAAAAACAATTGTCAAGTATAAAAGCAAATTGTAAAAACGCATTTAGATGCTAGCACGAAATACAAATAAGCTAATACTCGAAGTCAATTAAATCTTCTTTCGCATACAAACATATAGCAGCCAAGAAAAAATTGTTACTTTTCAGTATCTCATTCTGCTAACAAAAAAATCCTCATAAAGACGAAGCCATAGATCGACTCAAATCATTATATAAATCTTACAACAATATACCACTTCCATCTACATTCAGAATCCAAAAACGAAATATCTACAAATCGAGGTACCATTGCCACAGTTTATTAAATCTACACCGTATGCAAAAAATTAGAATCCAATACTCCTCCTAATAACGTGGTCAACTTACCATGAGTCTTCAACTTGTGTAACTCAAGTAACTTATAAACATTATATAGAAAAAGTATTAACATTAGCATGATACGCAGTTTATGTTCGTCAGCTTTATACATGTCGATCAACTAACTAAACAACACAATAAATTGTAAATCTAGCTATCTAATCAATAAAAGTAAAAATCCTACACACATATAAATAAACACATAATACTATAAACTTAATAGCACTCGATTAATTCTGACTCTCCAAGCTTCATAAATATCACAAATCAATAAACTATTTAAACATGTCATTAACTCCTAATCATAGGCTTTCATTTTCTGTAACTTCACTAACACATAAATCCTAAACACAAATTAATCCCTAAAATTTATATAAAAAAAGGCTAGCCATAAGCTCAAAAAACCAAGCCCGTATGCAACCATAAGCTAACAAACCTCATAAGCCCAAAATAAGATGCAATAATAATCCAATCCGATCACCACCTAACGAAACAACAAAAGTCATAAACCAAAGAAAAATGCACTAATCATATAACTAACCTGTCAACAACATCATTGATTTGCTTCTTAATTGTAGCACCCTTCCTCTGAATCTTATCCCGCAACAAAAAACATAACAAAGAAGAAAGCTAAAATCATAAAAAGAAAATTGGAAAATAATTAAATCAAGCAGGGAAAAAATATTATATAAACCTCATCTTCCTGTACCAGTCATCACATCCCACCTCTTCCTGCTTCTTCATCAACTGAAATTTAACACTGGTGTTTTTTTCCAAACCAAATCAAAATAAAACCAATTAAATCCTGTTTTTATAAAAATACAAAGTTTTTATTAAAAAATTACTTTCAATCAAGAAAACACAAACCCGTTAATAACTTCTTCTTAACATCAATCAAATAATCCATCTTTTACATAAAAACAAATTAACAAATCCATATAAACCTGGTAAAAAAAACCCTAAAATTAACAAAGAACCTAAATTACAACATAACCCTAATTTTACCTAAACCCATTATGAAAGACCCAAAAATTACATTTGTTGCTTCCTTGCTTAACGGGTGTTTTGGAATGTATGCTTATTTGAGACCATCCTGCTTAAATTCATACTCGGTTCGCTAGGACTTTGTCGCGTTCCTTGAGAATACCAAAAAGAGTAGGAATTATGCAACTGAAAAAAAACCTATCATATTGTTTATTAAACATGAAATACCAAAGCAATGGAACAATTAGTACACACCCATTGTTCCAAAAGCCACCTGTGCAGATAGTGAGAATAAAACTTCAGTTTTTGCTGATCTTTTCCTAGAAAAAAAGGTGGAGAGATCACACAAACGCAGGTACCATTATTTGTCCAAAAGTAAATTCCAGCATTAAAAAAAGTTTTAGTTATGAAATATACACCTGTTGGTTCCAGAAAGAAACAAATCCCAAACCTCGTGGACGACCAGTTTTCTGATCCCACATAACTCTTACGTCCCTACAAATATTAGTTTGGAACTTGCAGTAATTTATGGTACATTTGTCCAAAGACGTTTGCGATATTCTAGAAATGCCTGTAGTGTAAAGTTATTCATGTACCGCGGATAATGTACCATGCAGTTCCTCAAGCAGGCCCCGGTAAATTCCTGTTGTGAGTTTGTGATATGCTTTCAGTGACGATCTGTTGCTAGTAGCATTCTGGAAACAAAACAAAATTAATTGAATACCCAACAGCCTAAAACTGGGAAGTGTTTAGCTAAAGAGTTTATTGACCTCATAAGCATAAGTTCTAAATGCAACCGCAAGCAAATTAATTCTCAAATTCGAACCTGATACGGCGATGCCAGGTAAATAGTAAACTTAAAATATGATTTTTGAACTCGTACAGACTAGAGCTTTATGTATTTTTATCCTATAAATCTATAATACTGGACCAAAAAGTGAACTACATCATCAATTCAAAAATTAAGTATGCTATACATGTATTAACATCATCAATTCAAGTAAAAAAAGCTTGTGAGTACTAACCGATTGCTGACACTTTATCGCAACCCATTCTTCCGCACAGCACCAGCAGATAGTACACCATCATAGGCACGGTTAGCTGTCCTCCTGTTCCTTGATAGCCTGGACCTTTTGTATTTTGTAGGCATCGAGCGAGGAATCTGCAAAATAAGACAGAAGATTCACTTAGCAATTAAACCCTTGTGCAACAGATCGTCAACATCAATAAGATAATCATAGTATAACTAACACAAACAAAAACCAAGGAGTGACTGAGAAGTACAACTTGAACCTGAATATCAGACAACCTCTTCTTTTATGTGCGACTGCAAAACAGATATGTAAAAGCATAAAACTAAAGTGGGACAAAACCATTAAAAATGAACCGAAAGTATTGATTTACAGTTTATTTACCCAAGTTAACGTCTCCAACGGCTTCTTCCGCTCTTCAGTCGTCTCATCATTCGCCTAGAAAACAGGCACATTTCATGACCAATACATTGACACCGTAAAAGAAACATCAAACATAATTATAGAAAAACCAAAACTTAAAATTAACTTAAAGTCCGTGAAAACAAACTTACCACAATACTTAGTCCGTCAATACTTTTATCAAACACCTTGCCAGCACTAATTCAACCTAGTTCGTCCAACCAATTGCAAAAGAACATGTAAATACGAAGTATTATAGCTCATTTTGTTCCGCGACTGATCTTATACAGTACACATAAGTCTAAAAACATAAGCCAAATTTGAAAACTTCAGATAATACAAAACACACAATTAAATCAACTTACAAAAAAAAAAAAAAAAAAAAAAAAAAAAAAACCTTAAATAGATGCCATCTCCGTGTCGACTTTCAATTCAAATTCATAGACAAACCCTTTGAACTCCTCATCTTCCCTGTTACAAAAGATCGCAATTTGCATACGGGTCTAAGAAAGCAACACACAGTAAACAAAGAATCATAAAAGCATAAAAGACATTACCTTCAAAAAACAAACACATCTGGACAACACACAAAACCGATGATGATCTTTTGGTTTTAGTACCCATAAACACAAACCCAGATAAGCATTAACCCTAAAACAATTTTCTACACAGGAAAGAAGCCGACAACAAATTACAAATTAAAAAAAAAAATAAAAAAAAAAATAAAAAAAAAAAGTTACCAAAGCTACTGTAATGGATCTTCTTCGGATTTCAGACCTCAACATCTATGAGGTAAGAAGCTTCAAGAAGATAAATTCACAACCCACCTTTATCATCTCAGAGGAAAAAAATGTGGCCACAAATAAGGATAAAAATGACCGTAGTAACATATGGCTTAATAACAGCAACAAAATGATTAAAAAATTAGGTTACTATTGCTTTTCCTGTTCATCCCCTCACAGGCTACTGTAGCTGCCAAAGGTCGGATCGGAGAAACTTGAATAGCCTTCGGGTTTCGGTCCTGGAGCAGCCCCCTTCGGATCTAAAAGAAAAACTATGGTTGTGAGTGACAATGAACAGGGTGGAGCACCAAATTAGTAGGCGGGTCAGGGATAGAGCGGGTTGGACAAACAAACGGGTTAAATGAATCCCGCTAAATGTAATATATATATATATATATATATATATATATATATATATATATATATATATATATATATATATATATATATATATATATATAAACATGCTAATTAATACCTACTGAACACGTTAGCAAATTTAAAGATGTTAATGTCGGCTTATTTAAATAAACAAAAATCCTGAGCTCACTTTTTCAGATCATAAGCTTGAATAAGTCATGGTTTTAGCCATTAATAATACTAGCAGGGTGCTCGCGCGTTGCGGTGGCCAGTATCCTGAAATAAAATTTTCTAGTAAATCATGTATTTTAGTTTGTTATGTTTTTTTTTGACAATAAATTTACGGATATCAAGAATTTCATATTGCGTATTTTAACTCATAAACTAAAGAATTTATTTCGTCTTTTTGGGTCTTTTTTAAAGCGATTCGTATAATATGAGCCCGTTTAGCCCGTGCTTGTTTGGCCCGTGCCCGTTCGGGCTCGAACCAATTTGGCCGGTTGCCCGTTCGGGCTTGAATATTTGTTTAATGCAGGAATTATTTTTAAGTTGGTTGTACAATATGCTTGATAATTTGTATTTTTTATGTAAAAGGTGTTTTAATAACTGCATTAATTGTATTTATTGACTAGTTAATTAATTGACTAATTAAATATCTTGACTTCATTAATAGCATTAAAGTGCTGTTTTGTCTTTTTAATATGTGCATTAAAGTGGTGTACATTATGCTTCTTGTCCTGTAAGTTTGAAAATTAAAAGTGAGTATGTGCATTAAAGTGGTGTATATTATACTTCTTGTCTTGTACGTCTTAAAATTAAGAGTGAGGTGCCTTCGTGTGTTATATGTAGTATAGACTAACATAATACACATGTAAAGCAGCGGGTTTGGATGCGAATGTTGTTTAACCATTTTTTTTTTTTTTTTTTTTTTAATCTTGTTTAACGATTTTCTATAACGGATAATAGTTTTTTGAGATATTTTGTTTGTGTTGTGAGATTGTTTAATATGTCATATTATTATATGCAAATTTAAAAAGTTTACTTTAACTATAAACATATTAAATTCATTATATTAGTTATATTTATTATTGTAACATCCAATTTAATGTGCAATTAGTGTATTTTTAAATTTTATTTTAATAATTATTAATAATAGAAGGCGTGTTAACTTAATTTTTTTAAGATTTTTAAAAATAAAATGTCCCAAATACATTATAAAAAATAAAGATAAAGATAAAGATAAAGATAAAGATAAAGATAGTTAACCTAATATAAACTGAAGTAGATAAGCTAATAAGCTTCTCAAAATCTATAAAAGCTTATAAAGCCGCTAAATAATCTAACACATATACCTAACAATCATTATTCTCACAAGCAATGGAGAGATTTTATAGAGGCACAAAAAATAGGGGTGACAATTTTTGACCCGACACAAAACACCACTCGAGACCGACAAAGAAATAAACATGTTAGGATTGTAAATGAGTCAATACGAGTAATCTATTTAATAAATAGGTTAGGTTTGGATCAAATACTCAACTTGATGCCAACCCGTTTAACAATTAATATTAAAAGTTATGTATTTTGTATCATTTATGTCTATGTTTTATGATACATCGTCAAATTTCTAAGTATTTTACAGTAATATATACTTATGCCTAAATGAAAATATCGCATTTATTAATTGTTAAAAAAACCGGTGCGTCACACTTTTTATTCTGGTGCATCATAGTTAAAAAAACTGGTGCATTACACTTTTCTCACTTTTCTACTGAGATCAACTTTTCTCATGATCCCATACATATGCCTAAATACATATATCGTTTAAAAAGATTTATAACATTCACCCTAAAGCCTTGATATCCATCGTGCACATTTAAATTTCAATTCAAGTCGTAAGTAAATCGACACGACTAATCTGTTTCATAAACGTGTTTAGAGTATGATTAAAATTTTTAATACGATTAATTAAACATGTTGGGTTAGAGTTAAGATATATAAACCACCATCCCGAATACGACATGAATTACCACCCTATAAAAACCTACGCAAAACTAGAAGCAAAATTTATGACACGCAAGATTTTATAGGGACCAAGTTTATAAAATCAGTTATGGCTTATTTGATTTTGGACTTATGTTTTAAGCTCATTTTTTTGTGGTTTATATTGAAACTTTTTAGCTTAGATAAGTATATTATGACATATTAAACTTGCTAGACGAGTACCCGCGCCTAGCGGCAGCGGTGTATAGTCTATAACAAATTCCGAGTAGATCAATATTTTTGCGTGTTCTTTTATCCTTGTTCGAGGCTTAGAGATAACGGTTTTGTATAGCAAATTTCAGATATATCGATAATTTTGCGTGTTCTTTTCTTTGTAAGGCTCAAATAACAATTGTGTAAAGTAAAGCTCGCGCCTAGTAGCGACAACGTATATACTCTATTACATGCGATGTAACTGGTGGTAATTAGTATCCGGTGAACAAATTTTGTGAGACTCTTTTATGAAGATGCTATTCATTTGTGAATTTTGATGGTAACATGAAAAATAAGACCAATCTTCATTTTCTTTCTAATGACGTGAGGTTAAGTCATTTTTGTTATTGTCTTAATATATATATTTCCAGTTTATTTCTATCGTATCTTTTCTGATAGTTGATATTGTAATTAGTTCAAAATTAACATACCAAGTTCAAAGGGTGCATGAACTTTTGTCTTAATAACCCAAGGATGTTAGCACAATTGATTTTTGATTGCATAATAATTAAAAAAAAAAAAAAAAAAAAAAAAAAAAAAAGTATTCAATCTCAGCTTTTTAAATATCCAATATGGCTACCCGTGCATCCTTTTTGGATGCCGACTACTAACAGGTTACACCCTTTTTAAATATCCGATAAGGCTAATTCTATTTACTGATTTTAAATTTTTTGTGCTTATACTACTAAGGTCATCCACTATGGTAAATCTTTTAAAAGAGTTATACTTGTGTTATGACATTAAATTATAAACATTTTTGTTTTATAAACCTATCCCCACTATGTTATAAACCTTTTCAAGTGATATAAACATCACAGATAATCAAAGGCATTAAATTATGAAAATGTTCAATATCTTAGACCTCTTTACGACACATAAACTTGAAATGGATGCTCACTATGATTTATAAGTTCTTTAAACCTCTTCGTCATTTTATAAACGTTTCATAAACACCATAGTGGATGCCTAAATCTTATCATCATTAAATATTCAAACTTAATATAATGATGCATTATTTTAGTCAACTTTTCAAGTTTACCAACAAAAATAGGTTCAAACACAAAATTTGAAAACACTACAAATTACATTTAACAATGTCCAACCTCAAAGATCACATTCTGAATAAATCAAATCACCATAGGTAATTGTCTAGAGAACCCGTATGAACATCAGATTCCTAAAAAGCAATGTATCTGAACCAAAAATACAACACCTATCAACACCACAAAAACATAACCACACCACAGTCAAACACCATTAAAAAAAAAAAAAAAAAAAAAAAAAAAAAAAAAAAAAAAACACTTTAGATCTAAAAGTAATACCCTTGAAATCTTTAGATCTAGAGTTTGTGAGGGTGTCATAATTTTATGGCGGGTTGACATCGGTTGTGGCCTCGAAAAGCTATCAAACAGATTCAAAGTTGCCTCAAAACCACATATCCGAGAAAGTGTATATTCCGGCGACTGAAGCTATTCCGATTACGACAGCGGTGACTGTGTGGAATGGCTTAGCACATAATGGTTGTTTATATAGGCAACTCTTTAAATCATTTCTTTATTTAGGTTCATAAGTTTCAACTCATGGAATCATTTCTTTGAAGAGTTGGCAGCCATGAAATCAAAACAAAAGGCCCTCATTAAATAGTTGCCGAATTCAAGAGTATGTATTATATAGTGATTGATTGAAGAATTTCCGAATTCAAGAGTTGCCAATTATATAGCCAAAGTCAGTCTATTCATGTTTATGATGTCAACCCTTGTATTTTAGTGATTTAATACTTTCAAGTTTTTCAAGATTTCACTTTTAAAGAATGGATGTCTAATTACATGTAGTTAAGATTGACAAGGGCAAAATGAAGATTGACCCAAAATTCAGTTTTTCACTTTTTCACTTTAACCATTTTTCTATTATAAGAAGTATAGATAAGCCAAAAAGAGTCGCAAAAAATAAGCTTATGAAACATAAGCCCAAAACAAAATAAGCTATATATAGGGTATGTTTGACGCAATGAGCTAGGGCTGGGGCTTATATTATAAGCCGAAAGTTGGAGCTTATATTTTTATAAAGCTGTTTGACGAATTAGTTGAAACTGAAACTTGTTAGTTATTAATGTAAAATCGTATAAAAATATATCTTAACTTAAATTCAGATATGCATATACTAACGGCTTTTGTGTCATAATCAATTAAGAGGGTGGGCTTATTAAAGCTTATCCCTCGATAAACCCGTGGGAGTGTGTGACACATAATAGACTGTTTAGCCCCATGCCTCTCCCAAACACAGCGCTATATAATAAACAAACACCCCTCCTCAGTCCCCAAAATTCAAAATCAAAAACCCTCTTTCCCCCTCTCGGATTCACCATCATTTCTCCCAAATAATCATCTCAAGTTCAAAATAAGATTATAAAATGTCGGGTGATGAATCGAAAAGTGAAGTAAAAGCAGATGCAGTTTTAAAAGGAGTTCCGGCATACGGAGGAAAATACATTCATTACAATGTTCTCGGTAACCTTTTCGAGGTTTCTTCTAAATACATTCCCCCCATTCAGCCCGTCGGTCGTGGCGCTTACGGAATCGTTTGGTACTAATTCACATCTACTTAATAAATGTTTGTTTATGTCTTGTGGATTAATATAGAAATGTTGGTTAAATGGGAATAAGGAGGCTAGCTTAGTAGTGACTTGTGTTGGTTGCACAAAAATTCTTCTTTTCCGCTGGTAATTTTGTATAACACGCTTTGTTTATTCAATTGATGTAGTTAAATAAGGGAGTGTTTATTATAGATGTTGGTCAATTTGAAATAAATACCGATATTGATGGGTGGGTTCTTTGACTAGTAAGTATGAACCATCACCAAGATGGCCTAGTGGTAATGTCTCAGATTCAAACCTCCCTTAGGTAAGCATATGGTGGGTGGCTAAGGAAAGGGTTTGGAAACGGGATACCCTGGTTAGGCCTCGTACATCTGAGTTAGTCTCTCGCCTTTTTTGGGTCTGTTCACCGGTTAAGATAATTAAATGCAACACTTAATCTTTTCCAATCAATGCAAGTATCCCATTTGTATTTTAGATTGTTATGTTTTGTCTCGTGAAATTTCTAGTATTAAGTAAGTGGGTTGGGACAACATTTTCGGATATTAGACTTGTCTAGTTAGGTTTGGGTTTTCTTGAACTACTCATTGATGAGACAGACGAGTTCATTAGAGATAGTTAGGGCCTTGGTTATTGTTGTTAACTTATCAAATTTATTCATTATGTAAAGCAAAGCTGTGATTCTCATGCCCTACTGTTTCTATACATTGGGCTTGTTTGTATCTTCTAATGACATCATATAACTTGGTGTTCCTGTTTACCTATTGTAGTTGTGCTAAAAATGCTGAAACAAAAGAAGAGGTTGCGATCAAGAAAATCGGTAATGCATTTGATAACAATATCGATGCCAAGAGGACTCTACGGGAAATCAAACTCCTCTGCCATATGGATCATGAAAATGTAAGCGCAACTATCAATATTGATGCTGTTTATCAACTGAGCTTGTATCATAGTGATGCATATTCTAATTTGTTAAATAAATAGTATGTTATGTAAATTTGTGACTAATATTGATTTTAACTGATTATTTTTGGCTCCACTCGTTCATTCTAATACATGAAATGTTTTATAGGTTGTCAAAATTAAGGACATCATACGGCCACCAGATAAGAAGAAGTTCAATGATGTTTACATCGTGTATGAGTTAATGGATACCGATCTTCATCAGATTATTCGCTCTTCTCAGGCACTAACAGATGACCACTGTCAGGTTGTTGAAATTATCTTTAGTTTTTTGATGATGAGATTTTTATTATATATATATATATATATATATATATATATATATATATATATATATATATATATATTTAAATCCCATTTTGTTCAACTTGAAATGAATTGTTAATGTGTTCTAATATGTGCATGATATTTGACAGTACTTTCTGTATCAATTACTACGTGGACTAAAGTACGTGCACTCTGCAAATGTATTGCACCGAGATTTAAAACCAAGCAACTTGCTTCTGAATGCAAATTGTGACCTAAAGATATGTGACTTTGGGCTTGCAAGAACAACAGCTGAGACGGATTTCATGACCGAATATGTTGTGACCAGGTGGTATAGAGCCCCCGAGTTGTTGCTCAATTGCTCAGAGTATACTACAGCCATTGATATATGGTCAGTTGGTTGCATTTTGATGGAGATCGCTTTGAGGGAGCCTTTGTTTCCGGGTAAAGACTATGTCCAGCAATTGCTGCTTATAACTGAGGTACTACCCTCCCCTTTACACTTTCTGTTGACTTACTTATAGTCAGGTTGGGCAATGTGTAAATACAGGTTTGGGTTGAAACAAGTATTATTCAGTTTCAGTTGGGTCATCCGAACCATATAAGTTTCTGTCCAATATTTTATATATAATGAAGATTACAAAAAGAATACTATTGCAATAAGAATCTAATAATTGAATGCAGTTTGTTGCAACCCATACAACACATTTGACCCGTTCCCCTTTTAGTTTATCCTTTTTATTGAACTGTTTTAGGATAAAATCATAAAAACATCCCAAATTGATCCATTTATAAGTAACTGTGTTCCATGACAGTTGCAATGTTTGACATGATAAATAGTTTGAGAGAAGTGTTAGTCTTTTTGTGAAATATCAAAATTAGGATTTTGTGGGACCAAAATCATTTTTGTACTGATGATTAGGAGTAAACAGGTAATTTCGTAAAGAGCTAGAAGATTAGTCTTATGAAATTTCCATATAGGACTAACAGGTTATATAGGTGGTGAATAACATTAAGTTGGCTAGATGATTACATCATTGCGCATTTGTTTTCTACTTCGGTAACCATGCTTATATTGCTCCTCCATCCAGAAAACTTGCTTTATATCCTCCAATAGAGTACATTGTAGTTCCGAAATTGGAAAGTTACTTAAATTGATCATTCTGCCATTAAAAAGTAATCACACTTACCCCACACTGATTCCAACTTATTCTACTCTGTATCTCTTTTCTATTGTCATCCACCCGAGTGGCTGTTTTAGTAGTTTATCCATTATCCAATAGCTACAAAGTAGATCTCAAATGGGAGAGTTTACGAATAAAGAAATAGCTAAAAGGAAAATGGGTTGAACAGGTTGAAGGCTACCGAAAGTCTATTATCAATGGATGCAACCTCCTAATTTGCTTCAATTGAATAGTTATTGTACTAATACTATTGTTCTAGTCACTAATGCCTTAATAAAAGGCTGTACACAAAAGTTTTTGCGTGTCAGTCCAACCTTACCCAGTCTTTATTAACCTGTACTAAAAAGTGACCTATTCCAACCCGAATCTGCTTTGACCCGTTACCCAACACACATGACCGTCCATAGAGTTTGACACACAATTTTTGACTGATGGAAGAAGTAACGATCCAATTTTGTTTCTCTATTCATGACAACTTTTAGGTTCTCCAGATGACTCAGATCTTGCATTTCTCAGAAGTGATAATGCTCGGAAGTATGTCAAACAGCTTCCTCATGTCCCAACCAAGACTTTTCAGAAAAAATTCCCTAATGTGTCCCCCGTAGTGTTGGATCTTGCAGAGAAAATGTTAGTTTTTGATCCATCTAAACGCATAAGTGGTAAGCTTTCTTTTCATTATAATCTTACCATAAGAAGGTATCTTGGCTATTCATATATGATCCAGTTAACTCTTTCTATGCATGTCCAATAGTTGAGGATGCACTTAATCATCCTTTCTTGCAAAGTCTACATGAGATAAACGAAGAGCCTACTTGTTCAGCCCCGTTTGTCTTTGATTTTGAACAAGCATCTTTAAGTGAAGAAGACGTGAAGGAGCTCATTTGGAAAGAAACTTTGAACTTCAACCCAGATAGTGTAGTGGCGGATTAATCTCTATTCCAAATCCTTTGATTTGTCAAGTGATGATTGACGGGTGTGATATCTTTAGTTTTGATGAAAAATGTACGATATGCTACTGAGTTTTTCTTATTCGTGTGGATCGTCAATGTGGAGCTGACTTTGGTTATTTGTGTTTGTATCATCTGTATTCAGATTATGTAACAAATTTTTTATGTTTGTTGAAAAGAAGGCAAATGGAAAGCTTAATGAGCTGTATCTGTATCTTTTACGTCAATATATGATAATACTGCGTTGATGGCTTATAATCCTTGCATCCAAGATTCAAGAGTTGTATGTCCATTTGGAGTATTGTATTCATTGCTTTGGAGTTTGGGCTTGTAAGTAAAAAACTGTGAAGGAAATATGTCATGTAGCGTGATTCAGGAACTTTAGTTTATAGCTCTCTAAGTCCTGAGCCTAACTAGAAGCAAGTCAAGCAACCTGCGTTTTAACATGATTGACTCAATTTTTCATTAAGTTACCTTTCTTTATACATATATCAAGCTTTATTTATTTAACTAGTTGTCCTTGATGTATATCGCAGATCGAATAGCTGGCTGATAAGTTCATGGATGAGGGTAAAGGGAACCTGCTTGGTACCCTAAAAATCTGATTTTCAGACCTATTCATCATGAGATAATGAGAAGACAAAATGCAATATATATAATCAGTTCTAAAAGGTAAATCCAAACACCCCCCCTAACCCTCAACAATAAAAGTGATAAAATGTATAATCAGTTCTTAAAAAGAACCGACAGCATGCTGTAATATCATGTTATCCACCCCATTCGGATTGTAAGAGACAATATTTCGTGTTTTTAGTTGAGCGTTGTATACTGTGCCTTCATCATGGGATTAGAGACTACAATTTTGCTGGTTCTACAAAATGATCATATTTCTTTTAGCTCGAGTTTAGTAGAGCTAGCTATGCACTGGACACTTAATGTTTATCAAAGTCTATTCTTGCAATGTCAGCTTGGGTCTAATACCAGAACCCAATATCATCCAAAACTTCGGAAAAAATCTTTTTTATGCTCAAACTCATGGTCTTCCAAGATTTCAAGCATATACGTGCTTGAACTCCATTTATATTAAGGTATGTGTGGCAATAGGTTAGGTCCTGATAAGAGTATTCTCATTTCCCTAGTAGGATATGATGGTCATAATCTTTTGAAAAATGAATGATGCATCGTTGGGGCATCAAATGATGCATGCTGTACAAGCCGATGTGATATTCAATTAAGGTATTAAAACTTTATAACTTGCTTAGGTTGGCTTCCTAGCTTTCCAAGTGACTTGTCTAATGCCATGTGACTTTCGGTGAAAGGAACAAGCTCCATGCTGCAAAACCAACATTTATGTATGTTAATGAAAGATCAAAAGATGTGTCTACCGATGTTGAAGAAAAGGCAGTTTTTTGTAGGGTGGATGCCTTTTTCTTAAGGAGTACAAACATGTAAACATGCTCGGACATTGTAAAGCATAATTATAGATGTGTTTTTGTTCTGGTAGGATACCAAAATGCTAAAAGTCTTTCAAATAGACTAAAAAGTTGACTTACTCATATTTCAGTTTTCCTTCACGAATCAAGCCCAAAAGGTAATCTAACATTTCTCTGCACTCTTGAGTTTTATCTGAAATAATCCATTTTTGCAGGTAGAATCCTGTCAATGATAGATCCTACAAAAGAAGGAAAGGCATGACAATATAACCCGACAAACAAAATGAAAACTTGTTTTATGGGCTGGTCTACACGTAACGTACAGCATACCATGAGTTTAAGTGTCATTCCCTCCATACAGATATATGCATGTTACTAAATGTATGAGCTAAGTAATCACTTACTGTGTCACTCTTAAGGAAATCAATATACAATTACTTTAATATTAGAATGCTGCATGCATCACTTACTTTAAAAATGAATGTTGAGGTTGATACAGTTACAGGCTTCTTAGCCATACCGCCATAGGTCACCATTGTTCCACCCTGCCTGAAACGATTATTCATTAGCATTATAATTGAATGAATACCTTGTAATGAGATATTATTACCTAAATATGAAACATGATCTCACCTTAAGAATTTTAGAACCAAAGTAGCAGCCTTACCACCAACACAATTAAACCCAAGAGCAGGTTCTGGTACGTTAGCCTATAATATGGAGGTAAGCACATTCTGCTTGCTTAATGCCATAAAGAACCAACAAAAATAAAACAGATTCTCGCCTAGCAATTTTTATCAATTTATAATTAAAACATACCAAAAGACTCTTGACATTTTTTACATCAAGTTGGCTCTGAGTATACACTTCATCAGCACCAAGTTTCCTAAGTTTCTCCTTCGCTTCATCTGACCCGGTCCTACAAGAGAACATATTCCAATAATCCATCAGTTAAATTAACAATTAACTTATAACGATTGTTTGTTGACCTAAAAATATACGCGCAAGGAAATTTGCAAAACGGACTACTGTTTATTGACCTGTCTCTTATAATATTAAAGGTATGAATGCCACGAAGTTTAGCTAGCTGAATCACACATTGCCCAACCATGCTCGTTGCTCCATTTTGCACAATGGCGTCCCCTATTCATGTATATACTTCAAATTACAAGAAAAATGATCTGTAATAACTAAAACATGTTTAATATCACTGGACATTGTATCACCTGATTTTAGATCAACAAAGTCCTCTATCATTCTTAGGGCAGTCAAGGGATTAACTGAAACGGTGGCAGCATATTCTACTGGTGTATCTTTATCGATTTTGTGCCAAAAGCTTTGATCTTTAACAACATGTGTCTGCCATGTCCCTAACAAGAAATTATCTTGTGATTAGCTAATACTTGAAATAAAACCTTGTGAAATTTTTTATTAACGGAAATTGTACCGACAAGGAAGAACTAAAGGGTAAAATAAACTAACCATCAGACGGTGGAGACATCATAACTAAATCGCCTGGCGAAAGACCTTGTATTGATGAGCCTACAGAATGTACTTCACCAACACCTTCACGCCCCCCAACTGCCGGCAGTGGTGGACGCACTGGGTACACACCTACAGCACCATACAAAACACAAACACAGACACATTATGTGCATGAACTATATAGAGTATATTGTTAAATATGTTAGTATATATGATAAGAGTCGAGTCATATCAGAATTTCTGAAGAAAATTTATGGCACCATATTAAGTAACACATATTATTGCCTTAGCGATTAAACTATAATACTGGTGACTTGTTATCCTAATAATAAATGTATTTTGGACCTTCTATTATATTTAAGTCGGATGGATGAATGGGAGATGCAAGCATTTTTACGCACACATCATTTGCTTTGATTTCAATTGGTGAAAGTTCAATTAATCTGCAACACAGTTCAACAATGTATGTAAACTGAAACAGTACTAACAAAAGAAGGTCCTTATGAAAAATTAATTAAAAGGTGAGATTACTTGGTCACGGTATCTGGTGGTCCATGGTTCTCGTATAAGACTGCAGTAGACGGTGGTGACATGAGAGCGGAAAAAGTTGGAATACGAGGGCGGAGGAAGTGTGTGGACTTCGGCAATGCTCCATGGGTTGTTTTTAGAGTAACAAACCTTGCACACGCTAATGGTGTTGAGCTCAATAAATCCATGATGTAATTTGTGAAATGTGAAGCATACAGTGTTTTCTGTTTCACTTTGGAGGGAAAACAAATTGAATGATCGTTGATAGAGTTTGTCTACTGACAATAAATTTTGTTGTATTTAAAGAAATTGACCCTTAAAATTCAAAAAGACTACTTTAAAAAGAGTAGCAACCAGGGCAGTCTCTGAGAATTTATGGACCTAGGCCGAACAAAAAAAAAAGGGGCCCAGAGGCTAGGCGTAACAAATTATATAATATAAACTAAAATATAAAAACGATGATAAATGTTATATCAAAAGATATGTAAGTGGGCTTTTTTATGTGGGTTAAGTTATATGGTTTAATTTTTGGATGATTGTTAAGATTTGTAATAGGCTTAGTTAATTACATATACAATTTTTATATATATACATTAAAAAAAATTAAAAATTGGGCCCCCTAAAAAATCAGGCCTCGGCCGGTCACCCAATTCGTCCCATGCTTTAAGCCGGCCCTGGTAGCAACGCCCAATTGATAGAGTCTAGAGCATTTTTGATGGAGATTTATGGAGGACGTCAATAGGTTTACAGAGGTTTACGAGATGAGAGAAAATGAGGTGTATACCCATAGTTATAAACTACTTGTACTTTAGTACCTGCGCAAAGCAGCAGCGATACCAAAAATGAATTTTTTTTTTTTCCTTTCCATATCTTGATCTTTAAGCGTATGCAATGATAGTCAGTATTTGACGGTTTACCGGTTTGATAGTTCTAAAAGAGTCGCGTGTGTTTATAGGAGTTAATGGTTAATAAAAAACTAATGTACTACGACTATACTCTGCCTCCTTGCTCGTAGTCATGAAGCACTCGTGACATATTAACTTCCTTGTATAATGAAGCACTCCAGTTGAAAAACTAATGTACTACGACTATACTCTTCCTCCTTGCTCATAGTCATGAAGCACTCGTGACATACACCAGTTGAATATATTTCTTATCTTAGACTTTCAGAGCTCAACAAGTATTATTATTATTATTATTATTATTATTATTATTATTATTATTATTAGAGAACGATTTGTTAGTTGTTAGTGGTTCAGGTAGCAGTGACATCTAATTAGGCAGTATGGTGACCCTGAACTATGCCTGTACTTTCTCCTATTCTGCCTGACGGGGTAAAAGTCTCGGGTGAGACTCGAACTTGAGACCTCCCCTAGCCAAACCTCTCCTCCCCAAGCCCCGGAATCTTGATGGCCAACTGAGCTAGCCCAGTTGGTTCAGAGCTCAACAAGTATATATGTAAAAGAAAATAATAAAACTGACAAGTTGAAACAAAAGTATAACCATCAACTATAAACATTTAAAGCAAGTTAAATGAGAAATGCAAGTATATTTCAAGTTATCTGAGATAAAAATAAATAAATAAATAAATTTGAAAAAAAAAGAAAAAAAAAGATAAAAATGAAAAAAAAAAGAAAAAAAAGGTTGCGCTAAAAGTTCTTAAACAAGCTTTTCCTTGATAAAGTATTGTCGCATAATGATCCAACTTTAATTTATGTCTTCATAAAAGTGACCTACTGGATTATTCATGCCCATGCCTAACCTATAAACGAGCATGTAGTAAAGTTGCGGTGACAATTCACATGATCATAAATTGTCCGATAAAAAAATGCACATCGTTAACTACAGTTGAACAACTTGTTATGAGTATACATTTAATTTTCATATAAGTCTCAAGTAACTGTAAAGAAGGGTAAGCATTTCATAGTGTCTCAGTATATTTGGTTTAAAGGTATAAGTTGTAGAAATGAGGTTCATGCCCATGTAAGGCATCCTCCAAAGTCCAAACCCACCTAAAGAACCGGGTTTCCGAATCCATGATTGTATCAATTCAACTCTACTCCCGATTAGTGATAAATAAATAGGTACACAAAATAGAGAGAAATAAACACTAATCAAGTAATATGTTCCAAAACACATATCCAAATGCCCCTTCAAATTTATCAGACTATTCTTGTTGAGTGAAGACTAGAACCCGCATCATCTTCCCAAACATAGGGAGAAAGTTTTGATACTCAAACTTGTGGTCTTCCAATCTATCTGCCAAATATGTTTCTGAAATCCATTTATCGCGTAGCAAAAAGTTGTGCCTTATGCCATTTACCGGGTGTGCTAAATAGTGGGGTCTAAACTTATAAGGTGTCACTGAGAATCATCTCAGTTTTGAGCATCACATGTGTGCAAAATGCCTAACATTTCATTTCCATGATTATTGTTCCATGAGAAGTTACAAAGTTGTGCATACATTGTTGGAAGTAGGCCTACTATACATTGGCGAGGTATTAGAACTTTATTACTTGCTTAGGTTGGCTTCCGAGTTTTCCAAGTGACTTGTCTAATGCTGTGTGAAATTCATTAAAGGGAGTAAGCTCCATGCTGCAAAACCAAACATTTCTTGTGTATCAATATCTAACGTAAAACAAGAGGCAGAGAAGAACAATAATCCCAGCCATGGTACCATTAAGAAACAATATCAGAGCAAAAAAGAACATACAGTATTACATCATCCCAGCCTAGGAAAGCATACATCCAAAGGATAAACTGTTTTTATCAGGATAAGATATGAAATAGACAGGCATGTATAGAATAAGTTTGCTCAAAACGATACTTGATAGCCACGAGAGCCTCTGATATTAAAGGGGCCACAAACAAACATGGGTCAAACATATATCCAGCCTAAGAGTATGCACAAAATACTGACACCACCAAATGATCCCTACTCTGCTCCTAAAAGAGGGCATTCGGTATTTGAAGAACCAATAACTGTGGACACAATAAGTAGTGTTGAACATTTAACTTTCATTTTCATTTGTTGTGTTTGCTGAAGATGCTCAAAAGAGCTATGAGTTCTAGCATTACTAATGTCAAAACATGATTTAATGGAACATTTGCAGCAGGAAATAGAATCTGAAGATGCTATTAATCATTTCAGACCCTTGAAACATATGCATGAATAATGGTTTTCTAATTTCAGGAGAAGAAACTGTAAACACAACAGGGGAATACATGACTTACTCATATTTCAATTTTCCTTCACGTATCAAGCCCAGAAGGTAATCTATCATTTCTCTGCACTCATCTGTTTTATCTGAACTAATCCATTTTTGCAACCAGAATCCTTTCAATGAAAGCTCCTGCAAGAAAGAAATTATGAGGATGATAACATGCAGATACAAAATGACAATGGTCCTTGCAAGTGAAGTAGATGATATACAATAGAGGTGGGTAATTTGACCCACACAATAAAAAAGAGTCCATTGGGGATTCTTTTATCTCCAATGGGTCAAACTGGTAGGAATTTAGAACTTAAAACATTGGTTAGAAACTGAAACGGGTCAAATGGGTCGAGTGGTTAGAAACTCGCCTGTAAGTGTATAACAATACCTATAACCTACTGAATTGGTTTACCTAAAATTTAGGGGTATAAGCTTATGAAATGGGCTTATGCTTAGGTTATATAAGCAACTTATGGCTTATATATCATAAGCGCATAAGCACATGTTGAGTGTTTGGATTAGTTTATGTTCAATAAGTTGATAAGCTCAAATGTTAGGTTTAGGTTAGGTTTGTAAATGACTAAAAAGGACATAGGCTGAAAAATATAAATGTTAGATAAGGTATAACTGAGGGTAAAACTGTAATTTGTAATTGAGCATGTTACATAAGCCCAACCCCCTTAAAAAAGCCACACTTATGAGGCTTATCAGAAACCCCTTATATAAGCTCATAAGCCCAGTCATATAAGCTTAGTCAAACAATTAGTTTAGGCTTATTTGACACATAAGCTAATAAGCTCATAAGCCAATCATATAAGATTAGCCAAACACCCCATTAGAGTATTATTCTAATAGTACCACTTCTATCATCATATTAATACTTTAATTAAACTGAAAAACATATTGGCAGATCAAAACGGCATGTTTTGATGAGGTACCCAACCGGCCAACCCATACAATTTGTTTCTTGTAATGTTTTGATGAGTCAGTTTTGCAGGGTATTAGGCTTGTTCTCTTAAAGGTATTCCCGATTTTAGTATATCTCTGACAGAGACCAGTGTTACTAACAAAAATCACAACAGTTACTTCCCATGGAAAAGAGATTTAATAATCATCCTATATAGAAGAAAATACCTGTGACTCTACGTGTACTGCCACTTGTTTAGAATATACGGAGTACCACTCTTTGTGAAGAAAAAAGAGCATACACACTGTTACCAATATGCCATGTGGTGTCAATAATCTAAAGGGCGTGGTGCATCTCAGTTTAGTACCAGTTTAACTATTATTCACTAGATCTAAAACTAAACATCTGGTTAAAAAATATAAGTTGAGAAAATCTTTCAGAATCTTGATCTATTAACCATTTGTCACACTAAATTTTATTTCTGAAGTCCAAATATTACAATGAAGGCAGGCGCTATAAGAAAGAGTGCATACAACGAACAGGATAAGAAATAGACCACATCCCTGAACATCCAACAATTTTTATTTTATTTTATTTCCTAAACGACTATAAGAAAAAGTTGTGATGACATGTCCTGAAATCCATGAGCACATTTTGACAAAATAAAAATAAAAATATACGCTTTGAATGATATTCTAGAGGTTGAAAAAAGTAACTGGCTCATAATTGAGGACAAGTCCAAAACTCAAAATGTTCATTGAACTTGGGCAGAGCGACTATTTTTACCAATTGACCACTTAATATAACCATAATATTAGCAGTGTAACATGGTTATAACTTATAAGAAATAAGAAACAAGTTATATCTTGCATGCTATAACTCTGATCATCAGAATGTCACTAAATGAGAAATTGGTTACTTACTTTAAAAATGAATGCTGAAGTTGATACAGTTATAGGCTTCTTAGACATACCGCCATACGTCACCATCGTTCCACCCTGCCTGAAACCATTATATATTAGTATTCTAATTAAAGAAATACCTTGATAGTCGGGTGAACCATATAGAACCTAATCTCACCTTAAGAACTTTAGAACAAGAGAAGCAGCGTTACCCCCAACACAGTTAAATCCTAGAGCAGGTTCCCGTACATTACCCTACAACATGAATCAGATATGTGTGTGTGAAAGATGGATAAAAGAAACCAAAATAAGAAGAAATTGCAACCTAACAATTTAAATCAGTTTAAAAATCAATAAAATATACCAAAAGACTCTTGACATTTTTCACATCAAGTTGGCTCTCAGTATATATTTCATCAGCACCGAGTTTTTTAAGTTTCTCTTTGGCTTCATCTGACCCGGCCCTACAAGTAAACATAATTTATAAGTCAGTCAGTTAAACAAAGAATTCAACTTTAAGTATAGGTATGGAAAATAAATATAAATGACGAAGTAAAAAAAATGGAGGATTAATGTTTATTGACCTGTCTCTTATAATGTTAATAGTATGAATGCCACGTAGTTTAGCAAGCTGAATGACACATTGCCCAACAATGCTGGTAGCTCCGTTTTGCACAATCGCATCTCCTATTCATGTTTAAACTCAAACTCATTAAGTAAAAGCTTACTAGATGACTAGCATATGCAAATGAAATGTCCCCAGAAGTTGTAGCACCTGATTTGAGATCCACATAGTCCTCTATCATCCTTAAGGCAGTCAAAGGATTAATTGTAACTGTGGCAGCATATTCCACTGGTGTACCTTTATCAATTTTGTGCCATAAACTCTTATCTTTAACAACATGTGTCTGCCATGTCCCTAAAAAGAAATCATTTTGTGACTTACGATCAGCTTGGACTAATTAATAAAGGGAAACCTAGTAAAATAGTTTACTAAAGATAAGCACCTGCAGCCAAAACGTTACCAAACATTTTTATCTACATTTATCATTTATTTATTTTTTTTCCCACACTTCCACAGTCAACACAGGTAGCATATCATTATTAAAATTTGAGAATATATGATAGAAAATAAATATTAGCAGTAAAAGGCATGGATGCTCCAACAATCAAATATATATTTACTTCCATACAGAGTTAGATGATGAAAGTGGATCTGTAATCTCATATAGCGAATAGAGTTTACCAGGTGATGGCGGGGACGCCATAACCAAATCGCCTGGAGAGAGACCGTTTACTGCCGAGCCAATTGAGTATACTTCTCCAACACCCTCATATCCCCCGACAGCTGGCACCGGCGGCCTCACCGGGTAGACACCTGCAGCATGATATATAAAAGACTAATTCATATACATCGTGACAGTCATATGTATAAACATGCTAAACTAAAACTGCATCAGGACAAACACCACCCAACGAGCTCAACTCTAAATAATTTTTTTAGTGATCTTGCATTCTAGACTACAGAAAACCAACTGTTGTAACTCCCACATTTACTTTCTATCAGCGTGAGCCTGTTGTCAAGGTATCATATCTACAAATAGCTACCTCCATAATACCTTGACTCCTTGAGCACAATAATCGCAGTAGTACCCTATGCTTAACTATTACTGTTATCATATGTGTTTCATCAGGTAGATAGGGGCATAAGATTAATACACTGATTAGTTACAAAACATCCAACTGCCCTTTGGCCTTTACCATTTAGAACAAACTTTATAATGGAACGGGTTGAAGTCGTAAAATAATAAGTTTTAGTTTCTTAGTTTGGCTATCACTTTTAACGATAATATACTCTTCATGTCTTCTCTACATGGGCTAATTCAACAAGCTGATCAGCTGATGACCGGTTCGTTGCTTATGTGGTACTTTTCCTAATGGGGTGGAAACTTGATTATTTGTCCATTAAAAAGAAGTATAACTACCCAACACCGACCACCAACCTAAGTAGGTTGTGCTTTTTTTTTCCTCTTATGTCTGTAGGCTCGTAGACATTAGTGCTTGTTTATTTCTAGACATAAGAGGCAAAAATGATTTTTTTCCACTTCGATTCTACACATTTTTTTTTTAAAAGTCTTATTACCACTTGTGTATTAACGGCTTATAAAACAAACACAACCAATTCACCATTCTATGGCATTCCCTACTAACCACTCGTTTCTAGTTCAGCTAAACATTTCTAACAATGAGTAAAGAAAAATCACACAAATTAACAACATACAAGTCACAATTTCACACACTGATAAATGATAACTAACCAATATCAGCAAGAAACGATAAAACTAATTGTCATTTGA
The DNA here is from genome assembly GCA_021014915.2 of Artemisia tridentata subsp. tridentata. Lineage (NCBI taxonomy): Eukaryota > Viridiplantae > Streptophyta > Magnoliopsida > Asterales > Asteraceae > Artemisia > Artemisia tridentata. The sequence continues at coordinate 178,655,408 of CP139507.1, forward strand.
TACCTTGGATTCTGTTAATATCAGATGGATTAATAGGAGCAGCAAGCATTTTAACACACACTTCATTCGCTTTTATTTCAACCGGCGGCATTTCGACAACTCTGCACAAGACACAAAATTATAAATAAGATAAATTACTAAATTAGTAAATGGATGAGAATATATAATTTATTACTTAGTAACAGTATCAGGTGGGCCGTGATCTTCGTAAAAGATAGCAGTTGATGGTGGTGACATTAGGGCGGTGGAATAAGCCCTAAATTTGAGGGAGGTTGGGCGGAGGATGTGTTTGAGTGTTCCATTGATGGTGGGTTTCAAAGTGATGAACCTTACACACGCAGCAGCCATTGTTGTTGTTGTTCTTTACCAGCTTTGATCGAATTGGGTACTTGTTTTTAAAGGATTCTTGTTTCTACAGCTGCTGGAAAGTAGATTAGTTTTCAGGGATTAGTTTTTTGACTTTTTTTTCTTGGGCAAATATTTCAAAAAAAATATAATACAACATCATTTAGCCTAAACAAATTTTTTTTGCTTATAGGAATACTTTTTTTTCAAATTCGTTCTTCTTAAGGTAATTTATGACATTTTTGCCCTTCGGAATAAAAGATTCGTATTAGTTGAGAGGGGCAAAAATGTCGCAAAATACCTCAAAAATACCGAATTTGAAAGAAAAGTACTCGTATAAGAAAAAAAAATTGTTAGCTACCCATAAAAATAATTGATGGCAAGTATGGTAACTTTTTAAAACACTTGCCCTATTTTCTTCTGCCAAAGGTTTTTGTAGTTTTCTTTCTTTTCTCTTATAAAATTAACTCGAGAACGAAAGCTTCCATTTTTCATCTTAAACATAAAAAAAAAAAAAAAAAAAAAAAAAAAAAAAAAAAATCAAATTAAGCAAATAAATCTAAAAAGCAAGGTCAGGTCGGCTCTGGATCGTTTTTGCTTCAAAATCGAAATCATATGATCAGATTGAGATCATAAATCTTGCTTAAATGTTCAAATGTCTTATACGTATAGTAATTTATATTAAAAAAATGATTATATAACAAATTTTTAAGAGTAAACTGCAAAATACATCCCTGTGGTTTGCCCAATTTCGCACCATACATCCAAATCTTTTTTTTTCTAACTTATACATCCCTCCGTTAGTAAAAGTTAAACACCATACATCCGCGAGGACGAACGGTGCAAAGCGTTTCTCCGTTATCTCCTAACGAGATAGAAAATGTTTGCACCGTTAGTCCTATGGTTAAGTCTATTTGCACCGTTAGTCCTTTGTTACGTTTTCGTCCGATTTTTTACGTTTTCGTCTCTTTTTTTACGTTTTCGTCCGATTTTTTACGTTTTCGTCAGTTTTTTTACTTTTTCGTCTGTTTTTTTACGTTTTCGTCCGATTTTTACGTTTTCGTCTTTAGTTTCGTCGATTTTTTACGTTTTCGTCTGTTTTTTACGTTTTCGTCCGTTTTTTTACGTTTTCGTCTGTTTTTTATTTTGTTTTTTACGTTTTCGTCTGTTTTTTACGTTTTCGTCGATTTTTTACGTTTTCGTCTGTTTTTTACGTTTTCGTCGATTTTTTACGTTTTCGTCTGTTTTTTTTACGTTTTTCGTCGATTTTTACTTCTGTTTTCGTCGTTTTTTACGTTTTTCGTCTGATTTTTTTTTTCGTTTTCGTCCGATTTTTTCGTTTTGGTCGATTTTTACGTTTTCGTTTTTTTTTTACGTTTTCGGGCCGAGACTCTGCCGGGGGTTTGGGACTTTTGTAAGGCCGCGTGTGGTGTGACTTTCTGTTCGGAGCCTCAACTCCCGTGGTTGGGACTCAGGCTCGGGGCCGCGGCGGGCTAGGGGGAACTGTATTTCTGAGAAGCCCAACCGGCGGTTGGGAGCGATTTTCAGATTTTGGCAATTTTTGGAAAATCATATCTTTCAAACCGTAAGTCATCACGGGTCGTGCCACCCGGCGTTTCGAAGGTAATTGAGTATAGTTTCATTTAAAAATGGTTTCAAGGTCTGAACGTTTATGGATTTTTATAAATGGTCAAAAGAATAACAGGATATCCGTAAAAGTTAAGCGTTTCCGCGTAAAAGTTCAAAGTTTTTGGTCTAAGCGGGCACGCGTAAAAACTTTGAACTTTTACGCGGAAACGCTTAACTTTTACGGATATCCTGTTATTCTTTTGACCATTTATAAAAATCCATAAACGTTCAGACCTTGAAACCATTTTTAAATGAAACTATACTCAATTACCTTCGAAACGCCGGGTGGCACGACCCGTGATGACTTACGGTTTGAAAGATATGATTTTCCAAAAATTGCCAAAATCTGAAAATCGCTCCCAACCGCCGGTTGGGCTTCTCAGAAAAGTCCTAGCCGCCCGGCTGGAGTTCCAACCACCGGCTGGGCCTTCACAGAAAGTCCCAGCCGTCCCGGCTGGGCCTTCACAGAAAGTCCTAAACGCCCCGGCAGGGAGTCTGCAGGCTCCGAAAACGTAAAAAAACAGACGAAAACGTAAAAAAATGGACGAAAACTAAAAAAAATCGGACGAAAACGAAAAAAAATCGGACAAAAACGAAAAAAAAACCAGACGAAAACGTAAAAAAAAACAGACGAAAACGTAAAAAATCGGCCAAAAACGTAAAAAATCGGACGAAAACGTAAAAAAATTAGACGAAAACGTAAAAAATCAGACAAAAACATAAAAAACCGGACAAAAACGTATAAAAATGGATGAAAACGTAAAAAAACAGACGAAAACGTAAAAAATGGGACGAAAACGTAAAAAAAACAGACGAAAACGTAAAAAATCGGACGAAAACGTAAAAAAAAACAGACGAAAACGTAAAAAATCAGACGAAAACGTAAAAAATCGGACGAAAACGTAAAAAAAACAGACGAAAACGTAAAAAAACTGACGAAAACGTAAAAAATCGGACGAAAACGTAAAAAAACAGACGAAAACGTAAAAAATCGGACGAAAACGAAAAAAATCGGACGAAAACGTAACAAAGGACTAACGGTGCAAATAGACTTAACCATAGGACTAACGGTGCAAACATTTTCTATCTCGTTAGGAGATAACGGAGAAACGCTTTGCACCGTTCGTCCTCGCGGATGTATGGTGTTTAACTTTTACTAACGGAGGGATGTATAAGTTAGAAAAAAAAGATTTGGATGTATGGTGCGAAATTGGGCAAACCACAGGGATGTATTTTGCAGTTTACTCAATTTTTAAAGAAAGAAAGTTCTCAAAGTTATAAGTGATCAAAGAAAAAATAAAATGAGACGAATAAGAAGAATTTCTAACTACACATTTCAAATAAGAGGGAGAATTTTAAGAGGATGTGCATTTATTTTTGTAGGTGCATCTGAAATATGTGGTTGTGATTTCTTCTCATCATTCTCATTTTAACTATGTGGTTGTGATTTCTTCTCATTTGATCATAACTCAAGTTATAATAATATGAAAATGTAATGTGTAACGGTTTAAAATACTATAATATCTAACCAGTGATTAATTACGCCGAATATTTTAATCATAAAATCTATATATTTTACTCTATAAAACATTTATAATTATCCGCGTTATTGTTTTACTTTAACACAATTTATTCATTTATAGTTTATTAATTAGTTAATTCAAAGAAAGTATGATCGAATTGGATAGAGATCTTACGGTCCTGTGGTAAGAGCGGGACTCTACTTAAGATCTTATGCCTTTTAAGATCCTATGACGAGTCTGACTCGTTTTCGCTTAGCAGGATCGTAAATTCGGAAGATCTTAAAAGCTAAATCGAGATCTTAACAGTTATGCTAAAAGTTTTTATGACATAAAAGTATTTGGGGTTTATGTAACAATTGCTCACACAGTAGTGGTTAGAGTTATTTTATTGAGCGTAATTTTTTTTAGTAAGTTAACAATTTTATTTAAGGGTTGGTTATTCATGGATAAAGATCCTCTCAAGTTGTTATCAACATGATAAGTCATGTTGTGTGTATTGTGAGAGGGAAAAACATAAATGGACCCTTAATTTGTAATAAACGAAAAACATTTATCCTTTTAACTTGTTCATAATTTGTAACATGACCTATCATATTATAACTAACTTTAGAAAATCCCAATCCGTTATTCATACCCCTAAAATGATAACCTTACCCCATATTTGATTCTTGTACTTTTTTTTACTTTTACTTTTTGTTATTTTGTTGTCATTTTGTTGTCATTAACTATATTTAGAGTGGGAGGTACAGTAGCGCCATGGCACGTGCCATGGCTACCAGCCGAGGAAATGCAATGACGCACCGTACCGGATCTGGCGCCGTCACCACTAGCCAGCGTCAAAGGGGTTTTTTTTTTTTTTTTTTTTTTTGGTTGTGTTCTTGTATGTTTAAATAATGGACGCTTTGTTTGTGGTTTGTTTGTGTTATTTTTTTGTCTGTGTGTTTTGTTTGTTTCAGCAGGTATCAAAAGGAAGAAGACGACTTATCTATTTTTATATTGTTTTTGAGCCTCCCTTTTAAAAGCTTTTTGGGCTTCATTTTGCTCATTACCTTGAGTTAGGGGTGTTCATGGATCGGGTAATATCTGCAGTAACCGAAAACCGAAACCGAACCGAACCGAAAATAACCGAACCGAATTCTTAACCGAGCCGAATTGGTAAAAACCGAACCGAACCGAACATTTTAATCGGTTTATGGTTCGGTTATGGGTTTAGCATATTGACAACCGAACCGAACCGAAAACCGAATTATAATTAATATTTAATATTTTTTATATATTAATTAAAAAAATATAACTTGACTAACCCTAGGTCCTATGATGTTAGGGTATTTTGTGTTCAATAGATGTTAAAACTTGTCTAGGTATGTCGTTTTGCATATATTTTGGCATACCGTCATGGGGTCATGTACTATGATTAGTTATTTCTTATGAAAGTTTATGTATCTGGATGATGTATGTTCTATTCTCTAGGTTTAATCATTTGACATACATATCAATATGTGTATGCAAGACTGTTATGGTTCAATATTAGAGCAAATATAAATGTTGTTCAATATTCAAGTACAAAATTTCGGTTTTCGGTTTTGACCCATAACCGAACCGAACTTCGGTTCGGTTCGGTTTTCGGTTATGACCCAAATTTTTTTTTAACCGAACAACCCGAACCGAATAAACCAATTAACCGAGAACCGAACCGATGAACACCCCTACCTTGAGTTTTATTAAGCTAAGCTTTAAAATAAACCCACACAAATTACAGAACCAAATAAGGTGAATGGGAAAAAAATGTCTTTTATATATCTAAATTATGTAAATGAAAAAAAAAAAAAAAAAAAAAAAAAAAAGAACGACGGCACCACATTTTCTGGTGCCAACGGTAACTACCAGAATGTGATGCCATAAGATTTCTGGTGCCATAGAGACTTTTGCTGACGTGGCAGCACTTTTTTGGCCATGGCTTAAAGTCATGCCACGACGGTACCCAGTGCTCTTATAAGACTTCATCGTAAAAATGTCATTTACAACAGCGCCATTTTATCAAGCCATGGCACGACGGTACCCAGTGCTCTTATAAGACTTCATCGTAAAATTGTACAACAGCGCCATTTTATTAGTTTTGGTGGCATGGTGCCATTGTGTATCTAATGGCCCGTAAAAACAATGTTATAAGTAAATGCAAAAAAAAGAGATGTTTGGAATTATGTTTAGAATGAAAATTATGCGTTTGAAGAAAATGACGTTTTGCAAAACAATATGAGCAATGTTTTCAAAACATCATATCCTACTAAAAAGCAATATTACAACTTTTTTCAAATGATATATCAAACAATTTTTCCAGAGTATTTTATTCTCCAAATGTCAAAAAATTCATTCGAATATGCAATTTAAACTCCTTTTTGCCTTTCAAGTTTCAACTTACTAAATTTGATCAATATGGTGAAGTGATTACTAGAGTATACAAGCAGGTGCGGTACCACAATGGGGGCAGCTGCCCCCACAAAGTTCACTCGAGTGAGGAAATTTCATTTTGCCCCAAAAAATGTGTAAATAAAATATGAAAATTTATACAATAGTTGCATCACAGCCAAGTGGTTAAGGACATTTGCACTTTCATTGAGATATAATATTCGATTCTTGTGCTACTCTATAGATTTTTGTGAATTTTTGTTATCCAATCTTTTTATTTTTGCATCAACAACTTGTGTTAATATTGATTATAAAAAGTAAGTATGTGCTAAATACTGTGCATATCATCATCAATTCTTAGTTTTGGTTCTCGCATGCAAACAAATACCGAATAATTCACTTTCATTAAAAGTAAATTCGATTTCATTATAGCAACAAAGGTCGAGTTACTGACATGACCAGACTGACATCTACTTTTAACTTTTGCCCCATCTTGAAAGTTTTTCTGGTACCGCGCCTGAGTACAAGTAGAGCCGGTTGAGAGCTAGTGCAAGTGGTGCCAACATCATGCCTAGTTTTACCATAAGGCTTATTTTTCTGCAACTTTCTTTTGCATGAAACTCAAATAAAAAAACACACATTGACCTATTGAAATATTAAAGATTACTATCATATAACATATCACTCATTAACTTGTAGCTTTGTTTCAACATTTAGTTACATATTCCCTATTAACCTTTCAAAATTAATAAAAATTCATTTAATCAAATATTACATATAACTATCGTTCCACCACCACAAATACGATTAGATGCATCAAAGATCAAACAAAAAATAATTAACCCAAGAATTTTAGAATAAATAAATTCACATTAGATGAAGCACGTTTTCAAAGAGACAAGGTTTTTACGTTCACATAAAAACACCGACATCACAAGATGGTCTTAAGCATAACCAAAACGCTTCTTGTTAATTACATAAAAAAATAAATAAATAAAAAAAAAAAAAAATCAATAAGATGTGTATACAAAATTAATACTTAGAGTTATGCTAAACAACAATACTCGATACACGATTCTATCAAAACATCATATCGTATGAGAAATAAAATATAAACAATCATATTTTTACCCGGAAATTAGAAGTGACAAAATAAGCGGGTCGGGTCACGGGTCTAGATGAGGTTTGGTTTAAACGGGTCCGGGTCTAGATGAGTCTTCTAGAAACATGAGTCTAAATGAGTCTGGGTCTAGATGGGCTGGGTGTTTGGTCGAGTTGACAAGCCTATTTTTACAATTTTTTTGTTATTTATTTATTTATTTATTTATTTTTGTGTGTTAAAAGATTAAAAAGAGTAAATTTCTTGACCCGCCAGACCTGTTTGGTAATTCTTATATAATTGAACTTTCTTAATAGATAATTATCCAGCTAGACCCATGTTTAACCAATGGATGTCAAATTGCCATTTCTATAAAAAATAAAGAGAATGTTTTAAGAAAAACCTCCGACCTAACTAAACCTCTATCTTAGTTCAAAATCTCTAAGGGAATGTTTGTTTCAGCTTATATAGCCGGCTTATGGTTTATTTGATTTTGGGCTTATGTTTCATAAGCTCACTTTTTTTTGGATTATTTTAAATCTTTTCGGCTTATATAAATTTTTTATGTTATAACAAGCTTATATAAGCCGAAAAGTTTCAAAATGAGCTTATAAAACATAAGCTCAGAACCAGATAAGCCATAAGCCGGTTATATAACAAACACTCCTAAAACATTCGATTATATAAGCCGAAATAAACACGCCTAAAACATTCGATTACTCTTTTCACCGGTCCAACTAGTTCGCTCTCACCTCTCACGTGCCATCACGTGCAACAAAAACTTGGCGCCCAAAATCGTTATAAAAACCAACAAACCAAAACTTTTTTTTTTTTTTTTCTCTCAAACACACAATAACAAAACCCTAACTCTTAATAATAACAAAATAAACGAGTTTCAAATGACGAAGCAGTCATGGCGAAAGCGTTCGATATCCGACCTCTCCGGCGGCCTTCCGATCTTCAATCCAGCATCAGGCGGTGGCAGAAGAGAGAATAATAATCAAGGATGGAGTTCAAGATCAGTTATGAATTATCAACTCATTCATCTTATTCCGGTTGTCGTTATGCTTTGTTTCTTCATCCTTTGGTGCTTCAGTACTCCAGGTATTGTTTTATCGCCTTATCGTCAAATTTAGCTCTAAATTTATCTCAATGTGTGCGATTTTGTGTTATTGTTTGATATAAGTTATTATTTGAGGTAGTTAGGGCGTGATTGTGGAGATTGATTTGATTGCGAAACGGTGATTTAGAATCCTAGGGTTTTATGATGAGAAGTGAAAAAAATTAGGTTAAGAGAATAAAATTACTCGATTTAAGTAGTGATTAGTTATCTGGAGATCGTGAGCTCGAGTTTGACGAATGTTTGATGTGAATTTGGGAATTTATGGTTTGACTGACGGTTTTACAGCTATTATAAAGTTGGTTAGATATAGTAGTTTGCGGTTAGGCGTTATTTGGAAATCTGAATTGTGGAGGGCAAGTGTGATCGATTTGATCGATTTTGTAATGTGTTTTGTGTAATGTTTTGTTAATTATCGAAATTGTTAAAGTTGAATATGTATAAAGGTTTTTTTTAGCTGATTTGGTGATAAGTTTTTAACTGTTTGTCTGAGTTAGAACTCATTAGATATTATTTCGGTTATCTGAATTACGGATGTCAAGTGTGGTTAATTTGATTGATTTGAAGTGGTGATTTGTGCTATTAAATTTAGTATGCCATTTTCTGGTATGATGTTTGTTGAATAGTAGAATTGTTTGGATTGTGTATCTGATATTTATAAATTGTGTGTTAGTTGAGTTGGAGACGAAGGATGGGGTAACTCGATTTGTGCCGATAAGAAAGAACGAGAAGCCACAGGAAGAGAGTGAAGCTACAGATGTTGATTTGACTGTGTTGGCATTAGAAAGTCCACCAGATGATTTCATGTCGCTTTCTGATGGGCCAGATGCTCCGTTAGATCTTGGTAACGAGTCAATGACAAATGTATCGTTATTAGAAAGTCCAGATGTTGATTTAACTGTTTTGGCACTAGAAAGTCCACCTGATGGTTTCATGTCGCTTTCTGACGGGCCAGATGCTCCGTTAGATCTTGGTAACGAGTCAATGACAAATGTATCGTTATTGGTGTCTCATGATCAGAATGCATTGTTAATGGAAATCCATGAGTCGGATGCCTTACTTTCAGTTTCTCATGAGCCAAAAGCGCCTTTCTCAGTTTCAGATGAGCTAAATGCTTCAGTCTCGATTCATCATGAGCCAAGTGCATTATCTGATTCTCAAGAGTTTAATGAGTTTTTCTCGGATTCACGTGAGCCAAAAGCATCGTTATCAGTTTCCCGTGTTGCAAAAGACTTTTTCCCTGTTTCTCAGGAGTCAACGATCTCGTATCCAGGCACAAGCAACGAAGCTGCACCACAGCTGAGCTGAGTGGAAAAGGCTGATCAGGGTATGGATCCTTGTGTGTTGTATGGCAAACCGCTAAACGGGTAGTCTCTTTTCTTTGATTCATGTTCTGCTATAGTTAGACTGAAGTAGGAGTATACGTAGAAGAAGGAATAGTAGATACGCTCATTTTGCTGAACCTTAGCATTGTTTGATAGGACAAGACAGATCAAGGGTATATTGACAGCACATGAAAAAATTTGTAATCGCATATATAGTACATTTTTTCTGATCTAAAATTTACACACAATATGTCTATTAAATGAAAAAGAGGAAAGTCAAAAACAAGAAAAGTGCTAAATTTGGCTGCAATGACTAATCAATTTTTGTTTGCGTTGTTTGTTGAATCTTCTGAGGCGCGGTTTTGTTGAAAAAGAAACCGCCATTGATCCTAATCCCCTTTTCAGTTCATGTACATAATGAGGGGGATATACGTCTATTAGAAACTATGGCGCACTTGCAGTAGCTTATACCTCGATAACCTCATTTGTTCGACAATTACCAACCCACAAGTATAGAATACCTTTCTTATTAGCAGGCAGGACTCTACAACAATCCTTTCTTGGTGCCTGCAACATAAAAAATGAACCAGTTATACATAAAGCTCTGTCTTAAGACTCATTAATGCTTTGTTCACACACAAACCACTCTTTTCCTGTCTTTTTACTTGTTTAAATGCTTCGTTGGACACATAAATCCTTTCATTTCTTTTACATTACACTATGCTGAAATTATAGGAAGATACAGTGAAAAAGGAAGAGAATACTAAAAACAACAGAACAGTGGATAACGAACATGTCATGCATTCTATTAGAGACGGATATATTAGATAGTGCATGTGTACCTTTGTCCAACGACTGCTATCTTCCTTCTTTAGGACCACGATTGTTTCAATCGTTTCAGGAGATTCCATCTTCCATTTGCAATGAGGGTACCTTTCTCTATGAAGAGTGTAAATCCCAATGATCTTCCCTCTTGCTTTGTCGTATCTAGTTGAGCTCATATAATATACAAAAGGCTTCTGGCATGGGTTCCTTGAAACAGGCCTAGTGTTGAATGCATATGCTGTATAATCGAGCCTTCTGTGCCAATTTAGGAATGTGCGAGAGGGTGTCTCAAGCTCTCTTGGCGACAGAATTCCCCGTATAATTTGGATTGCAAAACCCCATGAGACCAAAATTGACCATTCTCTTTTCTTGTCATAGCAGATGGACTGCTGTATGATACTTGCAGAATCATACTTAGCAGATTCTAGCAAGTGTTTGATGCCTTGTGCTCTAGGCATGCCCGGGAATATCGGGTCGACTATGTCTAGGTGGTGGAGTGAGACTAATGGAGTTACTGGATGAGCTGCTAATAGACCCAGTAGATTCCCATGCACGTCATACTGCACATTTAGTAAAACAGAATTAGTAACTACTAGTGTCATTTTTGACCATATATATTAGGACAATCCCAATTCTTGTATCAGATTCTAAGTTTCTGGCAAATGCATACATGGTGGATTGTACATTTACAGATTTAGTAGATTGAATCAGTGAGTTTTAATAGCAGCTCGATGTGGTTTAAGCTAACCTGATGAAATCCTGGCTCTCTGGTGAGTGGGACATTAAGTTCAGACGTACACGCATGCATTCTATCATCACTCCCATAATAACCAGGATATCTTTTAAGACACCGGTCCTGCATCTTCTCCAACTCCGCAGCCAACGGGTAACTAATGGCAAACCCACCACCACCAAATGCCATTCCATAGGAAAACAGCATATTCTGGAAATGACTTTCTGATGTCGTCCCAATATAATAAAACTGATTATGGTCATATTTAGACAATATCCTCACCAAATTCTCCACAATGAACACAGTGTCATCGTCACCCATCACAAACCACCGCACATCCTTCATTCCCAGCCTCAACGTCTCCGATACCACTCTAGATATCCGTATAGCCGATCTATCCCCATTCGGGTTTGTGTATGAAAACTTTGATGTGTTCCCAGAGAGGTGGATGTCTGGTAAATTATCATCTTTACCGCTTCTTACTTTCTTATCTAGCCAAACAGCCCCTCTGGTCTCCCCACGCCGCCACCATAGCTTTAGATATTCCCTTCTGATCCGCCATAACCTGGAGGAGGCTGCAATGCCAAACGCAATGTGTTTGAGTTCGGTGTCAAACTGAAGTACCTGTGGTTGGGTTGTTGCAGGTTCACCTCCAAGGTTGCTGGTGTTGGTTTGGATGTTTTCAATGGAGGTGAGATGCTGATTAGAACCTTGGCAGTCTACGTTTGTGACGGGTTTGGTGATTGTGGTGATGATAGGAGCAGGTTCAAAGAGGATGGTGGAATAGTAGACAATGTAGAGGAAGAACAAGGAAAGGAAGAGCCAGGAGACAGAGGAGCGGATGGTGGGGAGGTTAGAATGATGGCGGTGTTGAGCATTGACAGCTATGGAGGAGGGTGCCATTAGAGTGGTGGTTTTGGTTGGGAGATATACCCATTGCTATAGCTAATTTGCAACACAGGGTAATGGTCGGAGAAAAGGCAAAGGCAATGGAGAGAATGATTTGGTGGGTGAGTGATATTCGGATGTTGTGAGGGTCACAATTATCAAATTTGTTATTACCCATCAAAAAATATAGGCTCCTACAATTTTGCTTTTCAACAAATCCTGATATAACCATGAAATATGGAGGTAGAGTTAGAAGTCAAAACTACTAAAGTACAACTAGTTTTGCCTAGCATAACAAAACGGACATCAATCCTGAACCGAGAAATTTAGTTATATATGAACAGAGAAGCCACTGAATCGGCACTTGGCATCGGTCACCAATTTGGTTACTCGATCAGAATATGAATCAGATTTGAACTTTAAGCTTGCTATGTTCTAATAATTCAAGCCTTTTTTTTTTTCTTTCAGTTTTTCTATCATATGTGAAAGCTGCACATATATGATATGTGCAACAAGAAAATGTTTAACAAAGGCCTTTTTATTGCTAGAAAGTAACAATATTAACCCATCTTTCTTTTGATATTATTCTTTGCATCACCTAAGTTGAGTGCACTTATGATTACTTTGAAGTATAAGAACTATTGGTCATGCCATATCAGTATGATTTATTCAAATCAGTTGTTTGCTATGATTAAATATATAGTCCCAGGTACAATAGTAGTCGAATAGTTAGGGACATGCTGAATGTCATGGTTTAATTTGTGGCCCATTTCTTTTAACTATGTTATTACGCGATTTACCTCTCTCATGTTAGCCGTGAAACTAGTTGGTGAGGGCCACCAAAAGGTCAATTACCATTTATTTTATGATTAAAAATAGAGTACAAAGTAGTTTGATTTGCTTATTTATCTGGCTACCACACAGCTAGTTCTATATATTCTCAAAGTTTATAATGTACACGATTGTTTTCTTATCTTCTCATTCTAAAAATGACATATTGTTACGACAATTATGAAAGATAGTTCATATGGTGACACCAAGATCCAAAAGATTTCACTACTTCTTTATGCCGTTAACATGACTTATTTATGTCGTTAACATTCGAGTCAACCAATTTTTACCGGGACATAGCTTTTAAAACGACAAACATTTTAGAAGGGAGTGGCGTACAATTAACCTTAAAATATGATTAATATTACAAAGGTTCTAAAATGTGATGCCTTCTTGACTAAACATTTTTTTAAATGCAACAACTCACACAAGTTATCAAAAGATCTTTACTAAACATATTGATAGACTGAACAAAACGTGTTTGTTGTTAAAAAAAAAAACATTAAGAGCATCACGTGCCCACAAGCCATCCGTCTCTTGTTATAGCAAAAAGTGTCGTCATCTCAGTTTTTTACCTATAACTCGGAACCTATAAACAAAAACACGCTCCTTTCAAAAGTTGGCGTTATAAAACACTCCTGGCCCACACATAACCCAATAAAACACAAATACAACACAAATAAGTAAATAAATAAATAAATAAATAAATAAATAAAAATAAAAAAACGTATGGCTTTGGCTGGTTGGGACGATGCCAACCCATATGGCACGAAGAGGGGTGAGGAACTGGCGTTATGGGATGGTGTTTGTGCTATAAAGATAATAATATGGGTTAGGCAACTAAAATCTAATTTGTTCATTAGTGAAGTTAATACCATAAACTTTTGTATTATAGCAAAACCAAAGGACTACATATACATATTGTTGAAGCACAAATAGTTTGGGGCAAGGCTGTCAAACTCGCGATCTTGCACGTAAGATCGTACGATCTTACGTGCTCACAAGGTAAAATCGTGTCGTATCGTCATAGGATCGCATCTGAGGTAGGATCGTGAGTAAGATCGTAAGATCGGTTGTAAGATCGTAAGATCGAGACACGATCCGAGTTTACCAAGTTGCTAATTTTTTTATTTATTATTTTTTTATTTTATTTTTTATTTTTTTTAAGAAAGGCACCAAGTTGCTAAATTTGCACAATTTAATGTTTTACACTTAATTTTGCAAGCCCATTACTAGGCCCAAACATTCATTCTCGGATCAAAAAAACATTACTAGCCCATTACACTAAAAAATACAGCAGATCGTCAATTGAATTCACATAAAACAATACTTTTTGTTTTATTACTTTCCCAAAAATCAAAATCATTCTCTGTAAAAAAAGTAAAATAAAACAATACTTTTGGTTTATTTATGAATCTTTTGGTATTATGACTCTTATGTTTTGAAACGTTTAGGACTCATGTTATGTAATCTTATTCCACTAAATCGTTAATGTAACGATTGAAAGTGAAACTTGACTTTTTGTGTTTTACTATTACTTTGGTATATGAAATTTGAACTTTGCATTTTCAAGAGTATATTATATGAATTCATCTTTAATGTTTAGTAGAAATGTAAAAGAGTTTGACTCATTTATCCTTTGTTTACAAAATATGACAAATTGTAGGATCGTAGGATCTCGATCCGATCCTACGATCTCGATCTTGCAAAGACAAAAACGATCCCACGTGGGATCACGATATTGACACTTGGTTTGGGGCCAATGTTGCTATATTTAGAATATAAAAATTTGACTAGAGCTAAATTAGCTATATACCAGCAGCGTACCCGCGCGTTGCAGCGGCGGGTACCCTGAAATAAAATTTTTCAATAAATAATGTATTTTAGTTTATTATTTTCTTTTGACAATTAATTTACGGATATCAAGAATTTCGTATAGCCCGTGCAGTAATGTTGTAAGTTTGAAAATAACTCTAAAAATTACATCATGCTTATTTTGTTGTACACTATGCTTATTTTGTTGTAAATTTGAAAATTGGTTGCAGACTATTGTACATTGTGTTTAAATGGTTGCAATTTTTGGTAAATGGGGTGTTTTTAATAGATTAGATATGTAGTATAGATTAGAAAGTTTTGAAACAGTACACACGAAAATTAGCCTAAAGATATAGATATTATAACATTCCAAACGAAGGTACACACCCAAACGAAGGTACCAATGGCCACCGCCACCGAAAACTCACGCCGAAGAAAACGTACACACCCAAACGAAGGTACCAATCAAGAGAAAGTGGGGTCAGATACTCATCAACTGAAAGCTTGTTCCTTTAAAGAACTTCTTTATGAGACTCTCAATAAGCATATGTTTGTTTTTGACATCCATGATAAAGATTTTGCTTTTGGTGATTATGGTTGCACTATTATGAATAACGTCGTTGCGTTCTGGCGTAAGGTATAATTAAGCTTTACTCAACTATCGGTTTAGAAGATAAAGTAATAGTTATCAATATATTACCTCTCAGGTGTTTGGTATTGCTTATAAGTAACTTGCAGATAAACATAACTAATTATCATTCCCCAACAACCCTGTTAACTAACGACCTATGCTTAACAAATACTATTATGTGTTTTTGAGGCCGATTTTTATTTAGTTTATAAATAATTTTAATATTATATCAAAATCTGCTTGAAACAGAATTTCAGCAATCCCAAACACCCCCTTAGTTTCATTTCATTCGCTCTTTGAAGTAACCAACTTAAGAAGCAGATAACTAGAACAGAAACAAGGAATCCTGTTTTACGCTTGTTCTGAGATGCTGGATGATAGAAACTGTTAATGTAGACTGAGTGTGTAAAGTCTTATATTTAAACTTTTTTTTTTTTTTTTTCAGCACTTTGTATTTAGAGAAGAAATGCAAGAAGTATACTTCCCTGCGGCTAACCGCCCATGGTCAGTAATGTTTTCCATTATCCTTTTTTCATATTGCGTTCACAAAGCACATTTATACAACAAAACAACCAACCAACCAACCATTCTCATAGTTTGCATTCCATATCACTAAAGTACCTACATCAATAGTAGAAAACAAAATATCACCCGTCTTTTAAATTCTTATTATCTGATGCCATGTGAGTATAATGGCAACAGATAGACCGGGATGGTTTCATATAACATCTATGATTCACATTCCTGCACACTCTATTTACTTTTTTCTTTGAACCCGTCTTCTGATCTCACAGGTCTGTTCGTCCTGAAACAACAGAAAATACATTTACTTACCTCGAACATTTTTTCCGACGCAACAAGATATTCAAACTCCCATACACTGCTGCCCAACTTACTCGAAAAGCTGTGAGTTGTGAGGTATTACCTTCTATTTTTATTTTGGAAACCATATATTGGTTGACAAGTTTCATGTACTAGAAATTGTCATCTTTTCATATAACACCAACACAGGAATCTGCTCGACATTCTCTTGTGAACGTCAATGAGTCCACATTTGGCGAGATAGAGCACTTTATGGAACTGGAAGACAGTTCACATCCAAAGTTTTCTGAAGTTTCAGACCTCAAGATTCCTATGTGTTCAAGGGATGATGGACAAACAGCACCACATCGTCATGCTCTTTCTCAGGTTAGTTTTATATACATAAAAACCTTAACATTGTCAAAGTTATGACAATTACGCTTTCAGTTTTCTTGAGTTTTAAGATTTTAAATGTTCGGTCAAAATTGTTTTCTCTAGGTGATTGCCAATAATCAAACACTGGCGTTCTTCATCGGGAGAGTATATCTATTTTTGCAAGAGTTGGGTATCAATGAAAATCGATTACGGTTTAGGCAGCTTCCTTTTTCTGAGATGACCCCCGATGCTGTAGATTGCTGGGTTGTCGAGATAGAGTCTCTTTCTTATGATTGGCTTATTTGTGGTAGGATAACACATAGATCTACAGATGCATGCAAGGTTTGTGTTTTTTGTTTATTTTTTTTTTTTTTTTTTTTTTTTTTTTTTTTTTTTTTTTTTTTTTTTTTAAGGATATAGCCTACGTTTCATATTTCTATGTGAGAAATTGTGATATAAACCTTACAAATGCATTTAGTCACGTTGATTGATACTTCTTGCTGATTGAAAATAACTAATTTGAGTGAGCCCTCACTAAATTTGTAAGACGTTTTCAAAACTTTTACACTTTTATAAGATTTTGCAAATATGATTAATCAAAGGGATCTTTTGAATCATGGTTTTGTTTCTAATCAACTAAAAACTGAGAGATTATTATTTAGTTTGAGTGCTAATAATCCATGTATTTGCAGAAAGCTGTTATAACCCCTATTAAGGAGGAGCTGAAGGATGGCCTTAAGATGGTGCGTAAAGCACTTAAGGTAAAGCATTTATCTATTTGATTTGTGAATGTTGCTGTCTTTTAGTATTTGATTTGTGAATCTGTTTACCCTTTTTGAGATTGTAATGTCTAATACATATCTTGAATATTCCTTCTATTTATTCGCTTGATTTTAAGGAAATTCCGTTTAAATCCTTAAAATATTTTTCAAAATTGATGATTACCCATAATGGTTAAGTGAAAATTAGTTGCATTTGCTTAAATCTTCCAAATATCTATTAGATTTGTGATTATTCTATTGAATACGATTAGAAGATAATGCTATCTGATGATGAACTTTCTTTTGCTTAAATTCTCCAAATATTTAATAAGTTGACATCCTAAATACAAGTGTGCGGTTTTTATGGTGAAAGAGAGCAGCATTAATGCTCCAAGTAACCTATTTTGAAAAGGCTGTGGAATTGAAGTTTACTGAATCATGTTTTTCTTAGAACAAAAACCGGAGGTAAATTTTGAAGTTGGGACTCTTCAACTACCACTAACGAAAAACATGGTATCAATATCAACAGAAACGATTACACCTTCTCTGATTAAATTGTCTTTGTGGATTGACCAAATCATCCCTTGCTTGTATGAACACTCGTTTTACTTGCGAAGAGATAATGAGAATCAGCAGTTATGTGTTTTCCGCTTCACCCTGCCGGTAGCCCCCGTAAAATGCGCTATCTCCGTTATGGACCCGGCTTCCCATTCATTAGCTGTATCTATCTCTGAAAAGCTGGAAGCTGCTGGGGTAGTGAACGAGGTAGATATTCCAGGTAATCAATAGGCTTGTCTATAATCTTAAAAGTGGAAAAATGGGCCGGTTAGGCAGGTTCACTTATGGGGTCTAAACGGATTTGGGTCAGTTTGGGTCGATCATAAACAGTTTTGGTCCATTTATGGTGAAGATTGTTACAGATACTATACATATATAAGTTAATGTTTTTTATTTGACCCGGATTGACCATTTCGTATGTAAATGTGTTATTGCTATATCCATTTTGTGTGTGTGCGTTTTGTACCTTAATCCAGTAAAATGATTTTTTTACAAGCACCACATAAACTTTTAGGAATTCGTATAATTTTTAGCAAGTTTTGAACACGTATACATAGGTATCCTTCTCTGCATTGTTTTCCTCATGTTACAAAAACGTGATCCAACCCGTACAAACTATTCCCTTTTTTCTTCTTTCACACTATCGCCAAACAAGTTTTTTGGAAATTGTATAATTTTGGACAGAACCATTTGTTTTGGACCGCTAGTAAGTAGGATTCAAGCTTGAGTGATACTAATAGGCTAATATGCCATTTTATAGGTAAATCAATGGGGCATGTAAGAACAGATGAACTTGGTATTCCATTCGCTGTTGTTGTCAATTCAACAACTTCACTGAAGATTCGTGAGCGAGACAGCAATGAAGAAATCCCATTGCCCATGGAAAACGTGGTATCTGTTGTGAAGAATCTTACAAATGGGCGTGACACATGGGGTGCATTAAAGGACAGGACAATCCAATTAACTGATGGCTAGAAGGAGGCAACAAACCTTGCCTCTGGTGAAGAGCAGGGTTACGCTGATAGTCTTGATGCATTTGCAATTGTTTGAAACATTTTTGTTTGTTTGCTATTTTCTGCTGTTTTGTTTCATGGTTCCTTGAGAGCAGATGGTTGCTACTTATTTATTTGCTATATTATTATTGTATGACCAGGAGTGTATTGTCTGTTGGTTCCTGTTCCGTTACGAGTATTTTTCCCATCGTGTAAAACATGACTGTATGCTGGACTGGTCTAAACCAGTTAAGTTTTCCACAGGAAACCTTGCAATTTTGTGGTCTTGAGAAATCATATTTTTTCAATATTAGCACTCCATAAATTAGCCAATGGATTCCAACGAATTTTATATTTTATTTTTCAATTAAGCTAGAGAAGAAAACCAAAAACTACCCATAAACTTGGTGGGTTATGTTTAAGTAGTTTTTGTAATAATAATAAAAAAAAAATGTAAAAGAAAAAAAAAAGAAAAAAAAAAAGAAAAGAGAAATCGGAACTTTTACTCCACCCACATTTGTAAACCCAAAACAAGCCTCTTTTCTTAACCCAAAAACCTTGCAACCCTAAACACATGAACGTTCTGAAAAGCATGGTGTTCGATTAACACATTGTAATTTAGAGTCTCTTAATATCAAATTAGTTCAATTACATGTATCGGTCTGTGAACGCTAATATAATCCAGAGCCGTAGATCTATAATCCTAATCAATATAAGTTCAAATTTAAATAATACTCCATTCGTCCTAAATTAATAATTCCCCTTTCTATTTCTGGTTATCATAATATTATTGTCGTCTTTATATATAGCAAGTTTGCGAGAATTTCTACCAACTAATTGTGTTAATAAAAAAACTTATTTACAATTTGTATGGTCTGTTTAAAAATGAGACATTAAGCTGCCGCGCGTTGCGATTGAGCCAATTTAAGTATGGTATTTGTCATAAATGAATTTTTGCCTGTCTGAGGGGAAAAAAGAAATTCTTAAAGAGGGAAACAAATAACTCATTTTTTCCAAATCGTTCTTTTCCATAACTTTAAATAATATTTGTTTTTATGTTATCATTGTAATAATACTATAAATACTAGGTGTGACCATATATAAATAAATATTGATAAAGTTTATATGAAAAAAAATGTGTTGTTTAACGTCGATTCACTAGTTTATTTTCATTGTATAAATTTTGTGTGTGTTGTTACATGTATAACGGTTAAAAAAACTATTGTTACCACTATTGCAATGTTTTTTTTTTTCAACGGCTTAAAATTTTTACGATAATTGTTATCATTTCTGAACGAAAAATTTGTAATTATAATTATGATATTTTGACTTTAAGCATATGCTTGAGCAAATGTGGAGAATGGTATATTGTTCGTGATGATAGCTTGTTGAAGATGTAACTCTCTTGGGTCAGTTGACTGCCCTTTAGTCTCTAATAGGATTTTGAACATAAAATAGCTTTAAATATAAATTAAACGGTAAAAAAAATCAGCATCAACTCCTTCTGAGTTGTTGAAGACAAAGTGTCTGTCTTCATTTTAGAGTTGAATCGGTTTAGTAAGCACAAATCCAAAGAAGAAGTTCAGTTTAGTGTGAATGGCAATGCCTCACTGAATGTTGTTTGATTTCCTCGTCTAAAAGAAATTGAGATAAGATTCTCAAGTTTATAGATAGTCAAAGGCAAGAAAAATATTTACTTTATATAAAAGAATAAAATAAATCTTTCTAAGAATGATTATGTAACACCCCAACCCGAGAAGGGATAAAGTGTAACATTATGGGGTCAAATCAGAACACAAGCGAAACGGAGATACATTACCATACAAAGGTTACATAAGAAAAACTAAACAAAATACAAAATACAAAAAGAGCAAAACTAATGAACTAAGCCCAAATACAATATACTAAGCCCAACATCAATAACTTCTAATCATCTCTAAGTCCAGCCAGTAGCTAATCAGGGTGAAGTCTTCTAAGCTCAAAATAAGATCTTTCATCTACAACCCAGCTTCCTACTAAACCTGCCGCATGGAAAAGAAAGCGGCTAAGCATAAAAAGCTCAGTGAACAGATATCAACAGATAACAAAGCAATACAATAGAGATAGGAATAATCAAAGGAATATGAAGATGGATTACATATGGTATCAAAAAGGGTAATCAAAAGATGACATGGTTAAGTGTAAGGTATAGTGTATGTAAGTTTTCAGTATTTTACCCAAGGCCAATCAATACAATACAATACAATAGTAGCCCAATATGGAGTGATCAACTCCCAATATGTGAGGGGTTGCAATGTACGCATACCCAGTCACCAATACAATATGTAGTAATGTAGACAATGTAGTAGCTCCAATAATCAATCAATCAATCAATTAATCAATCAATCAATACAAATCTAGGATGCATCCATACGCCCCCGTAGGCCAATAACAATCACAATCAAAGCAGTAGTCAATAGTAGATCGGGGACGGAGGGGGACATCTCTCCAGCCCCACTAGAGTACATAACATTGATGCATCAATGCTATGGTTGTGGCTACTCCACAACAAGTAATACCCCGGGTAAATACTGAAGGGTCAATTGGTCAAGGTTCAATATCAAAAGTTTAGTTTCAAAAGTTTATTGTCAAGGTTCAATATCAAGGTTTATTATCAAAGGTCCAATATCAAAAGGTTCAAATACCCAAAGGTCATTATAAATAGATCATGGGTCAATATCAAGAGGTAGGTCAAAGGACCAATATCAATGGGTCAATCAAAGTTCAATATCAAGGTGCAATAATATAAGGAGAGAGAGAAAGTCATGAGAGAGAAATAAAGTTGTACTCTTGCTGAAAGAGTACAAAATATCTGTACCTCAACCCGATGACAAAGCAGGCAAAAGAAAGATCATACGGAAATAGGAACCACTCCTTCTTCACAGAACCTAAGTGAATTAGAAGCCGAGAATTACTCAATAGTTCAATTCAAAATAGATTACTCCTTTTAGGTTGTCTTTCCATTTTAAGCAGCTTTCCAGATTTAGTAACTTTCCCAAAATTAGCAGGTTTTCAAAATTAGAAGGATTCAATATTATGACTCAGCTAAGTCATCAATCAAATATCATTATGGAAATAAGCTTCGTTTTAGCAAGTCATGATAGTTTAGGGTTTCAAATGCCAACTTTCCAAAATTTAGGGTTTTAAATGCAATTATGCCAAAGTTAAGGGTCTAAAATGTAAATATTACAATTTTTCATATTTTATACAAATAATACACAAATTAAGTAATATTTACTGATCAAACCTTCAAAGTTACAATGGTTACATATTTAACCCTTTAATTATATTAATTTCAAATAAAACCTTAATATATATATATATATATATAATTTACAAATTATATATAACAAATTCATATTAACACATTAGCCCCTAAATTTCCAGAAATTACAAAATTCATCCTTCATATAATAATATGTACGAAAATACTTTCATTTCCAAAATATGCAAAACACACCCCTCTAATTTAATAATTTCCAATTATAGTTAAATAATTAATATAATTAACATTTAACCCTTTAATTTACAAAATTAACACATTACACCCCCATATAATAATTTTTACGAATTACCTCTGATCTAATAAGACTTACAAAAATATCCCATAATTTTATATAATTTCAAAACAACCCCTAAACTTTATAAATTCAAATCGGTTTAAAAAACAAAATTAACAAATCAAACCCTAATTTTATACAATCATTACCATCATCATTATACAATCATTACAACATCTATTAACATCAAACATCATCAAAAACCCTAACCCTAGATCATACGCACCATATTTTTATTATTTTCGATCGGATTAAAATCAAAACAATTCCAACGATTCACATAAGCTTCAAATAATTGTAAACACATTTTCTATGAGTCTTATAACATTATTACAGATTAAAAAAATATGGTTAAGGTCCCAAAAATTATATAAGCCGATTATATGATTTTTCACAAAATCAGGGTTTTGAAATTCTATAATTTGTATAGCCTTATGATTCATGCATGGATAATTTTTATGATTTTATAAAGATAATATATGATAAGAATAGGGATACAAAAATACCCAAAAGCTATGGATCGAATGGAACAAGAAGATGTGATTTGTTGCTTATCGGCTAGGATTTTCAAACCAAAACAAGATGCACACGAACCACGATCACTCCCTAGCCTTCACCACTATTTTTCCCACCTTCTAAACTTTAGAAATAGCCCAAGAAAAATAGCAAACACCTCTGGAACAATGGTTTAGCCGCCGTGTGTATTTTAGAAAAAATTAGGGTTTTTAAATTTTGTTTAAAATAAAATTATGTACAAAAATATGTAGAGTGTATTATGGATTGATAGGGCCGGATTTTGGGGTGGGTTTAATGAGGGAAAATCAGAATTATTACCTTCCATATTTAATTTGTGCATATCTTCAATTTCAAATAATTTGTACAACATTTTAAATCATTTGGACCTTGTATTAATACTTAGGCGCGGCACATGAATTTTTATAAGTTCCAAATATTACAAATGTTCCAACAAAAATAATATTTATCATATGTTACTCATTTCCAAGTGTTTGAGATTTATTTGGTGTTTTATTTAAGTATTCATTTAAGTTTTAAGTTGTAGGGGCAATTTGGTAATTTGAGTTCATCACACGTTATGAAAATGTGGGTTTTACAACTATCTCCCCCTGAAAAGAATTTTCGTCCTCGAAAATGAAAAAGGTAAGGTGGCGAAACAACACAAAGGTACACCAGACTACGAACAGAAAAGGGAGTAGTTGACTCGCATAGACTCAGACTTAGAGAATTTTCAACAAACATAATGACCCTGTTTCCCATGACTTGCTCTTATTGATCCAAAGATAGTTTCGGTTTCCCCAGAGAAGGCACATCGTACAGAATCCAAATCAAAGAACCACATACCGAACGTAACAGATGATAATCGTATCCCCTTAAAAGATATACAAAGGAAGATATAGGATTTGGTGGGTATTTCGTCCGCGGACAAGGAAATGGACTGATCAGATGAGAATGTTTCGAATGATAGCAATCATGAGGGTGATATCTATAAGTCTAACTCTTTAGATTTTCCAAATAGTTTCATCTTCGATACAACCTTTCAAAGGTATTTTCGAAAACTTACAGATCTTGATTCTCAGAACTCATAACAGATTATCATGAAACGGATTCATCGACTATGAGAGGCGTATACATAGCAAGGCATAGGTGTAGCATCTTTATAGCAACAGATCCATATAGGTAGAAAATAGGTTGATCGATAACATCAAAAGGCAGAAAGCTCTTCAACATAACTTAGGATTCTTATCAGGAACACAGAAGTCAAACAATCGCGTGTCAAGTATCCAAACGTATCAAAATGTACGGCGATAAGGTGGATCAAACGTACAGATCGAAAGAATCCTAAAGTCTCACTATTCGCAGATAGTCGCAAACGAAAACAGAAATCTAAGGCTCTTCTAAGGCACTTCTCAAGACATCCTATGAACACAACAAGTGCACGTTATATGATGTAAGTATTATCATGTTGGCCAGACGTCATAATACTAGCATCATATAAAAATGCCCTCATGATGATCATACTCTATCTCAATCAGTGAAACAAATCTACTAATCCACCTAACAGTCCAACTAACTCCTGGGTTGGTCCTATTCAAGATCAATAACAAAACGATGTCGAACAAAACAAACGAAACCCGGAAAGACGTAACAAAATCAAACAATCATCATCAGAAAGAAACATGTCGCCAAGGCATCAATTTCTTTCATCATAAAGTTCACTTCAAGAATTCGTTCCTTCAAAATCTTCTTATGTCCGAGTAGTCAATCTCCGTCCATCTTCCAGTTTGAGAGTGAAACGAAATCCTTATCTTGAGTTTGGTTCCTCAAGTCTTCTACAATCTCTTCTTGGAATGTGACTGAGTAATGTGAATCTCTGGTACGATCTTCAATGTCCTCATCATCCAGTCTGCTTCCACTCTTAATTCATCTTAGTACCACCAAGATGAATAGGGAAGTGAGACTGCATGTTCTTCATCAGCTCCAGGTTCGCCGTCTTGACCAGGCTCCTGCGTTCTGTTCGTCCACTCTTCCGTTTTGCGAGGAATGTCATCAACTCTCCAGGGTGGTTACCGTTGTCTGTCCTCTTCAGGTTCTATCCAGCTCCATCCTCCGGTGGAAAACTTGGTGGTTCAACAAGAATCATATCCGAAATTTCAGGGTGCCAAAACATAATTCACACGAAAATGTTCATCTCTTGGCGGACAAAATAGGTGTAAGAGAACTTCATAACCGCGAAAGTAACGTACGAGTCTCCAGAGCAAAGATGATAACAAAACTTTAATGATCGGGAATCATGGTGAAGGATTTTCAAATAGTTCAATACATCAAAGGTGAGGCATAACGGAACAATCGTCATCATCTTGAATGCCTAAGCAACCAAATCTCATATCAGGATAAAATCGAAATTGACTTTCCAAAGAAAGGCAAATTAACAACGCATCACCAACAGATTTTATCGTTCCAAAGGGAAAGAGATATTCTCATACTCGTGGTTAAACATCACACGACTTCTCAAAGATGGAAAAGATGAGTAAAATAAAATCAAATAACATCAGAAAGCTTACCGAGGATTTACCAAAAGCAACATACGAACATAGAGTGCATCAAGCACGTCACCGCCATGTGGATTCTCAAAATGCCCAAAGAGATGTCAAAAGGATTAACAAACGGATCAGAGATCAAAGAAAAATCAAAATAGCGTTATGCATAACCATGCAATCTTAAATGCCTTCAAATCTTACTAGTGGAAGACTTAGGTGGTGCAAAATCTCTAACTCCAAAAGGATGATTACAAAAGGCATAACTAAACGTAAGGCACGAATCAGAGTAATGCGGAAGCGAAGATACATAAGCAAACTCTTAAAGTCTACCCATTCCTTACTGGTCAAAACTTAAGTTCAGATAGGGGATTCCTAAAGCAAGTTCTCAATGAGGTTTCCTATGTTCTTACAGTAGAAGCCTAATGGTTCAAAACTCACAAGTCATAGCCTAAGCTCTACGGATGTTGCATCCGCTGATCTAAACCTGTATCTCTGATACCATAATTGTAACACCCCAACCCGAGAAGGGATAAAGTGTAACATTATGGGGTCAAATCAGAACACAAGCGAAACGGAGATACATTACCATACAAAGGTTACATAAGAAAAACTAAACAAAATACAAAATACAAAAAGGGCAAAACTAATGAACTAAGCCCAAATACAATATACTAAGCCCAACATCAATAACTTCTAATCATCTCTAAGTCCAGCCAGTAGCTAATCAGGGTGAAGTCTTCTAAGCTCAAAATAAGATCTCTCATCTACAACCCAGCTTCCTACTAAACCTGCCGCATGGAAAAGAAAGTGGTTGAGCATAAAAAGCTCAGTGAACAGATATCAACAGATAACAAAGCAATACAATAGAGATAGGAATAATCAAAGGAATATGAAGATGAATTACATATGGTATCAAAAAGGGTAATCAAAAGATGACATGGTTAAGTGTAAGGTATAGTGTATGCAAGTTTTCAGTATTTTACCCAAGGCCAATCAATACAATACAATACAATAGTAGCCCAATATGGAGTGATCAACTCCCAATATGTGAGGGGTTGCAATGTACGCATACCCAGTCACCAATACAATATGTAGTAATGTAGACAATGTAGTAGCTCCAATAATTAATCAATCAATCAATACAAATCTAGGATGCATCCATACGCCCCCGTAGGCCAATAACAATCACAATCAAAGCAGTAGTCAATAGTAGATGGGGACGGTGGGGGACATCTCTCCAGCCCCGCTAGAGTACATAACATTGATGCATCAATGCTATGGTTGTGGCTACTCCACAACAAGTAATACCCCGGGTAAATACTGAAGGGTCAATTGGTAAAAAGGTTCAATATCAAAAGTTTAGTTTCAAAAGTTTATTGTCAAGGTTCAATATCAAGGTTTATTATCAAAGGTCCAATATCAAAAGGTTCAAATACCCAAAGGTCATTATAAATAGATCATGGGTCAATATCAAGAGGTAGGTCAAAGGACCAATATCAATGGGTCAATCAAAGTTCAATATCAAGGTGCAATAATATAAGGAGAGAGAGAAAGTCATGAGAGAGAAATAAAGTTGTACTCTTGCTGAAAGAGTACGAAATATCTGTACCTCAACCCGATGACAAAGCAGGCAAAAGAAAGATCATACGGAAATAGGAACCACTTCTTCTTCACAGAACCTAAGTGAATTAGAAGCCGAGAATTACTCAATAGTTCAATTCAAAATAGATTAATCCTTTTAGGTTGTCTTTCCATTTTAAGCAGCTTTCCAGATTTAGTAACTTTCCCAAAATTAGCAGGTTTTCAAAATTAGAAGGATTCAATATTATGACTCAGCTAAGTCATCAATCAAATATCATTATGGAAATAAGCTTCGTTTTAGCAAGTCATGATAATTTAGGGTTTCAAATGCCAACTTTCCAAAATTTAGGGTTTTAAATGCAATTATGCCAAAGTTAAGGGTCTAAAATGTAAATATTACAATTTTTCATATTTTATACAAATAATACACAAATTAAGTAATATTTACTGATCAAACCTTCAAAGTTACAATGGTTACATATTTAACCCTTTAATTATATTAATTTCAAATAAAACCTTAATATATATATAATTTACAAATTATATATAACAAATTCATATTAACACATTAGCCCCTAAATTTCCAGAAATTACAAAATTCATCCTTCATATAATAATATGTACGAAAATACTTTCATTTCCAAAATATGCAAAACACACCCCTCTAATTTAATAATTTCCAATTATAGTTAAATAATTAATATAATTAACATTTAACCCTTTAATTTACAAAATTAACACATTACACCCCCATATAATAATTTTTACGAATTACCTCTGATCTAATAAGACTTACAAAAATATCCCATAATTTTATATAATTTCAAAACAACCCCTAAACTTTATAAATTCAAATCGGTTTAAAAAACAAAATTAACAAATCAAACCCTAATTTTATACAATCATTACCATCATCATTATACAATCATTACAACATCTATTAACATCAAACATCATCAAAAACCCTAACCCTAGATCATACGCACCATATTTTTATTATTTTCGATCGGATTAAAATCAAAACAATTCCAACGATTCACATAAGCTTCAAATAATTGTAAACACATTTTCTATGAGTCTTATAACATTATTACAGATTAAAAAAATATGGTTAAGGTCCCAAAAATTATATAAGCCGATTATATGATTTTTCACAAAATCAGGGTTTTGAAATTCTATAATTTGTATAGCCTTATGATTCATGCATGGATAATTTTTATGATTTTATAAAGATAATATATGATAAGAATAGGGATACAAAAATACCCAAAAGCTATGGATCGAATGGAACAAGAAGATGTGATTTGTTGCTTCTCGGCTAGGATTTTCAAACCAAAACAAGATGCACACGAACCACGATCACTCCCTAGCCTTCACCACTATTTTTCCCACCTTCTAAACTTTAGAAATAGCCCAAGAAAAATAGCAAACACCTCTGGAACAATGGTTTAGCTGCCGTGTGTATTTTAGAAAAAAATTAGGGTTTTTAAATTTTGTTTAAAATAAATATATGTACAAAAATAAGTAGAGGGTATTATGGATTGATAGGGCCGGATTTTGGGGTGGGTTTAATGAGGGAAAATCAGAATTATCACCTTCCATATTTAATTTGTGCATATCTTCAATTTCAAATAATTTGTACAACATTTTAAATCATTTGGACCTTGTATTAATACTTAGGCGTGACACATGAATTTTTATAAGTTCCAAATGTTACAAATGTTCCAACAAAAATAATATTTATCATATGTTACTCATTTCCAAGTGTTTGGGATTTATTTGGTGTTTTATTTAAGTATTCATTTAAGTTTTAAGTTGTAGGGGCAATTTGGTAATTTAAGCACGTTATGAAAATGTGGGTTTTACAGATTACCTTCTAAAATAGATAAGAAAGTACAAACAGTGTCAATAAATGTTCTCTAAAAGAAGTTTATTCCTTACCTAGCATGAGTGCATGTAATGGGATCTTAACCATCCATTAAATGCTCAATACGTGTAAAGTAAGAACCATTTTGAAACCTTAATTCCTAACTATAAAAGAGAATGCTTGTAAAAGAGTAAATGCATCTCTCGCAATAAATGTGAAACACATTCAAGAGCATTTACTCCTCGAATTGAACTAAATCCGCTGAAGATTCAGTAAATAAGTTTTGTCATATTTAAACCAAAGCTTTGGCTTTGTATTTAAGTTAGAGAGTAGATCACCTTAAATTATCATTTAACTAGATTGTTTGCGGACAAACAATTTATTACAATTTTTTTGATTTATTCAAATAAGAATTTAAAACGTTTTAAACCTTGTTACTTTATACTTAAGTTCACAAGCTTTATGGTAGGGAATTTGACCAATATATTAGAAGTCGTTTGCAGTCAACTAATTCAGTTTGACAAAGTGATGAAATGAGTTGGTATATGAGAGAACATGAGAGATCGTATTGATTTTGTATTGCTTTTATTCGGCTGATGAGTCATGTGTAGTTCTATCTTTTATCAATCACGCACACCTACATGCTAAAAAGGAAATATATAGTCTATCGCCCATATCAAGATTTCTAGTATATAGTTTATACAAAGCTACGAGCAAAGCATAACAAAATACAACATAAAACAACCATCCAAAACTGATAACATTCAACACTAAAACAATACAAGAAAAAGAAATGCCATAACATGAGGCACCACCTTAAAGTAAGAAGGTAGACGTGCCAGTGATATTAGTTAAGGGAGATGATGAGAACTGTACCCGATTTTTGAGTTCCTAAACTTTTTACAAAACTTTCCAAGAGTTGATATATATAAATACATTTATATTCATTTGGACACTTGCTGAGTTGAAAATGTTAAAAGCAAAATAACTGCATATACTCAAGCTAATACACTAGAAGTGTCAAAACGGGCGGGTCAGCCAGGCTGGGTAACAAATTCTAACAGGTTCAGGTCAAAACTGGCCCTTTCAGTACAACTAAAAAATGGTCGCCCAGAACGGGCGGGTCAGCCAGGTTAGGTAACTCAATCAAACAGATTTAGGTCAATACAGGCCGTTCTACTACAACTCAAATCTGACTGCCCAGTGACCCATAACCAGTATTTTCTGAATCTATCTATTTTAACTTAAAGCAGTAGCATTAAAAAATAAAATTAATTACACCTCTAAAATTCCATAATTAGAGCAAATGTACAAGCACCCAATGCATTGTTTTTTTCAAACTCAAAATGACAAATTCAAACTTCACAATACACTCCTCTTAGGCTTATTTTTGTAAGGTATTGAATAACATTAAACATACCGATAACTTTTTCAACCAATCTTCCTCACAACGCTCTTTCGTTGTAAATCGATATTCAATTTTCAGTTTCAATTCAGCGAAATTCAATGCATTAAAAAAAAAACATCCAAAAATAGCCTATGAATTGGTCTATATATCTTTGCTTCAAGGATTATCATCAACCCTAATTCAGGACTGAAAATTCGTATTATTGAATCAAACTCAATAACTTCGGTAAGTTTTAATTGTATTGAATTGATTTGGTTTGTATTATTGCTGATTGTGTTAATGGTGTTTTGATTTGTTTTATGGTTGATTTGCATTTAATTAATAGGTGTTACAAACCATCTTTATCTCTACTCGAGTTCCCCATATTAGGTTTGATGTTCATACAATTGTTTGTTTCATTTTGTGGTTCATGTATTAGGGTTGTTGATCATGCCGACGACTTCTAATGACATACCCACAACTAGATCACAATTGAAATTGTTATGGCTCTTATGAAAAAATTGAACCTTTAATCCCCAATAAGGTATACTGGATTTCCAATTCAAGTTTCAATTACTTTATACAAGCGGTTCATTAAACCTTCAAATATGATTTCTGATAAGGGTGCTTTTATTTTGAATGTTGATTTTGTTTAGGGTTCTTTTCGCCTCAAATTAGGGATTTATTAGAGTTCATTAGTCCATTGATGATAAAACGGTAAACTTTCATTGATGATTAACGGTTTAATTTGAATTGTGATGAAGTTGTGTTGTCGTTAAGATTACAGTTATATGTTTTTTATGCAGTTAATATGACATGTTCCATTGTCAGTTGATGAAATTTGAAATAATCAATGAATGCACATTGAATAATCTTTTATGTATCTCAGTTTTATTGTAATGGTACACCGTTCTTAGTCACAAGGATAGTACAAGCTTAAGTCACAAGTCTGGGGGATTTTACTTCATTCTCAAGTTCGTCATATTGGGTTATCTTCACATGTGGTTACTACTAAGAGCCGTTGTTTGATACATGGGGGTTGATAAAGAGTTAGACAATTTCAAATGGTATTATTAGTAGAATGGGTTTATCTACATCTTCTCACGAGCTATATGATTTATGATAGAGTGCTTCCAGTTAAAGATTCACGTACACATTATTATGCTGATTCCGATAAATCGTAACCATCAGGGGAGAGAAATGTGTACATCGAGGACGCACAACAAGTTCACGTGATCGGGTTTAATGATTTATGAAATGATTTGTGTCTGAGATTGGTTGATTCTATATCCTCATCTTCTCATCTTTTTCTACGTACTTCTACCTTGTCCACCTTCACCAATTTCGGGTAACAAATTCAAGATGATCAGTGTTCAACTTGTTACTTTGGTGTTATCATTTCATTTGTACGTTACGGGCTGATTTGTTATATGTAAGATAACTAGAATGTATTTGGTGAGATGAAGATGTTGATATTTTGTTCCCTCGAATGGACAATCTTGAAGAAGGTCGAGTCTACAGTCTGTTATACATTTTCCGCTGCGTGTTAGAAGACTAAAGACGGTTTCCATTTTATTTGTAACACCCCGTGCCCGCTTTGACCAAAAACTTTGACTTTTGACGCGGAAACGCTTAACTTTACCGGACTTATACAATTCTTCATCTAAATAACCGGGACTTATAACATTTAAACCCTTTAAAATACTTTGCAAGGACATATACTCGAACACCTTTTAAAACATTTCACATTTTAGCTTTATATCATAACCAGACAATCCTTTTGACTGACGATACGCCGCATCCCTTGAGGGATACGCCGTATCAGACCATGCGCCGTATCCACCTAAAGTGATACGCCGCATCAACTTGAACTTCTGATACGCCGCATCTAATGTAGTAGATACGCCGTATCTACCTTAAACTTCTGATACGCCGCATCTACTATATTAGATACGCCGCATCTACCCATTTGACACAGAACATCAGCAGGAAGACCTGCATAAACTCAACACACCACAAAATACACTTTGACACCTTTTCCACTCTATAAACATTACAGAAATCATTCATTTAACATAACAATCATGTTACGATAACACTTGACCCGTTTACTACTCAAAATGGGTATAAACAAGCTTATGCCAAACACCCCTTTTACTTTGACCATAACATATAACTATACTTTGATATACCATTTGATCACCAAATCGTCATACGACTATTGACATACATTTAGACACTTGTTTACACGTTACAAAACAACATTTGACTCGCGGGGGTACAAATTCATACATTTGAGCTCGGTATCTACCTAGCTCTATTTCTTACCCATTCTTCTACCAACCGCATATCCAACCTTAATCCTTATCCAAGCCTTCATCTCAACACTTTCGCCTACAAAACATTAAACACTTAAACCGTAAGCACGAATGCTTAGTAAGTAAAACGGGTATAACATAACATTACAATTCATTCTCACATTACACATCATAACCCTAAATCCTTCAATACATCGAACATAAACACATACCTTAATCCAACCTTGCCTAATCCATCACTACCTTACACTTACTAACACATAACAACATTACACACAGAACATTCATTAGTCTAAGCATATATGATCATCTAGACACATAATGCATAGAAATCATCATAATATCATTTTATAGCCGGTTTACTTACCTTGAGTCCAAGCCAATACTATCACTAACATCATCCTCAATATCTTCATCTTTATCATCATCATCATTACATCCTAAACCATTATCATCATAACATATAATACATAATCATTAGCTATAATCATGGTTAACACTACCATAACTAACCTCTAAACACTTCTAATCATCATATAACCATATATTGATTATATGATAGCTAATCCCATCATTTACCAACTTAAACCCATTAAAAACTCATCACATAATCATCATTACTTCTTAATTATCTTAAAACACCATTTACCCTTTAATCCCAAATTAGGCTTCACAAACCCTAGATTCTTAATCATCAATTAAACACTAATTAAGCATCATTACTTACTTGATAACCATGCTAGGACAAGCTATATACTTCATTCTTGAATTATCACCATTAAACCATCATCATCTCATCATCTCATCCTTTCTTTCTCCTTTAGCTCGACACCCACAGAAACACACTCTCTTTTACAGGAGAGTGTGGTATCTTATAGAATAATAGGGAAGTTTCTAGCTACAAGGGCAGTTCTGTCCATTCTGCTTATTTAAGGTCGATGCGCCGCATCTATATTTTAGATGCGCCGCATCCATGAATACGCCGTATCTCTTTCTCCAATACGGCGCATGTACTATAACAGGTCGATTCTACTTTCCATTCTACCATACGCCGCATGTACTTTCCTAGATGCGCCGCATCTAGGCTATAACAGATTAACACTTAACAGTTAGCACTATAACCACTTGCCCTTAACAACCACTTTTAGACTCGGTCCATTTTCTAGGGTGGGGTCCCACTACCCGGGAAACGGGTCTAACAATTCTACCCCCCTTATTTAGATTTCGTCCCCGAAATCTCTCGTCCATTACTACCCAAAACTAATTCACCTTATCTCTATTCTTAGCACTTTCCATTCTTCATCCCCCTTTTGATTGCTCGATCTAAGTGATCTTACAATTCTAAGTCCACTATGCTTACATCATACCCCTAGCTCATTTCATTTCTAGCTTACTTCTCCATTCTTTCACTTCTTTTTCAATCATTATGTCGTTCGATGCATAATCCTAGCCACGAATGCATACCATTTAACATCCCTACGTCTATCACATACCTTTCCAACTAGTTCCATTTAACTTTTTCGTCAAGAACTATATGTCACTTGAACATTACATACCCTTTTTCACTTCTTATAAGTCGGTTATTCGTTAACTTCCTACCTTTATCGCAATCTTACCACCAACTCATTGACATTTTACTATACGTTACATTTGCCTTTACTTTTCTTCTCAAAGTTTCATAGAGCTTTTAATCCATATTAGCGTTTATTAGCATTCATTATCTCACATTTTCTCCAATTCTTATTGCAACCAGCATATCGTTTCAAACCTTAGTCGTTTCAGCTCATACTTAAAACACTTAAGTCCTATACTTCACTTGACGTTTCCCACCTAGGGTCGTCATTCAACTCATTGTCTATCCACCTATCTTAGCTCCTTATGACTTCTAATCCCCCTAGACTACTTCTTCTACCCTTCCACTCTACTCATGCCATGTCGGGAACACATAAGCCCACCCATTCGTACTTCCTCATTTACATGGAGAGGCGTCCCAAACGATGTAAATCAAGAAATACAAACTCATGGTTCGGTGATTTACGACTTCTTCATTCAAATGAAAAGGCGTCCCAATCCATTTAAATAAAGAAACCATAAACCATCCTACTTATACACTTCCGACAACACTCGCATTACTATTTCTTGCTTTAACTTTTCATTTCCTAGCTTGGATCCACTTTACTTTAACATTTTTCCCCGGAGGGAATATTACACATGCCAAGGATGTAGGCAATCTTTGCCGGTGAAGGCAATACGTTTTATCCCGAAGGATCTTTAACACATCCCGAAGGATTCTTTAACATTCATTGACTTGGTCATCCCGAAGGATACCACCTTTAACATCCATCCCGAAGGATCATTAACATTCAAACTTTATCACTTTCACATTATCACATTGGATCCAAGCTATTAACATTTAACACACACGTACTATTCCATTCATTTTATTTTGTGAACGCAAACTCATAGTGCATATGAACTTGCTTATTATAAATACACACTTCTATGTGTTTATCATCTTACATTCTAATTTCGCTTTAGTCATTTTCATCCTCTTACCTTACCCTTTAGTCCACCCGACTCTTTCCACTTTTAAACCTTGCATAGGTTAACTTACATTCGTTCATTAGTACCATTCGTTATTCTTGCATGTTTTAGTTATCTACGCATTTTCTACATCGTTACATTTTTCACTCTAGCTTACATTCTTTACCCCGTGCTAGCCATTTCCGTCTTTTTATATCACACGTTAGTATACTCCCAAGTCCTTACACATATCGTTTTCTGCAACACATGCTTTCATTATAATAATTTCCGCTAATCGCCTTAGCCGTAATGTAATGATTTTAAGACCATACCTTAACCTTATGCATACTCATTTCGTTCTTGTTCTTATGCCTTGACTTATCTTATCTTAATTATTTATGCATTTAAGCAATATCATTTGATTTCATCAATTGCATTCTATCATATCATTCATCCTCGTTATCTTACGTACCCTTAGCCCGTCTCTACACTACCTTAACGTCATTCGCTAGACGTGTATATGTATAACAAGACCATATATTGGCTGTTAACATCTTACGGGTAATAATCATTACATGCCGTCATTTATTAATCTCACTCTTTACCTTTCGTACCTTCCATCCCTACTTCATTAGTTCCTTAGCTTATTTTATCTTTTCACGTTATAGATTAGCACATTTATAATGTTTCATACTTTAAACATCAACATTTAGATTTACTTATTAGCCCGTCTCTAATACCGAATACCATTCCTATCCTCATTCCATTATCGCTAGGCTAACAAACACTTATGAAATCACAACCAATCATCGGCACCGACCAAGGTGCACGGCTAACTAATCACTTTAACATTTCAAGTCCTCCTTGGACTTACACCACATACACTTTAGCACTTAAGGCACATTCATCATTCATCAACTTTGGTCCATGGTATGTGCTTAAACACATACCTTTTCTTGACCAAAACCGGACCAAAATGACCAAAAACC
This sequence comes from Artemisia tridentata subsp. tridentata, assembly GCA_021014915.2. NCBI lineage: Eukaryota > Viridiplantae > Streptophyta > Magnoliopsida > Asterales > Asteraceae > Artemisia > Artemisia tridentata. The sequence goes on from CP139507.1 coordinate 178,691,385, forward strand.
CATCCATAATGCCAAAAGATATTGTGTTTTTGTGTTTTTATTATGCAGGGACGGATATCACGAAAAAACCGGTAAAAACACAAGAAAATCAGGAAAAACGAGCACGGGATGCGGAAACGGCTTAGAACCGGAACCGGGAAAGGGATTATGGTCAAAAAGTCAACCGTGGTTCTCATATTATCAAAGATGTTCATATTCAGCCCTTGGATCTACTTTTGAAAAATGGCAACATTGATCCCTTGAAAATCCAGAATTGGCAAGAATAGTCCCTAGAATTTTACACTTAAAAAATCACTTAAACCTTATAAAAATTAAACCCGGATCCACCCTTACACTAATTCAACCCATCTTATTCACCACCCAACCCAATCCATACTTAAACCCGGGCCCAAAAATAACAAACCCAATACCCGACCCTAACAAACCCGGTCAACCCACCCTTTATCAGTCAAAAAAATAAAAATAAACACGCACACCCACAGCGCGCGCCCATTTTTATCCCCAAAAATCACTGCGAAGAACCCTAATTTACTACACGTCCAATTACCTCGTACCAAATTAATTACCTCATGATTAAAAGCTTCTGGAAGGTCTGACAGCCTAGAGGGACGCGTGGCAGCTGTTGATTGGACCGAACAACGCACGAAGTTGATCGCACGGTTGAAATTAAAGACTAGAGACCAAGGTATGATCTAAGGGTGATGGATAGCTCGAGTGCACGAGGATCGCCAGCGTGGACAGCCCAGAAGGATCGGCTGAGCTCTATAAATAGCGGGGATTTCTACTCAGTTAGGAGGTTTTTGTAATTTTCTTAATGTTTTAGATTAATTGTTTTATTGTAATTTTTAGTTTTAAATCAATTTTAAGTGTATCCGAAATTTTCTTTGTAATTTTATTTGGATTAATGAAAAATTTCATTTTTAGTTTAATGATAGTTTCATGTTCTTGAATTAAAATTTTATTTAGTATTGTTTTTATAGTTATCTGAGTAATATTCTAAAAAAAAAATTAAAAAAAAAAAAAAAAAAAAATTATAATCAGCTGACAAGCTAAGAAGCTGATGATAAGCTGGATAAGCTATGGAGTGGAACTAAGCTGGATATTGGGTTTGATATTGGCTTAATAGCCTGGGTATTGTTGTTGTTCTGAGATCATCATAATTCAGCAGGATAGCTTGTGAGTTTCAAGTTTTTTTTATAGCTTATTGTGGCTTATGTGTTTTAGCTTATTTTAATTGCTTATTTGAACAAGGTTTCTGTTCTTTTAGCTTATTAGTAGCCTAGGAAGTACTATAGTAAGAAAGATTTAGCTTAAATCAGTTAGGGCTAGTGAACTTTTACATTAGTAGTTTTTTTTAAGGGTTTTTGGCATAAGTGTACTGTTAGGATATATAAGCTTGAGTATTGATCATTTGCAGTTCCATGAGTTTTGATCTAGCTAATCTTAGGTTAATTACACTAATAGAGTAGGATGTTAAGCAGTTTTGAGGATATTTGAAGATTTGAATTTGTTAGTGCAATTTAGATTAGTTAACTGCTCACAATAAGCTCAGCATAAGCTAAGCTTATTTGGATCCCCTCTTTGGCATATCTAAGTAGTAATGAGGTGTTAGAACAAGTGTTTAAAAGTTGGTTAGAATTGATCAAAGTTTGCTAGTATTTTGCGCCAATTGTCCACATCTGCTATCACATAATAGAGTAAGCAGAACCTAGGTTTTCTGCTGATGAACTAGCATGATTTGTGGATTATTGAGTTTAGCTTAGGATCCCATTTTTGATTTATAAGTGGTTAGTATAACAAAGTTTAAGTACATCATCTGGTATCTTAATTTCTAGCTTATTAAGTTGCTTAAAATAGTATAGCAAATCTGTTTCCTGGACTGCTTAAGTCTGCAGCAGCAGTTTTGTCCCCAAAGCCGTCTAATTTAGTCCTTAATTGAGGTTCAATTGATCAACAACTTTTGGGCATTTTCTGATTTTAAGCAATTTGATATAGTAGCTTTGAGCTTATTATCTGGGATTGACATTAAGTGCTTATTTGGGTGCTTAAATTGGGTGTGCAAAGTAGGTATAGAGGCTGTTTGCTTTCTCACTTGGTTTTAAGCTGATCAGCTGATTTTCAGCTTATTGCTTATGCTTATTTGACCATTTTCAGTCCTATTAAGCTTCCAGTAGTTAGATTTACATGTCCTTAGCTTTTCATAGTTTTTGGCTTATTTTTGCTTATTTTTAGCTTATTTACTATTTGCTTATTAAATGTTTTAGCTTAATCAGTCATATTCAGCTTCTAAAAATATTTTTATTAAATTTCTCATTAAAAATTAAAATTCCTCAAAAATTTTCAGAATTTTTTATTCAGTTTTACTATTTTTTAAGAATTTAATTAGTTTTAATTCATAAAAAATTATTAAAAAGTCAAAAAAATATTTTTCTTTTTCCAAAAATTTTCTTTATCATTATTAATATAGGAAAAATTATTTTGCATTTTTAGAGTTTAAAATTTTAAAATTTCACTTTTATTTACGTTTTTAAAATTACGTCGCGTTCGTCTTTAAAATTCAATTTTCGTTTAAATGTTTAGTTTAATTGTTCTAATAAGCATAGTTTAATTGTTAATCTAGTTTGTTATTTTAATATTAGTAGTGTAATCAAAAATCAATCACTCTTATTCACATTCACTACACGAATCACAAATCCCGAATCACTAAATTCCATTCAATCTTCATCGGGACTACGACTCGGGTTAACACATATTTCCTTTGTGTTTCCTTTTGGAAGTATAAATTGTTAAATCAGTTTTTGGCGCCGCTGCCGGGGAAGGTTGACGCGAATTTGTGATTTTGTTTTTTGGTACGTGTTTTGAAGACCCTTCCTCGGAAGTTATCGTTTTATAAAAATAAAAATACAAAAAGAAAATAAATAAAACACTTTTCCTAAAGTGTTTTCATAAATACATCTTAATAAACATCCTCGGTCTTCCGTTGAAGGAGGGCGGTTGTAAACCATTCCAAATAAACAACAAAAGAGATCGTGAAGTTAAACGTTTCTCAGATTATTTCTTTACTACAACCTATACACGGGGTTTAAGGAGGTCTTGACATTAAATTGCAGACCGAAGAGAGATCCATTCTTCTCTCCCGCCACGCTGCGCGTAGTTTTGAAAGAAACGAGTACGGTTGATCAACGATCACAAAAAAAATATAATTTTAATTTTTCCTTATAAAAATAAAAATCCAAAAATATTTTCATTTTCAACTTTTGTTTTTGATTTTTCTTTTTGATTTCATTTTGGTGTATGCACACCCGTTCTTCTTCTTCTAACCCTCTTCTTTCACCACTTTCAAATCCCGAGAGGATTATCCGTCAAAACAACCGTGTTCATTTCTCAACCGTTGAGGAAATGGCCAACAACCAACACGATCAACACCCGCCGGTGGGTGTTGACAATCACAACCAAGGGCAAGCTCCCGATCTCCGCACTATGCAAGAGTTACTCCAGTGTCCCACCGTGGGATACGGAGATGCTATTGTCATACCCCCGATTCGAAACACAAATTTTAAACTCGAGACCGGTTTAATTCAACTTGTCTCGGGAAATCAATTTCATGGTTTTGATCGGGAGGATCCTCACAATCACATCCGATGGTTCAATAAATTAACCTCAACACACTACCATAAGGATGTCCCTCACGAAACAATCAAATTGATGTTATTCCCATTTTCGATCGAGGGGGCGGCCCGAATTTGGCTCGAGAAAGAACCTCCTCAATCAATTCATACTTGGGAAGATCTCGTCCATAAATTCGTGAACTATTTCTTTCCACCATCTAAAATGACCAATGCTAGGAATGAAATCACAAATTTCCAGCAACGATTTGATGAGAATTTCGGTGAGGCATGGGAACGATTCAAGGATCTCCTACGGAAATGCCCACATCACGGATTTTCGGAATTGCATCAAATCGATACGTTCTACAATGCCTTAACTCAATCAGATCAGGATTCACTCAATGCAGCCGCCGGTGGCAATATCATGAGTCGAATGCCGAGAGAAATTCTTTCAATTATTGAGAACAAATCTAAGGTACCTACCTCAAGGAACAAACCGGTTGTTTCTAAGGTGAGTACCCAAGCTTCTAGCAGTGATGCTAAGATCGACAAGCTTGCAGATATGTTCGAAGCTTTCCTTCTCTCACAAAAGAAACAATCTTCTCTACCCGCTCAAGTGAAAGCGGTGCAAGAAAATTGTGTTATTTGTGGTGGTCCCCATCCGTATTATGATTGTCAAGCTACCGATAGCCAAGTTTGCAATGCTACTGCAGCAGCTGCAAACTACAATCAAAATCAAGGATTCCGTCCTCAAGGTGAAGTTAACTACCGAGTTAGCAACCAAATGGGACCACCCGGTTTTACACCCGTCCAAAACAACCAAAACCGTTTACCTCAAACCAATCACGGTTACAATCAAAATCAAAGCTACAACCAAAATCATGGGAATTATAATCAAGGTTTTGTTCAAAACAACCGAGGGCCAAATCTTCCAAACAATCAAAATCAAGGATTTGTGCAAAACCCATCGCCCTCGGATGAGTTATTAAAACAATTCATTCTTCAAAACCAACAACAACAAAAGAAAACAAGAGGAAATGAATAGAATGATGATTAATCAAATAACCGAATTGAACAAACGTTTAAATGATCGACCCTCGGGTTCAGGGACTACTTCTCTCCCAAGCAACACGATCGCTAACCCGAGGGGCGATGCTAAGGCGATCACGACTCGTAGCGGTGTTTCATATGATGGACCCACGGTTCCGACTACCGATTCTTCTCTACCTCCCAAGGTAGTCGACTGTGAACCCGAGGCGACCAAGGACATGGAACCTCCTACTAACAACGGAGGAACCAAAGACGTCCAACCTCCGGTCATCCATCCATCTGAACCAAAGAATGTTGAGCCAAAAGAAATTCCCGTCAAAACAAACCTTCCGTATCCTTCGAGATTGAATGATCAAAAGCTCCGCGATAAAGCTTCAAATCAAATGGAAAAAAATTTCCAAATTTTTCAAGAGTTACATTTCGATATAAGCTTCGCGGATGCTTTACTTTTGATGCCTAAGTTTGTTTCCACTCTCAAAAGTTTGTTGAGTAACAAGGAAAAATTAATTGAATTAGCAAAAACTCCTCTGAACGAAAACTGCTCAGCGGCTATTCTCAAAAAGCTTCCGGAAAAGCTTGGAGATCCCGGAAAATTCCTTATTCCATGTGAATTTCCGGGAATGGTTGAATGCTCCGCCTTGGCCGATCTCGGTGCTAGCATCAACCTAATGCCGTTGTCAGTATGGCAAAAGCTTTCTCTGCCCAAACTTACCCCCACTTGCATGACCCTCGAGCTTGCGGATCGTTCCGTAACCCGTCCAGAAGGTATAGCCGAGGATGTCTTCGTTAAAGTGGGGAAGTTCCATTTTCCTGCAGATTTTGTGGTTGTTAATTTTGACGCCGACCCCCGGGTTCCTCTTATTCTCGGAAGATCATTCTTGAGGACCGGGCGTGCTTTGATTGATGTCTATGGTGAAGAGATTACTTTGCGGGTTGATAAGGAAAAAGTCACGTTTCAAATCAATCCAAACTCGAAACCTCAAACCGACAAATGCAATGTCGCTACGGTTGATCAAAAGTCCGATCCCGTAATTGCTCCTAAAAGAGTTGATCCAAACCTTTCAAGATTCACGGTCAAGAGTATGTCAGAAAAACGTGCTGAGCTCAAGGCTATGAAAATCAATCACTCTTATTCACATTCACTACACGAATCACAAATCCCGAATCACTAAATTCCATTCAATCTTCATCGGGACTACGACTCGGGTTAACACATATTTCCTTTGTGTTTCCTTTTGGAAGTATAAATTGTTAAATCAGTTTTTGGCAATCCTGGATCGAGCAAATGGTTTGAGTGTTGTGCTGCAAATACTAAGAGTGTTCTTGATAATGATGAATCTGATTCGGAGACCACAACGGAAGAGGTGGAAAATGCTAGCTCTAAGAGCACACCTCTTGTCCCACCTCCGGAGACGATTTATCGTGTGGATATAGTTGATTCTATCCTTTCCGACTCTTCCCATCCTTCTCCTCCGATTGAGGGAAGTGAAATCTCGAGGGAAGAGTTCGAAGTGTTCTCTGATCCTCCTCCAATTTCACCGGAAATTTTTGAGACCGATACTGATCCAGGGGAAGATGTCTTGAAATTTGATGAACCATTGTTTCCCCTGGATGATGTTAATGAAAAGCCGCCTAAATCAATTCAAGTTGTTGATTCAAAATCAGAAGAGCAAAGTAGTGGCAGTACCACTTCTTATATTGATTCTCTTCTTGAGGAGTTCGCCGATGAACTCGCTCACATCGATCCAATCCCACCGGGGGATGAGGATGATAACTTTGATTTTGAATCTGACTTAAGAGAATTGGAATCTCTGCTGAACCATGATCCGTCTAAATATGATTCTTATCCCGAGGAGTTCGCCGATGAACTCGCTCACGACGATTCACTTCCATCAGATGATGATGATCTCTTTGACTTCCATGCTAATCTTGAAGAAGTTGAAAAACTTTTATACCATGCTCCATCATCTGATTCTTACACCGAGCTTAATGATGATGATGACCTCTTCGATTTTAGGGCCGATCAAACCGAATGGAGAAATCTTTTATATGGCAAACCTAATGATGAAAAAGGCCCTAAAATTGAAACCATAACCAAGGATGCTTCAATAGTTTCTCATGACTTAGCTCCTCATTCTCCCGAGGATGATTTCTTTATTGAGTCCTCCATCGAGTACCCTGCTAAGTTTTCTTGTGAGGACAAAGTATTTAAACCAGGCTTACTCGATGATGGTGAAATTCATCCTTTGATGAAATTGACTCGTGCTAAGAATTTAAAGTTTCCTGTCTCATCTAAGGAACTTTTAATTCTGAAGAAAAATGATTCCTCACTGCTTCTTTCTATTCAAAAGCTCCCGTTCTGCCCGGAGTCATCTCTGCTTGAAACTTTACTATCTTTTCCATCCGGAAACGAAGACAAAGTTTTTGACCCCGGCATCACCGCTTTCATCTTCTAAAGCCGTGGGTATCTCAATCGGAGTGGAACTTTCGTATGCTTCAATGTTTATCCAAACATCTTGAACGAAAGTCCGATTGAGATTATTTCTTCCACATGCTCCCCCAAGGACAATTAAATTCGGGGTCGAGTCAAGCTCATATGACTCGGTTAACAAAAACAAGTGCTTCGTGGAAGGCACCCCATGCTTATCCATCTATCTTATCTATTTTCTAATAAAACATGAGGAGGGATCCCTCTTCCATATCTTGTGTTTCGTTGTTTTCTGTGGTATGTCCAGGAATGCCCGATTGATGAAGACTCTCGTGCTCGTAGTTTCTTTCACGCTACTCGAGTTTCATCATTCGTTGCTTATCCAATATCCTAAAATCTTATCGTTTTACATCTATCTTTTGGCATAATTAGTAAACGGCCTTAGATTTATGTAGGAAAACCCTTACCTTTAAGACATTGAGGACAATGTCTCGTTTTAGTCTGGGGGGGTAATCTGTCGATTTGATTTTTGCCTTGCAAATTTTGCCTTTTTCTCATGCAACCCCGTTTTTTCTCCAAAAATTGAAAAAATCCAAAAAAAAATGAGAAAAATTTTAAAAAATTTTGCAAAAATATAATAAATTTTGACATTTTTGATGACTTTCCGCTGGAGAGAGTAGGAATAAAATTCTGACTTGACCGGGCGTGTTGAGCCCTAGCTTGTCCCCTTAACCGTTTATAATCTATAAGCTCGTGCTAGTCTTTTACACAAGGAGCTAGAAAACGCGAATTCTTTTTAAGAATTTGCAAGTTCCCGTATTTGACTTTATATATGCATGGCTTGATTATTTGGCTAAGCATTCGCGGATCTTATTATTAAAGATTTTAAATTTGCGAAGAACGAGAAATGATAGAGTTGTTTACAAGTTAGATTGCTAAACGTGGAGTAGTTGGATCTCTTTAAAGCTCATCGAAGTTATTTGTGGCTTTTTGTTCCCATAAGCTTGTTTCACCTAAAAATAGTAATCTAGGAATAATTAAAGCTATTTTGGTTTTGGCGATGATTAGTTTTAATTTCTTCCTTAGAGAATCCTTGCTTATGAAAGTTGGGTACACATCAAGGTACTGTCAGTGTTACGGTGTAATAGACTATTCCATCTTGCCGGCTCGCAACCGATGTTGGGATTGTTATAAAAGCCGTAGGACTCGGGATTTGGCAAAATATATAATGAATAATGAATAATAATAATAATCCAAAGCCATAAAAAGTTTTCTGCATCTTGCCGGTTCGCAGCCGATGTTGTAGACTTCTAATAAAGGCAGAGGAAAAATTCCAAGGTCATAATAGACTATCACATCTTGCCGGTTCGCAGCCGATGTTGTGATTGTTATAAAGGGCCAAGGATCAATAATAATATGTGCTTAATAATGTTAAAAATGCCAAATTTCGACTCCGAGGTATCCTAATAAAGGCTTCTGTCTCTGGACTCGTAGATGAGTTGTTTCGGTCGCAAATAAAAGGGATATTCTCAAAATCGTGTTAAATCAGAGACCTTGATATGGACCTCATTTTTGTATGCAACGGTTTTCGAGGGAAGGTTTGGAAACTACTTAGCGTCTAAACTAGGTATCTTTATCGGAATAAAAATTATCGAAACGAGATTATGAAGCAATTCATTTCTCACAAAAAATAAAATAAATAGAGGAAAATAGGAATTTGGGAACAAGAGGTAATTACACAATTAACTTTCATGAGTAGTGTCGGCAATCTAACTTGTAAATAACAATGATTTCGTTTTTAAGCTTAGTTTGGGGACTCGTGAAAAATCAGGAACGACGAATTTTATCCGTATGGTCACTTCTTTATGAGTCGTGTTTCCTGCTTAATGACCCTAAAAGTTATCGTTAGATAATGATTGTAGACAAAGCCGTCACATGAATAATGAGAAAAATACAAAAATAGAATAAAATGGAAAATCGGGGAGTTTTTAGAACTTAAGATTTCTTGATCTCTTTTGAAAATTTTGCTACTTTTCAAAATTAGTAAAAAGAGATTAGAAATTTTCGGTTTCAAAAACGTGTTTCTATAACATTGCATGAGGACATTGCAATAGCTTAGTCTGGGGGAATTTGGTATGTGCTTAAACACATACCTTTTCTTGACCAAAACCGAACCAAAATGACCAAAAACCCATCCATAATGCCAAAAGATATTGTGTTTTTGTGTTTTTATTATGCAGGGACGGATATCACGAAAAAACCGGTAAAAACACAAGAAAATCAGGAAAAACGAGCACGGGATGCGGAAACGGCTTAGAACCGGAACCGGGAAAGGGATTATGGTCAAAAAGTCAACCGTGGTTCTCATATTATCAAAGATGTTCATATTCAGCCCTTGGATCTACTTTTTAAAAATGGCAACACTGATCCCTTGAAAATCCAGAATTGGCAAGAATAGTCCCTAGAATTTTACACTTAAAAAATCACTTAAACCTTATAAAAATTAAACCCGGATCCACCCTTACACTAATTCAACCCATCTTATTCACCACCCAACCCAATCCATACTTAAACCCAGGCCCAAAAATAACAAACCCAATACCCGACCCTAACAAACCCGGTCAACCCACCCTTTATCAGTCAAAAAAATAAAAATAAACACACACACCCACACGCGCGCCCATTTTTATCCCCAAAAATCACTGCGAAGAACCCTAATTTACTACACGTCCAATTACCTCGTACCAAATTAATTACCTCATGATTAAAAGCTTCTGGAAGGTCTGACAGCCTAGAGGGACGCGTGGCAGCTGTTGATTGGACCGAACAACGCACGAAGTTGATCGCACGGTTGAAATTAAAGACTAGAGACCAAGGTATGATCTAAGGGTGATGGATAGCTCGAGTGCACGAGGATCGCCAGCGTGGACAGCCCAGAAGGATCGGCTGAGCTCTATAAATAGCGGGGATTTCTACTCAGTTAGGAGGTTTTTGTAATTTTCTTAATGTTTTAGATTAATTGTTTTATTGTAATTTTTAGTTTTAAATCAATTTTAAGTGTATCCGAAATTTTCTTTGTAATTTTATTTGGATTAATGAAAAATTTCATTTTTAGTTTAATGATAGTTTCATGTTCTTGAATTAAAATTTTATTTAGTATTGTTTTTATAGTTATCTGAGTATTATTCTAAAAAAAAATAAAAAAATAAAAAAATAAAATTATAATCAGCTGATAAGCTAAGAAGCTGATGATAAGCTGGATAAGCTATGGAGTGGAACTAAGCTAGATATTGGGTTTGATATTGGCTTAATAGCCTGGGTATTGTTGTTGTTCTGAGATCATCATAATTCAGCAGGATAGCTTGTGAGTTTCAAGTTTTTTTTATAGCTTATTGTGGCTTATGTGTTTTAGCTTATTTTAATTGCTTATTTGAACAAGGTTTCTATTCTTTTAGCTTATTAGTAGCCTAGGAAGTACTATAGTAAGACAGATTTAGCTTAAATCAGTTAGGGCTAGTGAACTTTTACATTAGTAATTTTTTTTAAGGGTTTTTGGCATAAGTGTACTGTTAGGATATAAAAGCTTGAGTATTGATCATTTGCAGTTCCATGAGTTTTGATCTAGCTAATCTTAGGTTAATTACACTAATAGAGTAGGATGTTAAGCAGTTTTGAGGATATTTGAAGATTTGAATTTGTTAGTGCAATTTAGATTAGTTAACTGCTCACAATAAGCTCAGCATAAGCTAAGCTTATTTGGATCCCCTCTTTGGCATATCTAAGTAGTAATGAGGTGTTAGAACAAGTGTTTAAAAGTTGGTTAGAATTGATCAAAGTTTGCTAGTATTTTGCGCCAATTGTCCACATCTGCTATCACAGAATAGAGTAAGCAGAACCTAGGTTTTCTGCTGATGAACTAGCATGATTTGTGGATTATTGAGTTTAGCTTAGGATCCCATTTTTGATTTATAAGTGGTTAGTATAACAAAGTTTAAGTACATCATCTGGTATCTTAATTTCTAGCTTATTAAGTTGCTTAAAATAGTATAGCAAATCTGTTTCCTGGACTGCTTAAGTCTGCAGCAGCAGTTTTGTCCCCAAAGCCGTCTAATTTAGTCCTTAATTGAGGTTCAATTGATCAACAACTTTTGGGCATTTTCTGATTTTAAGCAATTTGATATAGTAGCTTTGAACTTATTATCTGGGATTGACATTAAGTGCTTATTTGGGTGCTTAAATTGGGTGTGCAAAGTAGGTATAGAGGCTGTTTGCTTTCTCACTTGGTTTTAAACTGATCAGCTGATTTTCAGCTTATTGCTTGTGCTTATTTGACCATTTTCAGTCCTATTAAGCTTCCAGTAGTTAGATTTACATGTCCTTAGCTTTTCATAGTTTTTGGCTTATTTTTGCTTATTTTTAGCTTATTTACTATTTGCTTATTAACTGTTTTAGCTTAATCAGTCATATTCAGCTTCTAAAAATATTTTTATTAAATTTCTCATTAAAAATTAAAATTCCTCAAAAATTTTCAGAATTTTTTATTCAGTTTTACTATTTTTTAAGAATTTAATTAATTTTAATTCATAAAAAATTATTAAAAAGTCAAAAAAATATTTTTCTTTTTCCAAAAATTTTCTTTTATCATTATTAATATAGGAAAAATTATTTTGCATTTTTAGAGTTTAAAATTTTAAAATTTCACTTTTATTTGCGTTTTTAAATTACGTCGCGTTTGTTTTTAAAATTTAATTTTCGTTTAAATGTTTAGTTTAATTGTTCTAATAAGCATAGTTTAATTGTTAATATAGTTTGTTATTTTAATATTAGTAGTGTAATCAAAAATCAATCACTCTTATTCACATTCACTACACGAATCACAAATCCCGAATCACTAAATTCCATTCAATCTTCATCGGGACTACGACTCGGGTTAACACATATTTCCTTTGTGTTTCCTTTTGGAAGTATAAATTGTTAAATCAGTTTTTGGCGCCGCTGCCGGGGAAGGTTGACGCGAATTTGTGATTTTGTTTTTTGGTACGTGTTTTGAAGACCCTTCCTCGGAAGTTATCGTTTTATAAAAATAAAAATACAAAAAGAAAATAAATAAAACACTTTTCCTAAAGTGTTTTCATAAATACATCTTAATAAACATCCTCGGTCTTCCGTTGAAGGAGGGCGGTTGTAAACCATTCCGAATAAACAACAAAAGAGATCGTGAAGTTAAACGTTTCTCAGATTATTTCTTTACTACAACCTATACACGGGGTTTAAGGAGGTCTTGACATTAAATTGCAGACCGAAGAGAGATCCATTCTTCTCTCCCGCCACGCTGCGCGTAGTTTTGAAAGAAACGAGTACGGTTGATCAACGATCACAAAAAAAATATAATTTTAATTTTTCCTTATAAAAATAAAAATCCAAAAATATTTTCATTTTCAACTTTTGTTTTTGATTTTTCTTTTTGATTTCATTTTGGTGTATGCACACCCGTTCTTCTTCTTCTAACCCTCTTCTTTCACCACTTTCAAATCCCGAGAGGATTATCCGTCAAAACAACCGTGTTCATTTCTCAACCGTTGAGGAAATGGCCAACAACCAACACGATCAACACCCGCCGGTGGGTGTTGACAATCACAACCAAAGGCAAGCTCCCGATCTCCGCACTATGCAAGAGTTACTCCAGTGTCCCACCGTGGGATACGGAGATGCTATTGTCATACCCCCGATTCGAAACACAAATTTTAAACTCGAGACCGGTTTAATTCAACTTGTCTCGGGAAATCAATTTCATGGTTTTGATCGGGAGGATCCTCACAATCACATCCGATGGTTCAATAAATTAACCTCAACACACTACCATAAGGATGTCCCTCACGAAACAATCAAATTGATGTTATTCCCATTTTCGATCGAGGGGGCGGCCCGAATTTGGCTCGAGAAAGAACCTCCTCAATCAATTCATACTTGGGAAGATCTCGTCCATAAATTCGTGAACTATTTCTTTCCACCATCTAAAATGACCAATGCTAGGAATGAAATCACAAATTTCCAGCAACGATTTGATGAGAATTTCGGTGAGGCATGGGAACGATTCAAGGATCTCCTACGGAAATGCCCACATCACGGATTTTCGGAATTGCATCAAATCGATACGTTCTACAATGCCTTAACTCAATCAGATCAGGATTCACTCAATGCAGCCGCCGGTGGCAATATCATGAGTCGAATGCCGAGAGAAATTCTTTCAATTATTGAGAACAAATCTAAGGTACCTACCTCAAGGAACAAACCGGTTGTTTCTAAGGTGAGTACCCAAGCTTCTAGCAGTGATGCTAAGATCGACAAGCTTGCAGATATGTTCGAAGCTTTCCTTCTCTCACAAAAGAAACAATCTTCTCTACCCGCTCAAGTGAAAGCGGTGCAAGAAAATTGTGTTATTTGTGGTGGTCCCCATCCGTATTATGATTGTCAAGCTACCGATAGCCAAGTTTGCAATGCTACTGCAGCAGCTGCAAACTACAATCAAAATCAAGGATTCCGTCCTCAAGGTGAAGTTAACTACCGAGTTAGCAACCAAATGGGACCACCCGGTTTTACACCCGTCCAAAACAACCAAAACCGTTTACCTCAAACCAATCAAGGTTACAATCAAAATCAAAGCTACAACCAAAATCATGGGAATTATAATCAAAGTTTTGTTCAAAACAACCGAGGGCCAAATCTTCCAAACAATCAAAATCAAGGATTTGTGCAAAACCCATCGCCCTCGGATGAGTTATTAAAACAATTCATTCTTCAAAACCAACAACAACAAAAGAAACAAGAGGAAATGAATAGAATGATGATTAATCAAATAACCGAATTGAACAAACGTTTAAATGATCGACCCTCGGGTTCAGGGACTACTTCTCTCCCAAGCAACACGATCGCTAACCCGAGGGGCGATGCTAAGGCGATCACGACTCGTAGCGGTGTTTCATATGATGGACCCACGGTTCCGACTACCGATTCTTCTCTACCTCCCAAGGTAGTCGACTGTGAACCCGAGGCGACCAAGGACATGGAACCTCCTACTAACAACGGAGGAACCAAAGACGTCCAACCTCCGGTCATCCATCCATCTGAACCAAAGAATGTTGAGCCAAAAGAAATTCCCGTCAAAACAAACCTTCCGTATCCTTCGAGATTGAATGATCAAAAGCTCCGCGATAAAGCTTCAAATCAAATGGAAAAATTTTTCCAAATTTTTCAAGAGTTACATTTCGATATAAGCTTCGCGGATGCTTTACTTTTGATGCCTAAGTTTGTTTCCACTCTCAAAAGTTTGTTGAGTAACAAGGAAAAATTAATTGAATTAGCAAAAACTCCTCTGAACGAAAACTGCTCAGCGGCTATTCTCAAAAAGCTTCCGGAAAAGCTTGGAGATCCCGGAAAATTCCTTATTCCATGTGAATTTCCGGGAATGGTTGAATGCTCCGCCTTGGCCGATCTCGGTGCTAGCATCAACCTAATGCCGTTGTCAGTATGGCAAAAGCTTTCTCTGCCCAAACTTACCCCCACTTGCATGACCCTCGAGCTTGCGGATCGTTCCGTAACCCGTCCAGAAGGTATAGCCGAGGATGTCTTCGTTAAAGTGGGGAAGTTCCATTTTCCTGCAGATTTTGTGGTTGTTAATTTTGACGCCGACCCCCGGGTTCCTCTTATTCTCGGAAGATCATTCTTGAGGACCGGGCGTGCTTTGATTGATGTCTATGGTGAAGAGATTACTTTGCGGGTTGATAAGGAAAAAGTCACGTTTCAAATCAATCCAAACTCGAAACCTCAAACCGACAAATGCAATGTCGCTACGGTTGATCAAAAGTCCGATCCCGTAATTGCTCCTAAAAGAGTTGATCCAAACCTTTCAAGATTCACGGTCAAGAGTATGTCAGAAAAACGTGCTGAGCTCAAGGCTATGAAAATCAATCACTCTTATTCACATTCACTACACGAATCACAAATCCCGAATCACTAAATTCCATTCAATCTTCATCGGGACTACGACTCGGGTTAACACATATTTCCTTTGTGTTTCCTTTTGGAAGTATAAATTGTTAAATCAGTTTTTGGCAATCCTGGATCGAGCAAATGGTTTGAGTGTTGTGCTGCAAATACTAAGAGTGTTCTTGATAATGATGAATCTGATTCGGAGACCACAACGGAAGAGGTGGAAAATGCTAGCTCTAAGAGCACACCTCTTGTCCCACCTCCGGAGACGATTTATCGTGTGGATATAGTTGATTCTATCCTTTCCGACTCTTCCCATCCTTCTCCTCCGATTGAGGGAAGTGAAATCTCGAGGGAAGAGTTCGAAGTGTTCTCTGATCCTCCTCCAATTTCACCGGAAATTTTTGAGACCGATACTGATCCAGGGGAAGATGTCTTGAAATTTGATGAACCATTGTTTCCCCTGGATGATGTTAATGAAAAGCCGCCTAAATCAATTCAAGTTGTTGATTCAAAATCAGAAGAGCAAAGTAGTGGCAGTACCACTTCTTATATTGATTCTCTTCTTGAGGAGTTCGCCGATGAACTCGCTCACATCGATCCAATCCCACCGGGGGATGAGGATGATAACTTTGATTTTGAATCTGACTTAAGAGAATTGGAATCTCTGCTGAACCATGATCCGTCTAAATATGATTCTTATCCCGAGGAGTTCGCCGATGAACTCGCTCACGACGATTCACTTCCATCAGATGATGATGATCTCTTTGACTTCCATGCTAATCTTGAAGAAGTTGAAAAACTTTTATACCATGCTCCATCATCTGATTCTTACACCGAGCTTAATGATGATGATGACCTCTTCGATTTTAGGGCCGATCAAACCGAATGGAGAAATCTTTTATATGGCAAACCTAATGATGAAAAAGGCCCTAAAATTGAAACCATAACCAAGGATGCTTCAATAGTTTCTCATGACTTAGCTCCTCATTCTCCCGAGGATGATTTCTTTATTGAGTCCTCCATCGAGTACCCTGCTAAGTTTTCTTGTGAGGACAAAGTATTTAAACCAGGCTTACTCGATGATGGTGAAATTCATCCTTTGATGAAATTGACTCGTGCTAAGAATTTAAAGTTTCCTGCCTCATCTAAGGAACTTTTAATTCTGAAGAAAAATGATTCCTCACTGCTTCTTTCTATTCAAAAGCTCCCGTTCTGCCCGGAGTCATCTCTGCTTGAAACTTTACTATCGTTTCCATCCGGAAACGAAGACAAAGTTTTTGACCCCGGCATCACCGCTTTCATCTTCTAAAGCCGTGGGTATCTCAATCGGAGTGGAACTTTCGTATGCTTCAATGTTTATCCAAACATCTTGAACGAAAGTCCGATTGAGATTATTTCTTCCACATGCTCCCCCAAGGACAATTAAATTCGGGGTCGAGTCAAGCTCATGTGACTCGGTTAACAAAAACAAGCGCTTCGTGGGAGGCACCCCATGCTTATCCATCTATCTTATCTATTTTCTAATAAAACATGAGGAGGGATCCCTCTTCCATATCTTGTGTTTCGTTGTTTTCTGTGGTATGTCCAGGAATGCCCGATTGATGAAGACTCTCGTGCTCGTAGTTTCCTTCACGCTACTCGAGTTTCATCATTCGTTGCTTATCCAATATCCTAAAATCTTATCATTTTACATCTATCTTTTGGCATAATTAGTAAACGGCCTTAGATTTATGTAGGAAAACCCTTACCTTTAAGACATTGAGGACAATGTCTCGTTTTAGTCTGGGGGGGTAATCTGTCGATTTGATTTTTGCCTTGCAAATTTTGCCTTTTTCTCATGCAAACCCCGTTTTTTCTCCAAAAATTGAAAAAATCCAAAAAAAAATGAGAAAAATTTAAAAATTTTTTGCAAAAATATAATAAATTTTGACATTTTTGATGACTTTCCGCTGGAGAGAGTAGGAATAAAATTCTGACTTGACCGGGCGTGTTGAGCCCTAGCTTGTCCCCTTAACCGTTTATAATCTATAAGCTCGTGCTAGTCTTTTACACAAGGAGCTAGAAAACGCGAATTCTTTTTAAGAATTTGCAAGTTCCCGTATTTGACTTTATATATGCATGGCTTGATTATTTGGCTAAGCATTCGCGGATCTTATTATTAAAGATTTTAAATTTGCGAAGAACGAGAAATGATAGAGTTGTTTACAAGTTAGATTGCTAAACGTGGAGTAGTTGGATCTCTTTAAAGCTCATCGAAGTTATTTGTGGCTTTTTGTTCCCATAAGCTTGTTTCACCTAAAAATAGTAATCTAGGAATAATTAAAGCTATTTTGGTTTTGGCGATGATTAGTTTTAATTTCTTCCTTAGAGAATCCTTGCTTATGAAAGTTGGGTACACATCAAGGTACTGTCAGTGTTACGGTGTAATAGACTATTCCATCTTGCCGGCTCGCAACCGATGTTGGGATTGTTATAAAAGCCGTAGGACTCGGGATTTGGCAAAATATATAATGAATAATGAATAATAATAATAATCCAAAGCCATAAAAAGTTTTCTGCATCTTGCCGGTTCGCAGCCGATGTTGTAGACTTCTAATAAAGGCAGAGGAAAAATTCCAAGGTCATAATAGACTATCACATCTTGCCGGTTCGCAGCCGATGTTGTGATTGTTATAAAGGGCCAAGGATCAATAATAATATGTGCTTAATAATGTTAAAAATGCCAAATTTCGACTCCGAGGTATCCTAATAAAGGCTTCTGTCTCTGGACTCGTAGATGAGTTGTTTCGGTCGCAAATAAAAGGGATATTCTCAAAATCGTGTTAAATCAGAGACCTTGATGTGGACCTCATTTTTGTATGCAACGGTTTTCGAGGGAAGGTTTGGAAACTACTTAGCGTCTAAACTAGGTATCTTTATCGGAATAAAAATTATCGAAACGAGATTATGAAGCAATTCATTTCTCACAAAAAATAAAATAAATAGAGGAAAATAGGAATTTGGGAACAAGAGGTAATTACACAATTAACTTTCATGAGTAGTGTCGGCAATCTAACTTGTAAATAACAATGATTTCGTTTTTAAGCTTAGTTTGGGGACTCGTGAAAAATCAGGAACGACGAATTTTATCCGTATGGTCACTTCTTTATGAGTCGTGTTTCCTGCTTAATGACCCTAAAAGTTATCGTTAGATAATGATTGTCGACAAAGCCGTCACATGAATAATGAGAAAAATACAAAAATAGAATAAAATGGAAAATCGGGGAGTTTTTAGAACTTAAGATTTCTTGATCTCTTTTGAAAATTTTGCTACTTTTCAAAATTAGTAAAAAGAGATTAGAAATTTTCGGTTTCAAAAACGTGTTTCTATAACATTGCATGAGGACATTGCAATAGCTTAGTCTGGGGGAATTTGGTATGTGCTTAAACACATACCTTTTCTTGACCAAAACCGAACCAAAATGACCAAAAACCCATCCATAATGCCAAAAGATATTGTGTTTTTGTGTTTTTATTATGCAGGGACGGATATCACGAAAAAACCGGTAAAAACACAAGAAAATCAGGAAAAACGAGCACGGGATGCGGAAACGGCTTAGAACCGGAACCGGGAAAGAGATTATGGTCAAAAAGTCAACCGTGGTCCTCATATTATCAGAGATGTTCATATTCAGCCCTTGGATCTACTTTTGAAAAATGGCAACATTGATCCCTTGAAAATCCAGAATTGGCAAGAATAGTCCCTAGAATTTTACACTTAAAAATCACTTAAACCTTATAAAAATTAAACCCGGATCCACCCTTACACTAATTCAACCCATCTTATTCACCACCCAACCCAATCCATACTTAAACCCGGGCCCAAAAATAACAAACCCAATACCCGACCCTAACAAACCCGGTCAACCCACCCTTTATCAGTCAAAAAAATAAAAATAAACACGCACACCCACACGCGCGCCCATTTTTATCCCCAAAAATCACTGCGAAGAACCCTAATTTACTACACGTCCAATTACCTCGTACCAAATTAATTACCTCATGATTAAAAGCTTCTGGAAGGTCTGACAGCCTAGAGGGACGCGTGGCAGCTGTTGATTGGACCGAACAACGCACGAAGTTGATCGCACGGTTGAAATTAAAGACTAGAGACCAAGGTATGATCTAAGGGTGATGGATAGCTCGAGTGCACGAGGATCGCCAGCGTGGACAGCCCAGAAGGATCGGCTGAGCTCTATAAATAGCGGGGATTTCTACTCAGTTAGGAGGTTTTTGTAATTTTCTTAATGTTTTAGATTAATTGTTTTATTGTAATTTTTAGTTTTAAATCAATTTTAAGTGTATCCGAAATTTTCTTTGTAATTTTATTTGGATTAATGAAAAATTTCATTTTTAGTTTAATGATAGTTTCATGTTCTTGAATTAAAATTTTATTTAGTATTGTTTTTAAAGTTATCTGAGTATTATTCTAAAAAAATAAAAAAATAAAAAAAAAAATAAAATAAAATTATAATCAGCTGATAAGCTAAGAAGCTGATGATAAGCTGGATAAGCTATGGAGTGGAACTAAGCTGGATATTGGGTTTGATATTGTGGGGACCTTGGTTATACACGATTAAGGTGGTTAAACCTTGTGACTTTGTGTATGAGATATATTGACTTAATATGATTAAGCACGCGGAATTTACTTAACCACACTTAGAAGGTTGTGTATGTTATGGAAATGGAATTATTATATTTGTTACTTAACAATGAACAAAGAAAGTATTTCACTAAACGATTCAATATTATTCCAAATAATACGAGTGATCTTGAGTTTTTCACTAGGGTTACAAAACCTTGAATCTTATGTTACAACTTGTGATTTTTGTTTTTTCTATGTCTTAACAGTTATTCAATTATTTCACGTACTACATAATCACTAGTCTAAGATCTCTTTTATAGTTGTAAAAGATCTTTACAAATTGCTAAAAAGTCTTGACCGACTTACTTGTTTAACTTATGCTTATTGGTGTCAGTACATTAGATACAACATGTATCTATGTATACAACTTGTTAACTAAGCACATGGAGTAAGATATTATCTACCGTATATGTTTGACCAAAATACAATAAATATCTTTTCGATCTTATCCACTTAATCAGCAGAGTGTTCTCTATCAGCAGAAACAATCTATCGCTATGAGCAGAATCATCAGCAGAGTTGTTAAGCCTATCAGCAGAGTCATTGCACTAAACAGCAGAGTCAATGTACTAAACAGCAGAGTCAACATCATCAGCAGAAACATACTTGGAGTATTTCCCGATTAAGAACTTCATGAATATTTAATTCCTAACAATCCTCCCCTAAACATGTGAATCATTTCAAACATGTTTTCTGAATTAAATGAGGACTTATCTTGAGAAGATCTTTTAAACACTTCATGAATCTGAACTGATCTGCTCTATTCTTCTTTGACTTCAGCAATATCAAAACATTGTACCAAAAGATGGTGCAATTTCCTTGGATGGAGGAATTGTAAGAGGCAATGATGCTGTGTATCTTGGATGCTTGTTTCAACAAGTGAAATCATCTAACCAGCATGTCTTTGAAGTGAAATTGAAACTTTTCTTCGTTTGATCTAGATAGAACTTTCTCCTTTGGAATGCTTCATCCCTTCTAGATATTTGATCTGTTCTAATCATTTTCAACCTCTACATCATCTTGTATGCTCTTGTCTTCTCCTTCCATATATTGGTTTATTCTTCCTTTTTCTGGGCAATTATTTCCTCCCCTGAAGCTTTCCTCCCCTTGTTTGGAAGATCTCACTATGTACTAAAGAACTTCTCTTCATATCACCTGATTTATCAGTTTGAACTTGTTTTCAGACAATATTGTACATGAAGCCATCAATTCCTTAAGAGTTTAAGTTGCTGTCCTCATCACTTCTAGGTGTGTTAACTCCTATGAGAGGTGAATCAGTGGACATTTTGATTCATAATCCATCAATGAATGGTTTTTCTGAATCCTTGAAAATCCTTTTAAGAAATCATTTAACTTAGTAGTATGTTCATGATTTTTAGAATTGAAAAATCATACTACATTCAACCATTTTGAAAGAATCAAGTGTATAACAGACACCTAATCAAAATTTCGGTTTAAAAATAACCTCTGGTTGTGTGAGAACCAATGTATTTCAGTTATCACTAACTGCCTGTGAAAAGATAAATCTATTCAAAAGATTTTCTTGACAGGGTTTCCAGCTCATAGTAATTGTTACCTCCAACACAAGTGTTAGATTCACTTTCACTAGCTGTTATTTCTATCAGATGTCCTTAGACTAACTCATTATACTTGAAAGTATAAAATGATAGAAAGTGAGTTGTATCAGTTACTATCTGATCAACTAAGTCATCAATTCAATGTGAAATATCATAACTAGATTTCAAGAAAGAAGTTTTAAGGAGGTTTAATTCCTAAACTCAGTCCATCATAAACCTATTATGGTCAGCAATTTGATAAGAATTTTGCTGTTCCCATTTCACTTGAAATATCCTTTGTGTTCTCATATTCATACCTGAAATAGTTAGTCTAAAACCAAAAGAACAATGTACAAAGTACTTGTCTTGCATTAGTATAATCATAAAACCAACTGTATAAATAACACAATTCAAATTTTGATATATTAGCAGTACCTTATAAATCCAGCAGTACCAACAAAAATTTATGTACAAAAACACATCATATTGAAAATTTAAAGATTAAGCATTCCAATACTCGCTATTAAGTACTGAAACCTTGAAACATCAAAAGCTTTTGTTAACAGATCTGCAAAATTATGCTCTGAAGCAATTTTAAGAACTTGAATTAATCTTTTCTCATTGCAATCCCTTATAAAGTGATGCCTAATTTCAATGTGTTTTGTTTTAGAGTGTTGTACAGGATTTTTAATAATACAAATTGTACTACTATTATCAATATAAATAACAGTGTTTAAGAAATTGTACCCATAATCAAGAAGTTGGTTTTGAAGCCATAGAACTTGACTAGAGCAACTTGCAGCAGCTATATATTCAGCTTCAGTTGTTGAATTTGCCACACTTGTTTGCTTCTTACACTGCCATGAGACAAGTCTACACCCAAGGAATTGACATCCTCCAGTTGTTGACTTTCTGTCTAAGCTAGCACCAGCATAATCACTATCCGAATATGCTACCAAGTCAAAAGGAGATTCTCTAGAATACCATATACCCAACCTTGGTTGACCTTTGAGATATCTAAAAATTCTTTTGACTTCAATTAAATGAGAAACCTTTGGAGTAACTTGAAATCTTGCACATACGCAAACAGGAAACATGATATCAGGTCTAGATGATGTAAGATACATCAAGGAGCCTATCATAGATCTGTAACTGTGTACATCTACATTTTCTCCATCTTCATCTTTCAGAAGGTGCTTCTCTGGGTCCATTGGTGTGCTTGCAATTTTTGAATCAGCAAATTGAAATTTTCTAAGTATCTCTGCAACATATTTGTCTTGACTAATAAATATGCCTTCAGATGATTGCTTAACTTGCAAACCCAAAAAGAATGTAAGTTCTCCCATAGAACTCATCTAAAACTTATCTTTCATAAGTTTCTCAAATTCTAAACACATTTCCTTCCTTGTAGATCCAAAGATAATGTCATCCACATACACCTGCACTAACAGAAGATCCTTCTTGTGCTGTTTGATGAAAAGTGTCTGATCAATCTTCCCTCTTTGAAATCCATTTTCTAATAAGTAGGAAGCAAGTGTTGCATACCAAGCTCTTGGTGCCTGATGAAGGCCATAGAGAGCTTTCACTACTCTGTACACTTTGTTTGGATGTAATGGATCAATGAAACCAGGAGGTTGTGAAACATACACCTCTCTTCCAATTTCACCATATAAAAATGCGCTTTTGACATCCATTTGGTAGACTGTGAAGCCTAAAAATGAAGCATAAGCTAGAAACAGCCTAATTGCCTCAATCCTTGCTACTGGAGCATAAACTTCATCATAATCTATTCCTTCTTCTTGTGTGTACCCTTGTGCTACTAATCGAGCCTTATTCTTGATCACAATTCCCCTGTCATCCCTTTTGTTCTTAAAAACCCATCTAGTGCCAATTAGCTTTTCACCTGTAGGTAAATCAGCTAGCACCCAAACCTTTTGAATCTTGAACTGAAGAAGCTCTTCTTGCATAGCCTCTAACCAGCTTGAATCATCTAGGGCTGTAAGAATATTCTTTGGTTCCTTTTGAGAAAGAAAACATACAAATAAACATGAGTTTGAAAGTTCATGTTGTTTTGAAGCATAAAGGGCATCAAGAATCCCTTGTTGGTCTGAAGAGACTAGTTGTCTTCTTGTCTTCACACCAGATTGTACATCTCCAATCACATTATCCAGGGAATGAACTTTGTGAATTCTTGTGTGTGGGGTTGTTGGAACTTGATAGTTAAGTGGAAGATTACTAAAATCCACTTCATCTTCAGAGAATTCTGCTCCTTTTGTGTGTGATGGCCCTATATCAGAAGTATTTGGCCCAACAGCAGAGTGTTCTGGCTTATCAGCAGAATGTTCTTGCTCATCAGCAGAGTGTTCTTGCTTATCAGCAGAGTGTTCAGCAGGAACAAATGTACTATCAGCAGAGACATTGTGTTGATCCATAGTTCCATCATCTTTTCTTTGAGCCTCAACATCTTCTTTTGCTTTACCAGAAGAAGATTCATCAATGTTTGAAGCTAAATCCACACTGGTACTTGACCACAATGGCATAATGACATCAGATTGATCTTTATCTAATTCCACCTCATTTGTTGCTTGTGAACCTGAAAAATTATTAGTTTCTGCAACAACAGGTAAATAATTCATAGAGTTTGTTAGATAATCAAGATCAATTATCCATTTGGGTCCTTGACCTACTACATTAGATTTGTTTTCCTGAAACTCCACATGTAGTTCTTCTTGAACTTTCTCAGTTCTTAAGTTGTAAACTCTAAAAGCTTTACTAACAAGAGAATATCCAACTAAGAAACCTTCATCTGCTTTACCATCGAATTTTCCTAAATGGTCTAAGGTATTGAGAATTGTCACATGACATCCAAAAGGTCTAAGAAATCCTATTGCAGGAGTTCTACCATTAAAGAGTTCATATGATGTCTTATTGTGAGGCTGCACAACTAAAACTCTATTTTGAACATAGCAAGCAGTGTTAATTGCTTTTGCCCAAAAGATTATAGGTAGCTTAGAATCAGCTAACATTGTTCTAGCAGCTTCAATTAGTGTTCTATTCTTTCTTTCAACCACTCCATTCTGTTGTGGTGTTCTAGCAACACTATATTCTCTCCTAATACCTTTTTCTTTGCAGAAATCATCCATAACTCTATTTCTAAACTCTGTCCCATTATCACTCCTAATGACTTTTACTTTCTTGCTTACTTGGTTTTCTATCAGTGTAATGAATTCCTTAAGAATGCTTGATGTCTCATCCTTAGTGGCTAAAAAGAAAACCCATGTAAATCTACTATAGTCATCAGTTATAACAAGACAATATTTTTTATGTTGTATACTCCTTACTGAAACTGGTCCAAATAAGTCCATATGCAGCATAAACAATGACTGATTGATAGAGTTAAAAATTTTGGGCTTACAAGTGGCTTTGTGTTGTTTGCCTTTTAGACAAGCAATGCATGTTTGATCATTTTCAAATCTTTTGTGAGGTAAACCTCTTACCAAACCATTCTTAACAATTTTATTTATGGTTTTGAAGTTAATATGACCAAGCCTTCTATGCCATAACATTGATTCATCCAATGTGGCCTTTGATACAAGACAAGTTAAATCTTCTTTAGGAATGATGTTTTTCATATCAACACTATACATATTGGCCTTTCTAGGAATTCTAAGAAGTACTTGATTTTCATCAGGCATCTTAAAATCCTTAGATAGAACAAGACATTCAGTGTCAGTGAAAAGGACATTATTCTTTTTGTCACACATTTGTGAAACACTAAAAAGATTATACTTTAACTCTTGTACATAGTACACATTTTCAAAATCTAAATTTCCGGTTTTAATAGTACCTTTACCAGAAATTTTGCCACGAAAACCACCTCCAAAGGTAACATATCCTCCATTGAATTCTTGAAAATCTGAAAGATAAGACATGTTGCCTGTCATGTGATTGGAACATCCACTATCCGAGTATCCTTGATCTTGATGATCAATAGAATGTCCCTGCACACAAAAAAAAAAGTTAGTTTTCTTTGGGGATCCAAGCCATTACTGACTTGAATCTGCCTCTTGCATCAATATAATTTAATCTTTTAAGGACTGTTGATGCAACATTGGATTTTTGAATCCAACATGCTGAGGCCTTAACAGCATTTGCCCTATTACCCTTAGCAGCAGAGTGAATAACATGTTCAGCAGAGTCTGCTAACCTTGAAGTCACACCCTTTGGTTTCCAAATTTGTTTGTGAACCACTGCTTTTGTTTGAATGGGCCTTAGAACAGTTTTAGATGCATGTATGAAAGTTGTTTTTGCATCCTTAGCTGTTGATTTTGGGTTAATAGTCATAAATGGTCGAGCAGCAGAGTAAAATTTGCAATCAGCAGGATCATTTGATCTATCAGCAGAATCAGATTTTGAGATAGACTTGCTTTTGACTACTCTGGGGTTTGATTTCTTAGAACTAGAGTGAAAGTGAGATTTAGGTGTTTGCTTTTTGTGATTCACTCTATGGTTTTCATACCCAGATACCCTTTGGTTGCAGAAAGCTGCAAGATGGTCAAAACTACCACATGTATAACAAGCTTTATTGTAAAATGCAAAGTCATCACCTAATTGGTTAGACTTGAGGTTGTTCCAATTCCTTTGGTTACCTCTGGGCTTGTTTGTAGTTCTATATTGTTCACAATATCTAACTGGTTTCCTAACAGTCTTAACATTTGACTTAGGCCTGTTAGTGTTGTGATTGACTATCTTAGGAATACTTGTTTCTACTTTCTTAACCAATACAGGTTTAGACATAACCTGTTCTTCTTCACTATCACTATCAGTTGTGCAATCTTCAACAACTATAGCATCTCCTTTCTTAACAAAGGACACCTTGTCCTGATAAGATAAAGTTTTATCTAAACTTTTACTTACCTTTTCTATCTTTGGAGATTTAGTGACCTTAGAACCATATTCCATGATTGGTTCTTGAAACTCAGGTAACCCTGTGTGTGCTAAATCAATACCTGGAGGTGAATGAACACCTCTGTATGGTGGGGGTACAGACTTAAATCCAACACCAGAATTAACCTTATCAATAACTTGGGCTTCCCAAAGCTTATTGAATCCTTCTGAGGAATGTGCTAAAACATCCACAGAAACCTTTACATTTTCTCTTTCATTCTTGTGTTTAGCTAATGATTCATTCAACTCAACAATACACTCATTTCTGATCTTAATGTCATTTTTTAGTATATTGATGTCATCAGCAAAATGAATTTCATTATTTTTAAAATGTAAGACTTGTTTTTCTAAAACAGCTAGACCTCTTTTATGATTAGCCAAATTAAAAAGAGAGTTAAGTAGCTCTTCTCTATGAGCTTCAAATCTCTTATTAAGGTCTTCATAAGCTTTAAGATTAGGACATGATTCAGTACAAGATGTAATATTGTTTACCTCTGAATCAGAATGGGCCATTAGAGCAAATTCATTGGCCAAAAGAGCAGCATTCGGTGGTGCATCCTCTTCAATAGCCATAGAGCTCCAATCATAACCAATACCATCAATAGCCAACATAGCCTTTGGCTCTTCAACAGTAACTTCCTTTTTCCTATCTTGCTTATACCATGTGTTTCTATTCTCCTGCTTTCTTGGGCTTCTACACTCCTTAGCAAAGTGTCCTAACCTATGACAGTTGAAACACTCCACTTTCTTCTTATCAAACCCTGCAGTATCATTACCATTTATGGTAATTTGCTTCCCAGTTCTTTGCCAATGCTTCTTGGCTCTCATGCTGAGCAAAGCAACCTGCCATTTGATGTCCATCTCTTCCAAATCATCACTATCAACCTGCTCTAGGTCTTCATGATTTAGAGGAGAACCACTAGACTGACTAGATATAAATACATAGAATGCTGGATCACCAAGTCCTGCAACAGTCTTGTGTGTACTAGTAGAAGGACCACCATTTGTAGCATTAGAAACACCTTCAACTTCTTCTACCTCTTCAGCCTTACCAATACTAGGAGATGACAAAAGTGCCACGTTCCCAAAACTAGTACCATAAGTTCCAGACTTTCTAAGACTTTGTTCAACAATTTTGAAGTTGTTGTACAAATCATTGAGCTTCATTGTTTCAATGTCTGGTTTGTTCATCCAGACAATAACATGAGTGTGGAACTCATCAGGTAGACTTCTTAAAAACTTCATGTTGAGATCTTCCTTCTCTGTCTCAACACCCAACACAGCTAACTGACTGACAAGCTTGTGTAATCTTGAGAATAACTTATCAAGAGATTCATTACTAAAAGCAGTAAAGTTTTCAAATTGTTGCTTTAGTAGTGTCTTCTGTGTCTTTTTGGTAGTTTCATTACCACCAAAATATGCACAAATCTCTTCAAAAAGAGTTTTTGCATCAAGATACTTGTTAAATGATAGCATCTGCTCACCAGGAATGGTCATGAGCAGCAAATTTCTTGCTTTCTGATCATTTCTCTTCAGTATCTTCTCTTCATTTGACACTGGTCCAGTATTTCTTTTCCTACTTGTTTTACCTTCTAGGACAACCTCTGAGTAGCTTGGTGAAAAAGAATCACCATATATAATTATATCCCAAAGAGTATAATCTTGGACCATGAAATATTGCTCAATTCTCATCCTCCATAACTCAAACTCATTGGGTTTGATCATGGGCAACTTTGCAGCAACATTTGTTTGAGCATCATGTGGATCCATTTCTGTTTCTTCTAATTCAAATATATCAACCTGAGGCTCTGATACCAACTGTGGGGACCTTGGTTATACACGATTAAGGTGGTTAAACCTTGTGACTTTGTGTATGAGATATATTGACTTAATATGATTAAGCACGCGGAATTTACTTAACCACACTTAGAAGGTTGTGTATGTTATGGAAATGGAAGAATTATATTTGTTACTTAACAATGAACAAAGAAAGTATTTCACTAAACGATTCAATATTATTCCAAATAATACGAGTGATCTTGAGTTTTTCACTAGGGTTACAAAACCTTGAATCTTATGTTATAACTTGTGATTTTTGTTTGTTCTATGTCTTAACAGTTATTCAATTATTTCACGTACTACATAATCACTAGTCTAAGATCTCTTTTATAGTTGTAAAAGATCTTTACAAATTGCTAAAAAGTCTTGACCGACTTACTTGTTTAACTTATGCTTATTGGTGTCAGTACATTAGATACAACATGTATCTATGTATACAACTTGTTAACTAAGCACATGGAGTAAGATATTATCTACCGTATATGTTTGACCAAAATACAATAAATATCTTTTCGATCTTATCCACTTAATCAGCAGAGTGTTCTCTATCAGCAGAAACAATCTATCGCTATGAGCAGAATCATCAGCAGAGTTGTTAAGCCTATCAGCAGAGTCATTGCACTAAACAGCAGAGTCAATGTACTAAACAGCAGAGTCAACATCATCAGCAGAAACATACTTGGAGTATTTCCCGATTAAGAACTTCATGAATATTTAATTCCTAACAGATATTGGCTTAATAGCCTGGGTATTGTTGTTGTTCTGAGATCATCATAATTCAGCAGGATAGCTTGTGAGTTTCAAGTTTTTTTTATAGCTTATTGTGGCTTATGTGTTTTAGCTTATTTTAATTGCTTATTTGAACAAGGTTTCTGTTCTTTTAGCTTATTAGTAGCCTAGGAAGTACTATAGTAAGACAGATTTAGCTTAAATCAGTTAGGGCTAGTGAACTTTTACATTAGTAGTTTTTTTTAAGGGTTTTTGGCATAAGTGTACTGTTAGGATATATAAGCTTGAGTATTGATCATTTGCAGTTCCATGAGTTTTGATCTAGCTAATCTTAGGTTAATTACACTAATAGAGTAGGATGTTAAGCAGTTTTGAGGATATTTGAAGATTTGAATTTGTTAGTGCAATTTAGATTAGTTAACTGCTCACAATAAGCTCAGCATAAGCTAAGCTTATTTGGATCCCCTCTTTGGCATATCTAAGTAGTAATGAGGTGTTAGAACAAGTGTTTAAAAGTTGGTTAGAATTGATCAAAGTTTGCTAGTATTTTGCGCCAATTGTCCACATCTGCTATCACAGAATAGAGTAAGCAGAACCTAGGTTTTCTGCTGATGAACTAGCATGATTTGTGGATTATTGAGTTTAGCTTAGGATCCCATTTTTGATTTATAAGTGGTTAGTATAACAAAGTTTAAGTACATCATCTGGTATCTTAATTTCTAGCTTATTAAGTTACTTAAAATAGTATAGCAAATCTGTTTCCTGGACTGCTTAAGTCTGCCGCAGCAGTTTTGTCCCCAAAGCCGTCTAATTTAGTCCTTAATTGAGGTTCAATTGATCAACAACTTTTGGGCATTTTCTGATTTTAAGCAATTTGATATAGTAGCTTTGAGCTTATTATCTGGGATTGACATTAAGTGCTTATTTGGGTGCTTAAATTGGGTGTGCAAAGTAGGTATAGAGGCTGTTTGCTTTCTCACTTGGTTTTAAACTGATCAGCTGATTTTCAGCTTATTGCTTGTGCTTATTTGACCATTTTTAGTCCTATTAAGCTTCCAGTAGTTAGATTTACATGTCCTTAGCTTTTCATAGTTTTTGGCTTATTTTTGCTTATTTTTAGCTTATTTACTATTTGCTTATTAACTGTTTTAGCTTAATCAGTCATATTCAGCTTCTAAAAATATTTTTATTAAATTTCTCATTAAAAATTAAAATTCCTCAAAAATTTTCAGAATTTTTTATTCAGTTTTACTATTTTTTAAGAATTTAATTAGTTTTAATTCATAAAAAATTATTAAAAAGTAAAACAAAAAAATATTTTTCTTTTTCCAAAAATTTTCTTTTATCATTATTAATATAGGAAAAATTATTTTGCATTTTTAGAGTTTAAAATTTTAAAATTTCACTTTTATTTACGTTTTTAAAATTACGTCGCGTTTGTTTTTAAAATTTAATTTTCGTTTAAATGTTTAGTTTAATTGTTCTAATAAGCATAGTTTAATTGTTAATATAGTTTGTTATTTTAATATTAGTAGTGTAATCAAAAATCAATCACTCTTATTCACATTCACTACACGAATCACAAATCCCGAATCACTAAATTCCATTCAATCTTCATCGGGACTACGACTCGGGTTAACACATATTTCCTTTGTGTTTCCTTTTGGAAGTATAAATTGTTAAATCAGTCCACATAACATATCGCACATTCCTTCTTATAACTTAAACGTTTAACTTACGCATTTCTTACACCTACGTCCAACCTTTCTACGAGTGGTTTAAGTCTAGGCAACCTAAAGGAAACCTAATTCACTTAAACCGAAGCTCTGATACCAATTTGTAACACCCCGTGCCCGCTTTGACCAAAAACTTTGACTTTTGACGCGGAAACGCTTAACTTTACCGGACTTATACAATTCTTCATCTAAATAACCGGGACTTATAACATTTAAACCCTTTAAAATACTTTGCAAGGACATATACTCGAACACATTTTAAAACATTTCACATTTTAGCTTTATATCATAACCAGACAATCCTTTTGACTGACGATACGCCGCATCCCTTGAGGGATACGCCGTATCAGACCATGCGCCGTATCCACCTAAAGTGATACGCCGCATCAACTTGAACTTCTGATACGCCGCATCTAATGTAGTAGATACGCCGTATCTACCTTAAACTTCTGATACGCCACATCTACTGTATTAGATACGCCGCATCTACCCATTTGACACAGAACATCAGCAGGAAGACCTGCATAAACTCAACACACCACAAAATACACTTTGACACCTTTTCCACTCTATAACCATTACAGAAATCATTCATTTAACATAACAATCATGTTACGATAACACTTGACCCGTTTACTACTCAAAATGGGTATAAACAAGCTGATGCCAAACACCCCTTTAACTTTGACCATAACATATAACTATACTTTGATATACCATTTGATCACCAAATCGTCATACGACTATTGACATACATTTAGACACTTGTTTACTCGTTACAAAACAACATTTGACTCGCGGGGGTAAAATTCATACATTTGAGCTCGGTATCTACCTAGCTCTATTTCTTACCCATTCTTCTACCAACCGCATATCCAACCTTAATCCTTATCCAAGCCTTCATCTCAACACTTTCGCCTACAAAACATTAAACACTTAAACCGTAAGCACGAATGCTTAGTAAGTAAAACGGGTATAACATAACATTACAATTCGTTCTCACATTACACATCATAACCCTAAATCCTTCAATACATCGAACATAAACACATACCTTAATCCAACCTTGCCTAATCCATCACTACCTTACACTTACTAACACATAACAACATTACACACAAAACATTCATTAGTCTAAGCATATATGATCATCTAGACACATAATGCATAGAAATCATCATAATATCATTTTATAGCCGGTTTACTTACCTTGAGTCCAAGCCAATACTATCACTAACATCATCCTCAATATCTTCATCTTTATCATCATCATCATTACATCCTAAACCATTATCATCATAACATATAATACATAATCATTAGCTATAATCATGGTTAACACTACCATAACTAACCTCTAAACACTTCTAATCATCATATAATCATATATTGATTATATGATAGCTAATCCCATCATTTACCAACTTAAACCCATTAAAAACTCATCACATAATCATCATTACTTCTTAATTATCTTAAAACACCATTTACCCTTTAATCCCAAATTAGGCTTCACAAACCCTAGATTCTTAATCATCAATTAAACACTAATTAAGCATCATTACTTACTTGATAACCATGCTAGGACAAGCTATAGACTTCATTCTTGAATTATCACCATTAAACCATCATCATCTCATCATCTCATCCTTTCTTTCTCCTTTAGCTCGACACCCACAGAAATACACTCTCTTTTACAGGAGAGTGTGGTATCTTATAGAATAATAGGGAAGTTTCTAGCTACAAGGGCAATTCTGTCCATTCTGCTTATTTAAGGTCGATGCGCCGCATCTATATTTTAGATGTGCCGCATCCATGAATACGCCGTATCTCTTTCTCCAATACGGCGCATGTACTATAACAGGTCGATTCTACTTTCCATTCTACCATACGCCGCATGTACTTTCCTAGATGCGCCGCATCTAGGCTATAACAGATTAACACTTAACAGTTAACACTATAACCACTTGCCCTTAACAACCACTTTTAGACTCGGTCCATTTCATCTAGGGTGGGGTCCCACTACCCGGGAAACGGGTCTAACATTTTATTATCAAAAGACTTCTTCAGATTCAGGGCATTCATCAGTAAGGTTGTCAGTTTGGGAGAGAGCACTAATTAGGGGAGAGTGAAAAGTCATAATTAATCCCTAATTAGATTTGCTCACATTGTTCTTCTGCAAGTAAAGAGATGGCAGCTAAGAAGATTCAGGAAGCTGAAAGATTTAATGAAGTTTAAAGACCACTCTCGGAGCTGCTGCGCTTATGTTTTGTATTTAATTTTACTTGTAGGGAACATTGTAAGCAATTCCCATATGACATCACTTTGGGGAGAGATTGTTAGCCTTAAAGTTATGTCATTGTCGGGAATTGCATTAGTCTTTATCTACGAGGACTAGTCTTGCCATTAGAGTTTAGATTTCATTGTATTCTTGTATAAATACCTTCCTAGCCGCAACTAGGAAGGTTGGATGTCTCATTTGTAACTTAAGGTGTGTGTGTGTTTCTCCTCATTTTCTCTAAAATACACACACATCTTTCCCTTTCTTAATATAATATATACCATGTCTATCCTTTACTTTGAGCTTCCCCGACCCCCCGAACCACATAAATCATGTATCTTTTCGATCCTACAGGACCCTTTTTGCAAAGTTATATAACCTTAGGATAAAAATTTAAAAGTTATAAACTTATAAGGACTAGTTTTGCAAAAGTTATAAGGTAAGGGTATAAATAGTAAATTCTAAAAACTTATAAGTCCAAGGGTCATTTTTGCCATTTTCTCAAAAGATAGAAGTATAGGGACTAAATATGTGAAGTTTAGATAGTTATAAACCTAGGTAATATAAGTATTATATGTATATGGTAGATATTGTAAATATCTTAAACTTGAAGGTTATAAAGTAAACTATTTTCATATATATAGCAAACCTATTTTAAAGTTAGAAGCATAACACAATACTAGGGAGCTTCATGTGAGGAGTACTATGTAGATATTTCATTTTGACGAGTCTGCTGGGTTTACGATTTAAAGTGCCCTGGCTCCTCAAACGATTATTGCATATACTTCTGAATTATGAGGGCCCGAACGGTGTTATGTTATAACTAAACTCTAATAACAATATAACTCAATAGTAAGGAACTTCGTGTGAGGAGTTATATACTTCTGAATTATGATGGCCCGAACAGTATTATGTTGGCAGCATAATACAATAGTAGGGAGCTTCATATGAGGAGTTATACTTAATAAACTTAAAACAAAACCACTAGAGCTTGACATGCCTCCACAAAAATAATAGACTTCAAGATACGTGAGTAAGCAGCCTAGACCTCTAGTCACTTTCACATCAA
Organism: Artemisia tridentata subsp. tridentata; assembly: GCA_021014915.2. Classification (NCBI taxonomy): domain Eukaryota; kingdom Viridiplantae; phylum Streptophyta; class Magnoliopsida; order Asterales; family Asteraceae; genus Artemisia; species Artemisia tridentata. The sequence continues at coordinate 178,725,304 of CP139507.1, forward strand.
TCACATAACATTAAGCCCAGGTAAGTTCATAGCCTCACACTTTTTAAATTCCGTGAGTTTTCATAGCCTCACACCTTTTAAACGCTTTCTAAATGCTTTACAAACCCTGTGAGGGGGATACATGCTACTTGCTTTAAAAACCGAATACAAGTCTTTTTCTTTGGTTGTTGCACAAGTGATAGTATCTGCCACCATTACATAACTAAAATTCATGAGCCATAATCACTTGTGGGTTTTACACAAGTGAACGCGAGTATAGTTGATAGATCTATTGGAGTTTGACACCTCCCGTTCGTTTACCTCTGCCGGGTAACCAATAAGTACTATACTTGAAACCTCTAAGGATTAACTTTGGCAAGTTATCCTTCTTGTCCCCTCATGGTTGGGTCTGCAGCCCCCATGACCCGGACTGTTAACGTGCGGTTTCATGAGCTTAGTGCAACACTTGGGGTGAGAAACATGCAAAACTCTTTTATGGACCAAACTGAAACTTATGCTTTATTTAATCTATTACGTGGATTAGCCTAAGCCCTTGAATCCCCACTATGCCCAAACTCATGAACCGTCAATTCCTGCCGGGAAGCGCGAATGTTATAAATAGATCTATTGGGGGTGACTCCCCCATTCGTTTTGACCGGATAGGCAAACGGACGTATATCATGTCGAAATACAAGTGTATCGGGATAAACACTTTCCGGGCCCTTATATTTAACATGCTTCTAGAGCATGCACATTGTCGTAGCTTCGGTTGCATGAACTTAGTGCTAGCGTAATAGACTCTTACTTTGATGTGTCATTATATTCGTTGTAATGGTCACATACTTTGCTTATGGTCCAACTTTATTGCAATATACCTATGGTCTACTTTACTGATACTTTTCATGACGCTGTGAGTGAAGCAGTGATCACTAATACTAAACTTGATTTTAATGTAAACAATTATTCACACTCGAAAACTGTGGTCCACTTTATTAATTTACTTGAAGGTAAACTTTATTTCATGACATTGTGAGCGACGCAATGGTCACAAAACTTTCTATCGAACTCACATTACTTTTACTGCTTTATTATAAACCTATGAACTCACCAACCTCGTGTTGACAGTTTTAGCATATATTTTCAGGTTTAAGGCGATAACCTAGTTTTGGAGACTTTGGCATGGCATGGCATGGTCATAGATGACTCTGATGTATTTGAGACCGCTTACTTTCTTTTATGGGCCTAATTTCCGCATTTAATTTGAAAGATGTAAAACAAAATACTTTTGGTTATGAAATTTCAATTAAACGGATACGGTAAATCCGTTCTCTTTACTCTGTGTTGTGGTACCAATGTAGTAGCACCCCAGCGACATCATCATCCGCTGCGACCCAATTTTGGGGGTGTTACATTGTATCACCTAAATCTTGTTTGTTTCCTTTCATCTAAATCTGTATAAAACGTTCACTATTAAACTTAATGAATTGGGTATGAAACATACATGTTATACGACTTTAAGTTACATGAAATCACAAGGATCTATACGTCTCTAAATCTGTTTTGTTTTGTGATGTTTGAGTTTGTTTTTGTGCCTTGTTTTCTAGCAGCCTATTTGACTTGATATACTCATAAAACAAGCCCTAATAATCTGTCATTAATAATGTGTTAAAAGATTAGAAACCCAAGCAATTAATTAAGGGGGATTAGGGCTTAAAGGGATTAGGATTTTGTTGTTTCTGTCTCAACTGCATGCTGTCCAGAAAATGGGTTGTGTTGCGAGGGTCATAAGTTAATGATAAAAATGTGTTTTTGGGCGATTCTTGAGTCTAAACATGAGTACTTTCTGTCTACTTTCCGAATATATAAATTTCATGATGATTGGAGGTTGGGAGGTAAGCTTTTTGGAAATCAGTAGGCGTCTTTGATTTTTCATTTTTACAAGATTAAGTGTCAAAACTGTGTTTCTGATGTAAGCTTCCTGGAAATCAGTAGGCGTCTTTGATTTTTCATTTTCAAACCATAAGGAGTTAAGAGCTCTCCTTTTACAGGGGTAATATTTGGGTTATGTGGGACTTCCTGGAATGTTTGTGAATTTTTCTGAAAGGCCTTAATATGTTTCTTAAATGCAAACTTTCTGCATGTTTATGCAGTTCATTTTCTGGACTTGTTTCGATAAACGATTTTCAAAAGGGTATTTATACTAGTTAATAAATTCTGGAAAAATTCAAGTATGCTCCTAAGACACAATAGCTTCTGTGAGAATTTTGGTGAATTTTTATTTTGACCTCTGGTATGGTTTGGAAATTCGATAAGTGGACCTAAATTCGTATTGAAATCTGTCATTTGAAGAACATGTGTGTTTTGTACCTAATAAAGACCCTTTAATAAATATGAACCCTAAAGTGCACTCAAATACTAATCAGGTCATATTAGTGATATGTTAACTTATATTAATTCACTTTAAACCTTAATCACATATTTACATTTAAAACCCTAAACTATGGTAATTGTCATAATAAACCTTTAACTTATCATGTTATCATTTGTAAACATTAAAGTTTGGCTAGATAATGATTATTAACCTAACTTACTTAATTCGAGAAAGTTACTAAATATGAGAGCTTACTAAATATGGCAAGTTACTATAAAAGAAAAGTTACTAAAAAGGGAAAACCGACTAAAATGAATAATCTGATTTAAAATGAGATATTAATAATGTAACGATCATATACCCCAACCCGACAAGGGTAAAGATATCACAACAATGGATTCATATCAGAACATAACAAAGCATACATCTTACAGTAATACAAAAATCTCAAAGGATTACAAATGAAATACTGAACCTTCAAGGTTACAATGAAAGCTTTCAAAACTAATTCTAAAACATAATATCTTCTATCCAATTCTAATCCAGAATAGCTACCAAGCCTTCTAAGTCCAGAGGTACACTCTCACTCATTCCCAGCTTCCTACTAAAAACCTACCGCAGGAAAAGAAATGCGGCTGAGCTTCAAAAGCGAACAGATATATAGATAACAGAAACGATAACAGATAGCAGTACAAAGGAAAATCAGGAAATACAGAGCAGTGCAACAGAAATCAGAAAGTACAGATCATACAGACACAAGTCAAATGAAGGAATAGGAATAAGAAATGGAATAAATGAAATGAAATAAGAATAAATAAATAAGGTTTAAGAATAAAGGGAACATAAATCTATCACGAGCCCAGATAACAGATAATATCATAACAGTGTAGTCACATAAGTAATCTAGAGGGGATACCTCTCAAGTAACCAGATAATATGAGGGGTGACCTCATGTATCAAATCGGAGTGATCAGCTCTCAGATATGTGAAAGACGTGTATCGCACACACCATCAATCACCAGATATATATATATATATATATATATATATATATATATATATATATAATATATATAATATATATATATATATATATATATATATATATATATATATATATATATATATATATAATATATATATATATATATATAACAGATAACATAATAACAGATAACAGAAACAGATCAGATCTAGGATGCATCCATACGCCCCAGTAGGCCCGAATCTTCTCCTACATAACAGATAAAATCAGGGACGGGACAGGTCATCACTCTCCTGCCCTAGAGTCATGCCATCGGTGCATCAATGACATGGACATGAAACCCTCATGCCTAGTGATTGGCTCGGATATCAGACTGTGGTCAAGGTCAGATGTCATATAATAAACAGAGTCATATCTAAGGGTTCATGGCAGAAGGGTCATGTCAACAATTCAGAATAAGATAATAAGGTTCAAATCAAAGTTTATCAGATTAAGTTTAATATCAAAACGTAAGTTCAGATTAAAAGGTTTATTTCCAGTAGTCCAAAAGAGTATATCAAAGGTTAAGAATTACAAGTTTATAGCAATAATCCATTTCAGAAGTTCCTGTCAAAAGTTCATTTAAATCAATCCTTTAATAATGGTTTTCATTGAAATGATATTACAAAATAGTTTTCATAAAAATGGTCTTCCAAAACTTTTAGTAACTTCCATTTCAAGTGGTATCGCTTCTTTTTAAAATAGCTTTTCTTAAACAGTTTCATATGTAGTTTAATAAAGGTTCAAAATCAATTAGGTTCAGATAAGGATTTAACAGGTTAAGGTTTATACCAAAAATCAAATCAAAGTTTACAACAGATATATCAGGTTAAGGTTCAGAACAAGGTTCACAGATCAGATTCAATCAAGATTCACAAATTCAGGGTTCAGAACAAGAGATCAAAACACAAAGGTTCAAGAAAGGTTCAGAACAGAAGAAACACATCAAAGGTTCACAAACCAGTTTACAATCAGAGTTCAGGAAAAAGGTTCAGAATAAAAGAATCATAGCAGAGGTTCAAACAAAAGGTTCAAGACAAACAGATCACAAAAAAGATTCACAACAGAAGGGAAACATAGCAATGGTATCGGAGATCCTAATAAAGAAAATGTAAAACTGAAAGAAAAGGGGATGAAAAACGCTTACTGAAAAAGGGCAGAATATCTGTACCTTATTAGCAAAGCAGAATAAGCAAAACAGACACAGAACAGAAATCAGGACTTCTCCTTCTTCACACCTAAAGAAGTAGAAGACGGAATTACTACGGATTCTAATTCAGATTATTCCTTTTAGTTTACCTTTCCATTTTAAGTAACTTTCTATTTTTAGCAGGTTTCCAGAATTAACAGATTTCCATATTTAACCAGATATTGATATTACAGATTTAGTTAAGTCCTTAATTACAGAATATTATGGTATTAAGGTATCTTTTATCAAGTTATAAAACTTTAGGGTTAATTATGACAGATTTTCATAGTTCAGGGTTTAAACTGTAATTATTCTAAATTCAAAGGTATCACAATGAAAATACTTTACCTACTGATTTAAATATTCCTTTTATACAGAATGACACTTAATTCCTTCAAGTTTCACAATTTACAAGTTATACCCCTCTAGTTTCAATATTTACAAAACAAACCCTAGATTTTCAATATTCACAATTAAATCCCTACAATATTCATATTTACCAACCAAGCATCATATTTTACAAAAATACAGAAGTTAACATCAGAATTAAGCGTATTACAGATTAGGTCCCTCAGAATTCAAAATTTACACAAATGGTCCCTTAACTTTACAAAACTTATAAATTAAACTATAATTTATTAACCATTACATATTAAGCCCATAAATCCTCAAAATCCACATTACACTTTTAACATCAGTATTTACTCAGAAAAATATCAAGATTCCAGAATTTACACATTTAGTCCCTCTATTTTAATTATGGGTTAATACATACAGATGTTACTGAAGTTTCCAAAAAATTTGAAAAAAGTTACTCAACTTTTTTTTTGTTGAATTAGGTTACTATAGTTTCCCAAAATTTGAACCAAGTTACTATAGTTTTCCCAAAATTTGAACCAAGTTACTATAGTTTCTAAAAAATTTGAATTAAGTCACTTTGTCTTATTTGAAAATCACTTTGTCTTATTCGAACTGGAAACTTTAGTAACCTAATTCAACAAAAAAAAAGTTGAGTAACTTTTTTCAAATTTTTTGGAAACTTCAGTAACATTTGTATGTATTAACCCTTTAATTAATTACAAAACAACCCTTATAAATGTAATTAATTCATTATCTTGCAATATATTTCACCTAGGACCCCAAATTAATATTTTCCTACATTCCTACAGTAGTATATAACCTTACAAAAATATCCCAGAAGTTTCAAAGTTTACAAAACACACCCTTGTGAATTAAAAACCAAATCGTATAACTTTTTAAATACCAAACAAAACCCTAATTCATCAAATAATTATACCACTATTACCCAATCATTAGAAACATTAATTACATCAGATCTAGCATGATCAAACCCTAACCCTAATTCAAAATAGGGTTTTTCATAATTTTCTCTATTTATTTATAAAATCCGATTTATTCAATAATTAAAATCAATTTATCCAGGCTTCTAAAAATTGAGGGGCTATTTTTCCTAGCTCATATTAATGTCAAAGAACATATAAAAATATGTTTTCACCTCAGAAAATTCATATAACACGATTTGCAATTTAAGTGTCTTTTAAGCCTTTTAATTTCATACGACTTATTTACAGTGCATGATTCGAGTTTATCATTTTTCTTAGGTCATATTTAACATGTAGAACACTAGAAAAATACTGGAAAAATTCTAGGACGTAAGGATTAAGAATTAAAAATAATTACCTCTTTTGTGATTAACCGAATGAAAACAATTACCAAGCACAATTGGAAGGCTCTAAATTCGTGTTCTTATTTTTCTTAACTTCACAATGAATCAAAGATCTTTAGAAAATTTGTGGTTCGACTTCAGGAAGCTTGGGGAGGAGGGTGTTGAATTTTTTTAGGGATTTAGTTTAATCGGTATATTTTTAGGGTTTAGGAAAATATAGATTTTGTATATATAAATATTTGGCCGACTTTTGAGAGCTAAAAATCAGATTTCTTAAGTGTTATAATTATATAAGGATTGTACTTTATTTTCATAATATTTTCCTTAATTAATTTGGCCTTTATCTTATTTATTTTTAATTTACAAAACATAATAAACTAATTAAAATATAATTCGGACCATAAAATACATATACAAGTGATTTCTAATTTTTGGACATTCAGAAATAATATTATGTTGTCCCAGAAATTTATTCGTTTCATATATGGTTCACTTTCAGAAGTTTGGAATCGTTTTAGAATTTTATAAGTGATTTATTTATGTTTTATGATTTCAGGGGCAATTTGGTAATTTTATAGGTTATCAGAATTTCAGGTATTACAAATAATAAGACGATCATATATTCGTGTAGATTTGCTGAAGAAGGAGTTTGCTTCTGATCTTATTGTTTCTGTTATGTTTGCACTTGCGGTTCGAGGTACAGATATTCTTACCTTTTCAGTAAAGGTTTCTCATGATTTATTTCTCTTGCTATTTTCATTCTGCTTAGGATTCCCTATGCCATTGCTATGAATCCCATTTGTTTCTGAACTTTTCTGTGCTGAACCTTTTGTTTATCTGAACCATTGTTATATCTGAACATGTCGTTTTGAACTTTCTGATTTGGACTTTATGATATGAACCCTCTGATATGTATTCTGATTTGGACTATTATGATAACTTATAATCTGTGTCATTTTATGACATTCTGTTTGATCTGTTCTAGTTTGATACCTGAGCCATTTATTTCACTAGGCATGGGGGTTCCATGTCCGTGTCAGTGATGCACCTCTGACATGACTCTAGGGCAGTAGAGTGATGTTCTGCCACATCCCCTTTCTGTTATATTATGTGCACACTTTATGATATGAATTATTATGGCCAGTCTGATTTCTGTGGGGGCGTATGGATGCATCCTAGGTCTGTTATCTGTATTATCTGGTGATTGATGTTGCGTGCATGCACGTCCTTCACAACTCTGGTAGGTCTCCCCTACATATGTTGCCTTATGTGTGATTATGATATGTTTATGGGCTCGTGGTAAATGACTAACCTTTACCTTTAACCTTTATTTCTGTTTCCATTCATTTTGATTATACTTTTGTTATGTTTCCTTTACACCATATTCTGTATTCGTTTCTGTTTCATATTACTTTGTTTATATATCTGTTCACTGAGCTTTTTAAGCTCAGCCGCATTTCTTTTCACCGCGGCAGGTTTTAGAGGGAAGCTGGGATATGAGTGAAGAGTGCATAAGAGCTTAGTGGACTTCACCTTGTTAGCTATATTCTGGATTAGAGATACTTAGAAGAGATTTATAATTCAGGCTTAGTATTTCATTGTTGTTCTCATTTGTAACCTTGTATTTCATATTATTTCCTTTGTAACCTTTGGAAATCCTTTGTATTACTTATGTTGTATGTCTGTATATGCTTTGATATGTCACCATAATGTAGTGCTTCTACCCTTATCGGGTTGGGGTGTTACACCTTAATACCATTCGTAGGGCCGTGTACGATCTTCCCTAACTTTATAAGCTTCAACCTCAATCCTATGTCGAGCCGACTAAAAGCTCCTAACATGGTATCCTTGGGAGTCACTTATGCATTAAATATAACCAAATAATCGTAGTACACATCCGATTCATGTTTCTTAAGACGTTCAAGCATGTTACCAATTGGAAGTCTGCCAGTTTTCTTAAGCCTAACATCGATATCATTCATCCATTACAAGAATAACAAACAATCAACCAATAAACAATAACTAGGTTTCGCTACATCTAAGCAAACACAAGAAAAACCTAGCCTAGCATGTTAAAGTGAAGAAAAGCATAACATATAATCAAACAACACATAGACATATTGTATGATTGATGGAAAACTTATCTTCAATTGAACATGGATGAACAAGGGTGAAAAACCCTTGAAAAAGTGATAAAAGTCGTCCTAGGGTTTAACCCTAATCTCTCCCAAAAGTTGCACACTAATGAATGAAAACTAGAAAAGTATTTATAGATTTTACACCTTGACGACGTCACGTTGTAATTGTGACGCCGTCAACTCGCCGCCAAAATAACAATCGTATCGCCTAGATCCAGATCTGACGCCGTCACTCTTTATATACGCTGGGCTGTCTCTCTTTATAGTTATACGTGACGGCCTTGGCGACCCCAAAAGGTGACGCCGTCACACATCCTTTGTAAAACTCTCTGGCGCGTCACGTGTAATTTGTCATATCCACCTCTTTTGCCAAGCTGTGACGTCATCAAGGGTTAACCTTGACGCCGTCAGGTACTGTTCCAGCATGATTTTGGAGACTTTGTCGTTTTCTTCACTTTTTCGCTCCAAAAACGTCCAAAATGCTTCCTTTTCTAGATTTCTTGTCCAAAGTACCTAAAATGACAAAAGGAACGATTTAGGGCAATATTTGATCTGATAATCACGACTTAAGGCTTAAATGACCCCTTAAAAGTGGTACACTTTTCGCCTCATCAGTTAACGTGTGGTTCACGAGCTTAGTGGAATATACCCGCTATCTCTAAACTTTTTCCACACATAGGGTTTAAGTTGAACCCTGTGGAACTTGTATTCACTCTTTATCTACTTAAACCTATGACTCTCACTCAACCCTAATGTTGACTTTTAAGCATGTTATCCTAGGTAATTGAGCTCTTTAGGAACCCTGGCACGGAGAAGAACTGGACATGAGGACGTCCATAATAGTTATCATTCATCTGTTTTTGCTTTAAAACGTATCTTAGGGACCTCTCTTTTGGTAAAAATATATATTTTACTGTAAAAACTCTGGCGAATAAATGAATGATAACACCTCTTTCAAAAACGTCTCTTTTCGAGTCGTTTTCTATTATCTTGTCTTTATTTCCATGAAGTAATACCCCAACTCTAAATCCGCAACGATCTATGAAAAATGGGGGTGTTACAGTAGCCTTCCATCCGAAGGATTCGTTGAAGACTTGAATATGTTACGACATAAACCAGATATTTGGTTACACCATAACTCTTGGTCAGCGTTGACTTAGGTCTTCATAATAAAATACCGAGCTACGGCGTACTTGAAAGATGATGTTACGCCGTAGCTTCTTCTAGCATACTATAATTTGTCTATCTTAGTACGTTCTTTCCAAATTCCTCATCACTTTAGCTCCTATGCTCACTAGTAACCTGGATACAAAATATAAAGAAATCAAAGTATATATCCATAATATAAGTAGAATAGATGAGCATAATAGGGGGAAATTGACACTTAAATATCAGGATTATTTGACGTCATCAAATATCCCCCCACTTGAACTCCATTTTCCCTCAAGTAGACCTTATTGGAAGTATTCTCAAAAAGATATCCCCCAATATAACTCGGGAAATATGAATTTAAAAATATCCTATGCTAGAATTTCTCAAAGCCGAACACCTCACGAAAAGGAGAACAAACACTCGCTCTCTCTATATTCTAAGTGTCAATTTTCGGGGTGATCACTCATTGCTCATTGCATTCTATCATAGGCTTGGCAGTTACACAAAACTCCACCACTAAAGCTAAGGTCAAAACAATCCTTGAAGGAAATATTGGGTGAACAAATTATAAGGTTTAGGTAACAAGTCGCTACTAACATACTACAGCGAAGGCGACAAAAAACATCGATACATGATCGGAACGTCGGGCAAGACACCAATGCCTGCTCAAATCCCTCACCTGAGCATGATTCATGATTAAAGGGTAGGAATAGACATGGGATGCACATAATGGGTGAAAAATGAAAAATAACAAGCAAATAGTCTAAGCCTACAACTAAGTCATCACCATTTACCGTTCTCCCAATGTCTAAACTTCGAAACGCAAGAACTGGATCATGGCAAGTACATGTGCCATTAGAGGACGTCATTATGGGCACATGACTTGGTCTTCCTGTTGGTGTAGAACGATCACCAACTCATTTCTTCAAATGTGACCGAAGTGGCCTCTTCGATACTAAATCATGATGAGCACATAATCAAGGTGCTATACAACGGTGCACCATATACAACTATTTACAAACATAAACTCACATTTTTTTTTGGAATCATAATTAAACAATATTTACATCCCCCCCCCCCCCCCACTTGAGATGAACAATATATGAGAATTTGGGGGGTCTTCAAATGATCTTCAATAATTTGTCTTCAACGTTGGCGCGATTGTTGAATTCTTCCACTTAGACCTCGAACTTGGGCAAACAATGACTTCCCAATCATAAACCAAGACTACACGGTAGGCTAAGGTGTATTGGTGTATCGAAACAATATACATAAGGGTATAAAACGAAAGGAAATGCTCAAAAGGGTGTACTAGGGGTATCTTGCACTAAAGATGAGTGCAACAAAAGGGTTTACACGGGGGTCGAGAAGTCGAGGTGACTAATCGATAAACACACACATATAAGGCTATTTGGGTGATAATCCTAAAACATTGCCTTCTAAAATTGTTCCTTCCAAATGTGTCTAGTACGTTACTCGTCTATGGTGTCGAAATGATGTAAAAGCCAAGTTCTAAAGTCTACAAACTACTGGCACACTCAATATTTAGGTGGATTTGGGTAAACAGGGGGAAACTGAATAGGCTAAATCTCACCATATAAATTCAAGGGTTAAATGTGCTCGGCTAAGGTCTATTCTAGTTCGGTTAAGAAAAAACATGTCAAAAGTTTAAAAATGGCAAAAAATTTTAAAATAAACTAAAAAACTGATGACAAAATAAAGTTCAAGATAATTCTACTCCCGTCCGGTCCCCCCACTTGAATTGTACAAAGTCCCTTTTGTACTAAAAATTAAGTAAATGTGAAGAGAAGATAGAATTAGAGCGAGAACTTCACATAAATTTGCTCCATAAATAAAAGAAGGATCACGAGAAATCTTCGTGCCTTCTACTAGCCTCTATGAGCAAACTTCAAATCCCTGAAATTGCGATACTCCCACAACCATAAATCTATAAAAACAGAAATAAAGACAAGAAAATTCTAACTCACTTTCGTAGGAATCACGGTTTTAGAAGCTAAAAATCCATCCCGACCCGAGAAGCTAATATTTGATTTCGGGACTATCGGTGTATGTCGGGATCGGTTCGGTTGTCGGGGTTTTGCTCACCCCTAAATCAGACGGCACCTTAAAAAAAAAAAAAAAAAAAAAAAAAAACGGTATTACCAAAGGTTTTAAATTCAGGGTTGATTTTTGCAGTTTAAATTCACTTTTTGGGTAAACGTCTCAGAAGCCCCAAAACACCCGTTCACCGCCGTCACACCCACCGCCAACAACCTCCAACCGCATCCGTTAGGTATGTTTTATCTTTTTTTATTGAGTTAACGTTTTTTACACTAGAAGGGGTGTTTGGCATTCCATTTTGAAATTGATTATATTTGATTTCATATAACCCTAGCATCAATGACACAACAGTACACTTTGAGTCTGTTTGATATTGGTTTTTTGAAGCTTTATATGTATTTTGTATTTTTTTTAAATAACGTTAACTAAAATTTCTTTTTTTGTGTAAATAGCACCATGTCATCCTCTTCTCAGGAGATGTCGTCATCACAGCAGACGTCTAAAGCCCAATTGCAAGCTCTTGTGAAGCTCCTTTCTAAAGGATTATTTACTATCGCAGGACAGATAAAATCCGAAGGTTTAGGTTATAGAGGAACAGGGGTGACGTTTTATAAAAACGTGGAGGCCATTATGTCCGAGGTATGAACTTGGGTTAATTCCATAATTAAATTCACTTTTAATTGATTTAGTAATAAAATGGGTAGAATTATCAACTTTCCTTTCTTTTATGTTAATTCCATAATTAAATTCACTTTTAATTGATTTAGTAATTTTGGCTCTTGTTTACAGAGCTTCAGAGTAAACGAGGAGCAAATTTCTGGATTGTTCTATAGCGGTCTTACTGTTCCAGAACCATCTCCTTCCTCTAAGAAAGCTAAGAAGGCTAATAAAGATACGGATCAGCCTTTTAAGCCGATTCATCATGCTAACAAGGAACTAGTTTATTTGGATTCAGCCACCAATGAAGTTCACAAAGCCGTTGAGCTTATTGGTGGAATTCCTTGTGGACTAGTGGATTCAAAGTGCTTAACTTTGAGTCAAGAGAAAAGCCTAAGGGACCTCTGTACGAATCACGGCCTACAAGTAGATGGTCTTGTGTCGCAAATCCATTTTTGAAGGAGATTAAGGAGCCTGATGATCCGAATCTTATTCTAGATGCCGGAATTGATGATCCAATGGAAGCCACTGAAGATAAACTCAACTTTCCATGGTAATATTTCTTATTAAGTTTGTTGTGTATTGTATTACTAGATATAATGCCCGCGCACGCGCGGGGTTTTTTCTAATCTTTTAAACAAATTATTATTTTTAATTTCGGGTTTTAACTATTTTTTTGATGACGTAGTTAGTGGTTATATAGGGTTCTATTTTAAATAAGTTTTTACACGAAATTTTTTAAACCTAGATATACGATTAAGATAGCTCGAGTATGTGTTGTTAGAATTCTCGAAAATTTACAATTTTTTTTTAATTAAATTTTAAAATTCTGGCCGTGGTGAGTTTTGTGTGTGTGTGTGTGTGTGAATAATGTAATATAACTATGGTAGGTACAGGATGTAATATTTTGCAAGTACCAGCCAAAAAAATACATTTTCGTTACAGAATTCAAAATATTACGGAATATAACTATGCTATAAATTGTATTATGCAGTTAACTATAACACGTATAGATAATATTGATATTGATTAAGACTTGGTAATAGGATCAACAACCAAAATCAATAGACTTCCCAGAAATACGCAATGGATTATCCATGGCTAGCGTTGAGTCGAGATGATTCACCTTCAAACATCTATGAGTTTAAGACTAAAAAAAATATTTAGAATTAAAGATACACACGCCTATATAAAAATCTCAATATAAAATTTATCAAAACAATCAAAACATTAAACCTACAAATCCCAACTAAAAAGAGTTATGATTACTATGCGTAACTGTCATATATTCTTGATGATGAAAGTGTTGTTAACAAACATAAATATCAACTTGAAGCTATAGGAAATCAAACCCCTAAACAATAAATAGTTTACATATTCTTATTTCAGGCCATCGCAAGGTCTAGAAGTATCTAGCTTAAGTTTTACCCATGAATCCTTAACAATCGTCTTTGTTGCAAAGTCCCATTAACATTCAACATCGACATTCGACAACAAACTCGACCTCCGAATTCGGACCGGTTGTCCTCTCCTTAATCCATCCAACCAAAAATTATCCTCATCAACATGTTTCATCATCTCGACGTACTCTTGCGTCTCCATTAACGTCGTCGTTTTGATCAAACTCACCACTTTTTTTTTACCCTTTTTATCCTTAAACTCAATCTTGGGTCTCTTTGATCTTGAAGACATCCTAAGATCCTCATGATATGCCTAAGTCCTAACTATGGAGTTCTAATCAAATCGATTAGTATTACAGCCTCCAAAGTCAAAGTAAAATAGTCAAAGAAAATGAACTTTGACTAATACACTTACTTGAAGTTTTTGAGTAAATACCACAGGAGGCAAAAGCTCTCGCAAATAGTGAGCATCTCTTTCTTTTTCAGTGAAAGCAAGTCCTTTGTTATGTTGTGGGCTGAGCAACAAAGTGTGCCCACAGAATCAAAAATTACATGGATTTTGTTACTGATTATGTTAAAAAAACGATATATTGAATTTCTAATTTCTAATGTGGTAATTGCACACCAGTAGCAAATTTGTGGATTTTACTAATATTTTGTTTTGGGTAACCATGATTCCAACCTTTTGAGGATTATACTTTTAATGTTCTATAATCTATGGATAAGTTTTATGCTGCAGAATGCAAACTCAAGTTTTTTACAGTAATAAAACCGAATTATTTAGTGACAAAAATATCAAACATGAATTTTATTTATCATTCACATTCCTATTATTATACAGAGTAATCACTGCATATTTTTTGCAAGACAGGTGATATATGTACAAAGAAAATTCTGATGCAGTGGTTAGAAGAGTTGGCCATATGGTTGATATAACACTATGTAAATTACAAAATGAGTTTATTTATTAAAGAACTACGATAGAAAAACATAAGCAAATATAAAAATGATTAGAGAATGACCTGGGAACAGAGACAACCCAAGGAGTAAATGGTTGATCATCATCATTGGCTGTGTTATTATCATCTTCATTATTCGCCATCACTGATAAAGCACTCTTCCTGTCTCCTCTATCACCAAAAACACCTAACAACCGTCTCTACAAATCAGATACACTCAAACAACCAAGGTTTGTCGAACTGACATTAAGATATAATTTAAAACAACCAAAGCATGTCCTGATGTTCCCAAACCAAATTACGAAAAAAATGAATGCGTGAATTTGTAATAACTTAATATTTCATACCAGAACATGAGACTCAAGCAATAAAAAATGAATGTGTGAAAAAATACAAGCAACTAAAGACTCAAGCTATAAGAGAGAGAGCATAACCGGCAAAATCCAAACAGACAAAACTAACATTACCTACAAACAAACATTACCTTAAACAATGATTTGTTTTCCATCTCCGGTTTCAATGATTTGTTTTCCATCTCAATATTATGAACTGGTTTGCTTTCCTCCAGCTCCAATTGATCAATGGCAGCTTATCTCGTTCGAGTTCTCCAAATTCTCGTTTTCTGGAACACTGTCAACCATAGTTGTATAATACGTTTCATCTTTCGCCATATTGTTTTCATGTTCCTTACAAAAAATGCCATTGTGTTGCCGATAGGAGTGGATTCGTCTTGCTTATCGCTGTGACACTTATCTAAATCTGCAGGTTCTTCAACTTCTTCAGGCTGCTCTTTCATCACTGTCTGAAGACTGTGAATCAGTTTCTATACGGCGGTCATCCTTTACCTCACCCGCCATGGAATTAGATTCTTCGGTGGTTTTGACTGTTTCTGAGCTGGTGGGCATGTTGGTTTGCTTAATGATATTGATTTACTTGACCATGCCAAACCTACATATATTCTTTGGACAACGTATTACTAAAAGATCAAGAAAGCACAAATCCGGGTCATTTTGTTAAGGCACGGTCTGGACGGGTTGACCCCAAGCACTTTTTATTTTCACTTTATTAAACAAAATGTGTCAAATATGAGTACAAAAACAATACTTGGGTGACTTTTCGACCTGTTTCCCTTTTGGTTATAACTATTTTCTAATTTTACCCGTTTGAGACAAAAACATAACTCGAAAGAGAAGGGTATCATAGTGTTAAACCTGGTACACTCCAGTCATATATATTCTAGTATTTCTTCCAATTCTGGTTCAGAGAGTGTCGATAGGCTATGAGGATCCAGCTACATAAAAATCGAGCAGATCAGGATGACAAGAGTATTAAAATAATAAGAAAATAAGAACTAAACAAATCACTAATACCATGTAACAACGAAGGGAGTGAAGGTGTACCACCGAAGAAGCATCTTGAGTTGCTTGAGTTACGGTCAGGACTTGCCCACCCAACTTCATACCGTTAAGACACGCACATGCTTTCATAGTGACTGATTGATCAACATACTGCATTTCAATAGATGTGATTAGCATTTCTTACTGAAAATTGTAGTAGATCTACAAACAAACATTACCTAGTAACAAACATTAATTAACCGGCAAAATCCAAACTGACAAAACTAACATTACCTACAAAAATTCAATATTCTTAAAATGTTTATTCTGGACATGGATTATAATGTGAGCATACTAAGAGTGGATTTAAGGTAGATATGCCATGGTAGTCTTTTCCAACAAATATGAAACCAAAAAACAACTTATACAAATATGTCAATTAACTTAAAGATATACATATTCATATGTAATACCCAATCTTTTCCATAATTGGTTCCATGTTTAACAATATACTAATCATTTACTTAGTTTCCAATAATGAACAATTGGTATTGAACAATGGTTTGACTTAACATGGTATTTATCACATAAACTGAGTACAAACTTTTGAGTGTTTGCCAACTCTTTTATATGTATCTCATCAAGTAAATATTAGTGATTTCACATATCTTTAGGCTCTCTCTCCTCAGCCACTTATATAAGATTCAACTCACTTTCCTTTCTGTATTTTTTTAATTGGTTTTGTATGTGGGATTGAAATTTGTTCTGGGAAGGATTTGAATCTGCGAATTTAATTGGTTTTGTACTGCGGGGTTGAAATTTGTTCATGGAAGGATTTGATTAGGTTTAGATTTTGGGATAAACAAATAGTCGAATGGTAGGGATGGTGTATCCCATGTTTTTTTTATAAATTTACATTAGTTGTCTATAACTACGGAAAATAACAAAGACACCCATGTGTATTATTCAATTTTTTTTATAGAAAACGTTTTTTAAAAGTTTTTTTTGCAAATTTAGAAATAATTGACATTGTTGATTTTTTAACATGTAAAAAATAAAATTTAATTAAAAATATATTACTAAAAAAGGAATGGATCCATTTTTTTGAAATGAAAAATTCCCAATAGGGGTTTTGTTTTATTAGGAAAAAGATTATATATTTTTTGTGTAAAGAGGTTGCGAATTAACTATTTTTATGTAATTTAATCCAGCCTACCAGATAAGCGTAGAAGCTTGGAAATTTTGAATCGGTATCATTCATATACCTGGTTCTACCAGCAGACTCCAATGACAATTCATTGTGATTATGACGATGAGAGATACAAGGTCAGTCTTTTTTTCCTTTTTATAAAGTAATAATTTCTTCCATGTTTTCGGTTGTAAACTTGTTACTTAAAATTTTGCAGTATCTGACATTCTACAACTATCTCAAAGTGGCACACCCGCATGTAGTGCACTATGGCACTTTCATGGATCCAGATGTGACAGACCTTCCAAATATTGTGAATGTCTTGGGACTTGAGATGAGTTTGTTTCCGTACAAGGGATTAGAAGCTGCTCGTAAATCTCTAAATGACCATGTTTCAAAGGTTAGATTCTCCGCATTTTAAATCCTTTCTTTTGTCTTTCGTTATTTTAAAGGTTTTTCAATATGCAGAAAACTCTTGGCCTCCACATTGGATACTGCATAGCAACTGTGCAGTTCTTCAAAAAATTAGGGGTGCAGGAAGAGGCCATCCGATTTAAGCAAATGGACAATTTGTTTTCTTGGTTTGCAGAACTGAAGTTACCCTATTCAGGCTGGAGTAAATGTTGCCTTATCTGTGATCAAAGCTACATGATCAAAGAATCGGTTAGTGTTTATTTTATAATGACATATTTGCATAACCTTAGTCCATAACCTACACTACCCTACAGAATGATTCAACCCCTGCAGAAAACATCATACAGGCATCCCCCCATCCATGAGTTCATCATCTTCGTTACCTTCCTTCTACTGCAACAGATAAGCATTATAGTCAAAACGAGAAAAACATGTGTTTAGTTTCATCAAATACTCTAAATTAACACACTATACTAACTTTAGAAAACTGTACTTATAGAAAAGATAAGGGTGTCTAAGAAAAGTAAGAGATGCATCTGTTAGGCACCTGTGTAACTAGGTTGGTATCTTGTAACACATCACTGATGTTCTCTGGGCTTTCGCAAATTCTTCTGATTACATTGGCAGCATCCTTAAAAGCGAATCTCCACGTTTGCTTAGTATCCCTATCTCTAATAGTGACCCTGGATCCATCAGTCACAACAGCAACGGCATACTTGATACCAAGTTCACCTGATTTTTGATATTGTTTGTTTGGGAGGTCGGCTGTAAAATTGAAAGTTCAAACTCCAATTAGTATATAAACAAATTAATTAATACAATTAGAGTAATTGGGGTTTTTTTATACATGTCACGTCAAGCCTGATCGGTATATCTTTCTGTAGCAATGAATACAAGTCCCGCGCCGCCCCTTTAGCAATGTTATTACTTGCTTTAAATTCATTCCACGCAAATATATATACTTTGTAAGGCGCAACCATAAACGGGAATCGGAGAACGCCATCCACATAATACATCTCATACAAATAAGCAACTAAAGTTCCCATGGCAAAGAGACGCTCAATGTAAGTCGGGTGGTATTGCTGTGGTATCTCGGATAGTCTCTTTTTCTGTACCATTTTACTTGTTAAAACAAACAAGCGAGTGCCGACCTTCAATTGGTAAGACCGATTCTCTTCTTGCACCATCTCACTTATTTCCTCCAATTTCAAGCTGCTCAGTTCCTTAAAAAAAAAAATGTTTTAGAACACCTAAATCAATTAAAACGAATCTAATATGTCAAAATGTCTTACATCGAAGGCTTTCTTCAGAATCTTTGCTTTTTGTTTTCCAAATTCCTTAGTTATCTCACTTTTGTCTAAACATATTTTGAAATTATGTGAATTTGTCGGTAAACGCCTTTGTCCTTTAATTTCCTGAAAAATAAACATCTTGCATTAGATATAGAGTTAATTACATAAATGGTCACCGTGGTTTGAACTTTTTTTCACTTTCAGTCACTGAACTTTTTTTTTGACTGGTTGAGTCACTGTGGTTTGCATTTATTTACCGGTCCAGTCCAATTCCGAATAAAATGACCAAAAAGCCCTTGCATCTTCTTTTGCTAATGAGTAAATTACATAAATGGTCACCATGGTTTGTCTATTTTGTCACATTGAGTCCTTTAGACTAACGGCCGTTAGTCCTTTATACGTTTTCGTCCGTATTTACACGTTTTCATCCGTTTTTACACGTTTTTGTCCGTTTTTACACGTTTTCATCCGTATTTACACGTTTTCATCCGTATTTACACGTTTTCGTCCGTTTTTACACGTTTTCGTCCGTTTTTACACATTTTCGTCCATTTTTACACGTTTTCATCCGTTTCTACACGTTATCATCCGTATTTACACGTTTTTGTCAGTATTTACACGTTTTCGTCCGTATTTACACGAACGTTTTCGTCCGTTTTTACACGTTTTCGTCAGTATTTACACGTTTTCATGCGTATTTACACGTTTTCGTCCGTATTCACACGCTTTCGTCCGTATTTACACGTTTTTGTCAGTATTTACACGTTTTCGTCCGTTTTTACATGTTTTCGTCCATTTTTACACGTTTTCATCCGTTTCTACACGTTTTCATCAGTATTTACACGTTTTTGTCAGTATTTACACGTTTTTGTCAGTATATACATGTTTTCGTTCGTATTTACACGTTTTCGTCCGTTTTTACACGTTTTCATCCGTATTTACACGTTTTCGTCCGTATTCACACGTTTTCGTCCGTATCTACACGTTTTTGTCAGTATTTACACGTTTTCGTCTGTTTTTACATGTTTTCGTCCGTTTCTACACGTTTTCATCCGTATTTACATGTTTTTGTTTGTATTTACACGTTTTTGTCAGTATTTACTTGTTTTCGTCCATTTTTACACGTTTTCGTCAGTATTTACACGTTTTCATCCGAATTTACACGTTTTCGTCCGTATTCACACGTTTTCGTCCGTATTTACACGTTTTTGTTAGTATTTACACTTTTTCGTCCGTTTTTACACATTTTCGTCCATTTTTACACGTTTTCATCCGTTTCTACACGTTTAAATACTGACAAAAACATGTAAATACGGACGAAAACGTGTAGAATACGAACAAAAACGTGTGAATATGGACGAAAACGTGTAAAAACGGACGAAAACGTGTAAATACTGACAAAAACGTGTAAATACTGACAAAAACGTGTAAAAACGGTAAAAAACGTGTAAAAACGGACGAAAACGTGTAAATAAGGACGAAAACGTGTAAAAACGGACGAAAACGTGTAAAAACGGATGAAAACGTGTAAATACTGACGAAAACGTGTAAATACGGACGAAAACGTATAAAGGACTAAAGGTCGTTAGTCTAAAGGACTCAATGTGACAAAATAGACAAACCATAGTGACCATTTATGTAATTTACTCATTAGCAAAAGAAGATGCAAGGGCTTTTTGGTCATTTTATTCGGAATTGGACTGGACCGGTAAATAAATGCAAACCACAGTGACTGAACCAGTCAAAAAAAAAGTTCAGTGACTCAAAGTGAAAAAAAGGTCAAACCACGGTGACCATTTATGTAATTAACTCTATATCTAATGCAAGATGTTTATTTTTCTGGAAATTAAAGGACAAAGGCGTTTACCGACAGATTCACAGAATTTCAAAATATGTTTAGACAAAAGTGAGATAACTAAGGAATTTAGAAAACAAAAAGCAAAGATTCTGAAGAAAGCCTTCGATGTAAGACATTTTGATATATTAGATTCGTTTTAATTAAATTGATTTAGGTGTTCTAAAACATTTTTTTTAAGGAACTGAGCAGCTTGAAATTGGAGGAAATAAGTGAGATGGTGCAAGAAGAGAATCGGTCTTACCAATTGAAGGTCGGCACTCGCTTGTTTGTTTTAACAAGTAAAATGGTACAGAAAAAGAGACTATCCGAGATACCACAGCAATACCACCCGACTTACATTGAGCGTCTCTTTGCCATGGGAACTTTAGTTGCTTATTTGTATGAGATGTATTATGTGGATGGCGTTCTCCGATTCCCGTTTATGGTTGCGCCTTACAAAGTATATATATTTGCGTGGAATGAATTTAAAGCAAGTAATAACATTGCTAAAGGGGCAGCGCGGGACTTGTATTCATTGCTACAGAAAGATATACCGATCAGGCTTGACGTGACATGTATAAAAAAACCCCAATTACTCTAATTGTATTAATTAATTTGTTTATATACTAATTGGAGTTTGAACTTTCAATTTTACAGCCGACCTCCCAAACAAACAATATCAAAAATCAGGTGAACTTGGTATCAAGTATGCCGTTGCTGTTGTGACTGATGGATCCAGGGTCACTATTAGAGATAGGGATGCTAAGCAAACGTGGAGATTCGCTTTTAAGGATGCTGCCAATGTAATCAGAAGAATTTGCGAAAGCCCAGAGAACATCAGTGATGTGTTACAGGATACCAACCTAGTTACACAGGTGCCTAACAGATGCATCTCTTAGTTTTCTTAGACACCCTTATCTTTTCTCTAAGTACAGTTTTCTGAAGTTAGTATAGTGTGTTAATTTAGAGTATTTGATGAAACTAAACACATGTTTTTCTCGTTTTGACTATAATGCTTATCTGTTGCAGTAGAAGGAAGGTAACGAAGATGATGAACTCATGGATGGGGGGATGCCTGTATGATGTTTTCTGCAGGGGTTGAATCATTCTGTAGGGTAGTGTAGGTTATGGACTAAGGTTATGCAAATATGTCATTATAAAATAAACACTAACCGATTCTTTGATCATGTAGCTTTGATCACAGATAAGGCAACATTTACTCCAGCCTGAATAGGGTAACTTCAGTTCTGCAAACCAAGAAAACAAATTGTCCATTTGCTTAAATCGGATGGCCTCTTCCTGCACTCCTAATTTTTTGAAGAACTGCACAGTTGCTATGCAGTATCCAATGTGGAGGCCAAGAGTTTTCTGCATATTGAAAAACCTTTAAAATAACGAAAGACAAAAGAAAGGATTTAAAATGCGGAGAATCTAACCTTTGAAACATGGTCATTTAGAGATTTACGAGCAGCTTCTAATCCCTTGTACGGAAACAAACTCATCTCAAGTCCCAAGACATTCACAATATTTGGAAGGTCTGTTACATCTGGATCCATGAAAGTGCCATAGTGCACTACATGCGGGTGTGCCACTTTGAGATAGTTGTAGAATGTCAGATACTGCAAAATTTTAAGTAACAAGTTTACAACCGAAAACATGGAAGAAATTATTACTTTATAAAAAGGAAAAAAAGACTGACCTTGTATCTCTCATCGTCATAATCACAATGAATTGTCATTGGAGTCTGCTGGTAGAACCAGGTATATGAATGATACCGATTCAAAATTTCCAAGCTTCTACGCTTATCTGGTAGGCTGGATTAAATTACATAAAAATAGTTAATTCGCAACCTCTTTACGCAAAAAATATATAATCTTTTTCCTAATAAAACAAAACCCCTATTGGGAATTTTTCATTTCAAAAAAATGGATCCATTCCTTTTTTAGTAATATATTTTTAATTAAATTTTATTTTTTACATGTTAAAAAATCAACAATGTCAATTATTTCTAAATTTGCAAAAAAAACTTTTAAAAAACGTTTTCTATAAAAAAAATTGAATAATACACATGGGTGTCTTTGTTATTTTCCATAGTTATAGACAACTAATGTAAATTTATAAAAAAAACACGGGATACACCATCCCTACCATTCGACTATTTGTTTATCCCAAAATCTAAACCTAATCAAATCCTTCCATGAACAAATTTCAACCCTGCAGTACAAAACCAATTAAATTCGCAGATTCAAATCCTTCACAGAACAAATTTCAATCCCACATACAAAACCAATTAAAAAAATACAGAAAGGAAAGTGAGTTGAATCTTATATAAGTGGCTGAGGAGAGAGAGCCTGAAGATATGTGAAATCACTAATATTTACTTGATGAGATACATATAAAAGAGTTGGCAAGCACTCAAAAGTCTGTACTCAGTTTATGTGATAAATACCATGTTAAGTCAAACCATTGTTCAATACCAATTGTTCATTATTGGAAACTAAGTAAATGATTAGTATATTGTTAAACATGGAACCAATTATGGAAAAGATTGGGTATTACATATGAATATGTATATCTTTAAGTTAATTGACATATTTGTATAAGTTGTTTTTTGGTTTCATATTTGTTGGAAAAGACTACCATGGCATATCTACCTTAAATCCACTCTTAGCATGCTCACATTATAATCCAT
The DNA here is from genome assembly GCA_021014915.2 of Artemisia tridentata subsp. tridentata. NCBI lineage: Eukaryota > Viridiplantae > Streptophyta > Magnoliopsida > Asterales > Asteraceae > Artemisia > Artemisia tridentata. The sequence continues at coordinate 178,748,682 of CP139507.1, forward strand.
GTCCAGAATAAACATTTTAAGAATATTGAATTTTTGTAGGTAATGTTAGTTTTGTCAGTTTGGATTTTGCCGGTTAATTAATGTTTGTTACTAGGTAATGTTTGTTTGTAGATCTACTACAATTTTCAGTAAGAAATGCTAATCACATCTATTGAAATTGCAGTATGTTGATCAATCAGTCACTATGAAAGCATGTGCGTGTCTTAACGGTATGAAGTTGGGTGGGCAAGTCCTGACCGTAACTCAAGCAACTCAAGATGCTTCTTCGGTGGTACACCTTCACTCCCTTCATTGTTACATGGTATTAGTGATTTGTTTAGTTCTTATTTTCTTATTATTTTAATACTCTTGTCATCCTGATCTGCTCGATTTTTATGTAGCTGGATCCTCATAGCCTATCGACACTCTCTGAACCAGAATTGGAAGAAATACTAGAATATATATGACTGGAGTGTACCAGGTTTAACACTATGATACCCTTCTCTTTCGAGTTATGTTTTTGTCTCAAACGGGTAAAATTAGAAAATAGTTATAACCAAAAGGGAAACAGGTCGAAAAGTCACCCAAGTATTGTTTTTGTACTCATATTTGACACATTTTGTTTAATAAAGTGAAAATAAAAAGTGCTTGGGGTCAACCCGTCCAGACCGTGCCTTAACAAAATGACCCGGATTTGTGCTTTCTTGATCTTTTAGTAATACGTTGTCCAAAGAATATATGTAGGTTTGGCATGGTCAAGTAAATCAATATCATTAAGCAAACCAACATGCCCACCAGCTCAGAAACAGTCAAAACCACCGAAGAATCTAATTCCATGGCGGGTGAGGTAAAGGATGACCGCCGTATAGAAACTGATTCACAGTCTTCAGACAGTGATGAAAGAGCAGCCTGAAGAAGTTGAAGAACCTGCAGATTTAGATAAGTGTCACAGCGATAAGCAAGACGAATCCACTCCTATCGGCAACACAATGGCATTTTTTGTAAGGAACATGAAAACAATATGGCGAAAGATGAAACGTATTATACAACTATGGTTGACAGTGTTCCAGAAAACGAGAATTTGGAGAACTCGAACGAGATAAGCTGCCATTGATCAATTGGAGCTGGAGGAAAGCAAACCTGCAGATTTAGATAAGTGTCACAGCGATAAGCAAGACGAATCCACTCCTATCGGCAACACAATGGCATTTTTTGTAAGGAACATGAAAACAATATGGCGAAAGATGAAACGTATTATACAACTATGGTTGACAGTGTTCCAGAAAACGAGAATTTGGAGAACTCGAACGAGATAAGCTGCCATTGATCAATTGGAGCTGGAGGAAAGCAAACCAGTTCATAATATTGAGATGGAAAACAAATCATTGAAACCGGAGATGGAAAACAAATCATTGTTTAAGGTAATGTTTGTTTGTAGGTAATGTTAGTTTTGTCTGTTTGGATTTTGCCGGTTATGCTCTCTCTCTTATAGCTTGAGTCTTTAGTTGCCTGTATTTTTTCACACATTCATTTTTTATTGCTTGAGTCTCATGTTCTGGTATGAAATATTAAGTTATTACAAATTCACGCATTCATTTTTTTCGTAATTTGGTTTGGGAACATCAGGACATGCTTTGGTTGTTTTAAATTATATCTTAATGTCAGTTCGACAAACCTTGGTTGTTTGAGTGTATCTGATTTGTAGAGACGGTTGTTAGGTGTTTTTGGTGATAGAGGAGACAGGAAGAGTGCTTTATCAGTGATGGCGAATAATGAAGATGATAATAACACAGCCAATGATGATGATCAACCATTTACTCCTTGGGTTGTCTCTGTTCCCAGGTCATTCTCTAATCATTTTTATATTTGCTTATGTTTTTCTATCGTAGTTCTTTAATAAATAAACTCATTTTGTAATTTACATAGTGTTATATCAACCATATGGCCAACTCTTCTAACCACTGCATCAGAATTTTCTTTGTACATATATCACCTGTCTTGCAAAAAATATGCAGTGATTACTCTGTATAATAATAGGAATGTGAATGATAAATAAAATTCATGTTTGATATTTTTGTCACTAAATAATTCGGTTTTATTACTGTAAAAAACTTGAGTTTGCATTCTGCAGCATAAAACTTATCCATAGATTATAGAACATTAAAAGTATAATCCTCAAAAGGTTGGAATCATGGTTACCCAAAACAAAATATTAGTAAAATCCACAAATTTGCTACTGGTGTGCAATTACCACATTAGAAAACAAATTGTCCATTTGCTTAAATCGGATGGCCTCTTCCTGCACCCCTAATTTTTTGAAGAACTGCACAGTTGCTATGCAGTATCCAATGTGGAGGCCAAGAGTTTTCTGCATATTGAAAAACCTTTAAAATAACGAAAGACAAAAGAAAGGATTTAAAATGCGGAGAATCTAACCTTTGAAACATGGTCATTTAGAGATTTACGAGCAGCTTCTAATCCCTTGTACGGAAACAAACTCATCTCAAGTCCCAAGACATTCACAATATTTGGAAGGTCTGTTACATCTGGATCCATGAAAGTGCCATAGTGCACTACATGCGGGTGTGCCACTTTGAGATAGTTGTAGAATGTCAGATACTGCAAAATTTTAAGTAACAAGTTTACAACCAAAAACATGGAAGAAATTATTACTTTATAAAAAGGAAAAAAAGACTGACCTTGTATCTCTCATCGTCATAATCACAATGAATTGTCATTGGAGTCTGCTGGTAGAACCAGGTATATGAATGATACCGATTCAAAATTTCCAAGCTTCTACGCTTATCTGGTAGGCTGGATTAAATTACATAAAAATAGTTAATTCGCAACCTCTTTACGCAAAAAATATATAATCTTTTTCCTAATAAAACAAAACCCCTATTGGGAATTTTTCATTTCAAAAAAATGGATCCATTCCTTTTTTAGTAATATATTTTTAATTAAATTTTATTTTTTACATGTTAAAAAATCAACAATGTCAATTATTTCTAAATTTGCAAAAAAAACTTTTAAAAAACGTTTTCTATAAAAAAAATTGAATAATACACATGGGTGTCTTTGTTATTTTCCATAGTTATAGACAACTAATGTAAATTTATAAAAAAAACACGGGATACACCATCCCTACCATTCGACTATTTGTTTATCCCAAAATCTAAACCTAATCAAATCCTTCCAACCTAGTTACACAGTGATGTAGGTTAGTGTAGGTTATGGACTAAGGTTTATTGTAAGACCACTTAGTTTGAATGAGGAATTATGCTTTTTTCTGATTTGCATAAATCCCCATTCATTCTTATGCATGGTTTTTGTTTACATGTATGCCTTTTTGTTATTCTTTGAATTTGATATGCTTATGATATGTGTTTTGTATTATCTACCATTTTAGCGATATGGAATCGCAAACTCTGAGAATGAATGGGGAATGAATCGATAAACTGAATCATTTTGTATTATCTACCATATTATCTACCATTTCAAATAATCATCACTCGAATATACTCAACCATCAGGTGTCATTGACCAAGAAATCGCCAAAAACATAAGGCGATATCCGTTTATAAACACATTCTGAAGTAACTGTAGTATTATACTCGCAAGCTATTCGATTATTTCACTTGGAGATAAATTTCATGAATCTGTTGAGGGAATTGAAAATTCTTACTGCTTGATTAAGCATTGACGGACCCTCCTCTGAATCATCTCCGCCTCCTCCAAATATAATCTGCAAACAACCAAAATCCCGTTTATTTACTAAAGATTATAAACCACAAAAACGAATTATCATTTAATCACTATACTAACATCTATGTCTTCTGAGTCGGGACGGCTTATCATTTCCTTGGCTAGTATGTAACGGTTTGGTTTGTCCTTGTCATCAAAGAACACCTTCCATAATCTGGTGAGGTGTTGGGAAAAAGAACGCGTTAGATTAGTCAAATGATGGGAGAGTATAAAATAAAATAACAAGTCCACACGAGTATTACCCGGGATAGCATCTAAATACAGCACCCGTAGGCAGAGGTTTCATTGAGTAAACGGTTGTGAAAGATCTGCATGGTGTAGGTAGAACAAGATCTAAATACTATTATAGAAACAGGGTATGCACCATCACATAAAAGAAGTACGGGTATATAATACCGTAACAGACTTTTTATATACACCTTTTTTACTTTTTAGACATTTAAGATATGCACATGAATACCCTAAACTCCTCTGGATATGTTTATGTGCAATAATGATAGTGTTTGGTCGTCAGTAGATAATTACCTTAAGAAGTATTTTCTCAACTTCCTTACGTTGAACCCAATTCCAACTTCCTCGCTAATAAGACGTGGGTTCCACATAATGAGAGGCTGTGGCTGATACGACATGAAGATAACATTAGCAACTTATTTTATAGATGGAGGTGTTGAAACATAACCTAAGGTATAGAAAAGATCTTGGACCAGAGAACACAAAGGCTTAGGGAGCACCGACACGGGACATGAACACAGTACATACATAAGGAAAAGGATGATTTACTAGACATATCCCTAGTAATTTGCAAAAAGTATACTGCCATCTTTTATAGTGCAAGATGATCTCAAAGAAGGGCCTAATATACTGAAATTACCTACTTATGTTTTCTCAAGAGGTCAAAAGCTGGAGTTCATCCAGGGCTACAACATACCTTCTTAGAAAGGCTTATGATGCCTCACAACATACATCTTGTGTAACTATCAGAGTATTAATTGGGTCCCAAAAGCATTCTTCCTATGTTCTCCTATATAAAATATGACTCACAATCTCACATTAATGAGGATCAATCAGGATGGGGAAGCGCAGAGCCTTTAAGAGATTGGTGGTATACTATTGGTTGTATGGAGCGCTAAGGCATAAAGGCGGGCAGTCTCGCTTGTTCTGGGCGAGGGGCCATTTTGTTGGAAATATTGGTCAAATGTTTGAATGACAATTGATAATGAAGGTTTTTGAGAAAAACTGGAAGGGAGCTTAAGTACAAGGGTCAAAACACTTTGGGCTTTGATAAATCCAAGATGGAGTGCTATAACTGCAACAAAAAGGGTCACTTTGCTAGGGAGTGTAGGGCTCCCAAGAAGAATGGAGACAGAGGTAAGAAGACTGATGAAGAATCGAAGCCATCAACAGCTTTGGTATCTTGTGATGGCTTAGGTTTATGACTGGAGTGACATGGCAGAGGAAGATGAGTCCAATCATGCTTTTGTGGCTACTGTGAAGACAAAAGAGCATAACTTTGCTCTTATGGCATATTCATCATCATCTTCTGGTTCTGATTCAGAGGTATCAAATGAATCTGATAATTCTGCTTGTTCTTTTAAATCTTGTTCTGACACTATTGAGACACTTAAAGCTAGGAATGAAACTCTTTTCAATGAAGTTGAAAGTCTAAAACTTGATAACCTAGGTTATAAAGTAGGCATTGAAAATGTTGAAAGAAAGCTAGAGTATCTTAAAGAGTGTGAGATTCAGTACATTGATAGAATTAATATACAAGATAATGAAATCTTTGTTAAAAATTGTGAGATAGAAAGGCTTAAGAAAATGTTAGGAGAAGCTGAACAAGTTAGAGATGCAGCTTTAGAAGAGAAAGATAAGCATATAATTAGAGTTAATAAACAAAAATATGCTACTGCTGTGATAGATAAAAACATTGAGTGTCAATTGATGAGGAAGGGTAGTGGAATAGGCTATAATGATGTACCACCTCCCCTATGATGTCTCATGCACCAGTAGGAAAGCAGTTATCTTTCTTAGGAAATGTTGAAAGTGAAAAATTTGTAGGTGAAGCTAGTAATGAGTCACCTAAGACTAATAAAGTGTATTCTGATGAACCAATCATTGAGGATTGGGTGTCAGATAGTGAGGATGAACAGAGTGAGTCAATACAAAGTGTTAAACAGGAAGAAATTTCTAAAGTAGAAGTTTCTAAGGTGAAACAGGTTAGGTTTGTAAAACCTGTGTTGGGGCATTCAATCTCTAGGAAAATGGTAGAATACAATGAAGTACCTAGAGAACAGATGAGAAGGTTTGATAACAGGCCTAGAGGAAATCAAAGGAACTTTAATAACCTAGTTTCTCACAAATTAGGTAGTGATTTTCAGTTAAGAAAGAAGGCTTGTTATACTTGTGGTAGTTTTGAACATCTTCAAGCTAAATGTTATAACTATCAAAAACCTGTTTGGAACCAAAACAAAAGGGTGAATAATCAAAGGTTTTCAAGAAACACTCACCCACATCCCAATGTAAACATGGTTCCAAGAGCAGTATTGTTGAGGTCTAGGGAAACTAGATCAATCTTTGCTGCTAAACCAAAAAGGCCCTTTCAACAAAACAAAACTGTTGCTGTTGCTAAACCAAGAGTAGAATCTACTGCTAAGGCAAATGTAGACTCTGCTGCTGATTCAAAATTTGTCACAGACACAGTTGTGGGCAATCATTTTTATGCTGTTAAGGCTTCAGCTTGTTGGGTCTGGAAACCAAAGGGAATTGCTTTAAATAAAGTTTCCAGAAATAACAGTGCATCACCAGACTTAAAGAAATTTGATTATGTGGATGCACAAGGCAGATCCAAGTCAGTAATGGCTTGGGTCAAAAAGAGAAACTGATCTCTTTATTTTACATGTGCAGGGTAATCTACAGGATGAGCTAAAGGATAAAGTTATTGTTGATAGTGGATGCTCTGGACATATGACTGGGGATGAAAGCTACTTGGATGATTTTGGACCTTTTGAAGGAGGATATGTAGCTTTTGGTAATGATCCCAAAGGAGGCAAAATTGTTGGAAGAGGCACAATGAGAACAGGGAAAATGGATTTTGAAAAGGTATACTTGGTGGAGGGACTTAAGTTCAACCTCTTTAGTGTCTCACAGATCTGTGACAAAAGGAACTTTGTTCTTTTCACTGATGTTGACTGTCTTATACTATCTCCTGACTTTAAGTTGCCAGATGATAAGTTTGTGCAACTTAGAGTCCCTAGGACAGAAAACATTTACAGTGATGATATAAAGAACTTGGCTCCTAAAAGAGCTTTAACTTGTCTCTTTGCTAAGGCCTCTGATGATGAATCCAAACTTTGGCATAGGAGACTTGGACACTTGAACTTCAAAACCATGAACAAATTGGTAAAAGGTAATCTTGTGAGGGGACTGCCATCAAAGGTTTTTGAAAAACATGAATCCTGTGTTGCATGTAAAAAGGGTAAACAACACAGAGTGTCTTTTAAGTCCAAAGCTGTGAATTCTATAACCAAGCCTTTGCATTTGCTTCATATGGATTTATTTGGGCCAGTTTATGTGCTTAGTTTGAATAAGAAGCAATATTGCCTAGTTGTCACAGATGAATTTAGCAGATTTACATGGGTGTTCTTTCTAGCTTCTAAGGATGAGACAGCAGAGATCCTTAAGGTCTTCATAACTAGAGTAGAAAACTTAGTAAATCACAAGGTTAAAATAATCAGATGTGACAATGGAACTGAATTTAAGAATCATACTATGAACCAGTTCTGTGTTGGTAAGGGTATTTTCAGACAGTATAGTGTTGCTAGAACTCCTCAGCAAAATGGTGTGGCTGAAAGGAGGAATAGGACATTAATTGAGGCTGCTAGGACTATGTTGTCAGATTCTAAGTTACCTATACCTTTTTGGGCTGAAGCAGTGAACACTGCCTGTTTTGTGCAAAATAGAAGTAAGGCAGTTAAGCCTCATAACAAGACCCCCTATGAGTTGTTCCATGGTAGGAAACCTTTGATAGATTTTCTTAAACCATTTGGGTGTCCTGTTACTATCTTGAATACTAAGGACCAATTAGGCAAGTTTGATGAAAAGGCTGATGAAGGTTACTTTGTTGGATACTCAATCAATAGTAAAGCTTATAGGGTATTCAATAAGAGCACAAAACATGTTGAGGAAAATTTGCATGTTGAGTTTGATGAAAATAAAGCCAATAATGCAAAAGGGCCAGAGTGGTATTTTAATATTGACATGCTAACACAATCTCTGAACTATGTGCCAGTGATTGCAGGAACAGACACTAACAATTGTGCAGGTACAAAAGCAAATGATTCTATGTCTCAGCCTGATCAAGAGATTGTGTTTATTGATAAGTGGAAGCTTGGCTCAACCCCAAAGCCTAGTGTGGAGAATAAAAATTCACAAGAAGGTGATGCTGGAAACAAAGAAGATGTGGTTGAGATTTCCAATGTTGAAAAGGTGGTTAATGTTGAATCACCAAGAGTTGAAGAGAAGCAGAATGATGGACAAGTCAATGATGATAATGTAGCAGGAAGCAGTAGAACCTCTAACTCTGCTGCTAATAAAAAAGAATCTACTGCTAAAACAAAGAACTCTGCTGCTAGGCAAAAAGAGTCTACTGCTGTACCAAAGAACTCTGCTGCCAGGCAAAAGAATTCTACTGCTACTGTTGATGAATTTGAAAGAGCTTTTGATGCTGCATTGTCTCCTGATGATCCAAATATGTCTGGATTGGAAAATATTTATACTGATACTGATGATGAAGGTCTTGGAGGTGAAGCATTTGGAGCAGAAGTTGATTATAACAATTTGGAGCTAAATGTACCTGTTAGCCCAACCAAAACCACAAGAATTCACAAGAATCACCCCAAAGATCAAATTTTAAGTGATCCATCATCAGCTGTGCAAACCAGAAGACAGACACAAGAGCAGAAAAATCAAAAACAGCAAGGTTTCTTTGCAAGATCTCTTCATCAAAGAAATTCTCATAAAGATCTCCAAAACTGCTTATTTGCTTGTTTCTTGTCACAAGTAGAACCCAAAAATGCCTATAATGCTCTAACAGATTCAAGCTGGGTGGAAGCCATGCAAGAAGAACTTCTACAGTTCAAAATTCAAGAAGTTTGGACACTAGTTGATTTGCCTAATGGGAAAAGAGCTATTGGAACAAAATGGGTTTTCAGATGCAAAAGAGATGAAAGAGGCATAATGATCAGGAACAAAGCAAGATTGGTTGCACAGGGATACACACAACAAGAAGGCATTGACTATGATGAAGTCTATGCACCAGTTGCAAGAATTGAAGCCATTAGATTGTTTTTGGCATATGCTTCATACAAAAACTTTGTGGTGTATCAAATGGATGTAAAGAGTGCTTTTCTGTATGGTGAAATTAAAGAGGAGGTGTATGTGTCTCAACCTCCTGGTTTTGAAGATCCAAACTTTCCTGATAAAGTTTACAAGGTGGAAAAAGCATTGTATGGGTTACATCAAGCTCCTAGAGCTTGGTATGAAAAGCTGTCCACATATTTGCTTTCATATGGGTACAGCAAGGGGAAGATTGATAAAACTTTGTTTATTAAAAAGAACAAAGATGATATCTTGCTAGTTCAAGTATATGTTGATGATATCATTTTTGGTTCTACAAACAAAGCTATGTGTGAAGAGTTTGAGAGACTTATGAAGGATAAGTTTGCTATGAGCTCTATGGGAGAACTCACATTCTTCTTAGGTCTACAGGTCAGACAAAAGGAGGATGGTATTTTTATCAGTCAAGACATATGTGACTGACATTTTAAAGAAGTTTGGGTTTGAAAATGTGAAGCCTGCAAAGACAACCATGGACAAAGAAAAGAAGCTTATGAAAGATGAAAATGGAAAGGATGTGGATGTTCATTTGTACAGATCAATGATTGGCTCATTGATGTATCTTACAGCTTCAAGACCAGACATTATGTTTGCTGTATGTGCTTGTGCAAGATTTCAGGTTGAACCTAAAGAATCACATCTCAATGCAGTAAAAAGGATCTTTAGATACTTGAGATATCAACCAAAGTTGGGGTTGTGGTATCCAAAGGATTCACCTTTTGATTTGGTAGCATATTCTGATAGTGATTATGCTGGGGCTTGTATGGATAGGAAATCCACAACAGGAGGTTTTCAATTTCTTGGAAGCAGGTTGGTGTCATGGCAATGCAAGAAACAAACAGTGGTGGCAAATTCTTCAACTGAGGCAGAGTATGTGGCTGCTTCTAGTTGCTGTGGTCAAGTTCTTTGGATGCAAAACCAACTGCTGGACTATGGGTATAATTTCATGAACACCAAAATCTACATTGACAATAACAGTACATTATGCATCATTAAAAATACTGTTTTTCATTCAAGAACAAAACATATTGAGATAAGACATCATTTTATCATAGATTGTTATGAAAAGAAGCTAATTCAAATTGTTAAAATCCATACTGACAATAATGTTGCAGATTTACTCACAAAACACTTTGATGTGGGTAGATTTGAATTTCTAATTGCCAATATTGGAATGCTTACTCTTTAAAAACTTATCTCTTTGTGATCTTGTAATGTTTTATAAAGTATTTGTACTGTTATTAGTCTAAAGCTTGCATGTTGCTGAATGTGTTGCTATTTATAATCACAGTTGTTTAACTCTACTGCTACTATTTTCATTCAACTGCTAAGTATAACTAGATTATTGTGACTTGTGTGCATTGGAATATGGTGTGTTTTTTGTGTTTGTACTAATATTTTGCAGGATAAGCTATAAATAATGATTGTGATTTGGGAACAAGATGTTTATTCATTAAAACCAGCACAATTTCATTAAGTGTTCAAAGCTGCAAAATTACATCAAAGGACATTCAAAACACAAAAGATTCACATCAACAGGATCCTAAACATCTATTCCATGGGTTGCTTTCCTTTGATCTTGTGGTCCTTCACTTCATGATCTTGGACAATCTTGGACAAAGCATCTACTAGAGACTTGGAATCAGGCATGGTTCTGTTTCTTTCCCATGGATTGACTCGCCATCTCCCACACCTTTGGACAAACAAGACCCGCAACAACTTTACGAGAACTAGAAGGTGGTTGTGATGGTCGTGATGATCGTGGTGGTCGTTGTGATGGTTGTGATGATCGTGGTGGTCGTCATGATGGTTGTGATGATCGTGGTGGTCGTCGTGGTGGTTCTGATGGTTGAGCTTGAGGTTGAATCGGTGTTGCTCTATGTTGATTAGACCTCCTATTTGCAGAAGTATGTGTTACAGGTTTGGTTGTTGCAAGAGATGCAAGGATTGGAGCATTGATATCATGTTTGAATTTTCTGGCTTGTTCTTTGGTTCTTGATCCAAATCTTGGAGGTCGATATGGTGGCAAATAGGGAGGTAAAGGAGAAGTATCCCATGATTCATGCGATGATGAATCAGAGGAGATTGTGATTGATTCTGGATTGGGATTCATGATTGTGATTTTGTAATTAGGGTTAAGATTGTAAATTGTGATTTGGGTTGACCTTATTTATAGGAAAATAGTAACTTTTGGGAAAGTTAATTACTGGTTGTTGAAGAGGGTTTATGTGCATTAATGGTAAATTTAACTTTTGACCGTGTAAAAGTCAAATTGGAAAAACTACTGCTGTTGACTGGGTGTTTGGTGCAAGAATACAAGTGTGTAGAGTTCTACTTCTAATTCTGCTGCCAAGCTTAAAGATTCTGCTGCTAGGCTTAACAACTCTGCTGCTGATTCTACTGCTGGACTCTGCTGCTACTTTTCAAAGTACAGGGACGAAATTGCAAATTCTTCACTAAAAGGGTTTAAATGCTTAATTGAATGACACAATTAGGTCTTACGCGCTCACAATTGCAGTTTCCACAAACCCTAACACTCTCAACTTCGTCGAAATCAAAAACCCCAAATTAACAAACCCTAATGGAGTGGTCGCGCACATGGGCTGATAGTCACAATGAGGTGGCACTTTTGGATGAATCAATGGTGCCTGAAGGATTCACAGAAAATGCTACTTCAATTAGGTATGCATTAATTGTGAACCCTACCATATACTCTTCCTACATCAAACAGTTTTGGCATAATGCTACTGTCAAAAGTAAGAATGAGGAAACATATATTAAATCAAAGGTGGATGAACAAAGAGTGCTTATCACTGAGTCATCTATAAGAGAAATTCTTCTCTTTAATGATGACACAGAGACAAAGTGTCTTGAAAATTCTGAAATCTTTGCTGGGCTTAAAGATTTGGGCTATGAGAAGAATCATGATAACTTAAAATTTCAAAAAGGCCTCTTCTCATCCCAATGGAAATTTTTGTTACATACTCTTTTACATTGTTTGAGTCCTAAAACTTCTGGGTGGAATGAGTTTGGTACTGTCATAGCATCTGCTATGATATGTCTATGCAAAGGACACCCATTCAATTTTTCAAACATGATTTTGGAGGGTATGGTTAAGAGTATTAAAGAAAAAGGAACATCTTGGCTTTATCCAAGATTTGTTCAACTTTTTGTGGAAAACCAAATTGAGAAAAAGAGAACTCATAAAAACATTTATGTTGCACCTAAAATGGTACCCAAAATGTTTACATTTTTAAAGAAAGATGGAAAAGGTTTTTTAGGCACAGTTACCCCTTTGTTACCCTATATGGTGGAACTGGTGCAAAATGCTCAGGGTGAAGGATCAGGAACTCCCACTGACTCCCAACACACACCCACTTTTGACAGATCATCTCCCACAATTGAAAAGACCCACACCCCTAGGGAAACCTCAAAGAACACTGAGCAACCTTAGGCTAGTGTTAGGATGGATATTGATGCAGATGAGGTTGTCATTGGTGATGTAAATGACATGATGGTAAGGGCTGCCACTACTGCTACTAGCTTAGATGCAGAGCAGGACAATGGTAACATACTTAAGACCCAAACCTTGGCAACATCTAATGTGAAGGGTTCTATTGAACCTGACATAGGTGATGGTAACCCTAGCCACATGGCTAATATAGGGGGCTCAGGTGATCAAACTAGGTTTGATACTGGGTTTGTGTCCCAAGATTCACCTCTCAGGGAAGGTAATACATCCCGAAGTGATGAGGACAGGTTTGAAACAAATGAATTGATGGATGAAACTTTTGTACAAAATGCCAATTCCAATGATCCACCTCTCGGACCAGTTAACACAGGTCGAAGTGGTGAGGATATCATTGAACAAATAAAGGAATTGACGGTTATCTGTACCAACTTGGAGACTAAGTGCACTAATCTTGAGTCTCAGGTTCTTGCCTTACAGACACTTACAACTTCACAAGCTCAGGAGCTTTCCAATTTGAAGTTGCAATTCAGATGTATGGGTGGTATGAAAAGGTCAAGAACAACTCACTCAAGGAGGCTCAAGAGAAAGGTTAGAAAACAAGTGATTGATTCTCCTACTATTGCTACTGGTTTGGGAGAGGATGCTTCCAAACAGGGGAGGAATGAGACAACAGGTTCAGGGGAGGCAATTAACTTGGTTACAAGTGCAGGGTTGGAAAGAATTGATGATATGGGTAATGTTGTTGATAAGGGTGATGGCATAGCTTCAGGGGAGGCTATGGGTCAGGATGAATTGGATTTGGATAGTGGTGACAATGTAACAAGATTTGTGGTTGCTGATAAAGAAGGTCATGCAGTGGTTATGGAACAAACTTCACAAGAGAGAGTGGCGGAGAAATTAAAGGCTTTGGAGCCTGAGCAGGTGGTTGAAGCAGCTGTTCAAATGAAAGAAGCTTTTCAAAGTTTGGAACACAGTGAAACTGCTGCTAAAAGTCAAAATGTTGCTGTTGATGAATCTGTTGCTATTGAAAAGGTTGCAGAAGACTCTACTGCTACAAATTTTGCTGATCCTGCTGCTAGTCAAACTGCTGCTGGTTCAAATGACAAATCTGCTACTGAATCAATGGTGATGCTTAGTGAAATAACATCAGTAGCAGTACAATCACAACATCTACCATCTGTAATCACAACACAATCAACACCACAACCAACAATTCAATCAAAATCACATTCACAAGAAATCCATGTCTCTAAATTGTCCACAAAAGGAGTAAGTATTAAAGAACCTTCTCTTCCTGTCAAGAAAGCTAAGGTTATTGCTCCAAGTACTGATAAAGGTAAAGGCAAGATGATTGAAGAACCAGAGATTGATTCAAGTGATGATGAAGTGGATCTTACTCAGATACCTCCTGAATATTAGCCTAAGGATAAATTGGAAGCTTATGACAAGGATGTTGCTATGAAAGAACAAGAAAAAGGAGTACCTTGCAGAACAAAAGCTTCTGGCAAAAGAAAGGCTTATGGCTGAAAAGGAACACATGGAGAGAACTGAGTATGAGGCATGGGAAGAAGAAAAGATAAGGACTGATGCTGATGTTGAACTCTTAAAGCAGATCAAAGAAGAGTTAACTGAATCTTTGTCACAAGAAGAAATTGACAGAAGATATAAAGCAATTCAAGCTGAGTAAAGGAAGAAGAAGATGCTATTGCTGAGATGAACAAAAAGTATCACAAAGCTAAGCCTAGTGTAAAGGAGACTGATAAGCTTGAGGGAGAAAAAGTTGTTGAAAAAGCAGAGGAAACAGAGCACAAAATTGAAGAAGAGAAAACAACTGCTTCTACTCAAGGTGTAAAAAGAGCAAAGTCTAGGAAAAAGACTTTGGTAACTAAGAGGAGAAAGGTTGTTCATGAAAGTAGTATTGAATCAGAAAGTCAAAGAGATGAAGCTGAAGAGGAAGTCACAACAGCTGAGCTGAATAAGTTGATGTCTCATGTTTGAGGTGAAGAGTCATCAATTCCAGAACCTGTTCCTTTAACTGCTAAACATCCAATCATATCATATACTTTCAAAGTAAGAGATGGAAGTGAAAGTTACTGGGAATTTAAAAGATCCAATGATAAAGTTGAAGGCTTTGTTGACATTTTCAAGATGTTAGACTCCATGGATAGGGATGATGTAATTGCTGTTTGGAGACTTTACAAAGAAAAGTTTGGATCCACACCACCAGAGAATACCTTTGAAAATGTTATGTACTATAATCTGAAAATAATGTTTGAACCTCAGATTACTGATCGAGAATGGGTTGAAATGAGAAACAAGAGAGTAAACAGATGGTTCATATATCAATCTTGTGGTGTACATGTGTTATCAGTTGGAGGAGTTACAGTATTTCTTTTGACAGATAAAGACTATCCTGGTTTAAATGCTAATAAAGCAATACTGACTGATATGGTGAAGCCTGGATTTTTACAAGGACAAAAGCATTTTATGTCAGATCATCAAAGTTATAAACTGCTCCAGAAATATGAGAAGATTTTAGATCCAAGTTTAAGAAAAAGTGTACAAAGAAAGCAGATGACTAAGGTGTAAGAGTTTGAAAGCATCCTCCTGGTGATAGTGAAAAGCTTTGAAGAAACTTGAATATTTTCTTGGAAAATATTAAGTTTAGGGGAGGATTGTTGGGTTTTGAGCTTCTCATGTTCAAGAATTCGTCTAAATGTCAAACTGCTGCTGGTACTTTTGGAACCTGCTGCTAGTGTTAGCAACCTACTGCTAGATGAATCTACTGCTGAAGTATATTGAACCTGCTGCTGAGCTATTGGACCTGCTGCTAATATGATAAGTATTGTACACGTTTAGATAAGTTTAGAAAAGATATTGTGTATATCTTATTTATTTAGAAGATTGTTATCGTGTAGAGTAAGTCTTGTAAACCGTGTAGGACTCCTTGGTCTATAAAAGGGGATCCTAGGGTTAGAGTAGATATACGTTTTTGTTAATTCACTTCAAGGTTGTAAACCCTAGCATTGTTGAATGCTCGTATAAGTAATATATTGAAGTGTTGTTGGTGAAAACATTATTCTCAAGTTAAACATTATATTCCGCGTTTTGTTTAAAGTTAATACAATACAAGTCAGCTTCTATTAGATCGTTTGCTCAACTGGGATCAACAAATAATTTATTTTTTTTTTACTTTTTTTTTCTTTTGCAAAACAGTTTAACACCAACAATAAACAAATTTTGGAAAACAAAATTTCTTAAAAATCTTTAAATGTGCCTATCTCAATCTGAATATCACAACAGACACCATATTTTTTTGAAATCAAGTTAGATTTTTGAACATTTTTTTAGCCAAACCACTCAAAGACCAATCCAAATAAGCCAAAAAGCTCAATAAGTTTAAACAAGCAAATGCAAACAGAAGCTTAACATAAACTAACAACAATAACAACAATTAACAACAACAGGATCAAATAATAACAATCAAATAAGCTCAGTATGATGAACAAGAAAGCAGCAGCAGCAGACCAAAAGAAGCCAAATTAGGGGTCAAATAAGCACTTGAAATAAGCAATACAGGGGAAACTAAAACCTATATCTTAAATACTATCTAGGGGGCTACTCAAAACAACAACAACCTCAGAAATTGGCCAAGACATGGCCAATTTATGGTCCAAAGAAGATTGTCCCAAGTCTGGATGCAGGGCACAATTGTGTTAGATAAGCAGTTTCAAAAGCAAAATTAAGTGACCAAATCTGTTGCAAATTCCAAATTTCTTTTTGAAATCAATAAACAAGCTATGAAGGTTTACAAAAACTCAAAAACCTTGCAATTTAATCAAGAAATGATTCTTGTGCATCCATTTGAAATCTGTTCCATTTTTGCAAAGTGAAAATTTTGACTTTTGATATTTTGAACACAAGTTGACTTTGGTGATATTTCTTTGGTTCAATCTCACTGAAAGTGATAAGTTATGATATAATGAAAGTGTTTCTAACAAGTTTGACAAGATTAGCACCCAAATGAAGATTGTGCAAGTCCAAAATCTTATCAGTCAAACAGTGAGCTTAATGAAAAGGGATTTTTGACTTTTTTCAAATAAATAACCAAACCAAAGATTGAATTGCAGTAGTCTATGCCTAAGTGATGTTTCTACACAGATATTGACCACAAATAGCAATAGCAACTCAATCAATCCAACAATTCCAAACACTACTTTATAAACTGTTTTTGAAGAATTTCAAAGCAAACAACTAAATTACTGAGATTTAAACTAATAATTATCAACTAAGAACATAAATAAATATCAGTGATCAACAATTAACAAATAAAACTCAAATATGGCAAATCAAACAAGAAAGATGGCAAATGGGCTTACAAATTGATCCAAGCCTAGTGACAAAGTGTGAACCAGATCCAAATCAAACAAGAAAGATGGCAAATTGGCTTATTGAGAATAAGTTGTGTCTGCTTATTTTAGCTTATCTGGTAGTAGTTGATATTTTTCTTAGAAAGTAAATTAGCTTTTAGATTTTATACAAAAATCTCAGATTTGTTTGATCTTGTTTGCTATTTAAATTGCATTTACTTAGTTTAAATTAGTTTTAAATAATATAAAAAGAAAAGAAAATTAATAAGTTTCTGCTTTGTCACTTTTTACCCCTAGACTTTATGTTTTAATGTATTTCGTGCCTGGTTTGTTTTTAGTTGTAAACAGTTTGTTAAATGTCAATTTCAGTCCCTGCCTTTGTTTTGCAAAAATAGTCCTTAGTTAACCTTGCATTTAGTTAAGTATTTTGCATCGTTAGTCCTTACAGCTTGCATCTTTGCATTTTTACTCCTAAATTTCCACTATTAGTTTTAAATCTCGGGAATAGCCCGGGATTCGCGTTATTTGTGTTTTTCCTTTGCCTTTATGTGATAACTTGTGCATTAATTGTTCCCGTTGCCTTAGATTGCGTTTTAAGTTTCCATTTGTAGTTTAATAAATCAAAATACCAAAGTATCATCACTATTCACTTCACACACTCACTTTGCACATTCGTCTCGATCGCCGTCAAACTCTCGCTGTGAAACGACCCGAGAATTATTTTCACAAATAATTCTTTGGAATACAAAAATACTTACATCACGTAACATCTTTAATTATTTTTCACAGTTATAAGGTGAGACAATTTTGTGGGAGCAAAAAGCCACAAGTACCTACGATGAGCTCTAAAGAGAACCAACTACTCCACGTTTAGAATTAAACTTTTAAGTAAACTCTATCTCAGTAGATCGCTGGCGCGAGTCTTTGATGATTCAACTAACGGATGGTCACTAGTGCATTTCTTGGATCGCTAGCGCGTTATTGAATAACGGATGGTCACCAAGTCACACACGTGATTGCTGGCGCGTTTGTTAATTAATCTAATACTCGGATGGTCACTATCTTATTTAAAAACGCTTAGCCAAAAGAGTTAAGGAAACGAGCTAGGGCTTAACATGCCCGATCAAGTCAAAATTTCTATTCTTACTCTACCCAGCGGAGAGTCAAACAAGATGTCAAAACTTATTATATTTTTGCAAAAAATTTCAATTTTTTTTCATTTTTTTGGGTGCAAAAGCACTTCTTTTTATCAAAATTTTTTAAAATTTGGCCAAAAACGGGGGTACCAGGGACTAGAAGGTACAAATGTGATCAAAATTCGACTAGAATTTCCCCCCCACACTTAGAGTTGAATATTGCCCTCAATATTCAAAGTACCGGCACTTAGCCGAAACCTTGGACGGAAAAAGGTAATACCACTAGCCAAGTGTACGAAGGAATTCTTTTTTCACAAAAAGGATTTTAAAACGATATCGCTGGATAAACGTTAGTAAAAGGATTGGATATTGGGCGGCTGGATTGAAAACATGCGCATCAATCATCACGATGAAAGGGAAATCTGAGAATAAGAGCAAACAACACACAAGAAGCAAACAAGTGGAGGAAATTCCCCCACACTTAGTATTAGAAAATAGGAAGAAATCAGAATCATGGGTGAAAACCCATGCAATGCTACTGTTTTTGTTAACCGAGTCGCTAACTTGACTCGACCCCAAATTCATTGGTCCATGGGGGAGGTTTGGAGATCCGGGACAACCATGGATGGTATGTCCCCTCCAAAGTAATGGTTCAACCTATGACCATTAACCTTAAAGTTTGGCCCGTCGGTTTGAGATAACTCGACAGTACCATAAGGAAAAACTTGAGCAACGGTATATGGTCTAGTCCATCGGGTTTTAAGCTTTCCCGAGAACATCTTCAATCTAGAGTTGAAAAGAAGGACTTGATCACCAATGTTAAAAACGCGGTTCTTGATTTTAGAGTCATGAATCTTCTTTGTCTTTTCTTTGTAAATTAAAGAGTTCTCGTAAGCTTCATCACGAAGTTCATTTAATTCATTGAGTTGAACTTTCCGATGATCACCCGCAGACTTAAGGTCGAAGTTGGCATGCTTCAAGGCCCAATAAGCTTTGTGCTCGAGCTCGATCGGTAGATGACACGCTTTTCCGTACACAAGCTTGTATTGAGTACACCCGATGGGTGTTTTGTAAGCCGTACGAAAAGCCCAAACTGCATCATCTAGTTTATCCGACCAAGAGGCACGATTCTCGCCTACGGTCCTTTCAAGAATACGCTTTAAACCACGGTTTGAAACTTCCACTTGCCCACTTGTTTGTGGGTGATATGCGGTAGCAAGACGGTGAGTGACACCATACTTAAGCATGACTTTTGCAAATTGATCATTGCAAAAGTGAGTAACGCGATCACTAATGATGGCACGAGGAGCTCCAAACCTAGCAAAGAGAGATTTCAAAAATTTCACAACAACTCGGGCATCGTTGGTTGGGAGAGCTTTTGCTTCGACCCATTTCAACAAGTAATCGACGGCCACGAGTATGTACTTGTTCCCTCGTGAAGACGGGAACGGCCCCATAAAATCAATGCCCCAAACATAAAAAATTTCACAAACTTGGATGACATTTTGTGGCATCTCATCCCGTTGTGTAATTTTTCCTTGACGTTGACAAGAGTCACAAGATTTGACTAAGTCATGGGCGTCTTTGTAAATTGTGGGCCAATAGAAACCGGAATCAAATACTTTCCGAGTGGTGTAATTCGGGCCATGATGTCCCCCGGTGGGTCCATTATGACAAGCCTTAAGAATTTCCATGGCTTCTTGGCCATGAACACACCGACGAATGACTTGATCCGCACAGATTTTGAACAAATAGGGGTCGTCCCAAAAGTAATGGTTTACATCTTTGAAAAATTTGTTCTTTTGGTGGGACGACATCCCTTTAACAACGAAATTCCCCGCATGGTAGTTTGCAAAGTCGGCAAACCATGGGGTACTAGAATCACCACGAAAAGAGACCACATTAAGTGTCTCGAGAGGAAACGTTTCATTTATCTCCTTTTTCTCAAGAACACTTTGGTGAGGGTTTTCCAATCGGGAAAGATGATCAGCAGCAAGGTTCTCGGCTCCTTTTTTATCACGAATAATGATATCAAATTCTTGTAGGAGGAGAACCCAACGAAGCAATCTCGGCTTTGCATCTTGTTTAGCAAAGAGATATTTGAGAGCCGAGTGATCCGTATACACTATGGTTTTGGTCAAGGTCAAATATGGCCGAAACTTCTCAAAAGCATACACCACGGCTAGTAATTCTTTTTCCGTTGTGGTGTAGTGAGATTGAGCTTCGGTCAAGGTTTTACTTGCATAATGTATAGGCTGAAAGTGTTTGGTTTTTCGTTGCCCCAAGACTGCACCTATGGCAAAATCACTTGCATCACACATAAGCTCAAAAGGTAGGTCCCAATCGGGGGCAACTAAGATCGGTGCCTCGGTAAGCTTTTTCTTGAGAGTTTGAAAAGCTTCGATGCACTCATCGGAAAAGACAAATGGAGTTTCTTTTTCAAGTAGTCGGGTCATAGGCCGGGCTATCTTTGAGAAATCTTGAATGAATCTACGATAGAAGCCGACATGACCAAGAAAACTCCGAACACCTTTGACAGTTGTGGGAGGAGGTAGTTTAGCAATCACATCGATCTTAGCTCTATCGACCTCAATCTCGCTCTTAGAAATCTTATGGCCAAGGACAATGCCCTCTTTGACCATAAAATGGTTTTTCTCCCAATTTAAACAAAGATTCGTATCTTCACATCTTTGAAGCATTTTGTCTAAATTGGTGAGACATGATTCGAATGAATTCCCAACGACCGAAAAATCATCCATGAAGACCTCCATTGTTTTCTCGATCATGTCGTGAAAAATGGCCATCATGCATCTTTGAAATGTTCTCGGAGCATTGCACAAGCCAAAAGGCATGCGTCGATAAGCAAAAGTTCTGTATGGGCACGTGAAAGTCGTTTTCTCTTGATCTTGAGGATCAATGGGAATTTGGAAATAACCCGAAAAACCGTCAAGGAAACAATAGTATTCGTTTCCCGCCAATCTTTCAAGCATTTGGTCCATGAAAGGTAGAGGAAAGTGGTCTTTACGAGTGGTGTCATTTAACTTTCGATAGTCAATGCACACACGCCATCCCGTTACCAATCGAGTAGGAATTAACTCATTATCATCGTTTTTAACAATCGTAATACCACCCTTCTTGGGCACACAATGAATGGGACTAACCCAAGGACTATCCGAGATAGGGTAAATCAAACCGGTATCAAGAAGTTTAATGACCTCTTGTTTGATAACCTCATGAATTTTTGGATTCACCCTTCTTTGTTGTTGAACCGCCGGTTTAAAGTCATCCTCCATCAAAATCTTGTGCATACAAAATTCTGGGTTAATACCCTTGATGTCGGAAAGCTTCCAAGCAATGGCTTGCTTGTGTGACTTTAAAACTTTGATGAGAGCGGCTTTGTTTCCCTCATTCAAGTCTTTTTCAATAATGACGGGTAACTTATCGTCACCCTCCAAAAATGCATACTCAAGATGAGGCGGTAAGTCCTTAAATTCGATCTCGAGAGGATCATTAGAATTTTCATTAGAATCGACCTCTTTGTTATGAAGTTCTTTTGGAGGAAGCGATGATGGATCATCATTGAGTAACTTCTCAAGGAGAAGTATGTCTTCCTCGGGATTGATAGAATCATGATCAACACGAGAATCACATGATAAACAAGCTTGGATCTCTTCCAAAATGAAGTCACCTCCCTCAAACGGAGTGAGCGAGGGGGAAGAGATATTGATGGTAGAATTGATTGATCCTTGGACATTTAACACTTCATGAAAGTATTCATCGCGTGTAACGTCGATGATATCAATTTGGTTAATTGCTTCTCGTTCAAGGTCGAGAAGATCTTTTGAAGTGTTTTCAATGTTAATGACCAACTTTTCGTCACCAACTCTTAGAGTCATTTCACCTTCGAAGACGTCGATTAAAGCACAAGCCGTTTTCAAGAAAGGTCTTCCCAAAATAAGGGGAACACGAGGATCGACATCGAAATCAACGACTACGAAGTCGGCAAGGAAATGGAACTTTCCAACCTTCACAAAGACATCTTCAGCAATACCCCTTGGAAAAGTAACCGTTCGGGTGGCTAATTCTAGAGTCATTCGTGTTGGTGTAAGCTTGGGAAGTGAAAGCTTTTTCCAAATAGAGAAAGGCATGAGATTTATGCTAGCACCAAGATCGGCCAAGGCGAAGCACTCTTCAAGCTTTTGGAAATCACAAGGAATGAGAAATTTCCCGGGGTCTCCTAACTTTTCAGGAAGTTTCTTTAGAAGAACCGCCGAACAATTTTCATTCAAGCGAGTATTGGTAAGCTCAAACAATTTCTCTTTGTTGCTTAAAAGACTATTGAAAGTGGAAGCAAACTTGGGCATATAGAGAAGAGCATCCGCGAAACTAATGTCGAAGTGTAGCATTTGAAAATTTTCAAGGAACTTCTTCATTTGACTATTAGTTTTGTCACGGGGTTGTTGATCATTAAGCATTGAAGGATATGGAATTGAAGGCTTAGGAATGCTCTTAGGAACAACAAATTCGGGAATTGATGTTGGGACATCCGAAGGTTGGACGTGTGCGGTACTTCGTGAGCTTGAGGGTTGCACCTTGTCCTTTGTAACCTCGGGTTCTCGTTCCACTTCCTTCAATGGTGGGGGAATAGGAGTCGAGGGTCCATTAACTACTTTACCACTACGAGTGGAAATAGCTTTCAATTCACCCTTCGGGTTGGGAATGGTGTTTCCCGGGAGAGTACCCGAAGTAGAAGCTTGATTCATTTGACTCATAAGACTAGCAAACATGTTCTCAATCTTACTTTGAGATTGTTCAATCTTGTGATTTGTGTTTCGAAGTTCATTTTTAAGCTCATGACCTTGTCTCGACATTGAAGATTGAAAATCATTCTTCAAAGTGTTGATTTGGTTTTGCATACCCCTCATGTTAGCCTCATTTGCTTTGATGTAATTAGCAAGTTCACTTGAAGCAACATTAGGAGCTTGGTAATTAGGAGCTTGAAAACCTTGATTGAAATTAACCCCTTGATTAGGAAATTGGTTAATCGGGGCATGAAATTGATTTTGAACATTTTGGTTTCTTTGTTGTTGATTTTGATTGAATCGATTTGGATTATTGGGTTGAGAAAAGCCGGGTGGACCATTTTGATTGCTAGCACGAAAGCTCGGGTCAACTTGAGGACGGTATTGGTTACCTCCTTGGTTGTAAGATCCGGCTACGGCCTTGACATCAAATTGACTACCATCGGTGGTAGTACAATTGTAATATGCATGAGGTCCACCACAAGTGACACAAGTTTCTTCAACCGCTTTGACTTGAGCGGGTGAAGAAGTTTGTGGTGATGATAGTTTCTTTTGTTTAGAAAGAACCAATGCTTGAATAGCTTCCGTGAGTTTTTCAATCTTAGCATCGGTGCTAGAATTGTTCACGGGAGATGATCGAGATGAGGTTGCATTCACTTGGGAAACAACGGATTTGCCTCGTGAAGTACGAACCTTTGACTTGTTTTCAATGATCGCTAAAGCATCTTTAGGAGTCCGATTCAAGAGATTGCCACCCGCGGCATTGTTTAAAGAGTCTTGATCGGTTTGGTTCAAACCATTGTAGAAAGTATCAATTTGATGCAACTCGGAAAAACCATGATGAGGACATTTACGAAGTAAATCCTTAAAACGATCACACGCCTCGCTAAAAGACTCATCAAAGTTTTGAGTAAACTTTGTGATTTCATTCTTTAAGCTTGTTGTCTTAGACGGGGGAAAGAATTCATTCACAAATTTCGACACGAGGTCTTCTCATGTCTCAATAGAACGAGGGGGTTGTTTTTCAAGCCAAATTCGGGCCGTACCCTCGAGAGAGAAAGGAAATAGAAGAAGCTTGATAGCCTCTTGAGGGACGTTTTTGTATTTGATGGTTGAAGTGATCTTGTTAAACCATCGAATGTGAGAATGAGGATCGTCCCTTTCAAAACCGAAGTATTGACTCGAAGTTACCAATTGAAGTAACCCGGTCTTAAGTTCAAAATTGTCGGCTACGATTGCTGGAACAATGATGGCTTCTCCATAACCCTCGGTGGGTGCTTGGAGAAGCTCGAACATGGTACGATTATCGGCCATGTTTGGAGGAATAGTACGAATCTCGGGTTCGACTATCGGATGAGCACGTCGACGATTACGCCTTCTTCTTGGAATGTTGTTGAGAGATTGCAAAGGACTTGTTGACGTAGATGAACGAGTGCGCATGCACCACAAAACTTTCAATTAAAACAATGACCAACTTTAACGACAAGGGAACTTAAACCAATAATCAAGAACGCAAGGTTAACCTTTAAGGATAAACGTACAAGGAGCGGGAGAGAAGAATGGATCTCTCACTAGGGCGAAGTTCGTTGGATCGCCCTATACCATTTCGACTCCTCTTAACGTATGCTTATCGTTTAAAAGTTTTCCAAAACGCAAGTGATACAAAGGCAAGTTTTAATCTTTGGTTTGAGAACTTATTATGGTCACACCCCCAGTTGGTAAGTGTTCTGCCTTGGTTTTACAGTGGTAAGATTTTATTGTTGTAATTATTAAACAAAGAAAACGAGAAAATCTTTTTGTGTTTTTAATCTTTTATAGATATAATACATATATAGAAACAAAAGGAAAATATTTTTGGTGTTTTATAAGTTTTTTAAAGCGATAACTTCTTTACGAAGGTTCTACAAGACTAATCGTTTAAACCTTTACGAGACTTTCAACACACAGCCTCCCCGACAGCGGCGCCATTTGATTTGTTGTTTGTTTTTGTGCAAAACGTATATCAAAAATACCAACAAACGTGAGGTCAATGTTATCGTGAAGACAACAAGACGTGGAGAATTACAAGTAAACCCTTTAGGCAAAAGATTACCTCGTAAACTCGTGAATGTGATATTTTTAAGACCGGGAAAGTGATTTCCCGGGTCGTGTCCCAACGAGGAGTGAATGGAAAATATTGTGAAAGGATCGAGATTAAAATGCTTGTATGATAGATTGTGAGGTTTATTTGGTGTTGTGATACGTTAAAATTACGGAAATTAACGAAAATTGAAATAAACGCAACCTAAATGGGATTACAAGCAAGGGAATACTAGGGAAATCTTCAAACTACCTAAAATACTACGTGAAACATGATAGGGAAAACGGGAAGCCCTAAAACGCAATCTAAAACAAAAACGTGACGTTTATTAAAAATAAACCTCGACGCGCAAATTAAAACGTGAATTTTAAGCTACAAAAGTCCTGCGGGTATGAAAACAATTTTTTTACGCACTAAATACAAAAGAAAATTTTAGAAAAAAGAAAATTAAAAATTTAATAAAAATTCTATTTAATATGATTTAATTACTAATAAACACTAATTAATTCAAATTAAATACTAAAACTATTTAAATAAATCTAATTTTTTTCTAGTAATTAAATTAAGTTAAAACTAATCTAAGAAAAATAACAAGTTGGGAAAAAGTGCTACGGATAAGCTGGAATAAGCAGTAATAAGCAAATAAGCAAAAACAAAGCAAAACCTATATAAAAGAATTATTATGTAGACAACTAACAGAAAAGACCCAAGGGCGTTTTTGGTTAAGTGTTGTGTGGTTGAGTGGTGTCTGGGTGCAAGAGGTCCAAGGTTCGAATCCCAATCCTTAGAAAAGGAGCGAAAGCTTCTTACTTTTGAGTAGAATCAATAAAATTTTCAAGTTTTTCACGATTCTGCTCAAAAGCCAAGTATTTCACCTCAATAAGTGTTCATTTGTTGAGGGGGAGCACTTGGAAAATCATTGTTCTTAAAAGCAAATGTTCTCGTTGGATTCTCCCCATAAGACTCAAAAGGCATATTTTAATCAAATGTTTCTCAAAAACAACATCTTATATGCTATTTTTGAGGGGGAGAAAAGAAAAATGTGATTAAAATATGAATGCTCAAAGTTGCTTAAAGTGGAATCTCGTGCGAGCTCGACTCAGAATTGACCCAGGAATTGACGAAACAAAATGTTAGTAATCGAAAAGACTTATCCTCGACGGGTAATAACATCAAGTTAGTTATTAGAGCTAGTTGTCACCTAAAAGCTGACAATGGAACTCTTTAACTAGCCACGTAAGCGTGTCTCGAAAAGGATTTGTCAATGTAGATATGTACCGTTTCGAGAAACTTTCTGTGGACTTGACCAGGCCGGGTAATAACTTCAAGCTAGTCTAACTAGTGATGTAAGCGTGTCTCAAAGTGGTCTTGTTCACTGAAAGCGGATCAATTCTAAAAAGTGCTTGCTCCTCCCGCATGTGCAAATTTATTAACACGTGAGCACATGTGAAGGGGGAGCTCTTCAAAATGAAACAAACCTCTCAAAGTGTTAACAAATATGTTTTCATAATCATAAACACTTTGAGAGATTTTTCAAATGATTTGGTTTGTGGCAACAATAGGATAGACATGAAGTTATAAGGTGACTAAGGTTAGGGAAAACCGTCCTATGATCCGCCAGAGCCGGAGGGATCTACCCAAGGACAACACCAATAGTTTAGATCTAGAAGTCCTTAGGTATGATTTGAAAACAGGAGTAAAGAATGAAAGGAGAAATAAGGGGTTGAAGAATTAAAAAGAAATGAAATGAAAAGGGTGAAAAGAAATAGCCCTCCATTTGATCAACCTTAGGGCAGACACCGGGTTCAACTCATATGCTACTGGTTGTTGCTAAGGCGACACCGGTATTGAAGACAAAGACGTCATGGACCCAGTGATGCATTTCACTTAACCTTCTAAGCCACTCAAGTTCTGTAAAACGCTCGATCTTCACTTTGGATGAACACCGAGTGCTTCCACTATGTCACACAAACACAAGCTTCTTTGATGACTCTCACTAACACATTTATAGCACAAGAGTAGTATGGATCATAGGTTAATTTTCAAGTCAAATGTATATTAATCTTCAAAGAGAAAAGTAAGATACAAAGACTTGGGTGTTACACTCTCTCACACACATACTCTTTTTCTTATCTAATAATGAGGCATACTAAAACTAAGGATGTGTGTGTGAGTATATACGAACCAGCCACAATCAAAAGGATTGATTGGGCTTTTGTTGGACCTTAAGTGGACTCATGTCTTGCACTACACTTAGGCACATTTAGATACATACATTGCTAGTGCCATAAGCCCACTAATTTGATACATATTACACTTGACACATTTATACAAAAGCCAAAATGACCATCACTTCAAAGTAGCATAAATTCAATGCTAACAATCTCCCCCTAAGGGATGGTCATTTCAAATGATGCTCCCTTGATTGGTCTTTAGCTTTTGACATCTTGAACTTTGTGTGTCAATGTGTAATCTTCTTCATTCAATGTTCCTTCATGCGCTGTGATCTTCATAGAGTCGTCTTGTGGTCTTCCTCGCCTTGATCTACATCTTCAGTTCAGCTGCTTCGCCGTTGTAGATGATGATGGTGAATGGACTTTCGTCGGTACCTGCATAAAACAGTTAGCAATAAATCGTCCTTCGGCCATCGTGTCGTGAGGCAAGATCTTTGGATCTCATTAAGACTCATACAACTTGTATCCTTTTGAGTGAACACAAGAGTATTTCATAGGAAGTGTTCCTAAGAGATCTTTTGATGAATCTCATGTCTCTAGACTCAATTATGTGCGTTTTGTTTTTAGTCGTCGGAGGCATGGAGCAGAGTGCCACCTTTTCAATATCAACACATCTCGGAGTGAGAGGTCGATAGATTACGTAGTGTTCTCCGTGAGAAATGAAACAAATATCTTTTAAGAGATATCTGAGTTGATAGGAGGGGTGGTGCAAATGCGTCACTGGGTCCATGACGTCTTGTCTTCAATACCAGTATCACCTTAGTGAGTACCGATAGCAGATGTATTGACCCGGTTTCTGACCTAAGTTTTCATGGAGGGCTATTTCTTTTCACCCTTACAAAAACTTTTCTTTTTCATTCTTCAACCCCTTCTTCCTCCTTTCTCATTATACTCTTTTTTTTTTCAATCGTACCTAAGGACTTCTAATTCTAAGCTATTGGAATTGTCCTTGGGTAGATCCCTCCGGTTCTGGCGGATCATTGGACATAACCTAGCAATAATCACCTTATTACTCCATGATTATCCTAGATTAGATCACTTGCCAAAAAACCTTTTTATGAAAATCTCTCAACGTGTTTATGAACAAACACATTTAGTTAACACATTGAGAGTTTTACATTTTTGAAACACTCCCCCTTCACATGTGCTCATGCATTTTTGAAATAAATTGCACATGTTGGGTAGAGATCGCACATTTTGAAATGATTGACTTTCAAAGAACATGACCTTCGCGAGACACGCTTACATCACTAGTTAGACTAGCTTGAAATTATTACCCGTCCCGGTCATATTCAATGATCATCTCTCGAATTGGTACATTCTACTCAGACAAGTCCTTTGCGAGATACGTTTACATCACTGGAGAACCAGTTTGAAATTATTACCCGTCCCGGACATGTCTTTTCGATAACTGACAGTTAGTTTCGTCAATTCGAGGGTTATCACTGAGTCTTGAGATTCAAACAACAAAAACTTTTTCAGATCACATTTTAATCACGTCCTCTCCCCCTTATGTTTAATGAACACTTAATCTCCCCCTCAAAAATAGCATGAAGTGGTATTTTTGAAAAACAGTTGATTAAAATGAAACTTTTTGTAGAGAGACGGACTGATTTTAGCATGAAAATTGGAACATTTTTCTTTGTATACTCCCCCTTAAACAAAGCACAGTATTTAAACATTTGAGATTGAAAGCAGTTAAAGGGTGTAGAGGGAGTTATTTTGAGCACAAAATTCATTTAAAGACTTTGGAAAAATCTTCTTGAAAGCATTTTGATTAAGTGCTCACGTTTGGTGTGGCATTTTTGAAATCTTTTCGAGTTATCAAACCCGTGCCACTTTTAAAAGATTTCTCGTTTAAGAGCGGGTTCCGTACTGAAATGCACGAAAGCCATAGTTTAGAAATTTGAGAAACGACATGTTTTGAAAAACTTAAAAAAAAATTAACTCTCGCTCAAGCATCTGTAAACACCTGTGTCATTGTTGAATGACATTTCTAAGCACGTATAGAATATTGATTAGACGAGAGACATGTCGTGAGAAGAATATTTTTGGTTTTTTTTTTTGTGTTTTATATTTTTTATGGCTTTTTCAAATTTTCTATTTTTATATTTTGTTTTTTGAAAAGGTATGTATATATTTACCAAAAATATATACATAAATATTTACAAAAAAAATGTGTACAAAAGTATTTGCAAAAATATTTACATGCGAAGCTTTATGAAGTAAATTAATGATATTCGAGAAGACTTTCTAACTCTTCGGGAGTTAGGCTTCGCATTCCAATTCGACGAACTAAGTTTTCAAACCGCTCTTTTGGGAGGGCTTTAGTAAATAGATCGGCGAGTTGATATTCAGTCTTCACGAAAAATAATTCAACCGTACCCTCTTCAACATGTTCCTTTATGAAGTGATAGCGGACTCTAATATGCTTGGTCTTTGAATGTTGCACTGGATTGCACGAGATGGCTATGACACTTTTCGAGTCGCAATACAAAGGTATGCGGTCGAAATGAAAACCATAATCCGTGAGTTGTGTTCTCATCCATAGGACTTGGGCACAACACGCAGATAGAGACACATACTCGGCTTCTACTGTTGATAGAGCAGTGTAGTCTTGTTTCCTTGATGACCAGCCTACTAGCTTTTCTCCCAAAAATTGTGCTCCGCCTGATGTACTTTTTGCTGTCACTTGGCAACCGGCATGATCTGCATCTGAAAATGCTATCAGCGTAAACTCCGAATCCTTCGGATACCAAAGTCCCAAATTAATGGTTCTTCGTAGGTATCGAAAGATCCGTTTAACCTCTTGGAGGTGCAGTTCGGTAGGCCTTGCCTGAAACCGTGCAAGTAAGCATACAACAAAATGAATATCTGGTCGGCTTGCAGTTAAGTACATGAGAGACCCAATCATGCTCCGATATTTCTTCGGATCCATGGGTTTCCCATTTAGGTCCGCACCAATTTTGGGTGTAGTGACCATGGGGGTTCCAACAGAATCACAGTTTTCCATTCCATGTTTTTTCAAGATCTCAATTGTGTATTTAGCTTGATTTAGAAAAATTCCACGTGGGGATTGATGAATTTGTAAACCCAAAAAGAATTTTAATTCACCCATCATGGACATTTCAAATTTGCTTTTTATGAGATTTTCAAAATGTTTTGAATGTTGCGGATTAGTGGACCCAAATATTATGTCGTCCACATAAATCTGAACAATCAAAATGTCATCTTTGTATTTTCTTGTAAACAAGGTTGGATCAATCGTTCCTTTGGTGAAATTATTTGACAATAAGAAAGATGATAACTCGTCATACCACGCCCGTGGGGCTTGCTTCAAACCATAGATTACTTTCTTTAGCTTGTAGACGTATTCTGGATGATCTTTATCAATGAATCCGTCTGGCTGACTCACGTACACTTCTTCTTTCAGAGTCCCATTCAAGAACGCCGTCTTGATGTCCATCTGATACACTGTGATGTTCTTGTGAGCCGCATATGCTAAGAAAATCCTTACAGCTTCAAGCCTTGCAACCGGTGCGAATGACTCTTCAAAATCTATTCCTTCTTCTTGTCTAAATCCCTTTGCCACTAGACGAGCCTTGTTGCGAATTACAATCATCTCTTCATCCTTTTTGTTCTTCCATAACCATTTAAGATCAATGACAAGTTTGTCAATTGGTCTTGGAACTAAATCCCAAGTGTCATGGATTTGAAATTGAAGAAGTTCTTCCTGCATCGCTTCAATCCAAGCATTATCTGCCATTGCTTCCCGAATGTTCTTAGGTTTTATGAGACTGACTGAGCAGACATAGATGCACATGTCGCAATCGGTGTTAAGAAGCTTTCTCGTCTGGGTTGGCCTTGAGGATTCACCAATAACGTGTTCTATTGGATGGTCTTTTGTCCACTGTAACGTTGAAGGGTACCTCGGTTGTAACGCATGTGTGTTAGATGGTTCGAGTAGCCTTGATGATGATTCAGCAGAATCAGTTGCAAATGGGTTTTCGAACACTTCTTGTGCTAACACAACATCGTTTTGTTCTTCCTCATCAATTCTCGGTAAAACAATCTCAAAGTATGGAAATTGTGGAGTAGATACAGATGATGTCGATGTTGACGGAGATGGTGCATCGGCTTCGAATGTCGTAGATACATCTTGAGGTGGTGGTGGTGGTGGTTGTTGAGGTTGAGCGGGTGGTGGTGGTGGAGGTTGAGCTGGTGCAGCGGATGGTTGTTCAGATGCATCTTTTGAAGCGCCACCAAAGTAATCATCATACATGAACTCGAAAAAGTTTTCCAATTCTTGAGGTGTCAGTTTATCCGATGGAATTGATTGAGTTCCTGGGGGCACAAGTCCTGAACTGATATGTCCAGAAGTTTGACATTGAGGTTCGGGTCCTAATCCGGTATGATTAGAAGCCATCGGGTTAAGCGCGGGTTCTAGAGCGAGTCTCTCAGAAGCCATTTGTGAAATTTCATCAAATTTCACATTCATTGTCTCCATTACCTTCTTCGTTCTCCTGTTATACACCCTGAATGCCCTCGAGTTTTCCGAATAACCAATAAAGATTCCAATATCACCCTTAGCCTTCAACTTCCCCAAATCTTCTCTGTCATTTGTTGGATAGCATAAAGCACCAAATACATGTAGATAAGAGATATCGGGTTTTCGTTTGCTGATCAGTTCATACGGGGTTTTATTGAACCTTGGATGGATGAGGGATCGGTTTTGAGTAAAACAAGCAGTAGAAACAGCATCAGCCCATAAAAACAACGGTGCACTGGAGTAAATCAGCATTGTACGAGCAGCTTCCACAAGAGTTCGATTTCTTCTTTCTACTACCCCGTTCTACTGAGGAGTTCTGACAGCTGATGTCTGGTGAGTAATACCAGATTCTTCAAAGAATGTCCTTAACTCTTGATTTACAAATTCTGTGCCATTGTCTGTTCTGACTATCCTAACTGGAGCTTGAAGTAGAACTTGAATCCGCTTCAGAAAGGTAATGATGATGCCAGGTGTTTCATCTTTTGATCTCAAAAACTTCACCCATGTATATCTTGAATAGTCATCAACAATTACAAGAATATACTTTTTCCCACTTATGCTTTGAACTCTCATTGGGCCACATAAGTCCATATGCAACAAATGCAACCTTTCAACCGAACTAGGTACGGGTTTAGGTTTAAATGTTTCTCTTTTTCTCTTTCCTAGCTCACATGATGGACATAGGTGTTCTTTGGTGTATTTGAACTTTGGGAGACCGGAGACAATGTTGTCTTTGGCAAGCTTGTTAATTGTGTCAAAGTTCAGATGGGACAAGCGTCTATGCCACAACCAGGATTTTGTTTCACCTGCCCTGGTCATGAGACAGATAGGTGATGAAGAGGCCATTTGGTTTATGTCAATGGCATAGAGATTGGTGCCACGATTCCCGACTAAGAGATCATTCCCAACCAAATCCCTAACAAAGCAAGTATTTCTCCTGAATGCAACCTCTAAATCAGCATCATAAAACTGCCCAACAGAGAACAGATTGTGTCCCAACCCTTCGACATAGTAGACCCGTGTGATCAAGTAATTCCCAAACTGAAGATCACCATAACCCAGAATAGCTGCAACATGATCATTCCCAAACCGTACAGTCCCCATGAACTGCCATACAAAGTTGATCAACAGCTTCAAATTCCCGGTCATGTGCTTGGAGCAACCCGAGTCTACGATCCAAAGACAAATCTCGATAACCTGCCATGAACAAAGACAATTGCATTTGGAAACCGTATCTCATTTGGTTCCATGGGTTAGGGGGTACCAAATGCATTACACACAAAGATGGTTTTAGTTTTGTTCTAAGGGAACAACCTTTTGTTTGCCATTCTTACGTGTAATCTTTCTACCAGTTGGTTTCCATGCACAAAGCTTAAGATAGTCCTTAGGCAATAGAGTACTAGATACAGTCCTAGATACAGCAATGAGACTGTTAAGGTATCTAGTCTTAGCACTAGTTCGTTTAGGAACATCTATTTGTTCAGGCTCATCATTCTTGTTCACATTGCTAGAAGCATTATCATCACAAGCATTTTTAGACAAAGATTTCTTTTGCATTAAACAATCAGAATCATTACATGCATTAGAAACAGGAGTCCTATCATTACAACTAGATGATACATGTTTCTTCTTGGAAAGCGGTAAATTCCTAGGGTGTTCTTCTACTTTCTTGCATTTACTCTCAGAAACAGGCGAGACACTAGGTTTCTTGTTGTTGCTCCTAGACTGTCTTTTGCTTCTAGAGTTGCTTTCTAATCCTTTAGAAGGTAAGGCACACTCGTTAGAATTTATTTTGTTGTCCTTAGGTGTTGTTGTAGCATCCCTAGACTCTTTTGGATTATCTTCCTTACTTGTATCTATCGCCCTATATTCTTTAGATGTAGAGGCAGATGCAGTAGTGGGACTAATCCTATAAAGGCCAGGGGCTATTACATTAGTGTTCTTGACAACAACTTTCTCTTTTACTTTCTCACTAGGCAAGGGGGTTAATGGAGCAATACCCTTGGTTTCCTCACCCTTCCCTTTTTGACTTTCGAGTTGAGACTTCAAAAGATCAATTTGTTCTTTCAACTGTTTGTAAGAACGCTCATACGACAGTTTGTCATATTTGCATTCTTCCCTTTTCTGATCAAGTTGTTTAAAATATGTTACATTTTGTTTTTCAATCTTAGCTAATGCTTTTTCATATTTTAAAACAATGTTGGAAGTCTCATCCCGAAGTCTTTCATCATCTCCCACAGAATATGTTTGGTAAATAATGGACATAATATCAGTTGATAGAGCTTCAAAAGAGAGAGAGTCATTTTGTTGTTCCAAAACCTTTATATGTTCCAAGTATTCATTAGCTTTCTTCACTAAGGACTTGTGATCCTTAACGAATTCTGCAGTTTCTTTCAAAAGATTATGTTCCACATTTTGAACAACCGCATAGATTGCAACAATATGTGGATTAATTTCTTTTTCAAAGATCTTTTTCAGTTCATCTTGAACACCAGAAAACCATTCAAACTTTTGGTTGTTTATTTTGGAAGCAACAATACGTTGAAGTGTTTCAATTCTCTGTTTGAGATCGACCAAATATAGTCTAGCTGCACTTGTTTCATAAGTGTTTTTAGATGCCATTTGTTCGATGGTAGACAGATGTTTTGAGACAAATAAACGTCTTGCGACAACCACTGGTTTTTGAAAAAACTGTGGTGACTCTTTTTGAACAAGATGAATCCCATACTCTCTGTGAAGTTCATTATAGTCAATGGGTTTTATTTCTCTGTTCAATTGTCGCATTTTCTTTCTGCTCTCTTCTGCAATCTCTCTCGTTTCACTAGAATCATTACCCGTTAAAGGATCATGCACATCATTTATTAAATTACCATTATAGAGCACATTCTGTTCCACCTGAACTTTCTTGAGATTATAAGGGTTTTCATAACCGATAGCCACTTTCTTTCTTGTATGTAAAACCGGGTTTGGATCATTAATTAACAAATGGACTGTTTGTGCAGAATGACCCGTTTTTACAAGTAAGTCTTCCAACTTTTCAATGGTTTCCTTTTTATCAGAGATCTCTTTAAGAAGATCTTTTTCACGTTTTGAAAACCTTTCATTCAACTCATCCATTTCTTTTTCAAAGATAGAATAAGTTGATTTTTGTTTTGAAAGCTGGTTGGTTAGTTCAGAAATTTCCTTGTTTAGAGATTTGATTTGATTATTCAAATTAACATCTAAAGTGTTAAACTTGATTTGTAAACGTTTTTCTCTTAACTCAGAATCTTTTAAGCTAACCTCTAGTTCTGACTGTTTTTTGTTATGAAAATCACGAGCTCTTGCATTTGCCTTATAACTCTCAAGTTCAGTGGTCAATTTTTCATTCGCGGCCTTAACATCGCGATTGACCTTTTTGACCTTTTCTATTTCAATACTACAGTTATGCAATAATGATTCAAACATAGCACGTGTTTCCTCATCATTCACAGAATGTTGTGACTCGAATTCTTCATTACGATACACGTCAGGATTTTCCAAATTAGTATTGCTACAACTTGGTTCATCCATATATGTATCATAAATAGGATTAGGAGTCACAAGATGCTGATCATTTTGAGTTGGCATATCAAACATTTCATTATTGTGACATGTAGCATATGTTTGTACCTCAGAGACCGCATTGATGTTAAAAGCAGGAGGTGCTTCCGAGTCAGTGTCGTATTTTGCCTCCTGGAGATTTGCCATAAATATGCAGTTTGCATCGATCTCCTCTTGATCTTTTGAATCATCCATAATAGCCATGAAGTCATTCTCTTCTGTACTCAATGGTAACCCAGCAGTTTCCTTGTTTGCCAACATTAATGCCTTCTGCAGATAAGCTGGATCCCTCTTATTCGGCTTTCCAGGACAGTTCCTAGCCATGTGTCCAATACCCTGACAGTTGAAGCACTTCACCAAATTCCCCTGATTCACATTCCCAGCTCCCTGAGCAACATTCCCAAACTGATTCCCAAAATTCTGACCCCTCTGAGTACCAACAGCAGTACCCGTCTGATTCCCTGCATACTGACCCATCTGATTACCCAACTGATACTGAGGAGCATATCCCTGCTGATTTCCATATCCCCCAATCATATGTCCTTGCTGTCCCATATTGAAACTCGGCTGTGCAATTTACTTGTTGCGAGTGTTCGATGAGATTCTCTGATTGTTGTTGGTGGGTGTGGAGTAGCGTCCTTGGAATGCTTTTGTTAGGTAAGCAAAAGCTTGAGTCAAAGCAGCAGTTGACTCAT
Organism: Artemisia tridentata subsp. tridentata; assembly: GCA_021014915.2. Taxonomy (NCBI): domain Eukaryota; kingdom Viridiplantae; phylum Streptophyta; class Magnoliopsida; order Asterales; family Asteraceae; genus Artemisia; species Artemisia tridentata. Next base: position 178,784,740 of record CP139507.1, read on the forward strand.
CCTGATCATTAAGATCTGGCTGTTGTGGGTATTGTTGTTGTGGTATTGCATATTGTTGTTGTGGGTAGAATGGTGTTTGAGAGTTGTATTGATGTTGCATGAATTGTTGGGATTGTTGAGATGATGATGATGAAGGTTGTGTATTAACCGTTGCAGGTGTAGGTGTTTGGACTATGAGTGCAAGAGGATCTTGTTGTTTTGCTTGTTTCTCTTTTCTGACTTCATTTGCGTCTGCTTGGTTTTGTTTTAGGAAGTCATATAGCTGATCATAGTTCACATCATGCAGATTCTTCGTTTGGTTGACAATAGTAACATATCGTCCTCATTCTTCTGAAAGGTTGTTGATGAACTTGATGTTTTGGACAATTTGCTTAGGTGCCAAATTGTGTCTGATCAACTCATTCATTAGAGTACAAAACCGTGTGTAGTAAGATTCAATCTGTTCAGCTGGAGTGGATGTGAACTTCTCCCATTCAGTCAGAAGCTTGTTTTCCATGTCTTGTTTGCCAATTTCTGTACCATAGCAAAGCCGTCTAACCCGATCCCACATATCATAAGCCGTTTCACAACTGTCTACAGCACATAATATTTCTTGTGGTAAACCGAGTTGGATTAAATGCATAGCCATGTCATCAGCTTCTATTTGCTTCAAATCGTCTGGCGTATAATCCGCTTCTTCTTGAATTTTGAATGTTGGTGCTACGGGAGGTGTTGCAGTAAGATTTCCCGCCGTTACTTGAATTTCACGAGGCTTGAATGGACATTCCTCGATGGATTTGATCAGGAGTTTACCTTGACCGTTAGGCTTGGTTCTCATGTATCTTTTCATACGACTCGTCCATGGAAGATAACCACCTTTTTCTAACATTGGAGGACGGTTTTCTGAACCTGCGGCATGAATATCTTGTTGTGTAGTCATCTTTGAAATTATGTATGACAAAGTGGATTAAGGATCTTTGCAACAAAGTAGGAGTTGTTTTGATGACGGTTAAACTTGGTTGTCGTTGTGAATCTTTGGTTTGTTGATGATGATCGTTGAAGTTGCAAGTCGTTACGGTTGTTTTAACAAGTACAAGGACCAAAACTGCCAATTCTGGAAGTTCCTAAAGGCTGCTAGAAAGTACAGGGACTAAAGTTGACAATTCTGAAAACTCTTAAAATCCTTTGATGTCCGATATCACACTTTCCTTCTTTGTCCGATATCGCAATTGAACAAAGATCTAGGGTAGAACTGCGATAGAGATGAATTGCGATAAACCTTGTATGAGTCACAACTGCGATAGACTTATCGCAATTCGCACTTCCCAACTGCGATAAGAATCGAATTGCCCAAGTGCGATAGAGTTGTCGCAGTTCAATATTCCCAAGTGCGATAGAGTTGTCGCAGTTCTCAATGCTAGACAACAATTGCGATAACTCGCTGCTTCCTTCCAAGTGCGACAAAAAAGCCAAGTGCGATAAGAATTTTACAACTGCGATAAGTTTAAGCTGCTATGCAACTGCGATAACTTGCAGTTTTCACCAACTTTCACCCACTTTTTGTTTTTTAGCTACTAGCCCATGCACTTCTCCATGCTTCTCAGTAACCTTTCTGCTACTTTTACTAACTTCTACTAACTTCAATAATTCACCTTTTTTCTCTTAAAAATAATCAAAACAATTCTTATACAAGAATTGTTGTTGATCCAAGTCGATCTAGATGATGAAGGACAAACCAAATCCAAGTTTCCACAAGCTTTACCACGTAGAAAAACTGGAAACTTTGAGTACCCAAGTTCGGATAAACACAAAACAAACTTAACCTTGAATCTTGTATAGATCGATTAGAAGAAAAAACATAGGTTGTAATTTTCCTAGTGAAAGAAAAATAACAAAGGATGTTTTAAAACCTTAGGATCACACAAAGCTAAAGCTAATCCTACCTTGAAGCTAGGCTCTTTGATACCACTTGTAAAACGCTCGATCTTCACTTTGGATGAACACCGAGTGCTTCCACTATGTCACACAAACACAAGCTTCTTTGATGACTCTCACTAACACATTTATAGCACAAGAGTAGTATGGATCATAGGTTAATTTTCAAGTCAAATGTATATTAATCTTCAAAGAGAAAAGTAAGATACAAAGACTTGGGTGTTACACTCTCTCACACACACACTCTTTTTCTTATCTAATAATGAGGCATACTAAAACTAAGGATGTGTGTGTGAGTATATACGAACCAGCCACAATCAAAAGGATTGATTGGGCTTTTGTTGGACCTTAAGTGGACTCATGTCTTGCACTACACTTAGGCACATTTAGATACATACATTGCTAGTGCCATAAGCCCACTAATTTGATACATATTACACTTGACACATTTATACAAAAGCCAAAATGACCATCACTTCAAAGTAGCATAAATTCAATGCTAACAAGTTCTCTTAAAAGAGCTTGTTTCATTCTCACGGGGAACCCTGCATAATCTATCGACCGCTCATTACGAGCCATGTTGATATTGAAACAGGAGACACCTCTCCGGTCTTCGACTACCAAATTGAGCACTTATCGAGTCTAGAGCCCCGAGATTATATCAAAAGATCTCATAGGAACACTTGCTACATCTACACTGGTGGTCCCACATCATGGACGCCAGATGTAAACTTTAGAGTCCTACGCAGATCTTAGCAATCTGCCAGAACATTTATGAGAGAACTCACACTTGTGATTCTCAATGATTGAATGGAAATTCCTGCCAGGGTCAACATCAAACAGCCCTGACAGCAGGTCACTTCGGTAACTCCTTGTGGGTTACGCTTAGTGTTCGCGGTGGTTCCAGAATGGTCTACAGTCGTGGGGTGATCTCCAGCGACTCACCTAATCGTTGGTGTACTTCGGTATGCCAGTGTAAGCCCTTTCGAGGGTATCTGGTTAGGAACGGCCTTGGTAAGGGTTAGAAGGAGTCTTCACACTATGCTGTTGACGATCTCTAATTCCGAACCTGTAAGTACCGGTTGATTTATTGCTAACTGTTTTATGCAGCATCACCACCATGATGAAAAGACTCCACATGCTCATACCTACGTCAGAAATTCAGTAAAAGCTCCCCCAAAGATCTAAGCAACACAAAGCTCAAACAAAGATTCTACGTCAAAAAGGAAGAATCTACAAAGTTAAAATACAAAGATCTAAAGTTAATGAAAGGGAATTGCTTACGTACGAGAAACAAAGTTTAAAGACGTATGAGCATGTTGGAATGACGGTCAACCACCGATGTGTTTTTTTTTAGGTCTATAATAAACTACCAAGTTTTAAATTTATTTATTGCCAAACTAACCTATAGACTCTAAACACTCACGAGCAGTGTACCCGATCAATGTAGATAGTTTTTAGGTAAGCAAGGGTCGTTCACTAGGAGCAAAGCTAAAGTGATCTAAAGGTATTCTAATTACTAAACTAACTAACCTAGAAAGCAAGTAAATATTTTTGGGGTTTTAGCTTGAGAGGCTATCACGATTTTGTGTGTTTAATTAAACTAAATACAAGAAAATAAATATTAAACTAATTAAAAGCAAATTAAAGATAGATAAAGATAGATAGGAAGAACGGGTTAGCCAAGTCTAATCCATTTTATAGTTATACATGCTTATGTCTACTTGTTTTAATTCATTCAATTGTTTTGTCGCCAATCCGATTATTAATCCTGTCACGATTAAATAACCTACCATCGTGGTGGGAAAGAGGACATGATCATAGTGACTCGTCTAGCATCAATACTAACTTATTGCTTTAAACCATCTAACCTAGTTCGGTATTACACGCTACTAGTCCTATTAGGTTGTAGACATGTTCCGTTTATGCCAAACAATGATTCCTAATAGAGATTCGGGTTAACACGCATATAACTCAACCTAAGCAACCACAATTACAGGTAGTTAAGTCACATCAATTAAAGTTATAAGGATCATAACCTAGTTACATAGACTTCTACTAGTTATAAGCAATAAACGAGTTTTTATCGACAAGCACCCAATCCAATAACAAAGCAAACACATCGACAAAATCATAAAAACTAATAAAACTTCATAAACATGGCTAACACCTAAGGGTGTTAGCCCATAATCTCAGCAAAAGATAAAGTATACATAAAAATAAACATAAGAAATCCATAGACAAATTTATTATGCTAACCGAATGATACACAAAGATAAGTATGGAGATGTTCTTCGTCGATCTTCAATGGTGGATGGAGAAGGTGTTGGGGACGATTTGGGGTTGTTCCCCACTGATAATGGTCCCCCCTAGGTCGTGCAAGGGCTTTGGTATTTATAGGATTAAGCAAGAGTAGCCTCCAAGTAATTTCCAAAAACATAGTCTGCTGTTCGACCCTGATACGGCGCATCTAAAAGCCCTATGCGCCGCATCTCCTTCAGAATCAGATAGATTTTTCTTTTCTCTTCGCGTGGCCGCTTGAATCAACTAAAACGGAGTCCGGATGAAGATTTTATGACCAAAATAGTGAAGCATCTTCTAGTGTCGACTTGTAATCTTTGACTTCTTCCTTAAGCTTCTAATCTTCACTTGATGTCTCGGTAAGGATTGTATATGGCCAATACGGCGCATCGGATTGGTCCGATGCGGCGTATGAGGGTAACTTCGCATGGGGTCCAAGATTATTATATTCCAGAATATTCGTACACCGCCTTTAGATGCGGCGTATCTTCTTCAGTATATTGGATTGTTTCTGGTGAAGTCTTGATAGTGATACGCCGTATGTCAGAAGTATAATGCGGCGTATCTGGAGTAGAACAAGCTTGATCTTCTTCGTTGACCAAAGTTTCATATGCGGCGCATGATATAATTACATGCGGCGCATTCTTTAAAGTCAGGCAATGGTCTCAGATTCGTCTAAGTCTTTATGTACGACGTATCTATAAAGAATGATACGGCGCATCTTCCTTCAGTTCAATAGACTTTTCCAACTTGATTCATTTTTCTCCAATTTCCGTCCGAAATCATTAACTTTCACCTAATGCTTGTTTATAACTGAGAATTACAAAAGTAAACGATTAAGTATCAATTCTCATATAAAGTGATATAAAACAAGTCAATAATATAGGATAAATGATGCTAATAATATGTCGTTATTTGATGTCATCAAATATCCCCCACTTGAACTTTACTTGTCCTCAAGTAAACCTTAGATTAAAACTTATGAAAATGTATCCTAAAAGATATTAGGATGTATTTTTATAATTAAGCACTTATTCGTTTTATCATAATTGCACAACCAAACACTTAACGAATTAGGAATAAAATAAAATATTTCGATAAAAGCAAATCTAATCGTTTAACTGTCCAGTCGTGACGAATATTCTATCATAAGCTTGGCAAGTATACGCATCTCCCCCACTAAAGCCAAGGAATAACAAGTCTAAAGCTGGTAAAAAGGGTTTTGAGGCTTATGGGTTAGATCATCCTTTTTAATCTCTATCGATCTCATATTCCAGAAAAGGCGACAAAATCACAAATACATGATCGAATCTACGACCACGATACTTGCAATTGCTCAAATCCTTAACTCGAATAGGCTAAAGATAGGACCAAGTAATCTTCACCAATAATATTATATCAAAAAGGGCGACAAAATCATAAATACATAGTCGAATCCACGACTACGATACTTAAGATTGCTCAAATCCCTAATCTCAATAAATCAAAGGTTTGGATGAAGAATGATATAGGGTATGGATAATATTTGGGATTTAAATTGGTGTAAAATATAAAATCAACAAACAAATAGATTAAGTCCTAGTGTGGTCAATCACTTTCCCAACCATCTCAAGAATAAGACTCATATCATTGGATAACTCACGCTTTAACACTTGAAACACACGCTTTAGGTAGACACGAATTATACTCAACAAGATCTCAATCAAAGAATATCCTTAGTTGGCGTTCCCATAACGGCCAACTCCCATTCAATCCATAAATATAATATACAACAAATAGTAGCCATATGAACCACTTACATAACTTTACATTGTTGGTTTAACAAACTTCCAACTTTCTTCTTTCTTTTTCTTTTCTTATTTTTCTCTCTTTTTTTTTCTTTTTCTTTTTCTTTTTCTTTTTTTTTTCTTTTCTTTTTCTTTTCTTTTTCTTTTTTTTTTCAACCAATAAAAACATTAATGGTGTAAAATTTCACCACTTCACCATCACAAAAAAAATCTTCATAACTTCAGATATAAAAATAATAGTGAAAGTAGTAAACACACGAAAATAAACTAAAAGTTATACAATATTTACTTTCTTACCAATTGCATTGTGCAATTTCCCGACCTAACCAAATATAATGAATTACGCACGCGAACACAGGTAATGTAAGGAAACACACTTTGCCTAAAGCAATTAACCACGGATTTTAATCTACAGGGTAAGCTAAGGTGTAAGGTGTAACGAAACATTATAACAAAGGTGTAAGAAATGAAAGGAATGACTCTGAGGGTTTTTCTAGGGGTATCTTACTCTAAAAGTGAGAGTAACAAAGGGTTTATACGGGGGTTAACTAACCAGTGTAGTTAGTTAATATCACATAACATAAAAGGCTTTTTAGGTGTAATCCTAGAAATTTACCAATTTAGACAAGTCACTTCAATTATATAAATAATACTTATTATGGTGGTCTCCAGTAGTATACAAGCCAAGTTCTAAAGTTTACAAGTCACCGGCACACTCATAGATTTGTGAGTTTTGATAAATTCACAATTTTTGAAAATAACGTCATGTGTGCAGCTATGCAACTTAGATTAAACAAAAACATGCTAGAAAAATTTTAAATTTAAGCATATTAAGTACATATTAAGCATATTTTTGAAAAATAAGGACAAGTAAACGTTCTAATTCTCCATCCCCTCACTTAAGATAAACAACGTCCTCGTTGTTTAATTTGAAATTAAAAACAGGAAATTAAAAGAATTAGAACGGAGAACTCCCTTGAGATTTGCTCGGAATGATCCTCCATGTAAGAATGCGAGCATATAAAATGTGGGAGTTCATCAACATCTTCAATCGTCCAGACCTGTAAAAATATAGAGACCACAGAAAAATAGACTCGAGAACATCTCGTTAATCATTGGTTAGAAAAATAAAACTACGAAAAATTACAGGTCAGAGTGTCTATGCGCCGCATCCATGGAATATTGGATACGCCGCATCAACAACCTGTAGGAAATATTAAACTGCATGCAATGGGATAATACGCCGTATCGATAGAAATTGATGCGTCGCTTCTTATTTTATTAATTCGAAGACTGTTTTTAATAAATAATTAGATACGCGTATCTGTACAACAAATGCGTCGTATGTCGGTTATAGTTTAAAATTTTTCTGATTAAAAACAGAATACGTCGTATCTAGGGGATAGATGCGCCGTACTCGAATTATTAAATGCGCTGTATATAAAATTAAAACGCCATACGCCGCATCTAGAATACAGATGCGCCGTATCGTTTGTATCAGCAGAATACAGCGACAGCAGTCATGCAGAAAAAACAAATAAAAATAAACACAAGAAAATAAAATAAACTAAAAAGAAAATAAAAGACAAGCATGGGTTGCCTCCCACGAAGCGCTTGTTATTGTTCGAGTCACGAGCCTGACTCCACCCTTATTTACTAGGTAATAGGGTGTACGTCCCCCCACTTGGAATCAAGTGCGGGTGAAAATAGCAATAAACACTATAAGAGTGTAAATTTGCTACTAGAGATGGAAGAAATATGTAAATATCATACCTTGGCAATATTTTCATTACCTTACCCTGTTTGGTTGATAAATTGGATGACGTGAGCATTCCATGTGAAAGGGTAGTATCTTGAGGATCAATGAATCTCCTTTCTTCTTTAAATGTTTCATTGGTAGTAAGGCGTCCCTTGACTTCCATAAAAGATGAGAAAGGGTCTTTGGCTAGTAAAAGTTCGAGTTCCTTTATATCCTTCATAGGATTGAAATCATCCTCTTCAATCATGGTCGTGTCCACCAGCTCATCCTTGAATTCTTTCTCGAGTTCAACCAAAAATGGGTTGAGAACAGGTGCCTTATATGATTCATTAAGTGTAATAAATTCCACCTCATCATTCTTTCGTTTTGCAACCTGTTTAGGGAAACTAGCAAGATTATTAGTAACGGGATTAATAATATTAAATAAATTTGTACCACTTTGTGTTGTAAGTGACTCCAATTCATCTTGTGAGTCTCCATCTTCAACTAGTAGTCTTGCAATTTCATCCTTGTCCCGAATATCCGCCTTAAATAAGTCATCCCAGATTTCTTTAAAATCCCTCGTTGGGTCAAAATCTGGCTTATCCGTTCCACACCTAAATACTTCTGTTTGTTGTGGTAATTGCGGTATGTTATCGTACACAATAGCATCAAACTTTTCAATATTAGAATACTCATTATCTCCATCCGAGGGAATATTATCATGGTGTTTTTGATAGGATGAGAATATATTTTCCACCTCGGGTGGAAAATCACAAGTAATAGCACTATACACCATTGTTTCCGGAGAAATAAGCACTTTCGAATGAAGAAGCTTCTTTGAAAACAATTGCCGGATTTTCATTCAAATCAAACACTTGTGACTCTTCTTCAACTTGTGCAATTTCCGGAGAAATAACATCATCAATAACTATTGCCGGAATCCTTATTGCATCAAAATCGTATGATTCTTCTTCATCATCATCATTGGATAAAGTCCAAGTGTGTCGAAATGGCAATTTGTTTCTTTCTTTCCGTGATTTTTCCTGCTTTGATAATAAATACTCTTCCATCGTGGGTTCTTTATCATTGATGACTTGTGCACCATATCTTGCTCTTTCCCAATCGTAAACCTTTTTATTGCACAAGGATCTTTCTTTGTTAAGCCTAAGATATTCTTCCATAGTTATGTCCGGATTGTCCATCATCATTATTACCTGAAAGATAAACAACCAAGAACAACAGTAACCTAAACAAAAATAAAAACTAAACTAATAAAAATTAAATAAACAAAAATAAAGAAAAACGATAAAAAAATTTGGTCACGGAACGTCAATACGCCGTATACAATTGACCTGTATACGCCGTATTGATATAAGACAGATACGCCGCATCCACAGACAAGGATACGCCGTATTTCCTTTCTGAGACAGAAACACAGAAACAAAAAAAAAAAAAAAAAAAAAAACACAAAGAAACAAATAAAACTAACTAGACTAAAATACCAATAAATCAAATTAAAACAATCACTCCCCGGCAGCGGCGCCAAAAACTTGATGTGTTTTTGTTAGGTCTATAATAAACTACCAAGTTTTAAATTTATTTATTGCTGAACTAACCTATAGACTCTAAACACTCACGAGCAGTGTACCCGATCAATGTAGATAGTTTTTAGGTAAGCAAGGGTCGTTCACTAGGAGCAAAGCTAAAGTGATCTAAAGGTATTCTAATTACTAAACTAACTAACCTAGAAAGCAAGTAAATATTTTTGGGGTTTTAGCCTGAGAGGCTATCACGATTTTGTGTGTTTAATTAAACTAAATACGAGAAAATAAATATTAAACTAATTAAAAGCAAATTAAAGATAGATGAAGATAGATAGGAAGAACGGGTTAGCCAAGTCTAATCCATTTTATAGTTATACATGCTTATGTCTACTTGTTTTAATTCATTCAATTGTTTTGTCGCCAATCCGATTATTAATCCTGTCACGATTAAATAACCTACCATCGTGGTGGGAAAGAGGACATGATCATAGTGACTCGTCTAGCATCAATACTAACTTATTGCTTTAAACCATCTAACCTAGTTCGGTATTACACGCTACTAGTCCTATTAGGTTGTAGACATGTTCCGTTTATGCCAAACAATGATTCCTAATAGAGATTCGGGTTAACACGCATATAACTCAACCTAAGCAACCACAATTACAGGTAGTTAAGTCACATCAATTAAAGTTATAAGGATCATAACCTAGTTACATAGACTTCTACTAGTTATAAGCAATAAACGAGTTTTTATCGACAAGCACCCAATCCAATAACAAAGCAAACACATCGACAAAATCATAAAAACTAATAAAACTTCATAAACATGGCTAACACCTAAGGGTGTTAGCCCATAATCTCAGCAAAAGATAAAGTATACATAAAAATTAAACATAAGAAATCCATAGACAAATTTATTATGCTAACCGAATGATACACAAAGATAAGTATGAAGATGTTCTTCGTCGATCTTCAATGGTGGATGGAGAAGGTGTTGGGGACGATTTGGGGTTGTTCCCCACTGATAATGGCCCCCCTAGGTCGTGCAAGGGCTTTGGTATTTATTGGATTAAGCAAGAGTAGCCTCCAAGTAATTTCCAAAAACATAGTCTGCTGTTCGACCCTGATACGGCGCATCTAAAAGCCTATGCGCCGCATCTCTTTCAGTATCAGATAGATTTTCTTTTTCTCTTCGCGTGGCCGCTTGAATCAACTAAAACGGAGTCCGGATGAAGATTTTATGACCAAAATAGTGAAGCATCTTCTAGTGTCGACTTGTAATCTTTGACTTCTTCCTTAAGCTTCTAATCTTCACTTGATGTCTCGGTAAGGATTGTATATGGCCAATACGGCGCATCGGATTGGTCCGATGCGGCGTATGAGGGTAACTTCGCGTGGGGTCCAAGATTATTATATTCCAGAATATTCGTACACCGCCTTTAGATGCGGCGTATCTTCTTCAGTATCTTGGATTGTTTCTGGTGAAGTCTTGATAGTGATACGCCGTATGTCAGAAGTATAATGCGGCGTATCTGGAGTAGAACAAGCTTGATCTTCTTCGTTGACCAAAGTTTCATATGCGGCGCATGATATAATTACATGCGGCGCATTCTTTAAAGTGAGGCAATGGTCTCAGATTCGTCTAAGTCTTTATGTACGACGTATCTATAAAGAATGATACAGCGCATCTTCCTTCTGTTCAGTAGACTTTTCCAACTTGATTCATTTTGCTCCAATTTCCGTCCGAAATCATTAACTTTCACCTAATGCTTGTTTATAACTGAGAATTACAAAAGTAAACGATTAAGTATCAATTCTCATATAAAGTGATATAAAACAAGTCAATAATATAGGATAAATGATGCTAATAATATGTCGTTATTTGATGTCATCAACCACCATGGACAAAGAAGTGACGAATGGCAGATAACTTCATAAGATCATCACAACCACAACGACGAGAACAAAGCACAAAGAACAATGACATCTATCATTTTTATTATCATTTTTGAAGGCGTCCAAAGCTACAAATGTCAAAGATCAAGATGAAAAGGAAAAGGACGTCGTGCAACATTTATGACCAACACTTAGGGGGAGATTGTTAGGATCGTACTTTATCCTAAACAAGTGTCGGTCATTATGATTTGTAATAGGTTGCATTAAGTTACTATTTAGATTATGCTTGAACTAAGTTTATGTTATGTTTTCTATATTCATGGAAGTCCAAGGGCCAATATTGACATAGTTCCTAAGTAGTGAGAAACCCTTGGACTCCCACTATAAATATGTGTGTAATCCCTCATTTGAGGGTGTTGATTCTCCAAGTAATAGAAAGTGTCTTTATTTCATAAACTTAGGGTTTCATCCACTCTCTCTCTCTACTCTCTTTCTCTCTCTAAGAATACATGATGTTATGTTGCAAAATGGTGACCTAACATAAAGTATATTAAAAAGATTGCATTATTCATTCACTTTATCATGGGTTGGTGTTGTTTGTATCCTCGTACTTTTATTGATCAAAGATTGCTTTATTCGATTTGTGTTCTTCCTACATGCTGATTATTTTATTCTTAAGTGGGGTTCGATTATATTTGGTATTTATTTATGGATTTTGAGAGCGAGAACAAAGGAAGAAGGCATTGGAGCATGTTAGTACTGCTATTTGAAAGTTTATATTGTTGTTCGAAGTTTGGTTAGTACTGCTCATTATTCAATTTTTCTGTTGCTATGATACTGCTGCTGCATATATTTGGAGATGTTTTACACACACATGGGATTTTGGTTCACACACACAAGAAGAAGTTTGGTTTTTGGTTTATATGTTCTTAAAAGTTTCAAGGCTCGTATTTGGTTTATTTGAAATAATTGATTACGAAGAAGGTTGTTTATCTCTTATTTGAGATTGAAGTGAGGTTCACGAAGGTGTTTACTTATTTCATCATCAAGATTCTCACTATTGATTGGTGACTTGCTTGGATATACGGTTTATGATTGGGACTTGGTTTATCTAGTTTTCATAGGTCAAGGGGTGGATGGACGAAGACCTAGTTAACCATCACTTAAAGGAGATACATTGTAGTACTCAGTGTCACACGAAGAAAGTCGTTGTGGATAACTTCAAGAGATTTAGAGATTTGTTTTAGCTACACCAAATTCTCTATATCGTTCTTCAATCAACAATAGTGCAAGCTTAAGTAACGAGTTTGGGATATTTTACTTTGGTTTCAAGTTTGGTATATCAAGTTTTCTTCACATGTGATCATTACATACAGCCTATAGAATTGAAGATTCAAGAGATGGTAAACATATTGGTTTCAGGGGAAGCTTATTGATTAAATGTTTAACCATCTACATGCACCACTCAAGGGGAAGTGTTTGATTCTTACTACTGTTGATCATTATTACTACTGCTAGTTGGAGTTTCTACTGTTTTGAATTCATTTTTCGTAAGCATTTTGGTGTTCTTCATGGAGGGCAATTTGAAACATTAGCAGGCTTGGATTAGGAGTGTGATATTGGTTCGTGGTGGTCAAGATCATTATTTACATATGTTCCCTATTTGTTGATAACAAAAAGGGGAAGAGATGTTGGAGTGGTATGGCATGGCTTAAGGGGAAGACAAGATTGTTTCATTCATGGTGAGATTTAATTATCTCAACTTCTCTACTTCGTCTAGGGAAGTTCGTACAAGAAGGTGTTTGTTTTGTCATCATCAAATAGGGGAAGATTGTTGGGTTTATTGATTTGATGATACAAAACAAGAAGAATGAAACATGAAGGGCTTGAAGTGACAAGAAGGGAAACTACAAAAAGATGGAGGATTTGGAAGATTCTAGAAGAATATTTAGTTTCCTAATTATATTAAAATTGTCTTTCTTGTAAACCCTAATCCTCTAGTATATAAAGAGGACATGGGTCATTAGTTTTAGTGTGCACAACTACGGATGTAGTCGATTAAAGGGGTGTGTGTGTGTCTAGACGTTTGTCATGTAAACGTCTAGGGTTAGTTAGTTAGTTAGTTAGTTCAGCCTCAAGGTCAAGTCCTTGATCCATGTTACAAGGTGTGTAACACGTTCTACCTTGATCAAGTAGAATTGGGGTTGTAGGTGATTATATTGTTAGTATTAGAGATGATAATGAATGAACCTTGTTGTCAATAACGTATGATGTTCTTATTATTCCGCTGCATGATCTTATTTTCTATGTTATTGTTTAACCCTAGATGCTCTAAACGGTCCAAGGAGTCTAACAAACTCCACACGACTTAATTTTGACAAATTTTGGACATAATCCAAACATCCTCTTGTCACATACAAAATTATTTTTAATGAATCGAAAAATATATTTTTATGATTAGTTAGTTGTAAAAACTTAATGTGATTAGTTTTAACAAGTTTTTATTGCATTATTCAACAATGCACTAAGAAAATTTTCAAAAGGAGGTGTATGAACATTTTCAAAAATTTTCAACAAGAGGGTTTGAGATTATTGGGTTTTAGTGTTAATTGTTTATCCTAATCTTATGGGGAGCATTTAGTAATTGAAATCCTAGACTCAATTGAACAAGAAAAGTGAATTTGACAAAATTGAAATAAAAGCCTAATCTTGATTATGATCAAAACGTGATGAAATTAAGTGAAATGTGTTATGAAAAACTTACAATACTTGTTGCTAATCGTGTTAGAAGTAAATGCCCTTTGCTAATTGACCTTGATTTGAAGATTTGAAAATGGGTTTTTGATGTTTTGGGGTTTAGTTTTCGTCACAGCAGCAGCAAGGAGTGAAGGTGGAAGAAAAATGGAGTGTTTGGTAAAAAGGAATAAGGAGGAAAAACGTGGGAAGGAATCAGATGGCCGGCCCCCTTAAACATTAAGGGGGCCGCCCTATATTTGGCTGTCGGCCCCTTTAAACATTAAGGAGGCCAGGTTCGTAAACGAACAATTTCCTTGTGCTAGAAAATCAATAAATGAGTTTTCTAGGTTATAAATCCTAATAATCTAATTTATATATATATATATATATATATATATATATATATATATATATATATATATATACTAGTAATGATATACTCTAAGTAAAACTAACATTTAAGAGCTATATATCTAACTAAGCATGCATTCTCTACAAGGGAATTTAAAAGAAAATGTGTACCTTTTAGTCTTCAATAGTCTTCTCTTCAAAGTCTTCAACAAATTTCAAGATCTTGTGAAAGTGGATAAATTTCCAAGCTTGTATGACGACTTCATTTTGTTGGTCTCCATTGTCTTGTTTGACCAAAGTTGTTTGGTCCGAACATGTTGTGCATTTGGCTCGGATGTATATATGGTGGCATCATTCCCCACGGATTGAAGCTCCACATTTGATGGTTGTTGTAGAAGTTTCGTTTCTTTTGATTTACTCTAGGTTGAGGTGTTTTAGACCTAGGACGAGGACTACTTGGTTTTCTAGGTGGTGGAGTTTTAGACCTTATTTTTGGTTTAAAAGACTCGGCCTCGGGTTTTAGAGATGATTTTTGAAAACTTTTAATTTCTTCATCACTATCTATAGGTACTAATCTATCTTTCAAAAGTATGTATTTCGGTTTTGACTTTAACGTTTTTAATTCACTAGTTTCACCCTCAAACTTGACACTTTTATTTTCACTAGTTGATGTTCCGGTTGAATTATATCCTAAGCCGGTTTTATCTCCGGATATTTTTTGATTACTAATTAATTCCCTAAGTATTTGACTACTATTTTCACATTTCTCAAGTCTAATAGTTTCTTCCTTAAGTTGTTAATTCTCATTTTTAACAACTAGACATTTTTTACATTCCATAGAACTTTCTTTACCTTTTTCTAAGTTATGTAGCTTAATTTTTAATTCTAGGATTTCATCTTTTAATTGGTTGTTAGTGTGTTTTAGTAGTTTATTTTTAGCTATGACTTTTTGTCCTAGTTTACATAATCTATAGTATTCGCTATCTAAGTCTTTTTCATCTAAGGATAAATTATCATCACTAAAATATTCGGTTTCGGAACATACCTCAGAAGATGCCTTTGCCATGAAACACCTTTCTTCTCTTGTTGTCTCCTTTTCATCATTTTTACTATCGCTCCATGCTCCTCCTATGAAGGCCTTGTAATTTTGACTTCTTGACATTTTCGGACATTCTCCAATGAGATGATTTGGATCTCCACACTTGAAACATTTCCTTTCATTCTTGCTACTTTTGTCGTCCTTGTTCCTTTGAGGTGATTTTCTTTCGTCATATGGTTGTTTAACATATCTTCCTCGTCTTTTAAAGAATTTCTTGAAATTTCTTACTGCCATAGCATACTCTTCATCGTCACTTTCGGATGTTGAGCATTCTTCGTCACTATAATCCTTCCTAGCCTTCAACGCGATTGACTTGCTTTGCTCCTTTCTTCCTTTGACCATTTCGGAGTCCTTCTTTATTATCACTTCATACACTTTCAATTTTCCAATTAACTCGTCAAGTTGTAGAGTTGATAAATTCTTTGACTCCTCAATAGCCGTTACGTTCGCGCGCCACTTCGGATGGAGAGCCCTAAGAAATTTCCTTACAAAATTCTTGCTAGAAAAATTCTCATCAAGTGCTTTTAAACTTGTGATAATTGTGTTAAATCTAGCAAAAGCATTATCTATTGATTGCTCTTCCGGAATCGTAAATTGTTCATATTGTTGTACAAGAAGATCTATTTTATTATCTTTGACTTGACTATTACCTTGGTGAGTGATTAGTAAAGAATTCCAAATATCTTTTGCGGTATTACACATAAAAATTCTTTCATATTCTTTGCGTGGTAACGCATTGTAAATAACTATTTTAGCCTCATTATTTTTAGCAAGTTTCTTTTTCAAATCATCGTTTTGTTTTTCAAAAGGTACAATTTCATCCCTTTTAGTTTCAGGATTTTTTGTATAGGGGGAAAATCACCATTAGTAATAATATGCCAAAGATCTAGATCCTTTGATTTCACATAAGTTTCTAATCGATTTTTCCAATAAAGAAAACCATCACTTTCAAATAGTGGTGGTCTTTGCATAGATTGCCATTCTAAATATTTTTTCGATTCCATAGATCGATACAAGTTTTAAAATACAATTTATTTTAAAAATCATGTTTAACCTGGCTCTGATACCAATTGTTGAAAACTAGAAGAGGGGTTGAATAGTTTTACGTCTTTTTAAAACTTCGATTCTAGTTTATGTGAATTCAATACTTGAACTATATGAAAAACTATAACTAACTAACTAAGCAAGTATAAAGTAAGTATAAATGTAATGAAAAGATAGAGTTAGAGAGATCAAACCACAACACAAGGATTTATAGTGGTTCGGCAACAAGGACACCTTCCTTGCCCTACTCCACTCCCCGAGTCACCTACTCGAGAGTTTTCTTCACTATGTCAACAAACTCCCTTATGGCGGAGAAACCTTACACAACGTTGCTTACACCGTTTAACGAAACAAAGCTAAATGTCGAGTTCTAATCGTAGCTAGAACCAATATCACACCACAACACGACTTAGCACGACTTCTTCACAACTTGTACACTCCACAACTACTTACACACCTTCACTACTTCACTACTTCACAACTTCTACCTCTTCACAACACTACTTCTTCTAGACTTAAGTATATACTCTCCTAGATCAACTTATTACAATCACAACACTACTATACAAATGATATACACATATACAAGACGAATCTTCATACTTCTTGACTTGAGAATGAAGGAGTTATTTCTTTGCACTTTGAGCGATGAATGAATGAAAGATTAGATCACTTGAACAATGTTTTATTGTCACAGGTTTTAGAAGGATGTTTAGAGAGATTTGGATCTGAAAATTTTCGTGCAAAAGGTGAGGAAAAATACCAGGTTTGAGGTGGTATTTATAGGCAAACTTTCTGACAAGAGGAGCGTGCCGGCCCCCTTAAAATTAAAGGGGCATCCCTCCTGTAACGGCCAGAAAGTTTATCTTTTAGTAGGGAAAGTTTATTTGGTGAAAAACTAACTGATTTTGGTTAAAAATTTGAATTCATATATTTATTATGAATTAAACATTTTCCTTTATTACCAAAAATGTTTTTCAAAAATATATAATAAGTTTATTTAATTTTATAAACTTTGTAATATTTAAATAAACATCCCTTTGATCATAAAATGTATTAGTCACTTGTTTATTCATACCTTAAGTGATTTTGTTGGATGAGATGATATAAACTTGCTTAAAAAAAAACTTGTTTACGTATTAACTTTGCGTTTAATGTTTTTACATTTTGTGATCGCCAAAACTTAAGGATATCGAAAAATATTAATAACGTTTTTATACATTATTTATATAAACAAATTGATTGAAGAGCCACATACTGATACACAGCAACATGAAATGGAAGTCACTAAAGAAGAAGAACCATTTGACACAAACAAGTTCATTAAAACTCCTTCACAAGAACTCTCCACTTCTCAAACCAAGGACTCCTCATCAAAAGATCCACCACTTCCCACCGGAACACCTCCAAGGGATCCTACTCCTCCAGCTTCTTCTGGGTTTGAAAGCAATTCATCTTCAAGATCATCATCATCACACCACTCATCTCCACCATCTGCAACAACACCAAAACACAAATCAGTCAAGTCAAGAAAGAAACCGGACATTCCATTCACCACCGCAACATCAAGAAAATTCAAGAAAGTTGTGAAACAAGCCCGCAAACAAAAGGACAATCAACTACAAGACCAAATGCAGACTTTAACTACAATGGTCACAACCTTATCAAAGCAAGTTGAGGAACTTCAGGAAGTTAAGACAAAAGTTGATGAGTTCTTATCAGGCGATGTGACAGTGACACTCCAAGCTTACACACAAGAGTATCTCCAGAACAATCTGCCAGAACTTTTCAACACATAACTGCCAACACTCATCGAACCTATCAAGACTCAGCTCAACAAGAGGATCAAACATGTTGTAGAAAAGATGCTTGCCTCCACAACATTCTATCTTCAAACTACCAAGCCTCATACACATCCGAATGAGTTAACATCTGATGAGCTACAAGCCTTGTTAGCAGTTAAACTTGGTGAGCAGAACGAACTAACTCCTAAAGAAACTTCATTGTTTGAGGCTCTGCAAGTCAGTTTGTCCACAGAAACTTGCAAAGAAGCTGCTGGCACAAGCAAAAGACCAAGAAGAGATGATGATCCTGACCCAAACTTCAAGTCTAAGAAACAAAAGTCGATAGCAGGACTATCCACCTCTCTCAAAGAACCAGCAACTACTACAGTGACTACACAACAGCAACAGCAACACGGATTTGGATCAGCACCACAGGATGACGAAGAACACATGACTCACATCGGTGAAGATTATCAGGAACAATCGTCAACAACAATACCCGAACCTGAAATCCATGAATCCAGACCCGGACCATCATCCACTTCAAAGCAACAAAGCAAGGGCAAGTCTACAAAGTCAAAGAAGTCGAAAAAGAAGAAGCCTATGTCATGGCTAGATAATGATGATGAGCCCGAGGGTGATTGGTTAACTGAAATGATCAAAGGTCAACCGCCTTTACCTGAAGACGAAGAACCTCTTCCAGGGAACACCTTGCAGTACACTCAGAGTATAATGTCAAGCCTCCAGATTGAAAAACTGTCAAAGAAAGAATTAAGGCGAATCAAGAATGATGCGTTTGAATTCCTCAAAGAAAGATCTGGAAGCTCCCTTATACTAGAGTACCACTTGGAGAATATTGCAGCCGCAATGTCGTGAAAGTTCGATTGGGTTAATCCAGAAGCCAACTTTGACATGTACTCTGGAAAAGCTGACAAACCTTATTTCACCGACTGGACCAAACCGTTACCTCTACAAGGAATACCTGCTAAGCCCAAGATACCCTACTGTTTTTTCTTCAACAAAGATCTTGATTACCTTCAACACGCTCACGAGACTTCAAAGCAAAGATATGCTTCTTCCTTAACTTTGTCAGTCCCTGCTGCTCACTTCGAACAATGTGCAATCGAAGAAACGACGCCTATCTTCAGCAAATCTGTTGTGCAATACAACATGGAAGCTCTGCTAGGAATTCAGCACTGGCCTGAACATCGTAAACTCGGTTACATTCATAGACTACATTTAACATCAAATGAAGAAGTCAAACAGAAGTAAAGGATTATAGCAATCATGCAAATTCATGAGTCAAAAAGATTCAACTACCCTTTCATGAAAGAAATCGTCGTCAAGAGGCAAGATGAAAAGGAGTACAAGTTCTCAGAAGCTGACTTTCTGAAATTGGAGCTGAATGACATTGAAGATATGTACCTTGAAAAATTCAAAGGAAACTTACGACGCTACTCAAGGGACTTACAATACAACTTCATTTCATCCTTACTTCTCTATATCAGACGTTTACTGGTTCAAGAAAGAGTGGAAGATCTACAACTAGGCGTTGAAAGTTATCAAAAGAAGATCAACCTGACTCCACCACAGCTCACATGTCCCGGAATTTATGAAATGTCTCAATACATGCATGTTCAAAAGCCGTTTGGATTCACTTATCTAAATGACCCAAGGATACTCAGATTCATGCGGTATGATGACATACACAAGTTCTGTGACGCTACACTGAAATCAGTTCGAGATGGTTTAGTCAAAAGGTTACAGGATATTAAGAATGACTTCAAAATGGGTAAACATGGTAAACAGGGTACTCAGGGTAAAGCTATCAGGTGGAACTCAAGTCTGCAAAGGCAGGTTCGACAATTCATTCATAAGATTGAACAAAGGCTGAATCGGAGAGATCAGATCAGAAGGTTGGAAAGCTACATTGGTGCCAGACCGTCATTTCCGAATATAAGGTCCTTCCAACGACCTGATGCTCGATTCACAGACTTTGATGCTATGCTTGGTGCGGAAACATAACTGGATGTCTCGGGTACCAAACTTTCAATATTTTCTTTATATTGATTTGCTTTGTGAATTAATACGGCTTGTGCGCACATAACAGTGTACAACCAGAAATTGTAAAGAAAGGACCCTGAGGTACGCATCAGTGCCTCAATCCTCACATAAGGAGCGAAAGCTTCTTACTTTTGAGTAGAGATAATCAAATCTTCAGTTTTTTAAAAACTCTGCTAAAAAGACAAGTATTTCACCTCAATGAGTATTCACTTGTTGAGGGGGAGAACTTGAAACAAAATCATCGTTCTTAAATCAAAAGTTCTTGTTGGATTCTCCTCATAAGACTCAAAAAGCATATTTTAATCAAAAAGTTTAACAAAAACAACATTTGATATGCTATTTTTGAGGGGGAGAAATGTAAAAAGTGATTAAAATATGGATGTCATTGTATGCTATAAGATGAATTTCGTGTGAGCTCGACTCAGAATTGACCCAAGAATTGACGAAACAAAATGTTAGTAATCGAAAGGACTAGTCCTGGACGGGTAATAATTTCAAGCTAGTCTAACTAGTGATGTAAACGTGTCTCGCAAAGGACTTGTCTGAGTAGAATGTACCGTTTCGAGAAACTTTCTTTGAATATGACCAGGACGGGTAATAATTTCAAGCTAGTCTAACTAGTGATGTAAACGTGTCTCGAATTGGTTGTGTTCAAGGAAAGTGGATCAATTTAAAAAGTGCTCACTCCTCCCGCATGTGCAAATTTCTGAACAAATTCATGAGCACATGTAAAGGGGGAGTCCTTTAAAATGAAATCAAAACTCTCAAAGTGTTGTCAAAATGTTTCATAATCATAAACACTTTGAGAGAATTTCAATTAATTTGGTTAAATGGCAGTAATAGGATAGTCATGAAGTTATAAGATGACTAAGGTTAGGAATAACCGTCCTATGATCCGCCAATGCCGGAGGGATCTACCCAAGGACAACACCAATAGTCTAGAACTAGAAGTCCTTAGGTATGATATGGAAAAAGGAGTAAAGAGTGAGGAGAAAGAAGGGGTTGAAGAATTAAAAAGAAATGCAAAGAAAAGGGTGAAAAGAAATAGCCCTCCATTTGATCAACCTTAGGGCAGGCACCGGGTTCAACTCATATGCTACTGGTTGTTGCTAAGGCAACACCGGTATTGAAGACAAAGTCGTCATGGACCCAGTGACGCACTGCACTAAACCTTCTAAACCACTCAAGTTCTCTTAAAAGAGCTTGTTTCATTCTCACGGGGAACCCTGCATAATCTATCGACTGCTCATTCTGAGCTATGTTGATATTGAAACAGGAGACACCTCTCCAGTCTCCGACGACCAAATTGAGCACTTATTGAGTCTAGAGCCCTGAGATAACATCAGAAGATCTCATAGGAACACTTATACTTCTACACTGGTGGTTCTACATCAATGGACACCAGATGTAAACTTTAGAGTCCTACGTAGATCATAGCAATCTGCCAGAACATTTATGAGAGAATGTACATTTGTGCTTCTCAGTGATTGAATGGAAACTCCTACCAGGGTCAACATCAAACAGCCCTGACAGAAGGTCACTTCGGTAACTTCTTGTGAGTTATGCTTAGTGTTCATGGTGGTATCCCAAAACGATCTACAGTCGTGGGGTGATATCCATCGACTCACCTAATCGTTGGTGTACTTCGGTATGTCAGTGTAAGCCCTTTCGGGGGTATCCGATTAGGAATGGCCTTGGTAAGGATTAGAAGGAGTCTTCACACTATGCTGTTGACGACCTCTAATTCCGAACCTGTAAGTACCGGTCGTTTTATTGCTAACTATCTACCTGCAGGAACATATCAGAACCATGATGCCGGATTCCACGTGCTCATACATACGTCAAATTAAGTCAAAGAAAGCTCCCTCAAAGATCTAAGCAACACAAATGTAAAAGAAAGATTCTACACCAAAAGGAAGAATCTACAAAGATTAAAAGACAAAGATCAAAGTACTTGAACGGGAACTTCTACGTCATGATTCACAAAGTCCAAAGACGTATGAGCATGTTGGAATGGATGACGACCACCAACGAAACTGAAGTGACGAGTTGCAGACTACAACATGACACCATCACAATCACAACAACAAAGAACGAAGAAAAAAGGATGATGATTCACTTATCTTAAGAATTTTTCAGAAGACATCAAAAGCTATGAAAGTCAAAGATTAAAGACAAATATGAAGACGTCAAGCAACCTTGATGACCGTGATGACCGATCATTAGGGGGAGATTGTTAGGATCACGTTTCACCGTTATATCAAGTCTCGGTCATTTGTAATAAGTATAGGTTTCTAAGTAATGTTTATTTATTATGTTTATGTAATGTTGAAAGGCCATAAAGCCCATTAGGCCTTAGAAAAGCCCACGTATGAAGATTGGAAGGAGAGGGAGTGTTGCCCTAGCTCCTTGCCTATAAATAGAAGGCTTATGTAACCTTTCACATTGTTGGTTTTTTGAATATTGTAGCTGAACTCTTTCATAAAAAAAAAGAAAAAAAAAACTTGTCAGGTTCCCATTTGATGAACCCACAATATAAGATTGATAGAATGAGATGGATATAAGGATTGGTTGATTTGTATGATATGAGAAATGAGTTTGAAAGAGTTTATGTTAGAAACTAATAACGTGATAAAAATAGTTTCTTGGACCGTTTAGCTCGAGGTTGTTTAGACCTCATCTAGGGATTAAACAATAATAATGATTAAGAACTTGATACGCAGCGGAATAAAAAAAATATCATTATTATTGAAACAAGGTTTCTCGTCATCATCTCTACTCTAACAAACAAACACCAATAGCCCCAATCCTACTTGATCAAGTGTAGGACGTGTTATCTAAACTATAACAAGGATCAATGACCTTGAGGCTAAACACATACAACCATAGTCTAGGCGTTTCAGCCCTAGACATACACACACGCTTTTCTGCTTTTACATTGTGACACTTATGGATAATAAAAACCTGTACCCTATGTCTCTTTATATAATAGAGACATTAGGGTTTACAAAGAGATAAGACAAAATATAAAGAAATCTTCCTAATCAAGTAAACCGATTTCCTGTATATTCTTTTTCTTTGAAGTTTTCCTCTTTGTCGCCATAAGTCCTTCATCTTTTATATTTTGTCAATATCAACTCAAAGTATAATTCCCAACAATCTTCCCCTAGTTGATATGACAAAACCAAGTGTATGAAAGATGTCGTCTTCCCCTTAAACCATGCATATCATCAAGGATCTTCAAGCTGCAATCTTGTAAATCTTCTTCCCCTTTTTGTCATCATCAAATAGGGGACAAATGTAAGCAACCTTGATCTTCACAACCACGAACCACTATCATACTTCCAATTCATCTTTCCAATGTTTCAAATTACCCACCATTAAGTTTTCCGCATCTAAAAATGAACTTGAAACAGTAGAAATCAAAACTAGCAGTAGTAATAACAACTAGCAGTTGTAAAAACCTTCAACTCGAATGATGCATGTGGATGGTTAAACATTTAATCAATAAGCTTCCCCTGAAACCCATATGTTATCCATGTTTTGAATGTAGGCTCTATGTAACGATCATTGATGAAGAAAACTAAGTACTACCAACTTGATGCTGAAGTAGAACAACCCAAACTTGTGTCTTATGTCTTGTACTAAAATTGACTTCAAACGTATACTAAACGTATAAGGAGATCGCAATCCCTTGACAATAATCACTGAGCACAATAATGTAACTCCTTCAAGTGATTGTCAATTTGTAGTCACCTGAACGAACAAACAAGTTAACTCTAAACGTAATGGAGACGTTTAAGATATGATAAGAACACTCATCCAAGAAACTCCACTTCAACTTCAAATAGGTGATAAAAACTTTTCTTCGTAACCAATTAAATCAAATAAGTACGAGCCTTTAAATCTGTTTTAGCACCAATAAACCAAAAACTTTCTGTATGTGTCATCCAATAACTTTCAAACTCAGCCGAGAACCAAAAACAAAATTCTATCCAAACATCAAATCTCTTCTGTGTGTGTGTGTCTTCCCATGTGTGTGTATTCAAAAATCCAAAACCATATAGCAATCTGCCATCGAACAAAGCTAAAAAACCATTATCCCAAGTGTACCTGACATCCACTAACTTTCAAACTTCTGTCCAAAATCACCAAACCACCTTCATTTTTTAAACCACGGACAGTAATCCAAAGCAAAATGAATATACAAAAGCGAAGGTTGGTTTGTCACACCAATCCAAAATAATTAATATTCATCAAAGCAATCGACCTAAAAGTAGTATAACCTATTTGATTGTCGGTGAACATGCAAGAATGAGTGTGACTTATCAAAGTAGTCCAATAACCATCGACCCCACAAAATCATTTATAGCTTGACAAATAATTTTGAATAATCAGTACGAGGTACCATTAAATGCAGCTGCTACATCTTACTTCTTTTTGGACCAAACATGAACGAGCTGCATTAAAATATCAAAGCGTAGCAGCATGAAACAATTAAGCATCGCAGTGGGAATAATTGAAGCAGCAGTGGTAACATTTATCGCATAACAGTGGAAACGAATGAGGCAGCAGTGGAAACAAATAACGAGCAGTGGAAACGTTCCTGAACGCAGCAGTGGAAACGTTTACTCGAGCAGTGGCAAAATAGATCGAGCAGTGGAAACTTTTACTTCTCAATCACCAGTAACCTTAGTCTACACGTTCTCCACTACAACAAAATAGGCAATTTTTCACACTTATTAAAGCATATTTTCACACTATAAAGTGTGTGGAATTGAAAAGTTCACACTTAGCTTGTGTGTGAACCATATTGGTGTAGCAAATAATTTCACATTTTTAAATGTGAAGATTTATAAAAACTTCACACTTTAAAGTGTGATGGTTTTGAAACAATTCTTCACACTTAAAAGTGTGAGATTCTAATTCTTCACACTTTCAAGTGTGAGGATTTTTAAACAACTCTTCACACTTTTAAGCGTGAGATATTAATTCTTCACACTTGAAAGTGTGAGGATTTTAAAGGATTTTTCACTCTTTCAAGTATAAGTGTGAGGATTTTAAAGAAATTCTTCACACTTTTAAAAGTGGAGAAATTTAGATGTATATTTTTAACAAATAAATAAATATTTCTGGAAACAAATTTTAATAATTTCTGGAAATTAAAAAGTCAAATATTACATAAAACATATATACAATTTCAAAAACACATAAGGTAAATTAATAAACACCATGATCTAGTACATCAAGTATGCATTTCCTGGAACAAGTTACAAATTCTAAAACAAGTTGCAAATTCTGGAACAACAAAACAATATTTTCTGAAGGAAGACCCGTGGCTCAAGTTCTGAATCTGTATAAAGATAAAACGCCATGATCTGGTACAAGACCCGTGGCTCAGTTCTGAATCTGCATTCCAGGGGAGAAGCTTATTAGCTTATTTCTACCAATAAATACATAAGCGGCCTTATAAAATAAGTTGATCTAAACAACTCCTAAATACTAATTAGTAGCTTTTCAAAGATAGAATTATCCGATACCAAATTATGAATGAAAAAGTTATGACACCAGACCTGTCTCTAGAGAAACTGGATGTGACCCTGGAAACTGATGGCTCCCTCTAGCCTGAGAAGAGGAAAAACAAATACATCATAAATGAGATGATCAAATAAAGTGAAAGTGGTAGCTTTAACAAAATTGGTTACATTAATGGGAATTGTTTTTGACCCTATCTTATGCATGTGCTTTCATATCTAAACGGTAACAACAATGTGCAGGTTGTGTAATGGGTCAAAGCAGGTTTAGGTTGAAAAGGATAAGATTTTAGTATATGTAATAACTAAAAATAAGCAAACAAAACACCCTTCTGGTGCAGAAAATAAGCAGGCAAGCGCACCTTATTTGTGCAGAAAATAAGCGGACAAACACACCCCATGTTGAGGCTGTTTTGCAGCCAACAAACGGCCGCTGATGGGGCTGTTTTGGGGCTGTTTTGCAGCAGCAAACGCACCGTATTTAGTGCAGAAAAATAAGCAACGAAACTCACTCTTTAGGGGCTGAAATCAGCAGCTCTACATGCACCCTTTGTGCAGGAAAATAGGCAACAAAATGTACCCTTTAGGGGCTGTTATGAGCAGATCCAACACACCCTCTTGTGCAGAAAATAAACAAACAAAACGTACCCCTTTTGGGTGCTGAACCGAATTAAAACCAAGACACACCCTCTTGGGTGGGTCTCTTGCATCGACACAGAATCAGAACAACCACCCTTGTGGTTTGTGTGACTGACCCGAGACAAAACCAATCACCCTCGTGGGTGTTGCTGTCGCGAACCAAGAACCAAACAAACAACCCTTTGGGTTGTGTTTGGTTTACCGAGCATCAAAACAACTAACCACCCACTTGGGTGTTTCTCTTGAACCCAAAATTAACACAACTAAAATAAAGAAAGATTACGTAAAGATAAAGAAAGAGCTTGATACATGTACTTTTAGTAAAAATTAAAATTCAATCAGCGAAATAAATATATACCACGAGTTGTCTTGATGCATCTTCAACATAAGATCTGTCCGTGCTTGATGTTCAATCTCAAAGGCCTCGACAAAAAGTGGTGATCTTTTGTTCTTTGATTTCTGTAGAATATTAAGAAAGTATAAGTCATCATATTTCTTTTACAATCAATAAAGGGGGAAGGAAAAAATAGATAAGAACATAGTGCACATTCAAACAGAAATTTAAAAGCCTATACATCTCATCAGTGTAATCTTTCATCAACATTATTAAGCTCATTGAATCACACAGAGGAAAAATAGCACCACTTAAATTAAGGTATCTTAAACTAAGGCTACATATCATCCCTTTGAGGAAATCCCTTGAAGCATGATTCATGAAACATGAAATTGTCCTACTGACATTGAGAACAACATATTTCTTTTCTGTTACTTTCAAAGATGAACCCGACATGTTATATAATGGAGAATCTAAGGTTTCTAACCAGGGCATGCACCATTATTACGATAACATAATGTGGATATAGATTACTGTTACAAATATTTTTTACTTGTGCTTTTATGACGCTACCATAAGTTACAAAAAAGTTTCAGGGTAGGCACGTACGTGCCTCACACAGAGGCAAAGTCATCTAATAGCCACAAAAAAGTACAGTAAAGATCATGTATGTATAGACACTACACTATCTAAAACAGAATACAAACTAAATCTAATAGCCACTGTAACTGTAGTTACCGGCTTTAACAAACTTTCGTGCCTAACTAAATACACACAGGTACATGTGGAGCCTTATGATAATAGAAGATGAAGTCACACAGATCATCTATGTAACAAAAGAAAGAAAGAAAAGAATTATACAAACACAGATAAATTAGTTGGTTTGGTCGATCCATGTAATATAGGCTTACACCCATAAGGATATCTCTAATCCCTACCAGGCCGGGTCATAAATCCATTCCATGGGCATATAATTCAGGTCACACTTTGAATACGTCAAGTTTCTGGCCTGGAATTATAGCGTTTTCATTCCTAATGGCGATGAATATCTTTCAAAACGACTTAAGTTGTGGTTATAATGTATTGCTAAATCCAAGAAATTATATATTGGACAGTTTTGTTTTTGGTAGTCAACTCATCATGTTAGGCCTACTTTAAGTTCAATGTACTCAAACCCGTATATTTTCTTTGAAGTTCAATGTACTTTTATACAAGTCATTCACAAAAAGGGTAACTGAAAACAAGATGTGGTCAAGACAATGAAGAATTATGTGAAATCAAATATCTTATTCGCGCAAAACAAGTAAACATAATATAAACAACCTTTTCAATAAAAGTAAAAAAAAATAGAACTTACAAATTCATCTCTAACTCGCGCGAAACTCTTGGCACCAGTTCTGTGAGTATGCAGTTTTTCACCTCTTGCCTTTTTGCCTATTTCTGATAACTTCTACATTAGCAATTGAATGTACCATGTGTTAGTAAGTGACTTACTTGATATAAAATAAAAAAGTGTATATAAAATAAAAGCTTACTCTTGATTTTGATGATCTAAGTTGAGCCTTACGCTGCCAAAATGAGGGATATTGTTAATCCATTCTCAATCTTAAAAGAGGGTATTAAAAATCGAGAATATTAATAAGCAGTATTGTCTTAAAAGAAATGAATAACCCGTAGTTCAGCCATAAGTCTAACACCATTATAAATACAAAAAACAGAACTTTGAAACATGTTTTGGGCAGTTTTGTTAACTTGTGACAGAAACACAAATTTGACCCCAAAGTACTTGACTTCTAATGACACTTAAACAGAACTTTGAAACATGTCTAATTAGACTAATTTGGCACAAAATAATAAACAAAAACACTTCAATTTTACTTACTCAGTTTTAAGCTGTAAAAAACTATGTAATCAATCAATAATCATCAATCGCACCTCATACACATTTAACACAATCGATCTCAAAATATCAAAAAACACATCAACGCAATCAGACACGCAGTAGCATCAGTTTAGAATTGTGATAACCTGGCACATCTGAAGACCTTTCGTGCACACCTAATTCTCTAAGGGAAATTTCATCAAACACCTTTCGTGCACACCTAATTCACATAACTAACACCTAATATTTACATTCTCTAAGGGACATTTCATCAAACACCTCACGTGCACACCTAATTCACATAAATCAACTCACGAATACGCGTAAATACCTGAAGACTGATGAAGACTCCGTCAACACTCCGGTATCACCACCGTCAAAACTCCTATCAACTCACCGTTAACATCACGTAACAACTCCGTAACAACTCACCGTCAACAACTCCGTTATCAACTCACTGATGAAGACTGATGAATCTATAATCGATTAAAATAAAAAAATCAACTCATGAAGAAGATGTTATAAAAGATGTTAGGGTTTTTGTTATAAAAGATGACGAGTTATAATTGAAGAAGAAGATGACGAGTTGTTTTGTAAAGGTGTATGGGTTTTTGTTATCCGGATTTTACGAAAGTGAGAGATATAAAAAGATAGTAATATTTATTTTTTTAATTTTTTTGTGTCTTTTTTATACACAAAGAATCATCACACTTTGTATAAGTGCCAGGTTTTTTTAAGTAAGGTAATTTTACATCTTTTCACAACTTTAAGTGTGACAAAAAAAAATTAGTTACTTCACACTTAAAAGTGTGAAGTTTTTCGATAGTTTTTCACATTAAAAAGTGTGAAGACCATATAATTATGTTAGCTCACATTTATAAGTGTGAACTTATGTTTTCACAACTAAAAGTGTGAAGTTTTTTATGGCACTTCATGTTTATCACATTTATTAATGAGAATAATTTTTACACACTTATAAGCGTGAATACCTCTAAAAATAAAGTTCACTTTTCATTAAGTGTGAACAAAAAAGTGTATACAAATGACCAATTTGTTGTACTGCTCCCAGTAGCCTTACAATTCCACCTTAAATAAGTTTACTCCTAAGCGAATACAATTAAGAAGTAAGACCAGTAACTTTAAACAAGTTAAGAGTGCGCTTACTCCTAAACCAGTAAAGTAATTTGGACATCATGGCAGTAACCTCAGTAAGCAAGACATCATGAGACTAGGGTTACTCCAAAAAAAATATATCCTTACTAGTTGCAAACCTTCACCGTACCAGTAATCACTACACCATTCTGGACCTATAGTGACAACGCAATGTTGTCGCCATAAGTGCAAAAGTTGTCACTATAGGTATATTCGTGACAACATGTTGCCACTATAAGCGTTGTCGCGATAACCGCGTCTCAATAAGTTATCGTGACAACTTTTTTCGCCTATTGTGACAACGGGTTTGACCAAAAGTCTGACTTGTTGACTCGTGTATTTGTTGTGACAACACTTGTAGCAACAACATGTTGCCACTAAAAGTTTTGACTTTCATTGACCTATTTCTTTTGTGGCGCGTTTTTAGTGACAACATGTTGCCACTAAAAGTTTGGCATTCTTTTGTGGCAACTTTGTTGTGACAACATGTAGCCACTAAAATGTCTGGTTTTTTTTTTGCCCAAACATATGGCGACAACCTGTAGCGACAACATGTTGTCACGAAAAGGGATATCTGCTGCAAAACAGCTAGGCTGTTTTGTCGCGTTTACCCAGGTTTTCCGACCCTGTTTTCCAGATTTTTCCGCAACCAAATTTTCCAGATTTCAAATCAACACAACCAATAACTAAAGCAAACTACATTCCATAAATTGTTCAAAGACTACATATGGTTCAACGATTTAATTCGACGACATAAACGTAAATTGTTCAACATCATAAACATAAATTGTCCAAAACGAGAAGTTATTCAACATACCAAAGTAAACCATGTTCAAATAATTAACCTACTCACTTTCAGCCTCGGCCACATCTTCTTCTTCTTCTTCTTCATTAATGTTCATAAACAGTGAGGGGTCGAGCACGGGGGGCTGTGGCAAATCAATGATGTTACGCGCTGCCAAGTGTTCATGCAGGTTCGTAACATACTGGTGAGTAGCCTCAAACCAAACACTCACAACCTCTTATCCTCAAAACCTCACAACGCCCGTTCTCCTCAAAACCACTCAACCTGAGATGCAACGATATAATCCTTTTATGTGTAATTGTGGAGCAGGAAATATAAAAAAAATAACATCACATAAACCAGATACATTTGGATTGGAATATTACGCATGTCCTCTTTCGAAGGTGAACAATTATGCATTTCTTATTTATTTAAATATACAAACAATCATATAATTTCATTATTTATGTAACAGCCAAGAGAAAAAGATCATGGATGTGGATATTTTATGTGGAAGAGTGAATTTGATGACCAATTATGAGTAATCTATTCTACTTCAACATCTCACGGTGCTTCAACATCTCATGGTTCTGGATCTGCACCAACAGGGTGCTCAAACTGTCATGAAAAAAATCTTAGGATAAACATGCTGGAGGCACAAAAACAAGTGTTAGAGGCAAGAGTAAGGATGTTGGAGGCAAGACTTGAAATGGCAACGAATCCCGACAACCAAGACCACGCATGTCAGTCGGATGCAATACTTCGTGACCTGTTAGGTGACATGGAAAATCTTCGTATGTAGTGTTGTTGTTGCTGTTATTCTTGCTGTTGTTGTTGTTGTTTGTTGTGTTATTGTTGTTTGTTGTGTTATTGTTGTTGTTTAATAAAATGTTGTTGTTGTTGTGAAAACTTCGACAAGCAAACGAGACAACTCGTGACAAGCAAACGAAACAACTCAAACAACACACAAGCAAACTAAACAAATCAAACGAAACAACTCGACAAGCATTTTTTTTTTGTCGTTTAGTATAAAATGCCGACAACATTGTGTCGCCGGAATATATGGCGTAGCCAGTTTCTATTTATTCTAGTAGTTATATTTGAACTTTTATCGATCTGTAATTAATAGGATTTAAAATATTTATAATTAGTATTAAATATAAAAGTATTTAATTTTAATCATATATTAACTAAAAGTTTTTAATTTTAATTATATATTAAACGAAAGTATTTAATTTTAATTATATATTAAATGAAAGTTTTTAAACTTAATTTAAATTATTTTTAATTCATTTATAACATTTTAAAGTTATTTATAATTAATTTAATTCATTTTTAAATTAATTTATAATAAATTTGAATCATTTTTAAACAATCAAAATCATATTTAATCAATTTATAACATTTTAAAAAGATTTATAATTAGTTATAATTATGTCTAAATCTTTAGTGACAACATCTCGCGACAACATCTTGTCACTACAGGTTTAGGCGGCAAATTTCCCCCCAAATCACCAAATTCTTTAGTGACAACATTTATCGAGACAACATAAGTTGTCGCAACAAGTTTAGGCGGTAATTCCCCCCCCCCCCCCAATTTTTTTTGGTCCCAAAACTTATAGTGACAACATGGTTGTCGCGAAAGATAAAAGTCAAAAGTCAACCATCTCAAAGCTTTTGGTGACAACATTGTTATCACTACAAATCAAACTGTTGTCACAATAAAATATAGTAAAAAATTATAAACCGGAATGCCTCTATTTTGTCATGTAGTGATTCTTTTGTGACAACATGTTGTCACAAAAACAAAAAATATTGTCGCGAAAAGTTTTGGTCAAAGATGGATGCCAGAATGCCACTTTTTTGTCGTTTAGCGGACTTGTCGCGACAACATGTGTTGTCACGAAAAAAATTTCGTCACAATAGGTCCAAAATGGTGTAGTGAATCCCATTGATTCCATGCGTTCGTATTAATAACCAGTAACTACATTCAACCATACAATCGCATCATTACAAGTAATGTTACTTATCACAGATTAACATCAATAGCAGACTGGTCGTTCACAGATTCAAATATAGAGTTTTAACAAAACCCTAGAAACCTTCCTTGGTTGTGATGTAAGATGCCCAGTTCTGAGGATAATCAACAAACAAACCCTCATACAACAAACGTCCAATAAAAGAGTAAACCAATACCACAACGACAGCAGCAAACAGAATCAAATGTATCACAGTTTAGGTTTTGTTGAGTTAATGAACCAGTGAGAAATCCTAACAAACCAATTAACATGAAAACCTTGAAAACCAATCGTACCTTTATCACACTGATTTCTTCCATGAATTATAGGCACCAAACATCATATACCCAACATCCATCATGAACTATAACAAGAAAACACGAATTCAAAGAAGTTGATATAAAGAAAACCCTAAAAGTCGACTTACAAAACCTTTGTCTGCAGCAGTTTTCACGAATTAATATCATTTTACTGAGACCTCAGATCGAAGATCCCTCCGGTGAGAATCTTCCTTGCTATATAGAGAACCTCCAGCAAAAATTTCGTTAAGATCCAACGGTTAACGAATGAGATATCGCTGTTTGAAAACAGACCTGCAGAAAGTTGCGAAAATAGTACCAGTTACGAATTTTCACTTGTTTTCTTCGTTCTTCGACAAACCAAACCTTGTTTAATCCCACGATCACGAGCCCCTTGGCTCTGATACCACATGTTAGAAACTAATAACGTGATAAAAATAGTTTCTTGGACCGTTTAGCTCGAGGTTGTTTAGACCTCATCTAGGGATTAAACAATAATAATGATTAAGAACATGATACGCAGCGGAATAAACAAAACATCATTATTATTGAAACAAGGTTTCTCGTCATCATCTCTACTCTAACAAACAAACACCAATAGCCCCAATCCTACTTGATCAAGTGTAGGACGTGTTATCTAAACTATAACTAGGATCAATGACCTTGAGGCTAAACACATACAACCATAGTCTAGGCGTTTCAGCCCTAGACATACACACACGCTTTTCTGCTTTTACATTGTGACACTTATGGATAATAAAAACCTGTACGCTATGTCTCTTTATATAATAGAGACATTAGGGTTTACAAAGAGATAAGACAGAATATAAAGAAATCTTCCTAATCAGGTAAACCGATTTCCTGTATATTCTTTTTCTTTGAAGTTTTCCTCTTTGTCGCCAAAGTCCTTCATCTTTCATATTTTGTCAATATCAACTCAAAGTATAATTCCCAACAGTTTAGCTACTATATTCATAAAACCAACAATGTGAAAGGATTACATAAGCCTCTATTTATAGGCAAGGAGCTAGGGCAACACTCCCTCTCCTTCCTATCCTTCTAACGTGGGCTTCTTAAGGCCTTTTGGCCTTTCAACATTACATAAATATAATAACTAAATATTACTTAGCAACCTATACTTATTACAAAATGACCGAGACTTGATATAACGGTGAAACGTGATCCTAACAATCTCCCCCTAAGGATCGGTCATCACGGTCATCAAGGTTTCTTGACGTCTTCATCTTTTTCTTTAATCTTTGACTTTCATAGCTTTAGATGTCTTCAGAAATTCTTTAGATAAGTGAATCATCATCCTTTGTTCTTCGTTCTTTGTTGTTGTGATTGTGATGGTGTCATGTTGTAGTCTGCAACTCGTCACTACAGTGTCGTTGGTGGTCGTCCTCCATTCCAACATGCTCATACGTCTTTGGACTTTGTGAATCATGAAGTAGAAGTTCCCGTTCATTCACATTGATGTTTGTCTCTTAATCTTTGTAGATTCTTCTTTTAGGGGTAGAATCTTTCTTTGACATTTGTGTTGCTTAGATCATTGAGGGTGCTTTCTTTGACTTAATTTGACATATGTATGAGCACGTGGAATCCGGCATCATGGTTGTGATATGTTCCTGCACGTAGACAGTTAGCAATAATAAGACTGGTACTTACAGGTTCGGAATTAGAGATCATCAACAGCATAGTGTGTAGACTCCTTCTAATCCTTACCAAGGCCGTTCCCAAATCGAATACCCCCGAAAGGGCTTACAAGATCTACCAAGGTAGATAACGATTGGGTGAGTCGCTGGAGATCACCCCACGACTGTAGACCGTTTTGGGATACCACCGTGAACACTAAGCGTAACACAAAAGAAGTTACCGAAGTGACCTGCTGTCAGGGCTGTTTGATGTTGACCTTGACAGGAATTTCCATTCAATCACAGAGAAGCACAAATGTACATTCTCTCATAAATGTTCTGGCAGATTGCTATGATCTGCGTAGGACTCTAAAGTTTACATCTGGTGTCCATTGATGTAGAACCACCAGTGTAGAAGTATAAGTGTTCCTATGAGATCTTTTGATGTTATCTCGGGGCTCTAGACTCGATAAGTGCTCAATTTGGTTGTCGGAGACTGGAGAGGTGTCTCTTGTTTCAATATCAACATAGCTCGTAATGAGCGGTCGATAGATTATGCAGGGTTCCCCGTGAGAATGAAACAAGCTCTTTTAAGAGAACTTGAGTGGTTTAGAAGGTTTAGTGCAGTGCGTCACTGGGTCCATGACGACTTTGTCTTCTATACCGGTGTTGCCTTAGCAACAACAGTAGCATATGAGTTGAACCCGGTGTCTGCCCTAAGGTTGATCAAATGGAGGGCTATTTCTTTTCACCCTTTTCTTTCCATTTCTTTTTAATTCTTCAAGCCTTTCTTTCTCCTCACTCTTTACTCCTTTTTTTTTTTTTTTTTAATATCATACCTAATGACTTCTAGTTCTAAACTATTGGTATTGTCCTTGGGTAGATCCCTCCGGCTTTGGCGGATCATATGACGGTTATTCCTAACCTTAGTCACCTTATGACATCATGACTATCCTATTATTGCCATTTAACCAAATTAATTGAAATTCTCTTAAAATTTTTATGATTATGAAACATTTTGTCAACACTTTGAGAGTTTTGATTTCATTTTGAAGGACTCCCCCTTCACATGTGCTCATGAATTTGTTCGGAAATTTGCACATGTGGGAGGAGTGAGCACTTCTTAAATTGATCCACTTTCCATGAACACAACCAATTCGAGACAAGTTTACATCACTTGTTAGACTAGCTTGAAATTATTACCCATCCTGGTCATATTCAAGGAAAGTTTCTCGAAACGGTACATTCTACTCAGACAAGTCCTTTGCGAGACACGTTTACATCACTAGTTAGACTATCTTGAAATTATTACCCGTCCAGGACTAGTCCTTTCGATTACTAACATTTTGTTTTGTCAATACCTTGGTCAATTCTGAGTCGAGCTCGCATGAGATTCATCTCATAGCATACATTGACATCCATATTTTAATCACTTTTTACATTTCTCCCCCTCAAAATAGCATATCAAATGTTGTTTTTGTTAAACTTTTTGATTAAAATATGCTTTTTGAGTCTTATGGGGAGAATCCAACCAGAACTTTTTGATTTAAGAACGATGATTTTGTTTCAAGTGCTCCCCCTCAACAAGTGAATACTCATCGAGGTGAAATACTTGTCTTTTGAGCAGAGTGTTAAAAAAAACTGAAGATTTGATTAACTCTACTCAAACGTAAGAAGCTTTCGCTCCTTATGTGAGGATTGAGGCACTGATGCGTACCTCAGGGTCCTTTCTTTACAAGTTTAGGTTGTACACTGTTATCTGTGCACAAGCCGTATTAATTCACAAAGCAAATCAATATAAAGAAAATATTGAAAGTTTGGTACCCGAGACATCCGGTTATGTTTCCGCACCGAGCATAGCATCAAAGTCTGTGAATCGAGCATCAGGTCGTTGGAAGGACCTTATATTCAGAAATGACGGTCTGGAACCAATGTAGCTTTCCAACTGATGCGTGGTTTTGCAACCTTACAACAGGTTTTACCTCTCGAGGGATCTCAAGAGGCTTACAACCCCACCAGGCAGTGTACCTGACCGATGTAGTATAGTGTAGTGGTAAGTACGGGGGATTGATCGTTCTCCACAGGGAATAGTGTCGTTAGGATTGAAAAACTATTCTAATAGGTCTAAGGGTGAGGGAAGATTCTTTTTGTATTTTTATATTTTTATGAAAGCAAGTAAAATCTCGGGTTTGAAAGAGTGGGCGGAATTAGTTGCTAGTCAACTAACCCAAATAACTACAAATGCAAATAAAATAAAATAACTAAAAATAAAAAGGTTGATGAAACTTATATGGAGAGAAATGTGTTTACTTAGATTTCCTTACTCCCTAACTATCTTTTACCGGTTGATTAGTGTGTATTAATTGCGTGGATGACGGGTGTATTCCTTAATACCAATCGTGGGGTGGCGTACGTACTTCCCCAACTCTATAAGCTCCTACTTCACTCCTATGTCGAGCCGGCTAGGAAGCTCCTAACATGGGATCACTAGAATTCGCTCATGCATTAAATACAACCATAAAAACCTTAGTACGCATTGGTTCATGTTTCTTAAGACGTTCAAGCAAGTTACCGTATAGGAAGTTAGCCAGTTTTCTTAAGCCTAACATCGATGAACAATCATCCAATACAATTAATAACACACTAATAATCAATAATCAATAGTTAGGTTTCATTAGATCTAAGCAAACACAAAGAAAACCTAGCCTAGCATGTTAAACAAAAGACAAGAACAAGATAGAATCAAACAACACATAGACATATTGAATGATTAATTGATAACTTATCTTCAATGTAACATGGAAGATCTCAAGGCAAAAAGCCTTGAAAAAGCTGCTAAAATCGTCTTAGGGTTTCCTCCCAAAAGGTTACACACAAAGTTCCACACTAATGACAAAAAATTGCAAAACTATATATAGAGTTTAAGGGCTGACGGCGTCACGTTGTAGATCCTGACGCCGTCACCTCCCCGCTTTTAGGGTTCCCGGATGGCCTTCCTGACGCCGTCCCTCTTTAGTGCTCCAAAATCCGCTCTGGCCTATCAAGGGGTGACGCCGTCAGAATTAAGCTTGACGCCGTCCCTCTTTAGTTTAAACCGTGACGACCTTGATCACTTCAAAGGGTGACGCCGTCAGATTTTTCATGCAAAATTCTCTGGCTTATCATGAGTAATTTTCACATCCATCTTTTTTTTGCCAAGCCATGACGCCGTCTGGGGAAATTTCTGACGCCGTCAAAGGTACTTTCCAGCATAATTTTGAGACTTTGTCGTTTTCTTCACTTTTATGCTCCAAAAACGTCCAAAATGCTTCCTTTTCCAGATTTCTTCTCAAAAGTACCTAAAATGACAAAAGGAACGATTTAGGGCGATATTTGATCAAATAAATACGATTTAGGGCTTAAATGACCCCCTAAAAGCGGTACACTTTTCGCTTCATCACCAACCTTCTGATCTGATCTCTCTGATTCAGCCTTTGTTCAATCTTATGAATGAATTGTCGAACCTGCCTTTGCAGACTTGAGTTCCACCTGATAGCTTTACCCTGAGTACCCTGTTTACCATGTTTACCCATTTTGAAGTAATTCTTAATATCCTGTAACCTTTTGACTAAACCATCTCGATCTGATTTCAGTGTAGCGTCACAGAACTTGTGTATCTCATCATACCGCATGAATCTGAGTATCCTTGGGTCATTTAGATAAGTGAATCCAAAACGGCTTTTGAACATGCATGTATTGAGACATTTCATAAATTCCGGGACATGTGAGATGTGGTGGAGTCAGGTTGATCTTCTTTTAATAACTTTCAACGCCTAGTTGTAGATCTTCCACTCTTTCTTGAACCAGTAAACGTCTGATGTAGAGAAGTAAGGATGAAATGAAGTTGTATTGTAAGTCCCTTGAGTAGCGTCGTAAGTTTCCTTTGACTTTTTCAAGGTACATATCTTCAATGTCATTCAACTCCAAGGTCGGAAAGTCAGCTTCTGAGACCTTGTAGTCCTTTTCATCTTGCCTCTTGATGATGATTTCTTTCATGAAAGGGTAGTTGAATCTTTTTGACTCATGAATTTGCATGATTGCTATAATCCTTGACTTCTGCTTGACTTCTTCATTTGATGTTAAATGTAGTCTATGAGTCTAACCGAGTTTATGATGTTTAGGCTAGTGCTAAATTCCTAGCAGAGCTTCCATGTTGTATTGCACAACAGATTTGCTGAAGATAGGCGCCGTTTCTTCGATTGCACATTGTTCGAAGCGAGCAGCAGGGACTGATAAAGTTAAGGAAGAAGCATATCTTTGCTTTGAAGTCTCGTGAGCGTGTTGAAGGTAATCAAGATCTTTGTTGAAGAAAAAGCGGTAGGGTATCTTGGCCTTAGCAGGTATTCCTTGTAGAGGTAACGGTTTGGTCCAGTCGGTGAAATAAGGTTTGTCAGGTTTTCGAGAATACATGTCAAAGTTGGCTTCTGGATTAACCCAATCGAACTTTCTCGACATTGCGGCTGCAATATTCTCCAAGTGGTATCATTCGCTAGAGGAAGCTTGTTTTTTGATATTTACATATTTCGAACCATAAACAACTTTTTGGTCAAGTTTTTTGGCAAAAAGCTTCAAACTTTTGTTAGTTTTTTGGTTTTCATCACTTCTTTGTTCACAAAGGTGTGTTACAAATCATCAAAAACACAAAAGTTTCAATCTTTTTTCAAAAACACAAAATTCGTACTTGATTTGTCCTATTTTTCGAGAATTTGTAAAAGTTTTGAAAAATTTGTCAAGTTTGCAACTTTCTTTAAGATTTCATCATTTTAAAGCTAGTTGTACAAGAATCTTGGAATAAAAACTTGTTCTTGGTTTGCTTTTTCAAGAATTAAAAAACTGCACTTTTTTCGAGAACACAAAACCCTTTTTATCGAGAACCTTGAAATCAAAACCCTAGTTATCGAAATTTCACCATGTTTATCCTGGACTGTCAT
Organism: Artemisia tridentata subsp. tridentata; assembly: GCA_021014915.2. NCBI lineage: Eukaryota > Viridiplantae > Streptophyta > Magnoliopsida > Asterales > Asteraceae > Artemisia > Artemisia tridentata. Next base: position 178,824,247 of record CP139507.1, read on the forward strand.
CGTTGATACTCAGTGTTATTCTTACTTGTATGAGTTAGAAAACGCTTCGACTTTATGGATATTATCTAAATTGTACAATTTAGATAACTTGGGTTCCATTTTTTTCGAAACTGACAAAGTTTTCGAGAACCTTGCACAATTTTTCGAAAATATCACATTTTCGATAATGCTGCAATTTTCTAGAACTCTCAGTTAGTTTTTCAAGAACGTAACATTTTGGGATATTAGATTTTTTCGAAATCTTTTGTCAAAAGATTCTCGATAAATTCAAATTTTCGAGAACTTATACTGTCACAACATTTTTCGAGAACTTGAAGACTGTCACAAAAAGTTTCGAGAACCCAATTTTACAAAAAAATTTCGAGAATCTTCAGGGCCAAATTTTCGAGAACCTCAACTATCACAAGGACAAATTTTCGATAAAAGGACTTATTTTCGAGAATTGGCAATTACTTCCAGAAGATCCATTTAACACACATACACTATCATGTCTCAACCTCTGTACTATAACTTTCAAAATCAACAACCGTATCATCAATCACAACCTTCTCGTCAACAAAAACCGTATCAATATCAACAAAAACCGATTCAACCATCATTTTCTCAATAATACAACATGATGCAACAACACAATCTCATGACTCAACAATCACCTTTTCTCATGCAACAACCATCAATGCAACAAACTGCATAATCGTCAAAACAACCTCATTGGTTTGACCAAATGAGTGAAGTCATAACTACTCAACAATTACGACACGAAGCAGGATCACTTGACACACCACCAATGCTTACACCGGGTAACTATGTTCAGTGGTCAAGTCGATTCCTAAGGTTTATCGAGCTCAAGAAACCCCATGGAAAATACATGAAAAAGTCTATCATTGAAGGTCCTTTTGAACACCCTACTACAACTGTAGAAGGTGATGCTGATGCTAACCCACCAAGAGCTGCAGCCGTATCTCTCGTTCCTGATGCTCAACTATCTGCTGAGCAACTACTTCAAAAAGAAGCAGATGAATATGCTATGATCTACATTGTTCAAGGAATTCCCAATCCGATATTTTGAAGTGTTGATGCTCAAAAGACTGCTAAGGCTATGTGGGAACATGTTCATCTCTTAATGGAAGGCACAGAATTGAACAAAGAGGACATGGAATCGAAGCTTTACATGGAATACACGAACTTCATGATTGAACAAGGGGAATCACTCGAGTCATACTACCACCACTTCACAAACATCGTCAATGATCTAGACAAACACAACATAATCTTACCAAAGATTGCTATTAACACAAAGTTTTTAGGATGTCTTGGTCCTGATTGGCAGAAGTATGTGACGTTTGTTCGGCAATCCAAAAACCTTCACAATTCACCATATGGTTTGTTGTATGACTATCTGAAGCATCACAAGCATGAAGTGGACAAGGATAGAGCTCTAAGAGGAAACTACACACCGTCTCCAAATCCAAACTCGTTGGCACTCGTAGCTCAATCCCACGTTGCTCCTCTTCTAATGTCAAACCATGCTTATGCTCAAGAACAAAATTACTTTAGCTACCCTCAACATAACACTCCTACTATTATGATTCCACACCACAATCACAATCAAATCAACTTGTTCCTCATAACAACAACGACACCTTGTACTACACCAATACTGGTAATGATGAAGATGAAGATGAGGAATTCAACAACTTGAATCAAGGACTCGCACTCATTGCCCGTGCCTTTAGCAAATTCTCTACCAAGTCCAACAATCGTCTTCGCTCTTCTTCAAACACAAGGAATCAAGCTGTTATTCAGGATGGTCGAGTTGAAATTCAGAATCGTAACAATGGGAGATTTGGGTCAGGTGGTTATATGGTTAACTCAAGTAATGGTCAGAGGTTTAACAACAATGTGGGATATAGGAACAATGATGGTGCTCCTCAGAAAAAGCCTGAAATTGTTGAAACTGGGAATAATGAATCTGGGAATACAGTGATTCGGTGCTACAATTGCAATGGCATAGGTCATATGGCAACAGCATGTCCAAAACCGAGAACTCGTGGAAGTGCATTTCACAAGCAAGCATTGCTCTTAGCTCTAAAGGATGAAGCAGGCGGAGCTTTTACTGCGAAAGACAACAACTTCATGGCCATTGCTTATTCTGATGAGGACATGGAAGACTTGGAAGCTAATGCTGCTGTGATGCTAATGGCTAATATGCAGGAACTTCACATGAGTGACTCAGGCCCAGTGTACGACACTGATGGACTCTCTCAGGTATCTGATCTTACAACATGCTTGATACATGAAATTGCCTCGCCATCTGCATCTACATCAAAAAAAGAACCAATTGGTCAAAATTCTACATTCTTATCAAACCAAGAGGATGAAAAAATAAACACTGTAGTTACATTTGATGATTATGATCAAATTAGCACAGTTTTTACATTTGATGATCCAATTGAGACGGATAACAATGATTACTTTGAACAACAAGGATCTTTAAATGATCTAGATTCGAAACTTAAGACCTTACTTATGACCAGTCAATCCCAGAACATTAAATGTCAAGAGCTTAATGTTAAACTTAAGGCCAAAAATGCATTATTAACTAGGGATTTTGAGTGCTATAAACTACAACTTTCAGAACTTCAAAAAAGAGAAGATCTTGAAAAAAGTTTTGAAACTGCTTTTCAAAAATCTTATCTCAAAGAAAAGGATTTAGAACATCAACTTCGGTTGGCATCTGAATCTAATTACAACTTAAATGCTAAACTGGAAAAACTGACGTTTGAACATAAGCAACAAATTGATCAACTCAATGAGGTTCTTTCAAAAACTAAAACTGAATTGTCAAATTGTCAAGCTGAATTCAAAGAACACAGAAAAACATCAAGAGACAAAGTTAAGTTGTATCTTGATGAAATTGTTGAATTAGAAAACAAATTTAAAGAGTTTCAAACCGTTGTGTATAAAACTGGTAATTCACTCAACACGATCCAAAAGTTTAGTTTAAAACAAACAAACAATGGATATGGCTATGCCATCGGTAGTGACACACCAAGTTTTTCACGAAAAGCACTCAAAGAGATTCCGAAGTTATATAGTGCAAATCACCTTCTTGATGACTCTGTTATGCGTGCTGTTGTATACAATTGTGAGGAAGAAAATGATATTGAGGACGAGAGTCGATCTAAAATGAGCAAAGTTAAATACAACATACCTTTGGATTACTCGAAATTGCCTCATATTAATGAGACATTTGTTCCTCAAATTGAGAAAATTGAAAAACCATGGTTAATAAAAAGAACTCATGATTCATCTTCTAAAGAAGTTTCTGTTAAACCAATGGAGTAAATAAATGGTTATTATACTTGTGAAGAAAAACTTCAACCTCTTCCCAAATGTTGTAAAATACTTCGGTACTTTGACACGTTTAAGGAAGATATTGAATTTTTGGAACAAGCAGTTGAACATAATTTTGAAATAACAATTCATACTATTCTTTCTCCTCACGAGAAAGAAAAGAGGGATGTGTTTCAGAAACAATTTAAACCTTACGTTCAACATCTCCGTTTATGTGCTAACCTCTGGGAACAAGAACTTCAAAAAGAAGTTACATCCATGATGAACGTTTTTCAAGAAACTGAAAAGTCGATTTCAAAACACAAACGTCGTAACAAATTTTTACTAAGTGAGACAGATCGACTCTTGGAACACGTTCTCAACGCTGATATTGTTTCTGTGGTTATGAATTCTCTTTATGAATCTAGTACTTCGATGCTTGTTGATGATCACTGTGATGATATAGAATTGTTAAATAAACAGATTGAGACATTGAAATGTGAAAAGGAGATGATCGTGAAAACCAGTGATGATGTGAAAAATAAACTTTCAAAAGAGATTTTTCAATTACAAAAGAAGCTTGAATGGTGTCAAAATCAAAGTCTAGATTTTGAATTGCAATTACAAAGTCAAAAATCTTCAACGTCCTCTACCACTGAAACTTCAGATTTAAAAAGTCAAATTTCAAAGTGTGAAAAGGAAATAGAAGTTTTAAAAGTTGAAAACGCCGAATTGCAACAAAATCGCGACGATCTTTTTCATCTAACAAGAAGACTTGAATCTCACATACAAGACAAAAAACACATCATCATTGATTTAAAGAAAATATCAAAGTACTTGAAAAAGGAAAGTCTGTCAACACAAATGTAATTGCACCAGGAATGTACAAGTTAGACTTAACCACTAAGGAAACACACACTCAAAATTCTAATTTGGATTCTTCCACTTCTCCAGGATTAGTAGACACTACTAGCGTTAGCAGATCCAAGCTTAAACGAATCAAAAGGAAGAATAGGATCCTGCAACGTAGAAGAGCTAAGCTAGAAGCCCCGGAAGTAGAAGAACATCTTAGAACTTTGAATAATACTCATGTTGCATCTGATTTAGATACTAATGTGGCAGATTGTAATACTAATATCAGTGTAACGAATTATGAAACTATGAATGATTTTAATAGTGATGCTTCATGTGTGTTTTGTCGTATGAGTATATTGTCTGGTGATCATTCTAAATGTGTGGTGAACTCTCTTTTATCTCATCATAAGAAATGTACATCTGGCAAAAAATCTAGGCCCACTATTACTTCTAAATCTGTGCTAGGGATTAAGCTAAGTGTAGTTTCTGAGCATGATATAGTTACCCCTGTAGTTGCGAGCAATAATTCTAAGAACATGCAATCACTTAGCAAATTCACTAAGAAGAAAGCAAGAACTAGTTTGAGTTGGCAACGTTGGTTACAAAGGACACATAACTTTATTTGGATTCCTAAAATGTTTAATGTGTGTGCTTCTAACCCAACGGAACCCACTACTTCTTTGGGTTCCACCCTTACTATCGTTCCGTCTTCGTCTCCTTTGTGTGATGCAGGTGGTTCAACATGTTCTTTGGATTGTTGATAGCGGATGCTCCCGACACATGACAGGCAATCTCAAACTATTAAGAAACTTTGTCTCAAAGTTCATTGGCATTGTCAGATTCGGGAATGATCATTTCGCTGCAATTATGGGATATGGGGACTATATCAGTGGGAACATCGAAATTAGCCGTGTGTATTATGTCGAAGGTCTCAGACACAATCTTTTCTCAGTCGGTCAATTTTGTGACGGGGACTTAGAAGTAGCTTTCAAGGAGAAATCTTGCTTTGTTCGTGATTTACATGGAAACGATTTAATGTCAGGCACTCGCAAAACAAGTCTTTATACAATTTCAATGTCTGATATGATTGCTTCTTCTCCAGTTTGTCTACTTTCAAAGGATGAATCGACAAAGTCCTGGTTATGGCACAAACGTATGTCACATTTAAACTTCAAAACAATGACAGATCTTGCTCGCCATAAGCTAGTCGACGGTCTTCCAAGATTTCGATATTCAAAAGATCACTTATATCCAGCTTGTGAACAAGGCAAGAGCAAACGTGCACACTTCTCTTCTAAACCAGAACCGAGCACAGATCATGTTCTTTAGTTACTTCATATGGATTTGTGTGGACCGATGCGTGTGCAAACGATCAATGGGAAATGCTACATCTTAGTAATCATTGATGACTTCTCCAAATGGACTTGGGCTTACTTTCTACGAAGCAAAGATCAAGCTCCCTCACTGATAATCACCTTTCTCACGAAAATTCAGGTCCAGCTCCGTAACACTGTCAGAATTGTAAGAACGGACAATGGAACTGAATTCAAGAACCAAACACTTCGCAGTTATTATGAGAAAGTAGGTATTGTACATCAAACATCGATTGCACGGAGTCCAGAACAGAATGGAGTGGTCGAAAGATGCAACAGAACGTTGGTGGAAGCCGCAAGAACGATGCTTATTGATGCGTGCGATGTGTCGTTGCGGTTTAGCAGTATTAATGCCTACTCAAGTTTTAAATTTATATTTAGCCAACTTATCAATAACACACGCACTTAACGAGCAGTGTACCCGGTCAGTATGAATATAATGGTAAGTAGAGTGTCGATCACTAAGAGTGGAACGTATTATCTCGTTATCCTAATCAGTATTTTAATATATTAAGTTAGCTATACAACCTAATCTAACGCAAGGGGGTTCAACCTGAGAGACTGGCACGATTTGGTTGCAATTAAATAATAAACTAAACCAATAGGCACGAATCAGCGAATAGCACAAACGTACACAGATAAATACTTGAGACAATAAGAAGGCTGTCCTGATAGATAAGTAGTTTGTCACTTGTTTTATTGCTAGTTTTATATGAAGTGTATAGTTCGATGCAACGTACCGAGATTAAGTCCTTTCTCGTTGGTTCTAATCTTATCGGCGAGTAAACCCTTAATGATTACTTATGACTATCCTATTTATCTTTCTTCCTACTTTTCTATAGACGATAGAATGCATAGGCGATCTAATAAATAGGCGAGGGCAGAGGCATGGCGACCCAATCAACGCTCAGCTAGACACAGAGGTTATCAATGCACTAATAAAAGTCACCAAAGACATCAACATATAAACTTTAATTAATGAGAAAGCAGTTTTAAGGGAGTGCAATCTTTCCGTTGTCACATTACACAAGCCACCAATCTTGATGAATTAAAGTTTACTAACACAATAAAACAAAACTACTTAATGAATTAAACACATGCAGCACCTTCTTACAGCTCTTGTATCTTCGTTTGGGTGTGTCTTGTGCTGCCTATTCGTCTGAATTCGTCCTAGGTTCCTGGTCTTCGTACCTTGTATATAATATTATTATGCCTCTCGAATTCGTCTGGTCTTGGGGTATTTATAGTTTCTGTCTGAGGGTAAGATGCGGCGCATCTAGTAAGTAGATGCGGCGCATTGACTTAACTTCGCGTGGGGTCCAAGATTAATATATTCAGGAATATTCGTACACCGCCAGAAGATGCGGCGTATCTTCATTCTTGGATATGGCGCATGTCCTCTTGTATCTTGGATCGTATCTGGTGAAATATTGATAGTGATGCGCCGTATGTAATAAGCAAGATGCGGCGCATCTGGAGCAGATTTGTCTTGATCTTGTACATTTCGGTAGACTCTTAACTTCTTGCATGTTTTGCTCCATAATTAGTCCAAAATCGCCAAGTATCACCAAATGCTTGTTTTTACCTGAGAATTACATAAGTAAACGATTAAGTATCAATTCTCATACATAATATAATAAAACAAGTCAAATTAATAGGATAAATGATAGTAATAAAATGTACTTATTTGAGTTCATCAAATATCCCCCCACTTGAACTTTACTTGTCCCCAAGAAAACCTTAGAATTAATCTTATGAAAATGTATCCTAAAAGATATTAGGATTTATTTTTATATTTAAGCATGTATTCATTTTTGTCATAATCATACAACCAAACACTTAACGAATTAGAAGTAAAATAAAATAATTCGATAAAAGCAAATCTAATCGTTTAACTGTCCAGTCGTGACGAATATTCTATCATAAGCTTGGCAAGTATACACATCTCCCCCACTAAAGCCAAGGAATAACAAGTCTAAAGCGGTAAAAAGGGTTTTTAGGCTTAAGGGTTAATTATTCTCCTTATTCTCTATCGATCTCAAATTCCAGAAAAGGCGACAAAATCACAAATACATGATCGAATCCACGAACACGATACTTGCAATTGCTCAAATCCTTAACTCGAATAGGCTAAAGATAGGTCCAAACTTCACCAATAATATTATATCAAAAAGGGCGACAAAATCATAAATACATAGCCGAATCCACGACTACGATACTTAAGATTGCTCAAATCCCTAATCTCAATAAATCAAAGGTTTGGTTGGATAAAGAATAATATAGGGTATGGATAGTATTTGGGATATAAATTGGTGTAAAATGAAAAATAAACAAAACAGATAAATTAAAATCCTAAGTGTGGTTAATCACTATCCCAACCATCCCATGAATAAGACTCATATCATAGAATAACTCACGCTTTAACACTTGAAACACACGCTTTAGGTAGACACGAATTATACTCAACAAGATCTTAATCAAAGAATAAACCTTAGTTGGCGTTCCCATAACTGCCAATTCCCATTCAATCCATAGATATAGTATACAACAAGTAGTGGTGATATCGACCACTCAATATAAAACTTTACATAAGTTGGTTAAATCAAACATCCAACTTTTCCTTTTTTTTTTTTTTTTTTTTTTTTTTTATTTTTTTATTTTTTTTTATTTTTTTTTTTTTTAAGACTTGAAACATAAACATAGATGTGTAAAATTTCACCACATCACTATAATGATAATTCTGGATAATTTTTCCATATTTTTCATAACTTCAGAAATAACGGTAATAGTGAAAGTAGTAAACACACGAAAAATAAACTCAAAGATATACAATATTTACTTTCACTCCAATTGCATTGTGCAATTTCCCGACCTAACCATAGATAATGAATTACGCACGCGAACACAGGTAATGTAAGGAAACACACTTTGCCTATAGCAATTAACCAACCACGGATTCTAATCTACAGGGTAGGCTAAGGTGTAAGGGTGTAACGAAACATTTTAACAAAGGTGTAAGAAACGAAAGGAATGGCTCTGAGTGTTTTTCTAGGGGTATCTTACTCTAAAAGTGAGAGTAACAAAAGGGTTTATACGGGGGTTAACTAACCAGTGTAGTTAGCTAATATCACAAAACATATAAAGGCTATTTGGGTGTAATCCTAGAAATTTACCAATTTAGACAAGTCATTCCAATTATATAAATAATACTTATTATGGTGGTCTCGAATAGTATACAAGCCAAGTTCTAAAGTTTACAAGTCACCGGCACACTCATAGATTTGTGAATTTTGAAAAATCACAATTTTTGAAAATAACGTCATGTGTGCAGCTATGCAACTTAGACTTTAAACAAAAACATGCTAAAAAAAAATTTAAGTTTTGATATATTAAGCACATTTTAAGCATATTTTGAAAAGTTTTAGGACAAGTAAGTGTTAAGTGTTCTAATTCTCCAATCCCCCCACTTAAGTTAAACAACGTCCTCGTTGTTTGTATAAAAGGTTAAAAACTGGAAAATAAAAGAATTAGAACAGAAAAACTCCCCTGAGATTTGCTCGGTATGATCCTCCATTTGTATAAGAGCAAAAATCATCTTTCTTGTAGATTAGAACGTTTAAGCTTCATAATTGATGTATCCACAGGAAATGCAGGAATCTATAATACCACCAAGGCTTTAAAACACACCTAATATTAAGAAAGGTTCAAACTTGCATAATACATTAGTAGTTAGGAAAAATAAAACATAAAAATTAAAAATGAAAATCATCAGGTCAGTCGATGCGCCGTATCTTATGGAAGAAGATACGCCATATCGAGCCTGGAATAAATACGGATCAGAATAGAATGCGCGATCTAACCAGGGATGCGCCGCATTAAAATAAACTGATAAAAAGTTTTAAAGTCGAAAAGTAAAAATGCAGAAAAATAAAGATATGACCATTGCAGGAGATGCGTCGCATCTCAGAATTGAGATGCGCCGTATCCTCTGCGGCCTGACTGACTCGACACAAAAACAGAATAATAAAAATTTCTCCGGGTTGTCTCCCGGTCAGCACTTGTCTTTATTCCAGAGTCTTCAAGTTAGACTCACGTTCAGCTCTTTAATATCGATCATTGAAGGAGTCGGAAACATCGCGCTCCCTCATCGCTAATTCAGTAATATTGAACACTCCTTGCTCGTCTTTAATTTCCACGCCGTTCTTCTTCAATATCTGTATAAACAAAGTTCTGTCCTTTTCGGGCAGAGATGACAAAATGATAGACGGGAAATTCTTATTATCATATAGGCATAAATAAGCAAGGTGGGGTGGTAGTTCAATAAACACATCATTATTCAAATTCGTTTTCTCAACTATTCTCCTACGTTTGTTAATTACCACGCAATCATACCACCACTGGTACAGATTCTGCCTATCGTCACACTGGAAATGCGTGACTATATGCATATAGTCACACACGTTTTTTTGGGTGTGTGTGACAAAAAGTCGCGCCACCGTAGGTATCATATAGTCACATTGTTTAGTTTGTGGCCGTTTTCATCAAAAAAGAGTGACCAAAACCCGAATATGTGTGACTAATTAGGCACAAGTTTTGTTGGATTCATCAGTATGTGTGACTATTTCCCATCCTATGGCCACACGAAAATATAATAAATGTGACGTTTGTGATGATTTAGTCACACATCGTGTGTTGTTTTTTTCAAGTTAGTCACATACAATTTAAAAAACAGTGGCCAAAAGTGTTAATAAGTGTGACCATATGCTATTTAAAGTGAAGAAATGTGTACTATTGATCATCCAATGGTCACATGAATTCTTAGTTTGTGTGGCCTTTTGTAATATTTAGTCACACAAAGCATGTTTGCTTTGGGTATTTAGTCACATACAATTAAGCATAAAGTGGCCAAAAGTGTTAATAAGTGTGACCATATGCTGTTTTAAGTGAAGAAATGTGTATTTTGTGTGACTATTGATCATCCAATGGTCACATGAATTCTTAGTTTGTGTGGCCTTTTGTAATATTTAGTCACACAAAGCATGTTTGTTTTCGGTATATAGTCACATACAATTAAGCATAAAGTGGCCAAAAGTGTTAATAAGTGTGACCATATGCTGTTTTAAGTGAAGAAATGTGTATTTTGTGTGACTATTGATCATCCAATGGCCACATGAATTTTATGTTTGTGTGGCCTTTTGTAATATTTAGTCACACAAAGCATCTTTGTTTTGGTTATTTAGTCACATACAATTAAGCATAAAGTGGCCAAAAGTGTTGATAAGTGTGACCATATGCTGTTTTAAGTGAAAAAATGTGTATTTTGTGTGACTATTGATCATCCAATGGTCACATGAATTCTTAGTTTGTGTGGCCTTTTGTAATATTTAGTCACACAAAGCATGTTTGTTTTGGGTATTTAGTCATATACAATTAAGCATAAAGTGGCCAAAAGTGTTAATAAGTGTGACCATATGCTGTTTTAAGTGAAGAAATGTGTATTTTATGTGACTATTGATCATCCAATGGTCACATGAATTCTTAGTTTGTGTGGCCTTTTGTAATATTTAGTCACACAAAGCATGTTTGTTTTGGGTATTTAGTCACATACAATTAAGCATAAAGTGGCCAAAAGTGTTAATAAGTGTGACCATATGCTGTTTTAAGTGAAGAAATGTGTATTTTGTGTGACTATTGATCATCCAATGGTCACATGAATATTTAGTTTGTGTGGCCTTTTGTAATATTTAGTCACACAAAGCATGTTTGTTTTGGGTATTTAGTCACATACAATTAAGCATAAAGTGGCCAAAAGTGTTTATAAGTGTGACCATATGCTGTTTTAAGTGAAAAAATGTGTATTTTGTGTGACTATTGATCATCCAATGGTCACATGAATTTTTAGTTTGTGTGGCCTTTTGTAATATTCAGTCACACAAAGCATGTTTGTTTTGGGTATTTAGTCACATACACTTAAGCATAAAGTGGCCAAAAGTGTTAATAAGTGTGACCATATGCTGTTTAAAGTGAAGAAATTTGTATTTTGTGTGACTATTGATCATCCAATGGCCACTTGAATTTTATGTTTGTGTGGCCTTTTGTAATATTTAGTCACACATCGAATTAAACAAAGAGTGACCAATAATGTTGATAAGCGTGACCATAATACATGACTGCATCTTTTAGTCACAGGGTTATTACTGGTATTTTTAAGTTAGTACTGTTGGAGCAGAGTTGCTACTGCTAGTACTATGCTAGTGCTGCTGGAATGAGTATATTATATATATATAAAACAGAATCATAAACAAAAAGAAATTTGAAATTGAATAAAACTCGAATGTATATAACTGAACAGAATATACAATTGTAATGTCGTACATAATCAAATTCTCAAGTACCATAATTTAAAGACTTTTGACTCTTCGCCGGCATAGCTTGCTTTAGGGCTTCAATAGAGACATTACTTTTGCGCTTCGATGGTGCTGTTGGTCCACAGTTGTTGTCACTTTTCTTTTGCATTGTAGTTGGCAGTGTAACCTGTAGTAACAAAAGACGCTTGTATCAAACATTGAATTATATATCAAGAATTATATATATGTACGTTGAAAAAACAAATGTATGTACCCAAAGCAACGATATTTGATTTCTTTAAGTGCCACAGTTTGCAGTTAAATGGCTTAAAAAAAGAATTTTTGCATGTACATATATCAGAAATTATTTAAACAAAAGAATAACAAGAAACATGTTGAAATACATACTGTTGGCAGTGCTTGTGTTGGAGACACATTTTGTTCTGATTGGGAATCTGGAGGCCCGTTTTTTCGTGACTTAGGCTTTTTCTCAGGTCCGACAGTTTTAGCAGGTTCCTATATGTATATATAAAACACGTTACATTATATAAACAAAAGAATAACAAGAAACATGTTGAAATACATACTGTTGGTACTCCTTTTGTTGGAGACACATTTCCTTGCGATTGGGAATCTGTAGACCCTTGTTGGCTTGCATTTGAGGCTACTGGCAATTGAGATGACAAATTTAACTGCACCCCTTGTTGACTCAACTGTGCCATCAGTTGAGTAAGTATTCTTTTTGTTTCTGTAATCTCATTGGACAATTTCTTGATCTGGTCATCAGATTCTTTCTGCAAAAACAAATATAGGAAATGTTGGGATTAAAAGTCTTCTGGATGCTGTTAGAGTAACTGATGCTCTTATTTGTGTCAATGCTGCTCAGATGGAGTTAGTGATGCTCATGAACTTCAATTACAAATATGGCTAGTGTTTACCACTGCTAGTACACAATTTACTACTGCTAGTACACATTTAATCCTGCTGGTATATAAGCATAATAATAGAATTTGCAGTCAAACTTACAAGTGTATCTCCCACTGATGTGATCTCATCATCTGGAAATTCGCCATTGTTGTTTACCCTTCCTTTCAACCACATTATACCACGTGGGGGTTCTTCATCTGCTTCAATCTCTTTATTTTTGATCTAATAAACATCAAATGCATACACATGTAAAGTTAATTAAAACAAGATAAATGAAAATATGAAGGTGCATACACATGTGATCTTACCATTTTCTCTTTCAAATAAACATATCCACCTCGTCCCATTTTATGCTGATAAATATTTTTGGAACGCGACATTTTAGCTTTATCAGCTATCTTCTAAAAACACAAAATCATAAGGCGTTTACATGTGGTAATGCTGCAAACTGAAAATTATGAAATGACATATAGACTTAAATAAAGATGACTAATTAAAACCTTGTATTCATCGGTGGTCGTGTTGTTTACAAACTCGACCCAGTCTTCTGATTTCACAAATCGACTATACTTGGCCGGGACTTCATTCAGTTTGGAAGGTGTATTTAGGTGGGGCAAAATGTATTCTTCTCTGAGCTTCGTTCTGAAAGTCCTTAGCAGTTTACCAAGACGAGTCATTACCAATTTTCTGAATGTCACGTCAACATCAAAATATCGCTGCAAAGATTAACACAATGTTGTTAATTAGTTGCACATAATGTAACTGCATAGATAAAATTATGTAGTACTGGGTTAAAAAATACAGTAGTATATATGTACAGTGATGTCAGTCCATAGTTTATCTCTTTCTTCTTTATTCACATTCCTCCAGGAAAGATTCTTCAAACCTATATGCTCACGAACCAGATCTCCTAAAAAACTCGTAAACAGTGCTCTGTGTAACCCTGATACCCTATTCAATGCATCGAAGGTTACCTTGAGCTTTATTCCACCAGGGTTGCCATATTTCATGCGAAACTTAAATAGCCTGGTCATGCCTCTCTTAGCTAGTATCCGATCTGATTGGTTGGTTCCAGGCGCATCTAGATCTTCCTCATCAGAATACTTTTCGGATTCATAGTCTATGTTGTTATCATCATGTTCATTATCAGCAGGAAGCAAAAGATGATTATCAACAATGGGTTGAATTCCCATGACTCTTGAGTAACAATGGGTACAAGAAAATGATTCTGGCTTTGAGAGTAATGGTGATATAAGAATTGATTATTGTGTTTTCTTGGCAGTATTTTTTTTTTTTTTTTTTTTTTAGGAGAGAAAAGAGGGTATAGGAAGAAGATGAATCGTACCTTATTCTTGGTACCCGCTTCTAATTAATTAGGCGATTTCAAAATTTTGGATCAAAATTTGGCTCCAAATTCTAATTTCAAAATAACAATTGAATTATTTTAAAAATTTGCCTTAAATTTGAACCTGTTTAGTAAAGCATAAACTTGAAAAAATCAAAATTTTGGCTCCAAATGTTATATATCATTATCTTAATCGCAAATCATGAACCAAGATCTAGAACAAAGATCATGAACACAAACTGCATATCAAATCAAGAACTCAAATTTACACAATTACACCAAAATCATGAACACAACTTGACACCATTTAACACAAACTGCTACCATTAAATCATAAACCAACATGAAAAATGAAGAACACAAACTGCTACCATTATCAAAATTTTGGCTCCAAATGTTATAGTTTCATTATCTTAATCGCAAATCATGAACCCAGATCTAGAACAAAGATCATGAACACAAACTGCATATCAAATCAAGAACTCAAATTTACACAATTACACCAAAATCATGAACACAACTTGACACCATTTAACACAAACTGCTACCATTAAATCATAAACCAACATGAAAAATGAAGAACACAAACTGCTACCATTAAATAAATATGTGCAATCATCAAATCAACAACAGAAACTGCTACCATAAAATCTAACTGTGCAATCATCACATCAAGAACACAAATTGCTACCATTTAACAAACCAAAATACTATCATTACAGTTATAAAATAGATACAGAGTTAAACTACACTAGTTACCAGTTACTGCACCATTAATAATTACATTTATCCAAATTAAATATCAGAACTGCTACTACGTACCATATTAAAGTAATTATCCTCTAGTTCATAATAGTCGAGATGATCACCACCTTTACATAATTCTCAACACATTTAATGTACGAGAAGTCTTCTTCACGGCCATCGGTTGATACAACATCTTCTTACTCACTGCTACTACGTACCATATTAAACTAATTATCCTCTAGTTCATAATAGTCGAGATGATCACCACCTTTACATAATTCTCAACACAACATTTAATGTACGAGAAGTCTTCTTCACGGCCCAACATTTAATGTACGAGAAGTCTTCTTCACGGCCATCGGTTGATACAACCTACATCTTCTTACTCATAACTGCTACTACGTACCATATTAATCTAATTATCCTCTAGTTCATAATAGTCGAGATGATCACCACCTTTACATAATTCTCAACACATTTAATGTACGAGAAGTCTTCTTCACGGCCATCGGTTGGTACATCTTCTTAATTATACGGCAGTCCCAAGACAATATCCTGAGTAAATTTATTTTTATACCTACAAGCATGAACGAGTATATATAATGGATTAAGTCTTGAGAATGTGATAAAGGTAGCGAAACAACACTTATTAAATGGACCATTATTACCCCTTTTGTGTCAGCATCAGCAGATTCTTCATCGCTAGAGAAATAGAAAGGGCTCTGTCTCTTCCAATCTGTGTTTTCCCATACCTCCTAATAGTTCAACATACCATATGTGTTTCAAAAAATTTAATTAATGGTATAATTAAGGTATACAACTTTAGCCACAAACACATAACAACTTTAGTATACCTTGTTGGAAATGATTTTGAATTTGGACCTAGTGCCGGAGGTCTCTTTGGAAGCAGCCTCTCTACTCCCGGGTTTACCTTGGGGTAGGGGTAGGGTCTGTCTACAGCCTACCTCCCCCATACCCTGCCCCGGCGGGATTGGGTTTGTTGTTGTTTGGATTTTTGCCTTTGAACCTGTTAAAGCATAAACTTGAATAAATTAAAAATTCACACAGCAGCTTTACATTCAACAATAAATTCACACCTTTTATGTCAGCATCACCAGATTCTTCATCGCTAGAGAAATAGAAAGGCTCTTTCTCTTTCAATCTGTGTTTTCCCATACCTCCTAATAGTTCAACATACCATTTGTTTCAAAAAATTTAATTAATGGTATAATTAAGGTATACAACTTTAGCCACAAACACATAACAACTTTAGTATATACCTTGTTGGAAGGGATTTTTGTCTTTGAACCTGTTAAAGCATAAACTTGAATAAATTAAAACTTCACACAGCTTTACATTCAACAATAAATTCACACAGCTTTACATTAGAATCGGTAACAACACCCCAAACATCACCATTTATAGATCAAAAGCCTGTTACTAATTATTGTACAATGAATCATCAACTGATATGTGAAAACATTAAAAAACATCCCATTTGTTTTCATTTGGATTCATTGTTTGCGTGTTTTTGTTTGCCACGTCTTTTTTCAAACTATTACCATTAGCTAAATTAAAAGACAAAGATGAAATGAAAGGTGGCCCAGGATCCTACTGTTACCCGTGGGAATCCGCCGTGGGAATAAGAAGAATCAAGAATGTGTGTTTTGATTAGGGTTTATTGATTTTTGTGTCGGTTTACAATTGATCGGTAAAGGGATTAATTGGCCCTTTACTATTGATCAAGTAGTGGTGGTTTGGTTTAATTGCCCCAGGATCCTACTGTTACCCGTGGGAATCCGCCGTGGAGTAAGAAGAATGTGTGTTTTGATTAGGGTTTACTCACTTTTTTGTCTGTTTACAATTGATCGGTAAAGGGATTAATTGCCCCTTTACTATTGATCAAGTGGTGGTTTGGTGAGTGGCAAGATGTGTAGAAAAAAAAATAATAGTTAAAAAAAAAAATAATAAATAAATAAATAAATTAAAAAAAAAAAAAAATCTAATGGTGTTGACGTGGCGGTGAAAACCAACTATAGCCGATGGTTCGGGTTCGTGGCGGGTTTTAGTGTACCCGTACCCGAACCCGTTTATAATATACCCGTACCCGCCCCATATCCCACCGGATACCCGTTATCCATCGGTTTTTCGGGTTTCCCCGCGGGTATCGAGGTTATCCGTAATATAATTAAAAGTTAAAGAAAATGAATATCGTATCAAACGATTTAACGCAACATATCGCAACGCAACGTACTCGGCACGAATATTCACCAAAAAAATCAAATGCGCAAGAGGTTTCAAAAGTTAATCATTCTCATTTCAAAAAATAATCTCGTTTTAGCCTTTTAAAAGGGTTTGGTATCCTCATTCGTGTGACGGTAGAGAACACGGACTCACGAGTACTCACTCCTAAAAAAACGAATAACCGAATTAATAGTCGAGAAGAGTATTGACAATAACTCGAGAAGAGACGAGATGACGAAAACAAGTCGAAGAGATAACTAACAACAAACATATCAAATAAGATGAGTCGATTGGTAATCGTCTGTATTTTCCCATAATCCCGTTTATTAGTACAAGGTATACTCGTTTTATGATTTAAAACAAGTTTGGACTTACGACAAAATTAATCTTTGGAAATAACAAAATTTCGCCAAGACCCTTTCATTTATCGAACGTTTCCAATTCAAAAGACTTTATTGAAAATCAATTTCCCGAGTAATTTATAATATAACGAGTATTTAATAAACCCTAAACCCTAAACCCTAAACCCTAAACCCTAAACCCTAAACCCTAAACTCTAAACCCTAAACGCTAAACCAATCCGTAACTCAAACAATAACCAAACGAATAGTCCAATAAATCCAAATATGTTAGTGTACGGGTAGCATGTCTCGAATAGTCCAATATCCCTCGTGTGTTCCGTTTTTATCCCAAATGTCACACGAAAGGTTTTCAAAATCGAGATCCTACTTAAGATCCTATGGTAAAGATCGGGAGGGTGTGCTCAAGGAAGTAATATATCAGAAAATTAACAACGAAAACGGAATACGAAAAATTAAAGTTACTGATATCTGCAGACGATGCGCCGTATCCAAAAAGTTGGATACGCCGTATCTTATAACCGTTAAAATTAAATCAGACTTTATTCAGAAAATAGATACGCCGCTTATAAATTAGAATGCGCCGTATCTGTTTTTAAATCAAAAATCGATATACTTATTAAAATTAAATGCGTTGTATTAACAAAAGTTAATGCGCCGTATCTTCGTTACGTTTTAAAATATAAGATTTTTGATTCAGAAGATGCGCCGTATCGATGAAAATCGATACGCCGTATCTGTTTAATAATTTGAAAACTGTTTTTAATTAAAATAATAGATACGCCGTATCTACTAAAGCAGATGCGTCGTATGGCGTTAACGTTTAGAAAAAATTTTTTTCCTTAAAAACAGATACGCCGTATCTTGGGGAAAAGATGCGTCGTATCGAATTAATTAAACGCGTTGTATTTTATAAAAATTAAACGCAATACGCCGTATCTGAGAAATCAGATGCGCCGTATCGTTTAATTTAGCTCAGTACAACGATAGCAGTATGCAGAAAATACGAAAAATTAAAAACAAATAAAACACACGAAAACAAACACAAATAAAAGCAAACAAATAACACACAAAAACAGAAAATATGCAAAATAGTACAATGAATGCAAATTAATCTAATACACAACAGAATTAGCGGTTAGATAAAAAAAAATTAAAAACCTAATTAAAATACTAATCAAATTAACAGATAATAACAATTCACTCCCCGGCAACGGCGCCAAAAACTTGATGCGTGCGATGTGTCGTTGCGGTTTAGCAGTATTAATGCCTACTCAAGTTTTAAATTTATATTTAGCCGACTTATCAATAACACACACACTTAACGAGCAGTGTACCCGGCCAGTATGAATATAATGGTAAGTAGAGTGTCGATCACTAAGAGTGGAACGTATTATCTCGTTATCCTAATCAGTATTTTAATATATTAAGTTAGCTATACAACCTAATCTAACGCAAGGGGGTTCAGCCTGAGAGACTGGCACGATTTGGTTGCAATTAAATAATAAACTAAACCAATAGGCACGAATCAGCGAATAACACACACGTACACAGATAAATACTTGAGACAATAAGAAGGCTGTCCTGATAGATAAGTAGTTTGTCACTTGTTTTATTGCTAGTTTTATATGAAGTGTATAGTTCGATGCAACGCACCGAGATTAAGTCCTTTCTCGTTGGTTCTAATCTTATCGGCGAGTAAACCCTTAATGATTACTTATGACTATCCTATTTATCTTTCTTCCTACTTTTCTACAGACGATAGAATGCATAGGCGATCTAATAAATAGGTGAGGGCAGAGGCATGGCGACCCGATCAACGCTCAGCTAGACACAGAGGTTATCAATGCACTAATAAAAGTCACCAAAGACATCAATATATAAACTTTAATTAATGAGAAAGCAGTTTTAAGGGAGTGCAATCTTTCCGTTGTCACATTACACAAGCCACCAATCTTGATGAATTAAAGTTTACTAACACAATAAAACAAAACTACTTAATGAATTAAACACATGCAGCACCTTCTTACAGCTCTTGTATCTTCGTTTGGGTGTGTCTTGTGCTGCCTATTCGTCTGAATTCGTCCTAGGTTCCTGGTCTTCGTACCTTGTATATAATATTATTATGCCTCTCGAATTCGTCTGGTCTTGGGGTATTTATAGTTTCTGTCTGAGGGTAAGATGCGGCGCATCTAGTAAGTAGATGCGGCGCATTGACTTAACTTCGCGTGGGGTCCAAGATTAATATATTCAGGAATATTCGTACACCGCCAGAAGATGCGGCGTATCTTCATTCTTGGATGCGGCGCATGTCCTCTTGTATCTTGGATCGTATCTGGTGAAATATTGATAGTGATGCGCCGTATGTAATAAGCAAGATGCGGCGCATCTGGAGTAGATTTGTCTTGATCTTGTACATTTCGGTAGACTCTTAACTTCTTGCATGTTTTGCTCCATAATTAGTCCAAAATCGCCAAGTATCACCAAATGCTTGTTTTTACCTGAGAATTACATAAGTAAACGATTAAGTATCAATTCTCATACATAATATAATAAAACAAGTCAAATTAATAGGATAAATGATAGTAATAAAATGTACTTATTTGAGTTCATCACTTATCAATGCTCAACTACCAGATTATCTTTGGGCAGAAGCCGTTTCAACAACATGTTACACCCAAAACCGTTGCATGATCAATAAACATCACCACAAAACACCTTATGAAATTGTTCACAAACGCAAGCCTAACATTCAACACTTTCATGTATTTGGAGCTCTATGCTACCCGAATAATGATCGTGATAATCTTGGAAAGCTCAAAGCAAAGGCCGACATAGGAATCTTTATTGGATATTGTGAGGACTCAAAAGGTTTTCGAATATAAAACCGTCGAACTACAGAAATTTAGGAGACTATACACGCAAATTTTGATGAGCTCACGACGATGGCTTCTGAGCATAACAGCTTAGGACCCGCAACCAACCATCTAAACTTTCCAACTTCTTCAACTGCACCATTGTCACTAACCCGCAAAGAGTTGGAAACCTTGTTCGCTCCGTTGTTTGAAGATTCTTTTGTAACGCGTGCACCAAATGTATCCACCTTATCCACTGCTCAACCTGAAAACATTCAAGTACCTGATACACCTGTTCTTACAACTAAAACTATTGAAACCGATGCACCTCTAACTGAATCACCATCACCAGTTGAACAAACCGCTTCCAATACCGACAATGCTAATGAAGATCTGAACCAACACCAAGTACCCGAACCTGCAAATTATGACCCAAATGCGTTCTTCAATCCGTTTGCACCGACTCCCAACCTTTCAGATATCGCAGAGTCGACATCACGCAATTTGGAGCCAACTAATATGCAGATGTTCCATAACCCTCACCCTTCAACACAACATTGGACTAAGGATCACCCATTAATCAACATCATTGGAAATCCATCAGCTCCAGTAATGACAAGACAAAAACTTCACACAGATGCTGAACATTGCATTTATGCACTCACAGTTTGTCAACATGAACCCAAAAACATCAAACAAGCACTCACTTATGACAACTGGATTGAATCGATGCAAGAGGAACTCGACCAATTCAAACGCCTCGAAGTGTGGGAATTAGTTGAGAGACCAGATGGAGTTTATGTCATTGGACTAAAATGGATTTGGAAGAATAAGTTAGACGCAGAAGGCATAGTAATTCGTAACAAATCACGCTTGGTTGCAAAAGGTTACACACAGGAAGAAGGTATTGACTTCGAAGAATCCTTTGCACCAGTGGCTAGACTAGAAGCTGTTCGGATTTTTCTGGCATACGCTGCTCACAAAAACATGGTTGTTTATCAAATGGACATGAAAACAGCATTTTTGAACGGTCAGCTACGTGAAGTAACTCTCGAGTTGGGTACTTGGGTAGTGGAGTAGGGCGGAGAGGAGATCCGTGACCGAACCATTATAAATCATCGTGTTCGGTTTGCGCTTTCTTTTACTTATTGCTTTACCTTAATGTTTGCATTATGTGATTGCTTGTGTTGTGACTTGTTGATTATACTTGTGTGATAACATGTTTTAAGTTTATGCTAGTCATAAACTATACAAAACATCTTTCATATTAGAACAAGCTAAAAATGGATATTTGATACAACAAAGTTTAAAGATTGTAAACGGTAACGTATTCACCCCCCTCTCTATGTTTTCATACGTTTTCACAATTGGTACCAGAGCCTCGTAGCTCTTATTTTCAAAACAAATGGTTTTTAAAATGGAGTACGATCCATGTATCAAATTACCATTGAAGCGGAATATAATATGAAAAATGTTTCGCTAATTATACTTAGAAATTTTGTTGTTAAATGTTACTTTGTATACAAGCTTGAAGGTGTCCTTGAAAAATAAAAGAAAACATTTCTTAAAATTTATAAGTGTCAAATTATGTGCTTAGAGCTAATTTACGTAAAATACGGTTCTAAAAGGAGCGTTTGGGATAACTATAAATTTAGTTGAATAATCACCTCCGTAAATGTTTAGATAAGTCACATAAGTAAAAATAATGTTTAATATGTGCATTATATGCTCGCAATTAAGTCTAGTAAGTCCTACACATTTTCGCTATGCGAATATACAAATTTTTAGCATTATATGTCTTTTTTTCACAGAAGACCACGGATTGGGCAGAACCAAATCAAGGGTTCCGTCCCCTTTGGAGAAAGGTTCTGTGGCTGCACAGTCCAAAATTTTTGTAAAACTTCAAAAATTCATAACTAATTAACCGTAAGTCCGTAGGAGTCGCGCCACCTATCAATTTAAAGAGAATTGAGTCTACTTTCATTTAAAAATACTCTCATGACCTAAATCTAATTTGAAGTAAGTATAATGAACCTAATACTACAGTGTGTTCAAAATATTTAATTTCGGTTTGACATAGAAACTCAAACTTTTGAGTTAGGCAATATAAGTTAGTATCCTTTGAACATTGATATGATTTCTTTTGAAACTAAAGAACTTGGTGATATTTATGTATATAAAGGAAACAAATCAAGCTTGGCATGCATCGTCATATTTAAACGCAAAGTGACGAAAAGTATTATGTTTCTGCTATGCTGAATGACTACTTGTTTTAGTTTATGTTGGTTGCATATATGTTACTTGCTTATTTCATATTGTTGTTTATACTTGTTTGCTTGTGTAACATAAGTGTCAATCTTGCCATGATTTTCATTTGCTAGTTTGTCAATTTCATGTTTATACATAATAGGACTTTTGCTAGATTTTGTGCACCAAGTTGAAAATTATTTTTGCATTACTCATAGACTTATATAACTTTCTTTATTAATATCATGCATAATGAGAACTAAGTAAAACTAGTCATGTACATTGAAAAATGTTGTTTTGCACAAACTCTCGCCTAATAGTTCAAGTGTGTCACTACTTTCAATGATTATCTAAACATATAGTATCTTTGAAAAAGGTGTTTGGTACAATGTGGTTTAAACAATGATGATTTATGGATTTGTCTTTTCTTAGGATAATAACTTGATTATGAAAATATTATGTGAACTAACGAACAAGTGCAGGTGGATAACATCCTAATTTTATCATTTTCTCATGTTCTCACTTCCATAATGTCACAATTCGCATTTTCAAGTCTTTTCTATGCACGGGATTGCATCATTTCAATTTACGTATGTTCATTAAACGTTACCACTCAGTCATTACTACTAATATTATACTCAAATACTCCCGATTATGATCCTAAAGTACTTTCATGCTATTTTTAATGATATAAAAATTATATTATTAATTTACCCGGTGTTTTGAAACCTTTTGCTATATTTTACGTTAAGAGCTTATAACTCCGTCGTTTTGCGATATTTCATCACGATCACTATTTTTACACCCGATTCTTATCAGTAACTTGATTTCATAATTTTCACGACTTCGTCGAATTTTATTTTTGTTCGTCACGTTTTATTTTCAGTTAACCCGGTACCCGATAACGCCGAAATTACACACTAAACTAACTAAGACTTATCCTAAATATCTTTTTTATGAAAAAATCTCATCACAAGGCTTCATGAGGAAGCCTTGCCGCCCCCCCCCTTGCTTTGCCTAATAAACCAAGAAACATTAATTGCCAAAATATTACTTAAACTTGATTTTATTTACAACTTCATTTCATAACACATTTAACTAGTAGCAAAGCAAAAACCCTCTCCTCTCTCCCTCTCCATCCCATGGCACCAACAAGAAGAACAAGGAGATCCCATTTTTTTTTGAAGATCAAGTTTCATTCTAGTCCCGAATACCTTCCTTGTTAGAGTTTTGTAATAAAAACTCCAAGGTTGTGGTCGTTTTTCATCCTAGCTCACCAATCATCAAGTAAGCTCAAGAACACTATTTTTGATCTTTTCATACTCCCTTTGTTCTTATATTGATGTATTTCCTATTTATTTTGAGAGCTATCCATGCAAAACCTATGTTATGTATACCACTTGTTTTATTTTTCATTAAAACTATCTCAAATCCTAGATCTGTACGTTTTATTAACATCCCCGCGAAGCTCACTATTTTTAGTGATGTTTAGGACCCATGACACCTTAAGAAGGTGTATGGTAGGATGTGTGTACTTTTGGAGTTGTGTTGTAGTTGTTTGATCAAGCCGCGAACCAAGAAAACGAGTTTTTAACATATATATATACCCGCTGTCCAGAAATGTAAACTTTGGAAAAATCAGTAAACATGGCGTTATTTTAGCTTTCATATATAGAAAGTACTCTCAAACACGAAAACGTGGTCGCTTGAATCACTAAAAACCGAGTTATAACGAAGGAGATACGAAGTTTTAAAGTTAGCAACGAAAAACTATTATTTTCAGAAAATGCGGGCTGTTGGCCGAACTTCAGGGGACAGAACGAGGCGTTAGCCGTAGTCTAGCTGAGCCGAGCCACTGAGAATATGTTAGTTCATGTTATGACGATCGCGTGGATATAAAGAACGTTGAAAACCGACTTGTAACGACCAAGATATGAATTTCTGAAAAACCGACTAACAAAACTCATTTTGACAGCCTCACTATAATTCCAATATTTTCTAAGTGTAAACAGTTTTGCGAGGCACCATCTTACGAGCTATTTTCCCGTTGAGCGAGGCGGTTTGGACCATAAACTCCTTGAGGTGAAACGAAGTATTCCCGGCCTATTTTCCAAATCAATCGACTGCTTGTTGATTGAACTTATAACGAGTAAGTTATGAATTTCCTAGTATCGCCAAAAACAACTATTACAAGAAAATGTTTCTAAGTATGGGAAATTGTTTTGCAAGACACCATATTCAAAGCCGATTTTCTTCATGATCGAGACGTGTATGATCAAAACTCAAAAGAGGCGACATTGAGATGTTGTTGCAAGGATTTCAAAAACGTCAAGTTCTATTCCTAACTCTTAACGTACAATATTTTGCGACTAGCTTTACGAGGCCGTTCGGTCATATTTTCACCAGTTGTAAAA
Source organism: Artemisia tridentata subsp. tridentata (assembly GCA_021014915.2). NCBI lineage: Eukaryota > Viridiplantae > Streptophyta > Magnoliopsida > Asterales > Asteraceae > Artemisia > Artemisia tridentata. The sequence goes on from CP139507.1 coordinate 178,849,296, forward strand.
GTATTATTTCGCGACAAAACTATTTTATTTGACGATAAAACACCAAAAGAGGATCGTGGAGTAACGTTTCAACATTTTTACACGAAATATAGTACATGACTTGCCAAGATGTCAAAAATGTAGTTTTCGACGATAAACATTATTTTCAAAACCAACGAGTGGTATCGTTAACATACGTAAATGCATGAGTAGAAGCATTTCAGTTACTTATATTAGATCATATCGTTCATCATAGGTCGCAGTTTGAGACCGAGCCTCATTTTCATCATATCCTTAGTGGTTATTGTGCTATCATATCAGGTGAGATTTCATAGCCCCTACTTTATACGTTTAGAACTTTTGGGGGAAATACATGCTTAAACTGCGTACTTACATATATGATTGTGTTAAACTTATTTGCGTTATTCTTGTAAGCAACTCGTGGACCTAAGTATCAAACACTTTGGGTAGCCGAACAGAACAGATCACGGACCTAAGTATCAAACACTTGGGGTAGCCGAACATAAGTCTCCTAGTGAGCAGCATAAGATCTATTAGTAATCTTTGGGAAATGACACCCAATATTCTTTGGGAAATGGCACCCAGTAATCTCATGATGCATTGATATGCAAGACATCTACTCTAGACATACTATGTTAGCATTGGGTTGTAAACACACAGGTTGCAAGTCTTGAATGGGCAGGGCTTGGAACTGAGTGGATTTACAATGCCTATGCTGTGGAAACTTTCTCTAAACGCTTTTTAACTTATTTATAACAAACTCTATGAACTCACCAACCTTTGTGTTGACACTTTTAGCATGTTTATCTCAGGTTAGTAAGGTGATAGCAGATGCTTGGAGCAGAGAGTCTTAGGGCACGTTTTTATGAAGACTTTTGCTTTTAACATTTACCATTCGTTATACTTTAAAAACTTATGTACTATTCTACTTTGGGATCTTTTGCTTGTAAACTATGACTTTATCTATTCGAATGGTAACTTTTCAAAACGTCTCATTTAGAGGTCGTTCTCTATATCTTGTACTTTGTGCCCTGAAGTAGCATCCCAATGACATTATCGTTCCGCTGCGATAATTTGGGGGTGTTACAGATTGGTATCAGAGAATTGGTTATAGAGAACTAGGTTGCTTTTAGAGCCTAGACTATAACTACATACAATTAGACTCTCCTCCCTATCGCCTTGCATTTTTCATACACGTACGCTTGCTGATAATTTTCGTCTAGACCTACGCTATTAGATATTTTATGGTACTGATGGGGAAGTCCCAAACTCTAGTCGAGTCATCAGAAATGTGGAGCTCAATAATAACTGGTTATTTAACTCAATCTTGTGACAGTTCTTGTTTGATGAGACATGAGATTGAGTTAAATAAAGGTTATTATTTAGCTGCAGAGATTTGATGATTCGCGGAGGATGGGAGTTCTCTTGAAGATACTTTTTAGAGACTAAACCTTACCGTGACTTTAGCACCTAAAAGAAGCTTATATATACCGAGTGGGACATTCCCTAGATACCCATTTAAGCAATGTCTACCACTGAGATATGTGTGCCTGGTGATATGTACACCTGTGAAAGGAAACATTTATAATTGTGGTGGCCAACATAATTATAAGTGCTTCACGACCCACGTGTACATGTGACTATGCTTACGTAGATCGGTGTTGGCACAACTTAGGAAACAACTGGTGGCGTGGTATTATGCATAAGGATGTTAAGTATAGACTTTGGATAATCAACGGTTTTCCCTCATCTCTGACGTTCACTAAATGTCCTTCCTCTCAGAAAATCATGGCACCAAGGAGAGTGACTCGTAGTTCTGGCCGAGGAGGCGCAACACCAAGGGGTGGAAGGACTGGTAGACGTGGAGGTAGAGGAGGTGGTCGCGGCATTGACAACAATGACAACAACGATGGTGGAAATCCTGATTTTGCCGCCATCATCGCTCAGCAACTTCAAAACTTGCTTCCCACTATTGTCACTCAAGTTAGCAATCATATCAACAACTCGGGAAACCACGGAAGCGGAAATGACGACACCAATGGGGTAGGTGTGAATGAGACTGCCACGCGTGCAACTGGATGCACGTATAAGGAGTTTACGGCATGTAAACCAATAGAGTTTGATGGTACTGGAGGCGCCTTGGCATATACACGATGGGTAGAGAAGATGGAGTCGGTGATCGACATCAGTAATTGTGCCGCACATCAAAGGGTGAAGTATTCTGCATGCTTGTTGTTGGGAAAGGCATTGACTTGGTGAAACACACAGATTCAAGCTAGGGGTAGGGAAGCAGCCATAGGTATGACATGGGACGACTTTAAGGCACTACTGAAAGAGGAGTATTGTCCAGGCAATGCGATGCAAAAACTAGAGAATGAACTTTGGCATCATTCTATGATAGGAGCTGGCCACGCAGTCTACACGGACCGATTCCATGAGTTAGCAAAACTAGTACCTCATCTGGTTACCCCTGAATCTAAGAGGATCGAAAGGTACATCTATGGCCTTGTTCCTGAAATTCGAGGAACTGTAAAGGCAACTGAGCCTCCCACAATCCAAAGTGCAATATTGAAGGCTGGAGCCCTCACAGATGAGATGGTTAGGAATGGAACTTTGAAAGGCAGTGATAAAAGGAAGGGACCGAGTGAGTCGGAAAAGAAATTGGGCACGGTGGTTGACAACAAAAAGGCAAGAACCTTTGCGGCAACTAGTTCTGGTCAGAAAGGGTATGAAGGACCACATCCTAAGTGTACGAAATGTGCTTATCATCATCAGAAGTCTGCGCCCTGCCGCGTGTGTACAAATTGCAATCAGTGGGGTCATTTTACAAATCAGTGTAAAGCGCCAGTGAATGTGGGCAACATGAAGAATAACCAAAAGACATGTTACGAGTGTAACAGCCCGGATCACCTCCGGTATGCCTGTCCTAGGTTGAATAGGGCACCAAGACAAATACAGGGTAACCCGACTCCAGCTTTAGCAATTGAGGGAAACAACCCACAGCCGGAAATCAATATTAGTCCACCAAGGGGTCGAGCATTCTATTTGGGTACCGAGGCAGCCCGCAACGCGTAACGGGTATGTTTTCCCTAGACGATTAAGCATTCTATCATATTGTCCGATTCCAGTAAGATATAGCTTTGCCCTGCTAAATTCATACCAAATGTTATTGACCTTAGTTATATTGATTTGATTGGTGTAAGCAATTCCAAAATCGAGCCAATCTTTCAAAAGACCTCATTTCAGGATGTTGAATCCATTCTTTCAGACAACTTGTTTCCTAGCTTGATTTAGTGACAGTTCTTGTTTGATGAGTTGCGAAATCAAGCTAAGAGTCAAGTTGTTACCCGAGCTGATTCAGTTTAATCTCATGACAGTTCTTGTTTGATGAGTTGTGAGATTGAATTTGAATCGACAACCTCAAACCGATTTAGCCTAATCCCATGACAGTTCTTGTTTGATGAGTTGTGGGATTAAGTAAAAATCGGTTACCTAGAGGTCTTTTGAGGGCTACGCTCGAGGATGGGAAAGTTTACCCCCATCAAATCCGACCACGAGAAAGTACGTAGGTAGAACGAACGAGCTGAATTCAGGGACTGAATTCCTTTGACGGGTGGAGACTGTCACAATTCGCATTTTCAAGTCTTTTCTATGCACGGGATTGCATCATTTCAATTTACGTATGTTCATTAAACGTTACCACTCAGTCATTACTACTAATATTATACTCAAATACTCCCGATTATGATCCTAAAGTACTTTCATGCTATTTTTAATGATATAAAAATTATATTATTAATTTACCCGGTGTTTTGAAACCTTTTGCTATATTTTACGTTAAGAGCTTATAACTCCGTCGTTTTGCGATATTTCATCACGATCACTATTTTTACACCCGATTCTTATCAGTAACTTGATTTCATAATTTTCACGACTTCGTCGAATTTTATTTTTGTTCGTCACGTTTTATTTTCAGTTAACCCGGTACCCGATAACGCCGAAATTACACACTAAACTAACTAAGACTTATCCTAAATATCTTTTTTATGAAAAAATCTCATCACAAGGCTTCATGAGGAAGCCTTGCCGCCCCCCCCCCCCTTGCTTTGCCTAATAAACCAAGAAACATTAATTGCCAAAATATTACTTAAACTTGATTTTATTTACAACTTCATTTCATAACACATTTAACTAGTAGCAAAGCAAAAACCCTCTCCTCTCTCCCTCTCCATCCCACGGCACCAACAAGAAGAACAAGGAGATCCCATTTTTTTTGAAGATCAAGTTTCATTCTAGTCCCGAATACCTTCCTTGTTAGAGTTTTGTAATAAAAACTCCAAGGTTGTGGTCGTTTTTCATCCTAGCTCACCAATCATCAAGTAAGCTCAAGAACACTATTTTTGATCTTTTCATACTCCCTTTGTTCTTATATTGATGTATTTCCTATTTATTTTGAGAGCTATCCATGCAAAACCTATGTTATGTATACCACTTGTTTTATTTTTCATTAAAACTATCTCAAATCCTAGATCTGTACGTTTTATTAACATCCCCGCGAAGCTCACTATTTTTAGTGATGTTTAGGACCCATGACACCTTAAGAAGGTGTATGGTAGGATGTGTGTACTTTTGGAGTTGTGTTGTAGTTGTTTGATCAAGCCGCGAACCAAGAAAACGAGTTTTTAACATATATATATACCCGCTGTCCAGAAATGTAAACTTTGGAAAAATCAGTAAACATGGCGTTATTTTAGCTTTCATATATAGAAAGTACTCTCAAACACGAAAACGTGGTCGCTTGAATCACTAAAAACCGAGTTATAACGAAGGAGATACGAAGTTTTAAAGTTAGCAACGAAAAACTATTATTTTCAGAAAATGCGGGCTGTTGGCCGAACTTCAGGGGACAGAACGAGGCGTTAGCCGTAGTCTAGCTGAGCCGAGCCACTGAGAATATGTTAGTTCATGTTATGACGATCGCGTGGATATAAAGAACGTTGAAAACCGACTTGTAACGACCAAGATATGAATTTCTGAAAAACCGACTAACAAAACTCATTTTGACAGCCTCACTATAATTCCAATATTTTCTAAGTGTAAACAGTTTTGCGAGGCACCATCTTACGAGCTATTTTCCCGTTGAGCGAGGCGGTTTGGGCCATAAACTCCTTGAGGTGAAACGAAGTATTCCCGGCCTATTTTCCAAATCAATCGACTGCTTGTTGATTGAACTTATAACGAGTAAGTTATGAATTTCCTAGTATCGCCAAAAACAACTATTACAAGAAAATGTTTCTAAGTATGGGAAATTGTTTTGCAAGACACCATATTCAAAGCCGATTTTCTTCATGATCGAGACGTGTATGATCAAAACTCAAAAGAGGCGACATTGAGATGTTGTTGCAAGGATTTCAAAAACGTCAAGTTCTATTCCTAACTCTTAACGTACAATATTTTGCGACTAGCTTTGCGAGGCCGTTCGGTCATATTTTCACCAGTTGTAAAAGTATTATTTCGCGACAAAACTATTTTATTTGACGATAAAACACCAAAAGAGGATCGTGGAGTAACGTTTCAACATTTTTACACGAAATATAGTACATGACTTGCCAAGATGTCAAAAATGTAGTTTTCGACGATAAACATTATTTTCAAAACCAACGAGTGGTATCGTTAACATACGTAAATGCATGAGTAGAAGCATTTCAGTTACTTATATTAGATCATATCGTTCATCATAGGTCGCAGTTTGAGACCGAGCCTCATTTTCATCATATCCTTAGTGGTTATTGTGCTATCATATCAGGTGAGATTTCATAGCCCCTACTTTATACGTTTTGAACTTTTGGGGGAGATACATGCTTAAACTGCGTACTTACATATATGATTGTGTTAAACTTATTTGCGTTATTCTTGTAAGCAACTCGCGGACCTAAGTATCAAACACTTAGGGTAGCCGAACAGAACAGATCACGGACCTAAGTATCAAACACTTAGGGTAGCCGAACAGAACAGATCACGGACCTAAGTATCAAACACTTGGGGTAGCCGAACATAAGTCTCCTAGTGAGCAGCATAAGATCTATTAGTAATCTTTGGGAAATGACACCCAGTATTCTTTGGGAAATGGCACCCAGTAATCTCATGATGCATTGATATGCAAGACATCTACTCTAGACATACTATGTTAGCATTGGGTTGTAAACACACAGGTTGCAAGTCTTGAATGGGCAGGGCTTAGAACTGAGTGGATTTACAATGCCTATGCTGTGGAAACTTTCTCTAAACGCTTTTCAACTTATTTATAACAAACTCTTTGAACTCACCAACCTTTGTGTTGACACTTTTAGCATGTTTATCTCAGGTTAGTAAGGTGATAGCAGATGCTTGGAGCAGAGAGTCTTAGGGCATGTTTTTATGAAGACTTTTGCTTTTAACATTTACCATTCGTTATACTTTAAAAACTTATGTACTATTCTACTTTGGGATCTTTTGCTTGTAAACTATGACTTTATCTATTCGAATGGTAACTTTTCAAAACGTCTCATTTAGAGGTCGTTCTCTATATCTTGTACTTTGTGCCCTGAAGTAGCATCCCAATGACATTATCGTTCCGCTGCGATAATTTGGGGGTGTTACACATAAGTGGAAATATTAACGCTTGCTTAATCTTGAACGGTATGTGTGTTTTTACTTGTGTTATTGTCATTTCTCAAAGTAATTTGGTTAGTTACATGTGTTTCTACAACTTTTGTGGAGTTAGAATAAGGTTAAGGTACTCAAAAATTTTTGTTGAAAAACGGGGACAGTAGGGTACGGATTGGATGGAACCAATTTTTGGGTTCCGTCCGTGTTCCAATTTGGCTCCGCCAAATTTCACCCAACGGATTGGGCGGAACCAAATTGAGGGTTCCACCCATTCAATCGTTTGGTTTCGCCCAACCAACAACTAGTTTTCTTAAATTTTGAAATTTCCAATTTTTCCCACAACCTATATTTTCAAATTTTGTCATTTAGATACTTATTACTGTTATTCACTCATATTAGGATTAGGACATCTCACTTGCACCTATAGGATAATCATCTATAATAATACTTTCAAAATTTCACTAGAATGATCCAAGATACCTTTCTCCATAAAGGAAGGAATCCGGAAACTTGCTCCTTGCAATTCTTGAACCACTGAGTATTGGTGATCACTACACACACTCACTACATTCTTTCAACCTTAACTCATCCCTCATCCATTAGCTTAACTTATTTGGTGACTTGACAACTTCCTAACAAATCCGGACTCATTATTTGCAAAGATTACATACAATATCAAAATCACAAGTCCAACTTATGACTATATATATTGTCTTGTATCTACATATGTTACCTCACTTGGTTAACATGAAAATAATGTGTCATCCTTCAAGACGATAAGGATTTACATCGAGTCATAACTCACTATTAAGTTATAGATGTATTATCAAGCCTTGCTATCCTTTTATGCTATCCAATCTCAACTAAGTAGGATTGACGACTTAAGTATTTCGTTCAAAATATTCAAGTAAATTTGACTTACTACCGTAGTCATTAAAAGTCATATCCGAAAAATCAACACCCAACTATTTTAACAACATTTGTTAAAACACTCATCAAGACTAGAGCACTTATCGTAATACTCTCCCAATCAATAGGAACAAAAACAAATGTCAATAAGTTTTCATCCTTAAACATTTAGCACTTAAGTTCACTTGTTCTTTCACCATCATCTCATCACATTCACCTTGTGATATATCTCAGCCCATAAGCTTCACAATCATGACAAAAACTTCAAGCATTTCACCCGCTAGTTTTACCAACCAACGGACCATAAGATTTAGTATCCATTCTTGTTGTCTTCAACATTTATGAACAAATAATCAACCTAAGCACTCCCATAACACAACAAACCTCTACACTCTAGAAAACCTAACATATAGAACAACCAATCCACCATCCTTGTCATCATTTGAATCCATTGAGTGCATTGCTTAAAAAGCCCTTTGCACGTTGAACAAACTCAATCATACTTTCTAGCCTATGAGGACTTAGATGATTCATTAAGGCTAGAATCTTCACTAACATATGAGCATGATCACTTTTATTAATTTCCACTAAGTATAAGTAGTACTACCTTCACAAGTTATCAAAGTATTAGTAATACTTTGTCGTTAAATTTTTGCATAAGTTTTGTTAAACCTTAAATCAACATTTTAACAACATATGTTAAAATGCAATCTCAAAGCAAACCTCATACACCCCGAGCGACAATGACTCTTGAGGAGTATACATAAGAAACTCAAGTGAATATAGTTTCGAGACCAAGTATACTTAGGATAGGACTATCCGATTCAAACACTTTGGCTTCATATCTTCATTTAGGAAAACATGATGTTTTGGAAAAACATTATGCCTAAGAAATCATGCGTTAAGTTTTCACCGTATTAAAAGGATATTGTATATCCTATGCATTACTCTCTTCTTGCGACATAAACTGTTGTGTTACAAGAGATTTCATTACACCTCATTGACTCAATGATCTTCAACAAACATCTACAAGTTCAATCAACTAGCGTATCCTATTCATCTTGTCATACTTGTTTTCATAAGCATGATAACTCTATCCCATGGGATAATATCATTTGTTGAAAGATACATAAATGTAATGCCAAGCATCTAATATTGAACCTTAAGTTCTTCTTTATTATAAAAGTAACACATCAATCTAATTACACATTCTTTGACTATTAGTTTGACTATTAGGCCAAGTATTGGTAAAATATCATCTTTTATATACTTGCCTAAAGTAAGTGTTAAAATAAGATATTTTATCTTGTCTTAGGAATATTAATCAAACAAGAAGTTGATGTGATTTTTTCTTTAGTTTATTAAAATCACTTGCATTACACATACATGAGTTGATTACATGATCTTGACATTATCTTGGTATCTGATATCTACTTGATTAATTGTCAAATGTGTAAACCTTGGAAAGGTTTTATTTGCATGCTTATATGTTTTATGCTACTAAATGTTAACATGATATATATGATTTTTTCATTCTTTCTTTATATGATGTTTTGCATGATTAACGTGTTACTTGTTAAGTCATGATATGTCATTTTAATACATGATGCTTTAAATAATGTATCTATGTTTGTAAGCTCGTGTCTTTTGTTGGCATTTATTTAATCTATGCTTAGGATGGTCTAAATAATATATGCTGCAAAAATGTTATTATTTAAACATGGTTTGCATGAATTTTTTGTCTTACTTCGTTTGTGACTTTGTCACACTATTTGTTCGCTACATGTGCACTTATAATTTGTTGAAGTACTTTTGGAATGATAAACATTTAGAAGTCGTTTTATCATACAAATGAATCACATAAATCATTATATGCTTAAGTGTCTAATCCTAACAACAAAACTATTTCACAATGAAGTGTCTCTAACAATGTCATGCTATCTCGTAATATGAATGTTTGTCTTTATGCTATTGTACAAAGTGGTAACTTTATGTCTAGTAGTCAAATGTGTTGTTGTATAAGATATTATCTTATGATTTCTATCATGTTGACATCTTTTGTCACCAACAAATTTGTTTTGTAGATTGATAACAAATATTTTGTTATCTCATTTTCGTTTTAACTTTTATATGCTTACTGTGCATAATTTTAATCTCATAATTACTATTCATTATTTAGTGATATGTCTTACGGGATCCATTCACTTGCATATAGTTGTTAAAAGTATATAGGATTAAGTTTTAAGAGGCTTGGCTCTCCATTTTTGTATTTTTCAACCAACCTCTTTCCAAACATTATTATTGCTTCCGCTTTCCAAAAATCACTTACATCACTATTTAGCTATACAATACTCTTATTCTCTCCACCTCCTATGAGAAAACCACATGCCTCTTCATGCGATCATCTCGCATTGATAGAGAAGAGCTACATGACTTCAAGGAAAAAGTTCTTTGTATGCTAACCAACATCCGCAAAAACATTACTAAGCTCATCGCTTTCATTAACCTTCAACCTCCTAAATACTTTATCATTCTTTATACTATGCATTACACAATATGTTGGATGTCCACCGATTGAGGCGGAGAGAAATTCATTCACATATTTGTATTTCGCCATAATTTATTTAATGAACATCTACTCATGTGTCTTACACCCTAAAATACCAACACTTAGGTACACACCATTTAGTTAAAATCGGTTCACAAAACCACAAGTGCTTCAAGTTTTTTTTCTACCCAACATCACTAGTTTGTACCAATATCTCATCAAGTGAAAAACACATCATGTGTTTGACAAATCTCTTAAACAAGAATCATTAAGTCTCCTTAGACTTTGACTAGAATTAGTGAAACCAAATATGTTGATATACCTTTGCTTGAAACCTCTCACAACTAACGAGCCTAGGATTTTCCTTTTAACCTGAATCTCACAACTTCATTGTCTAGAACACCATCATAGGATCTCATCCTTTTTCTTCCTCAACACATATCATGCACGTCATTTTAAGTGCAAACGATATTTTCTCATTCTCAACACGTTGGTCTAATCAACACTCTCGCATCTTACGATGTCATTTTCGTCCTCATATAGGTATCTAGTATTTCAAATTGTTGCATATGGAATTTCTATTCCTAAGTAATCATTGTCTTCACTTCCTCTTCATTTCATTCGAGAATACATTATGGCATGATACATCATCTTTGGTAGATGATAATGTCGTTAAAGGTCATGTAGGTCTAAACCATGTTAGTACTCTTTCATCCATTGTCTTTCGGTATAGTTCATTCTTTCTAAACGTATTTCGTTCTCATTAGCGTCAATAATAATCGATAAAATCATAACCCGTAGCCATCATTGAATATCAATGTGCATTTACATTTTCTTTTTCTTTTAACATTACCAAATTCGTATTCCTTTATCCTTTAAGTTGTAAATTTTAGATTGCATAAGTCCATATGTTCAATCTTTAATTTCGTTATAGCATTTGCTATACATACGAGTTTCTAATTCTTTAAATAGTTATCTGCGTTATCACCACCACCTTCTATCATCACTTTCATTAATCATCACCACCATGGATTAGCGATAACTTACTTTTATCAATCTTGAATCATCTACCGAGTTATCACCACATGAATCCTTCTAGTAAACCAACACCAACACTAGCACCTCTCACTTTAACTCTTACTATTTCAACTTCACTTCATATCTTCCTTCTAGGCATTTTTATGTAGGATTTTATCATATTATATTCGTGTTTTTCTTATGATTGTAATTCTTATCAGAAGAATACACCTCATGAGATCTTTGTTTTCATGGTTCTCTACTTTGAGTCATTTATATCATTTATATATTGCATCATATATGTACATCTTATTTTGCTTTGAGATAAAATATATTGCACTAATCTTTTCATTGTAGGTTCATCGTATACGCTTATTCGTATATAGCATACTCATCTAAGGATGATGTTTGCATCGAATATTTTCCTTCTTTCATTGTAGGTGCTTCTTGACGTAGGAGGAATATCTATCAAGCATTCTTATTGCATCGTCTATACACTTGGTTGTATATGACATATTTTAAGACAACGTGTTGAACCTAAGACCTTGATAGATCTTTGAGCGCTCGTGGATCGTTAGTAATGTTTATGTAATCACAAACACACTAATAGAAAGTCTCTATAACTTGTATTGTAAAGCGGAACTCAACACAAGTAGGAACACAGAAATACTAAGAACACTTTGATCCTCTATGGATCTTTCAATAAAACTAAAACTTGTTTTTCAAACTAGTACGTATTACATAATATTGTGTTCCTTTTATAGACAAGGAACCCTAAACCGTTTCACAAGAAACTTATCTTCTATAAACTAAAAGAGATATGCATTATAATTCCCTAATAAAACTCATGCATATCCTAACTAAATAACATAATATACGGAATATCTATATCCGCAGAAACAAACTACGCAGAATCACTACTTCCGCAGAATCATATCTTCAGCAGAATCCAGCTCTTCAGCAGATTCCATCAGCAGTATCATTCAGCAGAATTCCCAACAATCCTCCCCTAATCTTGAATTTGACCTAGTTAAGTTCAAGATTCTTGATAGATCTTTAACACTTCAGAATAAGAGGATTGAATACGAACATCAGCAGCAAAGAATCAAATCATCCACATCTCTATGATTGGCAAGACTATAAACTCCAGATCTTTGCAGCAACAAATGACATAATGTACATCAAAACATATTAGTTTCAGACTATTCTCATCACATCCAGGTGTGTTAACTCCCGTGAGAGGTGAATCATTGAAAATAATGGATTTGATGTCTCTTTACCAATAGCCATCACTACTGGAGTAGCCAAATGTTTAAGTTCGAAAACTATGGTACACTGATAACCATATGATTTTTAGTAAATCATCAACTATAAATGGATTTGATTTGTCTTTACCTGTAGCTGTTTGCTCAGGACTAGTCAATTATTTGGTTGATTAAATCACCTTGGTTAACTGAATACCAAATATGGTTTTCCACAGCCTTTACCACAAGCCATACACTTGTGGGCTAGTCAACTCTTTGGATATTCAAAGAATAAGATCCATGGTGAATTGATTACCATTTTCACTCTCAGCAATAAAGCATGGGTGAGTGAAGAACCCTATGGTTTTTAGCAAACCATTACAGCTATCAACAGATTTGATGTGTCTTTACCAAAGCTGTACCCTTTGGACTAGCCAACTCTTTGATGGACATAAGTCACATCATGGTGAGCTGATAACCATCAACAGAGTAATATACAACAAACCTGCAGAAAAGTTAGTACAAAGATATTTTTTTTTTATTAGGAATTAGAGAAATAAAGAAATCAAATATATAACAATAATACAAGATACCAGAATCAAGTAGAAGCTTTATGTTGTAGAAGCTTGGACTTTATTAATCCAATCAGCTGTTCAGCATGAGTTGCATCATTTGACACTGGATTAGGAGGAACTTCCAATTTCCTTCTTAGCATACGTGTCATCAGCTTGTATGACAAAGGATAATGCTGATCAGCAAACATACACACTCTCATCCCACACTTTGTCTCAACAACATGAACATGTGGAATAGGGTAAAATCTCCAAGTATCAACCTTCCACTTATGAGACTTCTTCCAAATTGAGTACCCTATACCATTTGGAGACTGAGAATCAAATAGAACTTGAAGATCTCCCAACAAATACAAACCAGAACCCTGTGGTTTATGGTTGGCATAATACTTTGTAACAAGTCCATAAAGAGTTATTAGATCTTGCTTATCTACCAAGTGAAGAATTTCTTTCAAGAAAGTGAACTGCATATAGGATTTATCAATCCTATATATGGTGTTAAGCTGTCCATCAGTCAATGTCCATTGTGTCAAAACACTACAAGAACCCTCAGGAAAAGTTGCAGAAGAACCTACTTTGATAAATGTTGTATTATCAGCCTTTAGGTCCAAATGCTTAGAAGACTTAGGAACTCCAGAAGCCTGCTTCCTAGCTAATCTCACAGATCTCCTGATGGCAATGTGTCTCCTGTGTGACATCCTTTTCCCCCTCCTACCAGGTACATAAATTCCCATAGAAACAGAAGAAGAAGGTACCTTCTCAGATGCACCAGAAGCATCTTCAGTAGGAATAGAAGATGTAGATACAGAGGGAAATGAAGTCGAATCACCCATTGCATACAACTTATCCATCTCCTCTCTGGCCTTTCTAGCTATAGCAGCTTCTTGTTCAGCTCTCCTCACCATGTCTGCATTATAGTTGGAAAGATATGCTCCTTCTCGTTCAGCAGATGCAGAAGAAGGAATGGTATCAGGCTCAAAAGATGTGTTAGCAACACTTGGTGAAGCTTCAGAAGAAACATTAATAGAAGGATTATCAGCAATCATAGAAGATTGGCTTTCAAATGCTTCTTCAGTGGGAATGGAAGATGCAGCATTAGGTTCAACAGATTGTATTCCTTCAGAAGTTTTCTCAGCAGAAACACCATCAGTCATCATCTGTTCTCTTGCACCAAAAGAATCAACAATCTCTACAGTCTTGGATCTTTTGGCTTCTGGAGCATCCATACTCCCAGCAAGCCTCTTCAATTGTGGAGTTGCTGGTTTATTCAGTTTCATAATTCTACTATAAGCACTCCTTAAGTTAGAATCAGATAAAGCCCTGACTTGCTTCTTAATCAAACCAGAACCATAGATAGCAGTACTTTGATTACTGACTACATTCCTCATGTAAGCATTCATTTGGGCCTGAGTCTGTGGTCTCTCCCTCTTTGCTTTAGCCTTTTGTGCAGCAATAGCTTTTCTCTTCTCAGCTGCATCTTTCTTCTTTTGTTGACTAATAGCCATGATTTGTGCAATGAAGTTGTCATTATCAAAGTCAGCTCCCAAAATTCTTTGAGCAAGAGTAGGATTTGAAGCAGCTTGATGAGCATAAGAATCCCACTGCTCATCTGTAAAATGAACTGATTGTTCATCCAATTCCCTTTGCCTTTCAGGAGGCAAATTTGAAATAAACTGATCTGTAAGCTTTTGTGCCAATGCCTTACTCTTCATCAAATCTTCATACTCTTTAAGCAGTCTTGCTTGCTCATGCCTATCTTCCTCAGTCACAAGATCTGTACCAAGATCTTCCTCAATCAACACTCCTTTCCCTTTGTCAGAGATACCCATATCAGGAACATTAGTAGCAGGCTCATCAGAAGAATCATCATGAGAAAGATCAACAATTGGAACTGTGTCAATCTTCTCAGAAGGATCACCAAAAGAAGCATCAATAGAACCAGGTTGAGAAGCATCTTCAACATGTTTAGGAGGAACCTCTGAGGGTGTAACACTAGGCTGTGCTGGCATTGAAGATGAATGACCAACATTAGAAGCAACATCAACCATTTGGTCATCAGCCTTAAGATGATCACCAGCATCTGTATTTAAAACCTCCTCAACACTTAGCACCTTAGAAGATGTAATGGAATCCTTGTTTAAGTATTGTCTTCTCTTTCTTCTTCTAAACTGAATAGGCTCCTTCTATTTTGAGGATTCAGCAGCATTGGGAGATGAAGCATGAGTCTGTTGAGCAACTTCAGCCAATAAATCAAGAGGATCCAATTGTATATCCTCCTGTTCTTCATCAGAGGCAACCAGAAACTTCCTTTTCCTTTTTTGCCCAAGTTGAGCTTCTAACTCATGAACTTTCTTAGTCAGCATCGCAATCTCACCACCAAGTGAGGATTTGGTATCTGCCAGCTCCTTTCTCAACTCAGCAACTTCTTGAACATTCCTATTTAGCAAATCATATACAAATGTGAGAGTAATAGGGTCCTCAGCTCCACCAGCAGATTGCTCAGTGGTAATGGGAGCTTCATTGGCCCTTTCAGGAGAAACATGTACATGCTCAAAAATAGGAGGGCTTACATCACTTGGCTCTCTACCCGGGCTAGGTGTGAACAGTCTTGTAAACTCAGGTTCAAGAGGTGTAGGTACTTGAGTACCAAGAGACTGAATTATCTCTGCAACCTCAGGAACAAGCTCATCAGGAGCAATATGAGTTGGTGGTGTGGGGAGTCTGGGTGAAATAGGCCTAGGTGTTGGTGAGGGCTGGTCATTAAGTTCAGCAGATGTTGAAGTTCCCCCTTCAGTGGCAACTGGTGCATTAGCATCAGCAGCAACATCAGGAGAAGGTGGATGTCCACCATCATCAGCATGAGGAGAGAGTGGTTGATCATCACCAGCAGCATCACCATCTCCAGCATTAGCATTGCCATTGGGCATCATAGCTGGTAGCAGAGGATGATGTTCCCCAACATAATGAGTTTTCATAGAAGCAAACAATTTAGCACTAAGAGCTCCTATGGGGCAAAAGACTCTGTCTTGGGTTGTTATGCCTAATATCATTTGTAAGAACCTAGGGTACATAAGAAACTTATGCTTTTCCTTTTTAATATTCTCAACCATATTATCAAAAATATACTTAGAAAAATTAAAAGTTAAACCCTTAGAAAGACAAACAATACCACAACCCAACTGGGTAGAGAATTGATCCCAGCCTCCTGACTTGTTGCTTATGCACTGAAGTAATGTATGCACCAAAAACCTCCGCATGGGGCAAAACTTATTCTTGTGCCACATATCTGTGTCAGTACTTTGGTAGCCAACAGCTCTTAACCCAACAAGTATATCTTCAGTGTTGGAATGATAAACACCACCTTCATCATCCAGACGAAGTTGTGTCCTAATCAAAGCCTCAGTCACCACATACTCTTCTCCATAAATCATAGCTACAATCTCTGTGTCAGATCGTTTTGCAGCTGATGTCCAAAACTGTGTAACCAATGATTCATATATCACATCAGGAGAATGTGTTAGAGCATAATGAATCTTGGAACGCTTCAAGAACTCCACCATAGGTTCATACAGGTCATGTCCTTTTCTTGATCCCAGATAAGCAACCTTGTTGTGATCTTTCTTAAGTTGAAGTGCCGCCATTAGAAGGAATTGTGAGAATCGGTTATGAATCAAGTAAATGGGAATTGGGTTTATACTTTAAAAGAGATGAAATCAGTTGAAATGGGCGAAGATATGCAAATTAGGTTATAAATGGAAGTTACGTAATCGTGGTCAAGAATCTCGGAGAGAATCGTTGACCGAATCTGACGTGTAACATAACTTTTGCAAAATTCAAAATTAACCCTTCAGCAGAAATGATGGTCAATCTGCTGATCGAGGGTCAATCAGCAGAATCAACTCAAGTGTAAAAATATCTTCGGTAAATATCTTGAGTTTTACTGTGCCACCCAACTCGCATTAACTACCATCAACTGTAACACCCCGACCCGACAAGGGTAAAGATGTCACAACAATATGGTTTCACATCAGAACAAGTAATAATAAATCAGCGGAAGTCTTAACATTAAACCAAAAGATAATAAGCCAACACGACTTATATCAAGTTCAACAAGACAATATAAAGAAATAAATGAAGTACTAAATAATCCAAGTGCCAAACAAGGCATAACAAGTCTAAAATTAAATGGTAGAACTAAGGTACTAAGGTCCATGCTTCGCTCAAAGTTGCTCTCATCCCAAAGCAAAACCCAACTTCCTAGCTTAAATACCTGCCGCAGGAAAAGAAAAATGCGGCTGAGCTACGAGAGCTCAGTGAACAGATATAACGATAACAAGCAGTAATAAAGGATAAGAAAAAGTAACAGTGGTAAAGGTTATCAAGAGTAAAGACATAGGAACAAATAATGAAGAATGTACAAGTGAAAAAGGTAAGGTAAACAGAAAGATAAACAGATACAGCAATCCTCTACGAGCCCAGAACATATCATATCAAGTCAAGTAAACAAGTATACATGTATACGGAGGGGTGACCTCGGTATGACAAGTATAATATGAGGGGATACCTCCAAGGGTTGGAGTTGCAAGCTCCCAAGAGTGAATGACGTGTATCGCACACACCCATCATGTCACTAAGTAATACAAGTAATCAAGTCAAGTCAAGTCAAGTACAAATCTAGGATGCATCCATGCGCCCCTGTAGGCTGCCACAATGTCTTCATCTACGTGTACAAGTAAAATATCAAGTCATGGCAGGGACGGGATAGGTAATCACTTCCCTACCCAAAAGTCAAGTCATTGGTGCATCAATGACAAGGACATGAAACCCTCATGCCTAGTATGGCTCGTAGTCTCAAACTGTGGGTCAAGGTCAAGGTCAAGTGTACAAGTCAAATTCAAGCTTCAAGTTCATGTTTACATATCAATGGGTTCAATTCAAGTTTTAGTTCAAGTAGGTCATATCCATATTTAAGTCAAGGTTCAAAGGTAATGTTCATATCAGGGTTCATAACAAAGGTTCAAGGCAAGGTTCAAGAAAAAGATTCAAGACAAAGGTTCACGAAACAAGGGGAACATAGCAATGGCTTTGGGGAATCCTAAACGAAACAAATCAAAAGGACAAGAGAAACGAAGGCACCTTACAAGAAGGGCAGAATATCTGTACCTTATTTAATAGCAAAAGCAAACAAAGAAAAGAGATGTCACGAAAAGATCAATCCCGCTTCACGGACCCTATACGAATCAAATATCAAATATTACTTTAAGTTCACATGACTTTTAGTATGCCTTCCACTTTATTAACTTCCGTACTTTAGTAATTTCATGTTTTAGTAAGTTAGCAAAATTAGTCCTTTATTGTTAATGTTACTATTTAATTAAGTTAATTATTTAAAATGACACCTTACATGAATTAGGACTTATTATTATTATGAAGTAGGTGTAGGGTCTTAAAGTGTCAAAGTAATAATGTATAAGGTGGAATATGAATATTAATAGAATTTAATGTGTTGCATCTACCATTTAATATTAAAAAAATCAACTCTACTCACATTAAATTAAAAAAAAAAACGAATTGACAGTTGCCATGTGAATACAAACCCACTTTTGTACTATGATATTGATAAACTCATTCCTAGGACTAAAGAAAGAAGAAAAACAACTGACACACTTCTTCATTATATACTATACTTCCAATGTACGATCCAACTCACTCTTCTGTTTTAGTTTCGCATGGATAGTACAAAGAAAGAAACCATGCTGCCATCTTTGTTTATAACTCGAAAAATCTTTGCATGAAATCTCCATTTAAAACAAACCACATGCTACTCTATTATATAAGAACTACTGTAAACAACTCAACTCTTTCTTTTACCCTACTAATGTCGACACAACACAACCAACTCGCGACACCCTTTCATCTACTGTATAGTTTTCAAAAAAAAATGGGTCACAACGGATTCAAACACACAGCTTCTTATGGGGTTCAACAAAAGTGTTATTTTATGTAACAAAAGTTGTGATTATCATGCAAGTTTTATAGGTCGTACATGGTGGGCTTTATAGATCGAAATACATGGCAGTTTGGTGACTCTTTATGTTTGTTGTTCGACTACAGAAAAGACACAACAATAAGCATGCTATCTTCTTTTTTTAAAACAGATTTGAGACCCTTCCATAGTGGTTATTCAACACAGTAAGGACACAAGGTGATATGCAAACCCCTTTTTTAGCTCGACATAAAACCAACACTGCACCCCCATGGCTGTTGTTGTTTAGCCTAGCTCGACCCAAACTAAACATGCATGTCACTCTTTTATTTCTAGTTCGAAAGATTTATAGGTCGAGGTATATGCAGCCTTTTATAGTCGTTATCTTGGTGAAAACTAGTCGTGATTTTATGTGTGTTATTAGTCGAGTACATACAAGGTTTTATTTAAACTCGATCCATATTAGATTCATGCAACTATTAAACGTAAACATGGCAGTTTTGAAGAGAGGAAAAAAAAACAAGAATGGGATACAATACCCTTTGTAGCGTGTACACGATGAGAAGCAGGAAAACCACAAGGTTGAACACCTTCCTTTGGCTTGGTTTAAGATCGATCAGCAAGGAAAAAACAACAAAGAGCAGCAGCAGCAGAACAGCAGACGCAAAGTTTGGAGTTTTAGGGTTTTTAAAGTGAGGCAAAAGAAAAAATTCGGTATATATATAGGTTGGGAAACCGACTTTTGGGATTGTGCTATACATGGGTAGGACCTATTTTATTGGGATAGTGATACCTTTTTGAATCATGTGTATCTTTAAAATCTAATGCATATATTTACTTTCTTATTTTTTTTTTAGTCAAAATTTGGTTTTGATAATGCACCTAAAAAAATTAATAGTCGACTATACATATTAAAATTTAGTAACATTGGCTTGTGACTTTTTATTTTATGCTAAGTTTTATTAGTTTGAATTATTAGGTAAATTAGGATTTAATTACTTTAGGTTTGGTTCAAACAATATGTCTCTTATACAATTTATGTGTTCTTTAAAATTTTAAAAATTATAGGGGTATTTTGGTCATTTTGGATTACGTAAATTTTAGGGTTTTACAACTCTTCCCCTCTAAAAGAAAAATTTCGTCCTCGAAATTTGCAAGGAAACGGAAAGAAAATAGAACGGAAATGAAACAATGACATACCAGACGCCTTGTCTGCCTGATCACGAGAAAGCATGAAAACACGACCGGTACTAGGAGTAGGAGGAGGAGGGTCAAGATATTTTTCAAGTGCCGACGGATTCTTAGGGCAGTCCTTCACCATATGTCCAGTAGATCCACATCCATAACAAGCACCCGAAGCCTTACGACAAACTCCCGAATGATACTTCCCACAATAAGCACAACTAACCGGAGTAGGTAGGTTCTCAGCTGATCCTTTCTGAGTATTCGATCCAGAAACCCGATTCTGCTGGTAATCCCTGGAAGACTGATCCTTCCACTTCCTCTGACTGTCGCTGCGCCCGTGACGATCACCACCCTGATTAGAATTTGACTTCGAATCCCGACCTCTCTGATCATGACCACGATCCACCTGATCTCGTGATTCAAAACTCCTAGTAGACCGCCTTTGCTGCTCATATCCTTGGTCCAGGCGACTTTGCTCCTTAGAGTTCACTCGGTTTCCATCCCGATCCCGTTTATTAGAACCCCCGCCCGCATGTAACAACTCAATGTTGCGGGCAGCATCCGCAACAGCAGCCACATCCTCGTGTTCAAAGTTCACGATACGGTCTAATACCCATGTCTTTAATGCCTACTTAAAATTGACGTGCCTGACGATGAGCATCCCCAGCAACCTCTGGCCCACAAAACTGGCCAAAACGTAAGAACCTCTGCATAAACTCACCCGATGACTCACGATCCCCCTGACGAATCGTCCCCATATCCCTCTCATACCTCTGCTGCTCCGAATATGGAATATACTGCCTATAGAACACCTCAATGAAATCCGCCAAGAACAAGTCTCAGCATAATCATTTCCTTTGCCTGAACAAGAGCAGTCCACCAATTAAGAGCGTCACCCTCCAGCTTGAATGTAGCCAAACGAGTTTTAAACTCGTCAGCACATCCGAGAACCCTAAACAACTTCTCGACATGAGTGATCAGTCCTCTGCCTCATGGGGAGTGGCCGCGGACTTGAAAGAGAGAGGCTTGAGCTTGTTGAACCTCTCAATCCCATACATGAATACCGACAGTGGAGCAGCGGGTGGAGCAGTGGTGGAGCATCGCCACCACCACCACCAGAAGAACTTGCCATTTCTGATGTTATTGGTGACTTGGGTCACCAATTCAGGAAGAGCAGCAGCCAATAGCAGGGCTATCATGGCCTCAAAATTAGGGCCATCATTCCATCAGTGTACTGGGTAAAGGCGTATTCACATCTGAATGATTATCAAAACGATTAGTAAGAGCAAGCAGAAAATGGCAGGCAGGACAGAAAAAGAGAGTGCGCGAAAAGAAACCTAATGTCTACCCATCCTCACAGGTCAGTGGCCTAAGCCTAAGGGATTTTCGGGAAACCTAAGGGTTCCAAACCTGTCTCTGATACCATAAATTGTAACACCCCGACCCGACAAGGGTAAAGATGTCACAACAATATGGTTTCACATCAGAACTAGTAATAATAAATCAGCGGAAGTCTTAACATTAAACCAAAAGATAATAAGCCAACACGACTTATATCAAGTTCAACAAGACAATATAAAGAAATAAATGAAGTACTAAATAATCCAAGTGCCAAACAAGGCATAACAAGTCTAAAATTAAATGGTAGAACTAAGGTACTAAGGTCCATGCTTCGCTCAAAGTTGCTCTCATCCCAAAGCAAAACCCAACTTCCTAGCTTAAATACCTGCCGCAGGAAAAGAAAAATGCGGCTGAGCTACGAGAGCTCAGTGAACAGATATAACGATAACAAGCAGTAATAAAGGATAAGAAAAAGTAACAGTGGTAAAGGTTATCAAGAGTAAAGACATAGGAACAAATAATGAAGAATGTACAAGTGAAAAAGGTAAGGTAAACAGAAAGATAAACAGATACAGCAATCCTCTACGAGCCCAGAACATATCATATCAAGTCAAGTAAACAAGTATACATGTATACGGAGGGGTGACCTCGGTATGACAAGTATAATATGAGGGGATACCTCCAAGGGTTGGAGTTGCAAGCTCCCAAGAGTGAATGACGTGTATCGCACACACCCATCATGTCACTAAGTAATACAAGTAATCAAGTCAAGTCAAGTCAAGTACAAATCTAGGATGCATCCATGCGCCCCTGTAGGCTGCCACAATGTCTTCATCTACGTGTACAAGTAAAATATCAAGTCATGGCAGGGACGGGATAGGTAATCACTTCCCTACCCAAAAGTCAAGTCATTGGTGCATCAATGACAAGGACATGAAACCCTCATGCCTAGTATGGCTCGTAGTCTCAAACTGTGGGTCAAGGTCAAGGTCAAGTGTACAAGTCAAATTCAAGCTTCAAGTTCATGTTTACATATCAATGGGTTCAATTCAAGTTTTAGTTCAAGTAGGTCATATCCATATTTAAGTCAAGGTTCAAAGGTAATGTTCATATCAGGGTTCATAACAAAGGTTCAAGGCAAGGTTCAAGAAAAAGATTCAAGACAAAGGTTCACGAAACAAGGGGAACATAGCAATGGCTTTGGGGAATCCTAAACGAAACAAATCAAAAGGACAAGAGAAACGAAGGCACCTTACAAGAAGGGCAGAATATCTGTACCTTATTTAATAGCAAAAGCAAACAAAGAAAATAGATGTCACGAAAAGATCAATCCCGCTTCACGGACCCTATACGAATCAAATATCAAATATTACTTTAAGTTCACATGACTTTTAGTATGCCTTCCACTTTATTAACTTCCGTACTTTAGTAATTTCCTGTTTTAGTAAGTTAGCAAAATTAGTCCTTTATTGTTAATGTTACTATTTAATTAAGTTAATTATTTAAAATGACACCTTACATGAATTAGGACTTATTATTATTATGAAGTAGGTGTAAGGTCTTAAAGTGTCAAAGTAATAATGTATAAGGTGGAATATGAATATTAATAGAATTTAATGTGTTGCATCTACCATTTAATATTAAAAAAATCAACTCTACTCACATTAAATTAAAAAAAAAAAACGAATTGACAGTTGCCATGTGAATACAAACCCACTTTTGTACTATGATATTGATAACTCATTCCTAGGACTAAAGAAAGAAGAAAAACAACTGACACACTTCTTCATTATATACTATACTTCCAATGTACGATCCAACTCACTCTTCTGTTTTAGTTTCGCATGGATAGTACAAAGAAAGAAACCATGCTGCCATCTTTGTTTATAACTCGAAAAATCTTTGCATGAAATCTCCATTTAAAACAAACCACATGCTACTCTATTATATAAGAACTACTGTAAACAACTCAACTCTTTCTTTTACCCTACTAATGTCGACACAACACAACCAACTCGCGACACCCTTTCATCTACTGTATAGTTTTCAAAAAAAATGGGTCACAACGGATTCAAACACACAGCTTCTTATGGGGTTCAACAAAAGTGTTATTTTATGTAACAAAAGTTGTGATTATCATGCAAGTTTTATAGGTCGTACATGGTGGGCTTTATAGATCGAAATACATGGCAGTTTGGTGACTCTTTATGTTTGTTGTTCGACTACAGAAAAGACACAACAATAAGCATGCTATCTTCTTTTTTTAAAACAGATTTGAGACCCTTCCATAGTGGTTATTCAACACAGTAAGGACACAAGGTGATATGCAAACCCTTTTTTAGCTCGACATAAAACCAACACTGCACCCCCATGGCTGTTGTTGTTTAGCCTAGCTCGACCCAAACTAAACATGCATGTCACTCTTTTATTTCTAGTTCGAAAGATTTATAGGTCGAGGTATATGCAGCCTTTTATAGTCGTTATCTTGGTGAAAACTAGTCGTGATTTTATGTGTGTTATTAGTCGAGTACATACAAGGTTTTATTTAATCTCGATCCATATTAGATTCATGCAACTATTAAACGTAAACATGGCAGTTTTGAAGAGAGGAAAAAAAACAAGAATGGGATACAATACCCTTTGTAGCGTGTACACGATGAGAAGCAGGAAAACCACAAGGTTGAACACCTTCCTTTGGCTTGGTTTAAGATCGATCAGCAAGGAAAAAACAACAAAGAGCAGCAGCAGCAGAACAGCAGACGCAAAGTTTGGAGTTTTAGGGTTTTTAAAGTGAGGCAAAAGAAAAAATTCGGTATATATATAGGTTGGGAAACCGACTTTTGGGATTGTGCTATACATGGGTAGGACCTATTTTCTTGGGATAGTGATACCTTTTTGAATCATGTGTATCTTTAAAATCTAATGCATATATTTACTTTCTTATTTTTTTTTTAGTCAAAATTTGGTTTTGATAATGCACCTAAAAAAATTAATAGTCGACTATACATATTAAAATTTAGTAACATTGGCTTGTGACTTTTTATTTTATGCTAAGTTTTATTAGTTTGAATTATTAGGTAAATTAGGATTTAATTACTTTAGGTTTGGTTCAAACAATATGTCTCTTATACAATTTATGTGTTCTTTAAAATTTTAAAAATTATAGGGGTATTTTGGTCATTTTGGATTACGTAAATTTTAGGGTTTTACAACTCTTCCCCTCTAAAAGAAAAATTTCGTCCTCGAAATTTGCAAGGAAACGGAAAGAAAATAGAACGGAAATGAAACAATGACATACCAGACGCCTTGTCTGCCTGATCACGAGAAAGCATGAAAACACGACCGGTACTAGGAGTAGGAGGAGGAGGGTCAAGATATTTTTCAAGTGCCGACGGATTCTTAGGGCAGTCCTTCACCATATGTCCAGTAGATCCACATCCATAACAAGCACCCGAAGCCTTACGACAAACTCCCGAATGATACTTCCCACAATAAGCACAACTAACCGGAGTAGGTAGGTTCTCAGCTGATCCTTTCTGAGTATTCGATCCAGAAACCCGATTCTGCTGGTAATCCCTGGAAGACTGATCCTTCCACTTCCTCTGACTGTCGCTGCGCCCGTGACGATCACCACCCTGATTAGAATTTGACTTCGAATCCCGACCTCTCTGATCATGACCACGATCCACCTGATCTCGTGATTCAAAACTCCTAGTAGACCGCCTTTGCTGCTCATATCCTTGGTCCAGGCGACTTTGCTCCTTAGAGTTCACTCGGTTTCCATCCCGATCCCGTTTATTAGAACCCCCGCCCGCATGTAACAACTCAATGTTGCGGGCAGCATCCGCAACAGCAGCCACATCCTCGTGTTCAAAGTTCACGATACGGTCTAATACCCATGTCTTTAATGCCTACTTAAAATGACGTGCCTGACGATGAGCATCCCCAGCAACCTCTGGCCCCACAAAACTGGCCAAACGTAAGAACCTCTGCATAAACTCACCCGATGACTCACGATCCCCCTGACGAATCGTCCCATACTCCCTCTCATACCTCTGCTGCTCCGATAATGGAATATACTGCCTATAGAACACCTCAATGAAATCCGCCCAAGAACAAGTCTCAGCATAATCATTTCCCTTTGCCTGAACAAGAGCAGTCCACCAATTAAGAGCGTCACCCTCCAGCTTGAATGTAGCCAAACGAGTTTTAAACTCGTCAGCACATCCGAGAACCCTAAACAACTTCTCGACATGAGTGATCCAGTCCTCTGCCTCATGGGGAGTGGCCGCGGACTTGAAAGAGAGAGGCTTGAGCTTGTTGAACCTCTCAATCCATACATGAATACCGACAGGTGGAGCAGCGGGTGGAGCAGTGGGTGGAGCATCGCCACCACCACCACCAGAAGAACTTGCCCCATTTCTGATGTTATTGGTGACTTGGGTCACCAATTCAGGAAGAGCAGCAGCCAAAGCAGCGGCTATCATGGCCTCAAAATTAGGGCCATCATTCCCATCAGTGTACTGGGTAAAGCGCGTATTCACCATCTGAATGATTATCAAAACGATTAGTAAGAGCAAGCAGAAAATGGCAGAGCAGGACAGAAAAAGAGAGTGCGCGAAAAGAAACCTAATGTCTACCCAATCCTCACAGGTCAGTGGCCTAAGCCTAAGGGTTTTCGGGAAACCTAAGGGTCCAAACCTGTCTCTGATACCATAAATTGTAACACCCCGACCCGACAAGGGTAAAGATGTCACAACAATATGGTTTCACATCAGAACAAGTAATAATAAATCAGCGGAAGTCTTAACATTAAACCAAAAGATAATAAGCCAACACGACTTATATCAAGTTCAACAAGACAATATAAAGAAATAAATGAAGTACTAAATAATCCAAGTGCCAAACAAGGCATAACAAGTCTAAAATTAAATGGTAGAACTAAGGTACTAAGGTCCATGCTTCGCTCAAAGTTGCTCTCATCCCAAAGCAAAACCCAACTTCCTAGCTTAAATACCTGCCGCAGGAAAAGAAAAATGCGGCTGAGCTACGAGAGCTCAGTGAACAGATATAACGATAACAAGCAGTAATAAAGGATAAGAAAAAGTAACAGTGGTAAAGGTTATCAAGAGTAAAGACATAGGAACAAATAATGAAGAATGTACAAGTGAAAAAGGTAAGGTAAACAGAAAGATAAACAGATACAGCAATCCTCTACGAGCCCAGAACATATCATATCAAGTCAAGTAAACAAGTATACATGTATACGGAGGGGTGACCTCGGTATGACAAGTATAATATGAGGGGATACCTCCAAGGGTTGGAGTTGCAAGCTCCCAAGAGTGAATGACGTGTATCGCACACACCCATCATGTCACTAAGTAATACAAGTAATCAAGTCAAGTCAAGTCAAGTACAAATCTAGGATGCATCCATGCGCCCCTGTAGGCTGCCACAATGTCTTCATCTACGTGTACAAGTAAAATATCAAGTCATGGCAGGGACGGGATAGGTAATCACTTCCCTACCCAAAAGTCAAGTCATTGGTGCATCAATGACAAGGACATGAAACCCTCATGCCTAGTATGGCTCGTAGTCTCAAACTGTGGGTCAAGGTCAAGGTCAAGTGTACAAGTCAAATTCAAGCTTCAAGTTCATGTTTACATATCAATGGGTTCAATTCAAGTTTTAGTTCAAGTAGGTCATATCCATATTTAAGTCAAGGTTCAAAGGTAATGTTCATATCAGGGTTCATAACAAAGGTTCAAGGCAAGGTTCAAGAAAAAGATTCAAGACAAAGGTTCACGAAACAAGGGGAACATAGCAATGGCTTTGGGGAATCCTAAACGAAACAAATCAAAAGGACAAGAGAAACGAAGGCACCTTACAAGAAGGGCAGAATATCTGTACCTTATTTAATAGCAAAAGCAAACAAAGAAAAGAGATGTCACGAAAAGATCAATCCCGCTTCACGGACCCTATACGAATCAAATATCAAATATTACTTTAAGTTCACATGACTTTTAGTATGCCTTCCACTTTATTAACTTCCGTACTTTAGTAATTTCATGTTTTAGTAAGTTAGCAAAATTAGTCCTTTATTGTTAATGTTACTATTTAATTAAGTTAATTATTTAAAATGACACCTTACATGAATTAGGACTTATTATTATTATGAAGTAGGTGTAGGGTCTTAAAGTGTCAAAGTAATAATGTATAAGGTGGAATATGAATATTAATAGAATTTAATGTGTTGCATCTACCATTTAATATTAAAAAAATCAACTCTACTCACATTAAATTAAAAAAAAAAAACGAATTGACAGTTGCCATGTGAATACAAACCCACTTTTGTACTATGATATTGATAACTCATTCCTAGGACTAAAGAAAGAAGAAAAACAACTGACACACTTCTTCATTATATACTATACTTCCAATGTACGATCCAACTCACTCTTCTGTTTTAGTTTCGCATGGATAGTACAAAGAAAGAAACCATGCTGCCATCTTTGTTTATAACTCGAAAAATCTTTGCATGAAATCTCCATTTAAAACAAACCACATGCTACTCTATTATATAAGAACTACTGTAAACAACTCAACTCTTTCTTTTACCCTACTAATGTCGACACAACACAACCAACTCGCGACACCCTTTCATCTACTGTATAGTTTTCAAAAAAAATGGGTCACAACGGATTCAAACACACAGCTTCTTATGGGGTTCAACAAAAGTGTTATTTTATGTAACAAAAGTTGTGATTATCATGCAAGTTTTATAGGTCGTACATGGTGGGCTTTATAGATCGAAATACATGGCAGTTTGGTGACTCTTTATGTTTGTTGTTCGACTACAGAAAAGACACAACAATAAGCATGCTATCTTCTTTTTTTAAAACAGATTTGAGACCCTTCCATAGTGGTTATTCAACACAGTAAGGACACAAGGTGATATGCAAACCCCTTTTTTAGCTCGACATAAAACCAACACTGCACCCCCATGGCTGTTGTTGTTTAGCCTAGCTCGACCCAAACTAAACATGCATGTCACTCTTTTATTTCTAGTTCGAAAGATTTATAGGTCGAGGTATATGCAGCCTTTTATAGTCGTTATCTTGGTGAAAACTAGTCGTGATTTTATGTGTGTTATTAGTCGAGTACATACAAGGTTTTATTTAATCTCGATCCATATTAGATTCATGCAACTATTAAACGTAAACATGGCAGTTTTGAAGAGAGGAAAAAAAACAAGAATGGGATACAATACCCTTTGTAGCGTGTACACGATGAGAAGCAGGAAAACCACAAGGTTGAACACCTTCCTTTGGCTTGGTTTAAGATCGATCAGCAAGGAAAAACAACAAAGAGCAGCAGCAGCAGAACAGCAGACGCAAAGTTTGGAGTTTTAGGGTTTTTAAAGTGAGGCAAAAGAAAAAATTCGGTATATATATAGGTTGGGAAACCGACTTTTGGGATTGTGCTATACATGGGTAGGACCTATTTTCTTGGGATAGTGATACCTTTTTGAATCATGTGTATCTTTAAAATCTAATGCATATATTTACTTTCTTATTTTTTTTTAGTCAAAATTTGGTTTTGATAATGCACCTAAAAAAATTAATAGTCGACTATACATATTAAAATTTAGTAACATTGGCTTGTGACTTTTTATTTTATGCTAAGTTTTATTAGTTTGAATTATTAGGTAAATTAGGATTTAATTACTTTAGGTTTGGTTCAAACAATATGTCTCTTATACAATTTATGTGTTCTTTAAAATTTTAAAAATTATAGGGGTATTTTGGTCATTTTGGATTACGTAAATTTTAGGGTTTTACATCAACCCTTGACTCCGCCTATAAGATAACCCCAAATCACAATTTACACACAACAATTACCCCCAATTCTCATCAAAACCCTAATTCCTCAATAATACTCCAATTACCAGTCACAACCATGTCTTTCAAACCAAAAATCATTGATTTAGCCTCCTCCTCATCATCCTCATCATCCAGTGGTGGTTGGAGTACTTACTTTCCACCTAGTGATCAACCATGGACCCTCCGTTTAACAAAGGAACAAGCCAGCAAGAAGAAACATGATGTGGGGGAACCAAGCAAACCCCCCATTCCTGCTGAGTCTGACTCATCAGAAGACTCACGCCCCTTGTTTCCCTACCCCGTAACGGATAGAGAACTTGTGTCTCATTTTCTTTGTACCTCGGATGAGGAATCTTCTGAGGACGATGATGAAGATCCAACATTTATCCCTCCTTCTACACCACAGAGATCCCAACCACGGCCACGGAAGTCTAACCCTTCACTTCCAAAATCACGGGAAGTGGTGATTTGTCTTCCTGCTCCAGGATCTGGTGCTTCATACCATGGAAGCAGGGGAAAGGGCAAGGGAAAAGGGAATGTGGAGTAAGGTGTGGTGTGATGTTGCCAGGGACCAAAAGACAAGGTTCTTGATCATCATCATCATCGTTTTCATCAATACATCCTTTCCATTTTCACCTTCAACTTCTTCATCGTACTGGTCATGCATATCCAGCAGCTTTTGTAATAGATGATAGGAGCTAGAATATGTTTGGTAGATTTTGTATAGGGATGATCTTGTATTTCAAGTGAAGTTGATTGTAAGCTGTAAAGTGTTTCTTGAATGAATGAACACCTTTTCTTTAATATTGCAATGATTATCACTTGACTTTTGCTTCATTACTTCTCTTCAGTAGAAACAATGAGTAACACTTTGTTGAACCTTTTCAGTGGAGACCAGCTTTAGGCTTATATGACCATTGATTGAACAAATAATTGCCAACCAAGCCTTCGATGGTGATCAAAGGAATAATGGGGTGTTGAGATTGCGCCAAGCTTGTTCTTAACCTGAAAATAAGAAATACGAAGACACTACGTTAAGTGATTGCGTAGGGGTTGGACCCTGCGAACCACCTCCGGCGTGCGAGTAAGTATGTGTAATGGTAATGTAGGTCGTAAATTTAGAGAGTGAAGTTAACTTACTTAGTTTTTGGCCCGACTATGCTATTTATAGGGGAGAAATAGGGCATAGTGGGTGGTTGCACATAGTTCGGAGATCATGGGGGCGTCCCATGGAAAGTGGTAACCGCTAGGGCTTTGTAGCCCACGATCTCTGTTTTGGCGGGAAAGCCAAGGGATAGAGGAGACGTGGGTTTGACCAGGTCAGGATGGTCCTTCGTGCTAGTCCCTTCGTCAGGAATACCCCGAAGGCTTAGGGCTTCGATTGGCGGATTCCCACATGGTAACCAGTTCGCAGGCGAATGGTTTTACGCCAATGAAACGGTTAGAAGATTAACCTGGCCTCCGAAGGGAGGGCTTTCTACAGGCTCGAAGGGGAGTCCTTCGACCCGTTAGGAGGTTCATCATCAAGCCCCCCAGTCGAAAGTGATATATACGTTACGAGTATAAATTGCATTCGACTCAAAAAACCTGCTACACTCTATCCCATTTATCACAAATTCGGACGAAATGAAGATAAGTGTTTAAACAAATTCTGCACAATAAATGCGGCTAATAATTCTCCAAACTACTACACCCTAGCTGCAGCAAGCTACTACATCGGTATCTTCAAACTTCTTTTCAAAATTGAAAAAACAGTTTGAAATCCGTATACAATCAAACTATGAGTACACGTGGACGATCAGGGTAAATTGTCAATAGATATGCATAAACTCTTTCTAATCCCTACCTGATCATACTTTTTCTTTGCACCCAAAATACACATACACAATATTGTGCTTTGTGCTTCTTCAGAGATTTAAGGTAATTATACCTCTTCGTTCTCATTGCTACAAATACAAGATGAGTATGGCGGCAAAAAGAATTATTAGGGAACAAAAGTGTACCTTATCAGAACAGGCTTTGGCGGATTTTTTTGAAAAATATCCAATACTAAAAAAGTATAAAGTGATACTCCCAAACAAAAACCAAAGTATTTTTGACACTCCAACTGGGTATGTTGGTGATGATGTACCCTCCTAACGGGTCGAAGGACTCCCCTTCGAGCCTGTAGAAAGCCCTCCCTTCGGAGGCCCAGGTTAACCTTCTAATACGTTTCATTGGCGTAAAACCATTCGCCTGCGAATGGTTACCATGTGGGAATCCGCCAATCGAAGCCCTAAGCCCTTCGGGGTATTCCTGACGAAGGGACTAACACGAAGGATCATCCAGACCTGGTCAAACCCACGTCTCCTCTATCCTTTGGCTTCCCGCCAAAACAGAGATCGTGGGCTACAAAGCCCTAGCGGTTACCACTTTCCATGGGACGCCCCCATGATCTCCGAACTATGTGCAACCGCCCACTATGTCCTATTTCTCACCTATAAATAGCATAGTCGGGCCAAGAACAAAGTAAGTAATTTCAAGTTAACCTCACTCTCTAAATTTACGACCTACATTACCATCACACATACTTACTCGCACGCCGGAGGTGGTTCGCAGGGTCCAACCCCTGCGCAATCACTTAACGTAGTGTCTTTGTATTTCTTATTTTCAGGTTAAGAACAAGCTTGGCGCAATCTCAACACCCCATTATTCCTTTGATCACCATCGAAGGCTTGGTTGACGAATATTTGTTCAATCAGTGGCGCCATCCGTGGGACCGCTACAATTGGTCTCGTTAATTCCGAGCTTTTAACCTACCAACCAATTTCACTATTATTCCGGCATGGATCAAGGGAGAGAAGATACTCCCCCACCGGGCTTCTCTACCTTAACACCAATACCAGTCGACGACCCTAACAACCTTCCCCCAATAACCGCCTCCACTTTCACAACACGTTCTCACCCAGAAATCACAACCAACAATCATGCTTCGACATCAGCCAACCCAGAACCTGTCATTAGCCCAGCCTTTGTCGAAGCCAACCATGAAGTGTTAGAAACCCTTTTAAGGGCTCGCAACAGGCAAGTCAGGAATGCTGAGGTATGAAAGGAGTTGGAATACTCGAGTGAAGAGTATGATGAGGAAATGGAGATGGAACCTAGGCCTCCGACCCAAGGACCAACCCTATCTGCCTTAAGGATTGGTTCTCCAGTTGGCCGAAGGCTAAGCAAAAGGTCTGTTGGTTTCGAAGGAGTCCCCGAGAGGGCTCCGACAAGAAGAGAAGGGGCGGTTGCCGAAGGCTCTAACGGTAGGAGTCAGCTTAGGGAAGAAAGGGGGGTGACTTTACCTCCATTACTAGCCACTCATCTTGGAAGAACTGAAGCTGGGGTTCCGTTGCAGCCTTCTCACGCGTCAGGCGTAGAAGGCAATCCGTCTACAATTAATATGGGAGGAAATCTTCCTCCCAATGGTATGTACCCCCCATTCCAAACTCAGTCTTATCCTCAAAATTTATATCCTCCTATAAATGGACAGCCTAGTAACCCAAGCTTCCCTCAAAATTATGGGAGCATGCCCTTCGGCCACCCTATGGCGTACCCTCCATACGCCATGGGAAACAGTTACCCGTTTGCCATGAGCACACCTTATCAGTCCTACCCAGGCCAAACTCCTATGGGAATGCCCCCAAACAGCAATCCATACAATACAGTCCCCATGTACGCACCACCTTATAATTGTCTATATTCAGACCCTATGGGTTCAGCTACACCCTTCGTTAGATGGATAGAAGATTACCCATTGCCTGATGGTTTGAAAATGCCTTCACATGTCGGGACTTATGATGGGAAAGGGGATCCGGACAATTTCTTACACTTGTTCGAAGGGGCTATCAAAATGCAAAAGTGGGTTATGCCGGTGGCCTGTCACATGTTTACATACACCCTTCGGGATTCTGCTCGTATTTGGTGGAATGGGCAAAAGCCCGGTAGCATCGTCAATCTTGATGATCTCAAAGCTAAGTTCCGGTCACACTTCAGTCAGCAAAAGAAATTCACAAGGACTCATTTAACGGTGCACAACATCAAACAAAAAGAAAATGAAAGCACCAGGGCCTTCGTTACTAGGTACACCGATGAGACTTTGCAAATTTTGGGTCTTCATGAAGATCAACGTATTTCTGGTTTCGTACATGGCCTTCGAAATAGGAGTTTGGTGGAATTCTTGTCCACTGACCTTCCGACAACTTACAAGGGCCTGACCGAGAAGACGTACACTTGGATCGAAGCCAAAGAGGTATCCACTAATGGGGCTCCGATAGATAAGGATAGCAACCACAAGTTTTCGAGGCATTCCACGTGGGAAGGGTCCAAGAACAAAAACAAGAACAGAGATAGATTCTCTCCTTACAACAAAGGCCCCAACCATGGTTTGTTGAGCAATCTAACGAAGTCTCCAAAGGAAATACTTGCTACGGAGAGGGCAGCCAAAGCCTTCGAAACGCCTCCCCGTATGACAAGTAAAGGAAAAAACAGGGATACCAGCAAGTACTGTCACTTCCACGAAAATTATGGTCACGACACAAACAGTTGTAGAGAGCTGAAGAAACAGATAGAGGAAGCTGTGAAGTCCGGGAAATTAGCACATTTGATTAAAGGTATAAAGAAAGAAAAGGAAGAGACAATCGACACCACTCCCCCGAAGCCCCCATACTCATGGTCCGATGGGGCGAAGCCAGCTTGAAAAGAAAGGTAACAGAGAGCAACGGAGTAGGGGAGGTGACTTTTCCTCCTCTTGCAGGTCGAATCCCTTCAAATGATCCGGTCGTAATCAAAGTCCTCATTTCCAACCGGGAAGTGAATAGAGCCTATATGGACTGCGGAAGCTCCTGCGAAATCATCTACGAGCACTGTTTCCTCAAGCTTAATTTTACAATCAGGTCACAACGAATTGATTCGAAGATACCTTTGGTAGGGTTTTCTGGCGAGCATTCATGGCCTCTGGGAGAAGTTCCGTTGGAAATAACGATTGGAGAAGGCAAGCTCACAAGGACAGAAACCCTCATGTTCGCTATCGTAAGGTCCAGCTCTCCTTACAATTTGTTGATAGGAAGGACCGCAATGCAAAAAATGGGAATCGTAGTCTCTACCATACACGCAGCGGTAAAATTCCATACACCATATGGGATAGGCACCGTCCTCTCCACTTACAATCAAGAACATACGGGAGATAACCTTAAAAAGATTAGAGAGAATCCGGTGGAGCCTCCGAAGGTTATCCTAAGCTGTACGGATGCCGAAGAACGTATCATAGTAAATGAGCTCTATCCAGAGCAAACGGTGGTAATCGGAAAGCAACTCCCTGCTAACTTCAAAGCAGACTTGGAGAAGCTTCTCAGAGCCAACAAAGACGTATTCGCATGGACGTATTCAGATATGACCGGGGTTCCTAGGACTCTCATGATCGATGGCAAGCCTTTCGGTACAGAACATAAGCTTAACGAGTTCAAGCACATCGAACCAATTAAGCAAAAACGACGAAGCCTAGCACCAGAAAGAAGTGCAGCCGCCTGTAAAGAGGTAGATGAGCTTGTACAAGCTGGAATCCTCAGAGAAGTGAAATACCAAACTTGGGTTGCTAACCCAGTAATGGTAAAGAAAAGCGATGGAGGGTGGCGTATGTGTGTTGACTTCACCGACATCAACAAAGCCTGCCCGAAGGACTGCTACCCTCTACCAGAAATTGATTGGAAGGTCGAATCCCTTTCAGGGTTCCGTTTGAAATGCTTTCTTGATGCCTACAAAGGGTATCACCAAATACAAATGGCAAAGGAGGACGAAGAGAAAACAACCTTTTACACAGGAAAGGGTGTCTATTGTTACAAGAAGATGCCCTTCGGCTTAAAGAACGCAGGGGCTACTTATCAACGATTAGTAGACAAGGCCTTCCATAAGAAAATCGGAAGGAACTTGGAAGCCTACATCGATGACATGGTAATCAAAAGCAGAACCGAAAAGGACCTCCTCTCTGACATTCAAGAGACCTTCGATCAATTACGGGCAATCAACATGAAACTTAACCCCAAAAAGTGTTCCTTTGGCATGGAGGAAGGGAAATTCTTGGGGCATTTGATAACGAAGCTAGGGATTAAAGCCAATCCTTCGAAGGTTAAAGCCATCACTGATCTTCAGGCTCCAAAGTCATTAAAGGAAGTCCAAAGCCTCAATGGGAAGCTTGCGGCACTTAGCAGGTTCCTTTCGAAAGGGGCAGATCGTTCTTTACCATTCTTCAAAACACTCAAAGGGTGCACAGATAAAAAGACTTTCCAATGGAGTTGCGAGGCGGAAGCAGCTTTCGAAAAGCTAAAAGAATTCATAGAAATCTTACCAACACTGACGGCCCCAATCAAAGGCGAAGTGTTGTTCATGTACATTGCGGCTTCCTTCGAAAGCATCAGCGCGGTGCTTCTAGCCGAAAGGGAAAAGAAACAAGTCCCAATATACTTTGTTAGCAGGGTTCTACAAGGAGCTGAGCTAAACTATCCGGAGTTGGAAAAGCTAATCCTTGCTTTGGTTTATGCTGCGAGACGCCTTCGAAGATACTTTCAGGCTCATCCCATCACAGTCTTGACTGATAAGCCTATCAGACAGATATTGTCGAAACCCGAGAAATCAGGAAGGGTAGCCAAATGGGCCATTGAATTGGGAGAGCATGAAATAGAATATAAAGGTCGAAACTCCGTCAAGGGCCAGGTACTGGCGGATTTCCTAGCAGAAACGCCTTCCGGACCTAGCCAAGACAAAGAGGTCCCTAAGCGACAGCCTTCGAAGACGATCGAAGGATGGAAGCTGTACACAGATGGAGCCTCAAGTTCCGATGGTTCGGGAGCGGGTATAATGTTGGTCAGCCCGGAAGGAAAAGAGTATACTTATGCACTCCGATTTGAGTTCGAAGCCACCAACAACGAAGCCGAATACGAAGCTCTGCTAGCGGGACTTCGGCTAGCAAAAGAAATGGAAGTTCAAAATCTGTCCATTTTTGTAGATTCCCAACTAGTTGCCAATCAAGTCAAGGGCTCCTATGAAGCAAGACAGCCCACCATTAAACAGTATCTGGAAAAGGCTAAGGAACTTCTCCAAGGTTTTGAAACCTATGATATAGTACATGTCCACCGAAATCAGAACAAGAAAGCAGATGCCCTAAGCAAATTGGCGTCAATGGCGTTTGCTCATTTAACAAAGGAGGTTCTGGTAGAAGTATTGGCTGATAGGTCAATTGAACGAGGCGAAGTTTCAGACATTGTAACTGAGGAGGGCACCAACTGGATGACTCCAATTAGGGAGTACTTGATCAGCGGCATCTTTCCAGAAGACCCTAAACTAGCTCGAAAGGTCCGTATAAAAGCTCCCCAATATAGACTTATTGGGGATAATCTATACAGGAAATCCTTCTTATCACCGTGGCTTCGTTGTGTGGGACCAAAACAGGCTTCGAATATCATATACGAGGTTCACGAAGGCTCTTGCGGGTTACATGCAGGCCCTCGCTCTGTTGTCTCAAAAGTAATGAAGCTCGGGTATTATTGGCCATCCATGCACAGGGATGCCATGGAAATAATACAAAAGTGTGAAGCATGTCAGATCCATTCCAAGGTCCCAAGAATGCCTAAGCAAGACATGACCTCCGTTACGTCAGCATGACCTTTCTGCCAATGGGGAATTGACATAGTCGGACCCCTTCCAGTTGCTCCAGGGGGAGTAAAGTTTTTGGTCGTAGCCATAGACTACTTTACCAAATGGGTTGAAGCGAAGCCCTTGGCATCAGTGACAGGAAGACATATGGAGAAATTCGTATGGGAACACATAATCTGTCATTTCGGTGTCCCTCACATTATCATCTCCGACAATGGAAAGCAGTTTGCCGAAGGGGTGTTCCCAACCTTCTGCGAAGGTCTGACGATCAAACAGTCATTCACTTCCGTTTACCATCCCCAAGGTAATGGGCAAGTAGAAGTTACAAACCGGGACATCATAGAAGGAATTGAAAAGAGATTGGGACGAAGCCATCATGGGTGGGTAGACGAGTTGCCCCAAGTTTTGTGGGCACATAGGACGCACCCTAAGTCAAGCCACGGGGAGACTCCTTTTAGCCTCACTTATGGAACAGAAGCTGTTATACCCTCTGAAATAAGCATCGAAACGGAACGCATCGTGAACTTTGAAAAAAAGACAAATAATGAAAAGGTTCGAGAAAATCTTGATCTTCTGGAAGAAAGAAGAGAAATAGCTTCGATCAGGGAGGCTGCCCACAAACAAAAGATTGAAAAGTACTATAACAGCCGAGTTCGACCTTCCACACTCAAGCCAGGTGACTATGTCCTTCGTCTGAATAGCGCAAGCAAAGCCGAATACGAAGGAAAACTAGGGCCAACGTGGGAAGGGCCCTACGTTATATCAGAAGCCTACGGCAATGGCGCGTACAAGCTCGCAACGCTTAAAGGGGAAGTCATGGATAGAACTTGGAACGGTACTAACCTTCGTAAGTTTTACATATAAAACTTACTACTCATCTCGTTTTTCAAATTTCATGTAACGCATTCTTCTCATTCGGGGAAAGAAGCATTAATGGTAGGTGTCCTAGTATTCATTTCTTAAAATGATGTAATCCTCCCTACCCAATTAATGATATAACGCATTTCCCTCAAATCTCTTGTTTCGTTCTTTACAACAAAGATTTGTCCAGCCAAGTAGTGTAAAAGTTTCAATGTCGAAGGATGTAGCAAGGCACAAGCCTTGTATGTATGTAACATCCAGTATAATTCACATTAACTTTCCTATGAAGTCTTAGGGTATTAAAAGCCCTTTGCTACTTAAGGATAAAGACGGAGTGGGTCGCGACCCTCTGTCGCAATCAAATTATACGATTGCTTAAAATCTTGGTCCAAAATACACACAATAAGGTTATAACCTTAGGTTGTATGTGTACGCTCTTGAAGTGAGCGTAAGAGAAGATAAACATGACAAAAGGAGTGGGACATATTCCACTAAATTATCACAAACAAAGGCTACGTGAAGTCTTAGCCACAAAAAGGACGATTGTCTAAAGTTACTGGTCGAAGCCCAGCGACACAAAAGATAAATTGTTCAAACATAAATAAAAGATGAAATTATAGCATGGTGGGGACCATTTCAAGGTAGAGCAGAGTTGGATTTCCTTGTTGAGGATGAAGGTTGGATCTTCATAGGCTTCTTTGCTAACAGCTCCTCAATCGAAGCCAATGGATCTTTGGTCACTTCGGAAAGATATGGGTACTTTGCTGAAATAAAAGCATCACCAGCTTC
Source organism: Artemisia tridentata subsp. tridentata (assembly GCA_021014915.2). Taxonomy (NCBI): domain Eukaryota; kingdom Viridiplantae; phylum Streptophyta; class Magnoliopsida; order Asterales; family Asteraceae; genus Artemisia; species Artemisia tridentata. The sequence continues at coordinate 178,887,950 of CP139507.1, forward strand.
ATCAAACTCTCGCTCCGAATTGGGGCGATAGTACGACACCTCAGACAGAACAACGGGTTTCTTTGTTTTGGCAACTTCTTCCAAGGCAGTGCACGTTCCGTAGAAGATGGCTGCGTTCACAAGTCTCCCAATAACTTCCCCTACCTCATCGCTACGATACAATTCCATAGCAACATGAGGAACAACCCTTGAAACTACCTCAGCTCGGTCCCTCTCCAAGATTTGCAGTTGGGATTCAAGATCATAGAATTTATCAACCACGTCAATCTCTTGCTCAGCTAGCCTAGACCTTTCAACCTCCAGGCTTGTACATTTAGACTCAAGCGCGGCAATTTGGGCTCTATAGATGGAAACTTTGGACTCCTCAATCTTCAATTTATTACACCTCTCCTGGGATTCTTTCAGTTGGATTTCGAGTCTGTTAATTTTGACCCGCATATCTCGTACGAAGGGGTTCTTCTCAAAGTCCTCCATCACCTCTTTACACTTAGCCTCCAACCTATCATATCCCTGATCCTTAGCTTTTTCTTTAGCTAAAATAGCATCCATTTTTACCCTCGCATCCAACAACGTTTGCATTAATTCCCTTGTTCGCGAATTAAGATGATTATCCAAAACAACCTGCCTAGCGTAGCTTTTGGAGTGAAAATCGCAGAGTTCTTCAATAGACATGTTATTCAAAACTCCTTTCCAGCTGGTAGGCGTCATTTTGTCAACCAATTGTCGACAGGCATGTGCGTTAGGAAGTTCCACAACATCGGGAAGGCCTGAAAAAATATGGAAAACAAGTTATATGGCGAATGGCTTTCGAGACGCATGAAAGATGCTAGCTTACTTGGAATAGGATCATAAGGGATCGTTAGAGGAGTGGGTATAAAAGTTTTAGAGTGTGATCCTTTGGTTTTCACAACTCTCGTTGGAAGACTGGGAAGGGCTAATTTCCTCTTTGGAGGGCTCCTTACAGACATGACAGCCTTTGCTTTACGACTTCTCTTGTTTGAAACACCGGAGGACCTTGCGAGCCTCGTTTGAAATTCCTTGATAAGGGGGTCATCGGAATCTGCAACAGTTTCCACAAATGGCGGGGTTTTGTCATTCTCAATTGACATGGATGGAGAACCTACCCCATAGCTTATTTCTTCTGGCTCTTTGGGGACAAAACTAACTTCTCTAACACCACGAGCCACGACGAAATTCCTGAATGCCATCCCTGCAGAAATACAAAAAGAAGAGATAAATATCATCAGATAAGTAATTTACTTTATTTTAATAGGTATGCGCATACTTTTCCCATTGCAGATTATAGCGGGTTCCAGTGGAGAGCCTTCCCAATGATCTACAATCCCCGCCATAAACAGTATCGGCTCAGGAAAAGTTTGCACGTCAAATGGGTGACGTTCAAGACGTTGGTAAAGGGGATAGCTTCTGACGAAGTGTGGCAAAGGATCATCAAAATGTTTCTCGTCAAAACGAAAGTCTTTGTCTAGCAACGCTGGATACTTGGGAGGTATGATAGTGTCTTGCACATAGAAAAACAAACCTTTCCATTTTCTTATGTTGGCAAAAGGTTTTGTTATTAAACAGGGAACATCAGGTTCACTTCTTTTGCCTAAAGTTAACCAATCACCACCAGGGCAAAGGTTGGTAAAGCCTCTAAGCACGTTAAGCGTGGGTTCATAGCCATAGGCTTTGCATACAACAATGTAGGTGGTTAGTTTGGCTAGGCCAAACGGGTTCAACCTAGAGATATGTACTTGATAATACTGTAAAAATTCTAAGATTAGTGGATGAATAGGAATCCTAAAGTTGGATTCCGTAAAAGCATGAACATACAGCCCAACATATCCAGCAGGGGCATCAAAGATATTTTGGTTTTCGTTTGGTAACATAATTTTAACTTCTTTGGGCATAGGGTATTTTCTTAAAAACTCCATTAAAGCCTGTTCTGATAAGGCACATTTTTGCTGCCTGATAATCCTTTTGGCTACCATACTCATATCGTATTTGTAACAATGAGAACGAGGAGGGATAATTACCTTAAAAATTTTAAAGAAGCACAAAGCACCGTACTGTGTATGTGTATTTTGGGCGCAAACAAAAAGTATGATCAGGTAGGGACTAGAAAGAGTTTATGCATATCTATTGGAAATTTACCCTAACCGTCCACGTGTACTCATAGTTTGAGACTTTGAGTAGAATACGGATTTCAAACCATTTTTCAATTTTGAAAAGAAGTTTGGAATTACCGATATAGTAGCTGCTGCAGCCTAGGGTGTAGTAGTTGGAGAGTTATTAGCCGCATTTATTGCGCATAATTTCTTTAAACACTTATCTTTATCTCGTTCGGCCTTGTGACAGATGGGATAGAGTGTAGCAGATTTTTTGAGTGGAAAGCAATTTATACTCGTACGTATATCTCGCCTTCGACTGGGGGGCTTGATGATGTACCCTCCTAACGGGTCGAAGGACTCCCCTTCGAGCCTGTAGAAAGCCCTCCCTTCGGAGGCCCAGGTTAACCTTCTAATACGTTTCATTGGCGTAAAACCATTCGCCTGCGAATGGTTACCATGTGGGAATCCGCCAATCGAAGCCCTAAGCCCTTCGGGGTATTCCTGACGAAGGGACTAACACGAAGGATCATCCAGACCTGGTCAAACCCACGTCTCCTCTATCCTTTGGCTTCCCGCCAAAATAGAGATCGTGGGCTACAAAGCCCTAGCGGTTACCACTTTCCATGGGACGCCCCCATGATCTCTGAACTATGTGCAACCGCCCACTATGTCCTATTTCTCACCTATAAATAGCATAGTCGGGCCAAGAACAAAGTAAGTAATTTCAAGTTAACCTCACTCTCTAAATTTACGACCTACATTACCATCACACATACTTACTCGCACGCCGGAGGTGGTTCGCAGGGTCCAACCCCTGCGCAATCACTTAACGTAGTGTCTTTGTATTTCTTATTTTCAGGTTAAGAACAAGCTTGGCGCAATCTCAACACCCCATTATTCCTTTGATCACCATCGAAGGCTTGGTTGACGAATATTTGTTCAATCAGTTGGGTTATATGTTCATGCTTTTACAGAATCCAACTTTAGGATTCCTATTCATCCACTAATCTTAGAATTTTTACAGTATTATCAAGTACATATTTCCAGGTTGAATCCATTCGGCTTAGCCAAACTAACCACCTACATTTTCATTTGCAAAGCTTATGGTTATGAGCCCACGCTTAACGTGCTTAGAGGCTTTATCAACCTTTTCCCTGGTGGTGATTGGTTAACCTTAGGTAAAAGAAGTGAACCTGATGTGCCCTGTTTAATAACAAAACCTTTTGCCAATATAAGAAAATGGAAAGGTCTGTTTTTCTATGTGCAAGATAGTATCATACCTCCCCAATATCCAGCATTGTTAGACAAAGACAATCGTTTTGACGAGAAACGCTTTGATGATCATTTGCCTCACTTCGTAAGAAGCTATTCCCTCTACCAACGTCTTGAACGTCACCCATTTGATGTGCAAACATTTCCTGAGCCGATACTGTTTATGGCGGGGATTGTAGATCATTGGGAAGGCTCTCCCTTGGAACCTGAGATAATCTGCAATGGGAAAAGTATGTATATACCTATTAAAATAAAGTAAATGACTTATCTGATGATATTTATCTCTTCTTTTTGTTTTTCTGTAGGGATGGCATTCAGGAACTTCGTTGTGGCTCGTGGTACTAGGGAAGTTAGTTTTGTCCCTAAAGAGCCAGAAAATATAAGCTACGGGATAGGGTCTCCATCCATTTCAATTGAGAATGACAAAACTCCGCAGTTCATGGAAACTGTTGCAGATTCCGATGATCCCCTTATCAAGGAATTTCAAACGAGGCTCGCAAGGTCCTCCGGTGTTTCAGATAAGAGAAGTAGGAAAGCAAAGGCTGCCATGTCTGTAAGGAACCCTCCGAAGAGGAAATTAGCCCTCCCTACTCCTCCAGCGAGAGTTGTGAAGCCCAAGGGATCGCACTCCAAAACCTTTATACCCACTCCTCTAACGATTCCTGATGATCCTACTCCAAGTAAGCTAACATCTTTCATACGTATCAAATGCCATGCATCATATAACTTGTTTTCCTTTCTTTTTTAGGCCTTCTCGATGTTGTGGAACTTCCTGATGCACATGTCTGTCGACAATTGGTTGACAAAATGACGCCTACCAGTTGGAAAGGAGTCTTAAATAACATGTCTATTGAAGAACTTTGTGACTTTCACTCCAAAAGTTACGCTAGGCAGGCTGTTTTGGATAATCATCTTAATTCGAGAACAAGGGAACTAATGCAAACGTTGTTGGATGTGAGGGTAAAAATGGATGATATCTTAGCTAAAGAAAAAGCTAGGGATCAGGAACATGATGAGTTGGAGGCTAAATGTAAAGAAATGATGGAAGACTTTGAGAAGAATCCCTTCGTTCAAGATATGCGAGTCAAAATTGACAGACTCGAAGGCCAACTGAAAGAATCCCAGGTGAGGTGTAATAAATTGAAGGTTGAAGAGTCCAAAGTTTCCATTTATAGAGCCCAAATTGCCGCACTCGAGTCTAAATGTACAAGCCTGAAGGTCGAAAGGTCTAGGCTAGCTGAGCAGGAGATTAACCTTTTTGATAAGCTCAATGATCTTAAATCCCAGCTGCAAATCTTGGAGAGAGACCGAGCTGAGGTAGTTTCGAGAGTTTTTCCTCATGTGGCGATGGAATTGTACCGTAGCGATGAGGTAGGGGAAGTTATTGGGAGACTTGTGAACGCAACCATCTTCTACGGAACGTGCACCGCATTGGAGGAAATTGCCAAGACAAAGAAACCCGTTGTTTTGTCGGAGGTGTCTTACTATCGCCCAGATTCGGAGCAAGAGTTTAATGAAGCTGGTGATGCGTTTATTTCAACAAAGTACCCTTATCTTTCCGATGTTACCAATGATCCATTGGCTTCAATAGAGGAGCTTTTGGCAAAGAAGCCTATGAAGATCCAACCTTCATCCTCAACAAGGAAGTCCAACTCTGCTCTACCTTGAAATGATTCCCCAACATGTTATTTGTTTGAGATAATTTATCTTTATTCCTGTTAGAACAATTTATCTTTTATGTTACTGGGCTTCGGCCGGTAACTTTAGACCATTGTCCTTTTTGTGATTATGATAACTAAGACTGTACGAAGTCTTTGTTTATGCTAATTTAGTGGGATATGTCCCACTTTTATTGTCATGTTTTTCTTCTCTTACGCTCATTTCAAGAGCGTACACATACAACCTAAGGTTATAACCTTATTGTGTGTATTTTGGACCAAGATTTTAAGCAATCGTATAATTTGATTGTGACAGAGGGTCGCGACCCACTCCGTCTTTATCCTTAAGTAGCAGAGGGCTTTTAATACCTTAAGACTTCATAGGAAAGTTAATGTGAATTATATTGGATGTTATGTATATACAAGGCGTGTGCCTTGCTACATCCTTCGACATTGAAACTTTTATACTACTTGGCTGGACAAATCTTTGTTGTAAAGAACGAAACAAGAGATTTAAGGGAAATGCGTTATATCATTAATTGGGTAGGGAGGATTACATCATTTTAAGAAATGAATACTAAGACACCTACCATTAATGCTTCTTTCCCCAGATGAGAAGAATGCGGTACATGAAATTGTAAAAACAAAATGACTGTTTTTTTTTGTAGTAAGTTTTATATGTAAAACTTACGAAGGTTAGTACCATTCCAAGTTCTATCCATGACTTCTCCTTTAAGCGTTGCGAGCTTGTACGCGCCATTGCCGTAGGCTTCTGATATGACGTAGGGTCCTTCCCATGTTGGCCCTAGTTTTCCCTCGTATTCAGCCTTGCTTGCACTATTCAGACGAAGGACATATTCACCTGGCTTGAGCGTGGAGGGTCGAACTCGGTTGTTATAGTACTTTTCAATCTTCTGTTTGTGGATAGCCTCCCTGATCGAAGCTATTTCTCTTCTTTCTTCCAGAAGATCAAGATTTTCTCGAATCCTTTCACCATTTGCATTTTCTTCAAAGTTCACAATGCGTTCTGTTTCGATGCCTATTTCAGAGGGTATAACAGCTTCCGTTCCATAAGTGAGGCTAAAAGAAGTCTCCCCGTGGCTTGACTTGGGGTGCGTCCTATGTGCCCACAGAACTTGGGGTAGCTCGTCTACCCACCCATGATGGCTTCGTCCCAATCTCTTCTCAATTCCTTCTATGATATCCCGGTTTGTGACTTCTACTTGTCCATTACCTTGGGGATGATAAACGGAAGTGAATGACTGTTTGATCTTCAGGCCTTCGCAAAAGGTTGGGAACACCCCTTCGGCGAACTGCTTTCCATTGTCGAAGATGATAATGTGAGGGACACCGAAACGACAGATTATGTGTTCCCACACGAATTTCTCCATATGCCTTCCTGTCACTGATGCCAAGGGCTTCGCTTCAACCCATTTAGTAAAGTAGTCTATGGCTACAACCAAAAACTTTACTCCCCCTGGAGCAACTGGTAGGGGTCCGACTATGTCAATTCCCCATTGGCAGAAAGGCCATGCTGACGTAACGGAGGTCATGTCTTGTTTAGGCATTCTCGGGACTTTGGAGTGGATCTGACATGCTTCGCACTTTTGTATTATTTCTATTGCATCCCTATGCATGGATGGCCAATAATACCCAAGCTTCATCACTTTTGAGACAACGGAGCGAGGGCCTGCATGCAACCCGCAAGAGCCTTCGTGAACCTCGTATATGATATTTGAAGCCTATTTTGGTCCCACACAACGAAGCCATGGGGATAAGAAGGATTTCCTGTATAGATTATCCCCAATAAGTCTATATTGAGGAGCTTTGATCCGGACCTTTCGAGCTAGTTTAGGGTCTTCTGGCAGGATACCGCTGATCAAATACTCCCTAATCGGAGTCATCCAGTTGGTGCCTTCCTCGGTTACGATGTCGAAAACTTCACCCCGTTCAATTGACCTATCAGCCAATACTTCTACCAAAACCTCCTTCGTTAAATGAGCAAATGCCATTGATGCTAACTTGCTTAGGGCATCTGCTTTCTTGTTTTGATTTCTGCGGACATGTACTATATCATAGGTTTCGAAGCCTTGGAGAAGTTCCTTAGCCTTTTCCAAATACTGCTTGATGGTGGGCTGTCTTGCTTTATAGGAGCCCTTGACTTGATTAGCAACTAGTTGGGACTCTACGAAAATGGACAGATTTTGAACTTCCATTTCTTTTGCTAGTCGAAGTCCGGCTAACAGAGCTTCGTACTCAGCTTCGTTGTTGGTGGCTTCGAATTCAAAGCGCAATGCATAAGTATACTCTTTTCCTTTCGGGCTAACCAACATTAAACCTGCTCCTGAACCATCGGAACTTGAGGCTCCATCTGTGTACAGCTTCCATCCTTCGATCGTCTTCGAAGGCTGTTGCTTAGGAACCTCATTGTCTTGGCTAGGTCCGGAAGGCGTTTCAGCTAGGAAATCCGCAAGTACCTGACCTTTGACGGAGTTTCGACCCTTATATTCTATTTCATGTTCTCCCAATTCGATAGCCCATTTAGCTACCCTTCCTGATTTCTCAGGTTTTGACAGTATCTGTTTGATAGGCTTGTCAGTCAAGACTGTGATGGGATGAGCCTGAAAATATCTTCGAAGGCGTCTTGCAGCATAAACCAAAGCAAGGATTAGCTTTTCCAACTCCGGATAGTTTAGCTCAGCTCCTTGCTGAACCCTGCTAATAAAGTATATTGGGACTTGTTTCTTTTCCCTTTCGGCTAAAAGCACCGCTCTGATGCTTTCGAAGGAAGCCGCAATGTACATGAACAACACTTCGCCTTTGATTGGGGCTGTTAGTGTTGGCAAGATTTCTATGAATTCCTTTAGCTTTTCGAAAGCTGCTTCCGCCTCGCAACTCCATTGGAAAGTCTTTTTATCTGTGCACCTTTTGAGTGTTTTGAAGAATGGTAAAGACCGATCTGCCCCTTTCGAAAGGAACCTGCTAAGTGCCGCAAGCTTCCCGTTGAGGCTTTGGACTTCCTTTAATGACTTTGGAGCTTGAAGATCAGTGATGGCTTTAACCTTCGAAGGGTTAGCTTTAATCCCTTGCTTCGTTATCAAATGCCCCAAGAATTTCCCTTCCTCCATGCCAAAGGAACATTTCTTGGGGTTAAGCTTCATGTTGATTGCTCGTAATTGATCGAAGGTCTCTTGAATGTCAGAGAGGAGGTCCTTTTTGGTTCTGCTTTTTATTACCATGTCATCGACGTAGGCTTCCAAGTTCCTTCCGATTTGCTTATGGAAGGCCTTGTCTACTAAACGCTGATAAGTAGCCCCTGCGTTCTTTAAGCCGAAGGGCATCTTCTTGTAACAATAGACACCCTTTCCTGTGTAAAAGGCTGTTTTCTCCTCGTCCTCCTTCACCATTTGTATTTGGTGATACCCCTTGTAGGCATCCAGAAAGCATTTCAACCGGAACCCCGAAAGGGATTCGACCTTCCAATCAATTTCTGGTAGAGGGTAGCAGTCCTTCGGACAGGCTTTGTTGATATCGGTGAAGTCAACACACATACGCCACCCTCCATTACTTTTCTTTACCATAACTGGATTAGCAACCCAAGTTTGGTATTTCACTTCTCTGAGAATACCTGCTTGTACAAGCTCGTCCACCTCTTTACAAGCGGCTGCACTTCTTTCTGGTGCTAGGCTTCGTCGCTTTTGCTTAATTGGTTCAATGTGCTTGAACTCGTTAAGCTTATGTTCTGTACCGAAGGGCTTGCCATCGATCATAAGAGTCCTGGGAACCCCGGTCATATCTGAATACGTCCATGCGAATACGTCTTTGTTGGCTCTGAGTAGCTTCTCCAAGTCTGCTTTGAAGTTAGCAGGGAGTTTCTTTCCGATTACCACCGTTTGCTCTGGATAGAGCTCATTCACCACGATACGTTCTTCGGCATCCGTACAACTTAGGATGACCTTCGGAGGTTCCTCTGGACTTTCTCTAATCTTTTTACCGTTGTCTCCCATATATCTTTGATTGTAAGTGGAGAGGACGGTGCCTATCCCATAGGGTGTATGGAATTTTACCGCTGCGTGTATGGTAGAGACTACGATCCCCATTTTTTGCATGGCGGTTCTTCCTATCAACAAGTTGTAAGGAGAGCTGGACCTTACGATAGCGAACATGAGGGTTTCTGTCCTTGTGAGCTTGCCTTCTCCAATCGTTATTTCCAACGGAACATCTCCCAGAGGCCATGAATGTTCGCCAAAAAATCCTACCAAGGGTATCTTTGAATCAATTCGCTGTGACCTGATCGAAGGATTAAGCTTGAGGAAGCAGTGTTCATAGATGATTTCGCAGGAGCTTCCACAGTCCATATAGGCTCTACTCACTTCCCGGTTGGAAATGAGGACTTTGATGACTACCGGATCATTTGAAGGGATTTGACCTGCAAGAGGAGGAAAAGTTACCTCCCCTACTTCGTTACCCTCCGTTAACTTTCTTTTCAAGCTGGCTTCGCCCCAACGGACCATGAGTATTGGGGCTTCGAGAGGAGTGGTGTCGGTCGTCTCTTCCTTTCCCTTCTTTATACCCTTAACCAAATGTGCCAATTGCCCGGACTTCACAGCTTCCTCTATCTGTTTCTTCAGCTCTCTGCAACTGTTTGTGTCGTGACCGTAATTTTCGTGGAAGTGACAGTACTTGCTGGTATCCCTGTTTTTGCCCTTACTTGTCATACGGGGAGGCGCTTCGAAGGCTTTGGTTGCCCTCTCCGTAGCAAGTATTTCCTTTGGAGACTTCGTTAGACTGCTTAACAAACCATGGTTGGGGCCTTTGTTGTACGGAGAAAACCTATCTCTGTTCTTGTTCTTGTTCTTGGACCCCTCCCACGAAGAATGCTTCGAAAACTTGTTGTTGCTATCTTTATCTATCGGAGCCCCATTAGTGGACACCTCTTTTGCTTCGATCCAAGTATACGTCTTTTCGGTCAACCCCTTGTAAGTTGTCGGAAGGTCAGTGGACAAGAATTCCACCAAACTCCGATTCCGAAGGCCATGTACGAAACCAGAAATACGCTGATCTTCATGAAGACCCAAAATTTGCAAAGTCTCATCGGTGTACCTAGTAACGAAGGCCCTGGTGCTTTCGTTATCCTTTTGTTTGATGTTGTGCACCGTTAAATGAGTCCTTGTGAACTTCTTTTGCTGACTGAAGTGTGACCGGAACTTAGCTTTGAGATCATCAAGGTTGACGATGCTACCGGGCTTTTGCCCATTCCACCAAATACGAGCAGAATCCCGTAGGGTGTATGTAAACATATGACAGGCCACCGGCATAACCCACTTTTGCATCTTGATAGCCCCTTCGAACAAGTGTAAGAAATTGTCCGGATCCCCCTTCCCATCATAAGTCCCGACGTGTGAAGGCATTTTTAACCCATCAGGCAATGGGTAATCTTCTATCCATCTAAAAAAGGTGTAGCTGAACCCATATGGTCTGAATATAGACAATTATAAGGTGGTGCATACATGGGGACAGTATTGTATGGATTGCTGTTTGGGGGCATTCCCATAGGAGTCTGGCCTAGGTAGGACTGATAAGGTGTATTCATGGCAAACGGGTAACTGTTTCCCATGGCGTACGGAGGGTACGCCATAGGATGGCCGAAGGGCATGCTCCCATAATTTTGGGGGAAGCTTGGGTTATTAGGCTGTCCATTTACTGGAGGATATAAATTTTGAGGATAAGACTGAGTTTGGAATGAGGGGTACATACCATTGGGAGGAAGATTTCCTCCCATATTAATTGTAGACGGATTGCCTTCTACGCCTGATGCGTGAGAAGGCTGCAACGGAACCCCAGCTTCAGTCCTTCCAAGATGAGCTGCTAGCAAAGGAGGCAAAGTCACCCCCTTTCTTCCCTAAGCTGGCTCCTACCGTTAGAGCCTTCGGTAACCGCCCCTTCTCTTCTTGTCGGATCCCTCTCGGGGACTCCTTCGAAACCAACAGACCTTTTGCTTAGCCTTCGACCAATTGGAGACCCAATTCTTAAGGCCGATAGGGTTGGCCCTTGGGTCGGAGGCCTAGGTTCCATCTCCATTTCTTCATCATACTCATCACTCGAGTATTCCAGCTCCCTTTGCACCTCAGCATTCCTGACTTGTCTGTTACGAGCCCTTAAAAGGGTTTCCAACACTTCGTGGTTGGCTTCGACAAAGGCTGGGGTAATGACAGGTTCTGGGTTGGCTGATGTCGAAGCATGATTGTTGGTTGTGATTTCTGGGTGAGAACGTGTTGTGAAGGTGGAGGTGGTTATTGGGGGAAGGTTGTTAGGGTCGTCGGTTGGTATTGGTGTTAAGGTAGAGAAACCCGGTGGGGGAGTACCTTCTCTTCCTTGATCCATACCGGAATAATAGTGAGATTAGTTGGTAGGTTATAAGCTCAGAATTAACGAGACCAATTGTAGCGGTCCCACGGATGGCGCCACTGATTGAACAAATAATTGCCAACCAAGCCTTCGATGGTGATCAAAGGAATAATGGGGTGTTGAGATTGCGCCAAGCTTGTTCTTAACCTGAAAATAAGAAATACGAAGACACTACGTTAAGTGATTGCGCAGGGGTTGGACCCTGTGAACCACCTCCGGCGTGCGAGTAAGTATGTGTAATGGTAATGTAGGTCGTAAATTTAGAGAGTGAAGTTAACTTACTTAGTTTTTGGCCCGACTATGCTATTTATAGGGGAGAAATAGGGCATAGTGGGCGGTTGCACATAGTTCGGAGATCATGGGGGCGTCCCATGGAAAGTGGTAACCGCTAGGGCTTTGTAGCCCACGATCTCTATTTTGGCGAGAAAGCCAAGGGATAGAGGAGACGTGGGTTTGATCAGGTCAGGATGGTCCTTCGTGCTAGTCCCTTCGTCAGGAATACCCCGAAGGGCTTAGGGCTTCGATTGGCGGATTCCCACATGGTAACCAGTTCGCAGGCGAATGGTTTTACGCCAATGAAACGTGTTAGAAGATTAACCTGGGCCTCCGAAGGGAGGGCTTTCTACAGGCTCGAAGGGGAGTCCTTCGATCCGTTAGGAGGGTACATCATCAACCATGTTCCCTAATAATCAAACTTGGTAAACTTCATCTTAAGCTCAGCAAGTACACATAAAGACACACTGCAAAACAGACACAAAGTAGCAAACAAACCAAACCAAAACATACAAAACTTAAAGAACATTAGTTGGTTAGTGTTAGCAAACAAAATCATAAGAAATAATCTACAAAATTTACAAGATTTACAACAACAATCCTCCCCTGAGGCATTTGCCTCCCCTCAAACTATGCAGTTAAGGGTTAAGCATCCCAATATGGACAACTAAGTGCTAAAACCTAGGTCCATCAAAAGCTTTAGTCAACAAATCTGCCACATTATCATCCGTGTGAATCTTAAGCACCTTTATCAAATGTTTTTCATATGCATCTCTTATAAAATGGTGCCTAATTTCAATATGCTTAGTTCGATTATGAAAAACTGGATTTTTAACTATGCATATGGTACTTTGATTATCAATAAAGATTGTGGTATTCATGAAATTAAACCCATAATCCAGCAATTGATTTTGTATCCATAGTACCTGACCACAACAGTTTGCAGCAGCAACATACTCTGCTTCAGTAGATGAGGTAGCAACAATAGTCTGTTTCTTGCATTGCCAAGAAATCAATCTTCTTCCAAGAAATTGACAACCTTCAGTTGTGGATCTTCTATCCAGATTTGCACCATCATAATCACTGTCACTATATGCTTCCAACCTAAAAGGAGACTCTTTTGGATACCAAAGACCTAAATTGGGTTGGCCTTTGAGGTACTTGAAGATCTTTTTGACTGCATTCAAGTGGGAAGTAAGTGGAGTGACCTGATGTCTAGAACAAGCACTTACAGCAAATGTAATGTCAGGCCTTGAAGCTGTCAAATACATCAATGAACCAATCATTGATCTGTAAAGATGAACATTCACATCAGGATCTGGTTCAAGATTGTTCTTTGGTTTTGGAGCTTCATAAGGTGTAGTGGCAGTTCTGACATTTCCCATTTCAAACTTCTTCAAAATGTCTCTCACATATTTATCCTGACTGATAAATATACCATCAGGTTTCTGCTTAACTTGTAGACCCAAAAAGAAAGTAAGCTCCCCCATAGCACTCATCTGAAACTCTCCCTTCATCAATTCCTCAATCTCCCTGCACCAAACTTCTTTAGTGGAGCCAAAGATAATGTCATCCACATAAACTTGCACTAGGATGATGTCTCTGGAATTCTTCTTAATGAAGAGTGTTTTGTCAATGGCACCTCTTCTGTAACCATGCTTCAGCAGAAATGCAGAAAGCCTAGCATACCAAGCTCTAGGTGCCTGATGTAGTCCATAAAGAGCTTTGACAACCTTGTAGACATGATTTGGATGTTCTGGGTCTTCAAAACCTTTGGGTTGAGTGACATATACCTCCTCTTCAATTTCATCATACAGAAAAGCACCTTTCACATCCATCTGATAAACCATGAACCCCATATAAGAGGCATAGGCCAAGAAGATTCTAATGGCCTCCACCCTAGCTACAGGTGCAAATACTTCATCATAATCAATTCCTTCCTCTTGCCTAAACCCTTGAGCCACCAATCTTGCTTTGTTTTTGACCACAATACCCCTTGCATCTCTTTTGTTCTTCAAAATCCATTTTATCCCAATTGCAATCTTCCCATCAGGTAGTGGTACCAGTATCCAAACATGCTGATTCTTGAATTGTTGCATCTCCTCTTGCATTGCTTCAAGCCAACTTGAATCTGCAAGAGCTTGAGTAACACTGGTTGGTTCCATTTGTGAAAGAAAGCAAGCAAACAGACAATGCTGAAAGTCTGTGTGATTGTCCCTTTGCTGATTTGAGACATAGGAAATAAAAGTAACTTGACCATACTTAGTACTTTTCACAGTACTTCTAGTGCTAACAGGTGCTTTTGGATCACCAAGAATATTTGATTGAGAATGAGCACTGTTGATCCTTTTTGTAGCCGTGGGGTTGACATCAATTGTGGTGTCAAGATTGTTTACAGTTGGTCCAAAATTACTGTCATAGGAAGATGAGGTGAAGATGCCAGCTTTGGGTTGGTGATTACCAAGATCTGAAGGACTTGGAAATCGTGTATATGGATCTTCAAAGTCTGTGGAGACACTAGTAGAAATAGTAGTATGTGCAGCAGGACTGTCAGCAGATTTGATGATGTCAGGAGAAACATGAGAACTGTCAGGAGAACTGGCAGCAGAATCCTGATTTCCTCTGACTACTTCTTGATAGGCTGCATGTTCTTGCTTCTTAAGTCTAGCAAGGTCCTATGCATAGTGTGACTCATCTTCATTCTCATCAGAAGTTTCTTTAGAACTATCACCTGCAAAATGATTAGGAGGAAAGGAAGGTACAACAATGGTATGTTCATCAAGCTCAGACTCACTATCTGAGTCATCATCCAGGGTACCTGCATTGTTAGTAGGGGACTCTTGTGTACCTGCAGATTGGTTAGAAACATGTCTAGTATAGCCCAACTAGTCAGTCAAATAATCCAGGTCAAAGTACCAAGAATAACCTTGACCCTGAACATTAGGCCTGTCTTCCAAAAACCTCAGGTTAAGAGTCTCCTCTATCTTTCTAGCATTCAAATTATAAACCCTATAAGCCTTACTATGAGCTAAATAACCCACAATATACCCCTCTTCTGCTTTCTCATCAAACTTTCCCAGTTGATCACTAGTGTTCAAAATAGTCACAGGACAGCCAAAAGGTTTGAGGTAATGAATGTCAGGAAATTTCCTAGAGAGAAGTTCATAAGGTGTCTTGAAATGAGGTCTAGTGATGGATACCCTGTTTAGGACATAACAAGCAGTGCTTACTGCTTCAGTCCAGAACATTGTGGGTAACTTAGAGTCTGCAAGCATGGATCTTGCTGCCTCTATTAAGGTCCTATTCTTCCTTTCAGCAACCCCATTTTGTTGTGGGGTTCTAGGAGTGCTATAGTCCCTTTTTATCCCTTTAGACTTACAAAGTTCTATTAATATAGCATTTTTGAACTCTGTCCCATTATCACACCTAATACTTTTAACCTTTTTGTCTAGCTGGTTTTCAACAAGGGTTACAAATTCTTTTAGAGTTGGAGAAGTTTCATCTTTTGTTTTTAAAAAGAATACCCAACAAAACCTGCTATAGTCATCAGTGATTACCAGACAGAAGTACTTGTGATCAACACTTCTGACTTGTGTTGGACCAAAGAGATCCATATGCAGCAACTGAAGAGGTTCTGAGATGGTGCTCACAGCTATGATGGCTTTGTAGGAGGCTCTGTGTTGCTTTCCTTTGTTGCAGGCCACACTATTGTGCTCATTGGTGAAAACTTTGGAAGGAAGACCATGAACTAGACCAAGTTTAGAGAGCTTGTTGATGGTCTTGAAGTTCACATGAGCCATCCTTCTATGCCATTTAGTAGATTCATCCAGGGATGCTTTAGCCACCAAACATGTTAGATCACCTTCAGGTTGGATGTCATTCAGATTGAATGTGCATAAGTTGTGGCTTCTGGGAACTCTCAGCAGAATTGGTGTATCTGCTGGAAGTTTAAAGTCTTTATGTAGAACAAGACATTCTTCCTCAGAGAAGTAGACTTTATTCTTAGTGTCACAGATTTGTTATACTGAGAACAAGTTGAAGTGTTGCAGCTCCTTCACATAGTACACATTCTCAAAATCCAGCTTTGAAGTTCTAATTGTTCCTTTCTCAGTGATTCTACCATCTCCTCCACCAAAAGTCACATTGCCTCCAGCTTGAATGGGTATAAAATTATGCATCAAATCTCTGTTCCCAGACATGCTTCTTGAACAACCACTGTCTACTATTGCTACATCTTTACACTTGAGAGGATGATCCTACAACAACAACAAAATACATATATACAAAAATTAGTACACTTTGGAGACTCAAGTCATCACTGACTTGAGCCTTCCTTGTGGATCATAAGGGATAGGCCATGTAGATGTATAAGATCCACTATTGTTCTTGGTCCTTCTATGAAAATTAGGTCCCTTTTGTTTCCAAGAACAACCTGCTGAGGACTTCACAGCAGTATCCCAATATCCCCTACCCACATTCATTGAGTCAACAAATCCAGGCCAATAACCATTTTGAAAATAGGTACTAGTTGGTTTCACAAATGGTCTAGCAACAGGTCTTCTCTAGTTAGATGAAGATTTGTGATCAGCAGACATTTGTTTGCTGGATTTATATGTTGCTTATGGAACATAAGGTGGTATATCATGGACATTTTTCCACATTGGTCTAGGTCTGTTTTGTCTAGCACACATACCCATTCTCTGCTCATGAAAATTACAATCCTTTATCAAATGAAATTTACTTCCACAAACAAAACATTTCTTCTTCTTAGAAGATTTATTCAAAGTAAAAGATGTTCCATTACATGCAAAAGTATTCAAACCACAAATATTAAAAGAATTGTCTTGAACAGAATTAAAATCATTGTTTTGCAGAGAATTAAATGACAAGTCTTTAGAGGAATCTGTCTTTGAATTTGATTCATCAGCAGCAACTCTAACAGGCTTGTAGGGAGTCTTGGGTGTAGGCTTGGGTGAGGTCTTAGGAAGGTCATACTTTTCACTTGAATCACAGCTGGTATAGGTAGTCGACCCTTGGTCTGAGGACTTGTCACTGTCAGAACAAGAGACAAAGTCAGTAGATTTACAATCAGGGTCTGGCAAGTCATTTGACTTTTTGCCATAAAGATGATGTGATCCATAAAAGTCTGAGTTAGATATGGGGATTGGCATATGTTCTCCTCTAATGGGTCCAGGTACTTCATGCAACTCACCTTCTTTTACATAATGTTCTAATCCTGCTGGTGTAGTTTTACCCATATCAATCTTAGCCTCTAAACCAACATATTTCTTAAAACCTATACCTATCCTAGATGTTACAGATTGAGTACCATACAGAAAACTAGCTAAATCATTACCTAACATTAACCATTCTTTATGTCTAGCCACTTCCTTATCTAGTTTTTCTTGCAATTCTTGTTTTTCCAAATCTACCTTAGCTCTTTCTTTCTCAGAATATTTTAACTCATTGGTAGCATTTGTTAAGTCTCTTTCTAACACCCTGATCTTTTCTTCATAAGCTAATTGATTCTTTTGAAACCAAATTTTTTGTTTCTCTAAGAGATTTAAACTGTTTTTATAAGATTGAACCTCTACATAGCATTCATTATATTTTGGTTTCAAGTCATCATAAGCTTCCTTAAGTTCATTATACTTTACACTACAACCAAACACACAATTATGTACCTGAGAGATGCCCATAAAGGCAAATTGATTATGTTGATCCTCTGTATCACAGCTGGCCAGCATTGCAGTCACCTCAGAGCCAGAAACTTCATCATCATCAGGCTCATGCACCTTCTAGTTAACCTGCTGATCCAAAGAAACCATAGCTTTGGAATTTCCAGCTTCCAGCTGATGCTGCTGATAGGCAGAGTACCTCACCTTATCCTCAGCTTTCCTATCCTTGCACTCTCTTGAGAAGTGACCCATCTGACCACAAGTAAAGCACTTGACCTTCCTTCTGTCAAACCTAGCTGGATCCCTTCCTTTAAAGCCAAACTTTCTGTTAGCCTTCTTCTCAAACCTCTTGATGTTTACTGAGAGCATGGCCACCTGCCACTTCAAGTTCATCTCCTCCATATCCAGTGGATCCAACTGATCAAAATCTTCAAAGGCTAGATGCTGCTGATCTTCATAATCAGCAACAAAGGAGAGAAGTACATCTTCCATTATACCACCAGACTGTGGTTGAGATTTTGGTCTGGAGTAGGAAGATGATGATGAAGAGGTTGGGCTTGAAGCATGATTCATCTTGTTGGAGGTGGTACTCACAAAAGCTGAGTAACTGGGAGTGGCTGAACGGTTGTGATCCCTGACATCAGGCTCAAGAGATTTGATCTTGTTGTAGAGATCATCAAAGGTGACAGTGTCCAGTCCACCTTTAGCTTTGAGAGCAAGACTTACTTGCAGCCAGGAATTAGGTAGAGATCTTAGGAACTTGGCATTACAATCTTCATTATCTGGCTTACACTTCAGCTGATTCATTTGACTCAAAATCTTTTGGAATCTGTCATACCCTTTGTGTACACCTTCTTCCTCTGAGTTTTGGAATTCTTGAAATTGCTGTTTGAGCATTGATCTCCTCATTCTTCTAGACTCATCGTTCCCACCAAACCTAGCTTTGATGGCCATCCAGATGTCCTTAGCATCATCCATATAGTGAAAATCACCCATATGATCATCTGGTATAGCCTGAAGAAGAATGGTTCTGACTTTACTCTCCCTTTGCAAGGCTAGTATCTCTTCAGCAGATTGTGGCTCACTAAAGATTATGTTACAATCAGGATCTCTGGTGGTCTTCTTTGGACTATTGCCCTTCTGCACAATCTTCCAAAGATTATAGTCAATATTAGTGATCCAGTTCTGCATCTTCATTGACCACAATTCATACTCTTCTTTCACCAGGTATGGAAATTTTGCATTGCTATTGGTGAAGGTGACTTGTTGCACAGTTGTGGAATTGATTGGTTGGGTAACATCTGATCCATCTTCTGATCCAGGCATTGTTTTGGTTGTTTTGATCGTGAGGGTGTAAAAAGGAGATTTTCTTAGTATCACAGAGACTCTCCCGAGGCTCTGATACCACTTGTTGAACCTAAGCCCTTGATAGATCTTTGAGCGCTTGTGGATCGTTAGTAATGTTTATGTAATCACAAACACACTAATAGAAAGTCTTTATAACTTGTATTGTAAAGCGGAACTCAACACAAGTAGGAACACAGAAATACTAAGAACACTTTGATCCTCTATGGATCTTTCAATAAAACTAAAACTTGTTTTTCAAACTAGTACGTATTACATAATATTGTGTTCCTTTTATAGACAAGGAACCCTAAACCGTTTCACAAGAAACTTATCTTCTATAAACTAAAAGAGATATGCATTATAATTCCCTAATAAAACTCATGCATATCCTAACTAAATAACATAATATACGGAATATCTATATCCGCAGAAACAAACTACGCAGAATCACTACTTCCGCAGAATCATATCTTCAGCAGAATCCAGCTCTTCAGCAGATTCCATCAGCAGTATCATTCAGCAGAATTCCCAACACAACGCTTCTATTGTACTAATTTTTGTTTTGTAGGTTCATATTGACGCCCTAAAGCAAGGGGGAGCTTCCGTCAAGCATTTATAGAATGCATCATATACACGCATTGTTATATATCACATACTCATTCTAGGACAATTATTGTCTTACACTAACCTTTATTTTGTAGGATTCTTCATCCTTGCATCATATACGTTGGTACCCTAGCAACGGGGAGTATTGATCAAGGGGGAGCTAATCATACACTGATCTTTTTTTTCTAGCTTTCTTATTTCTTGTATCATATACGTTGGGACCCTAGCATCGGGGAGTATTAAACAATGGGAGCTACAGTCAAGGAGGAAAAGATAGTCTAACATAGCTTACTCACGTGTATCGTGTACTAGGTGTGTTTTCTCCATCCTATATTCTTCAACTTTTTTTTATTGCATAACTAACCATGATGTAGGATAAGCATCTTTAATTTGATCCATGGATCCGCTACCAAACAAGGGCAATAACTTAGAGGATTCAACAACCATGGGGAATTGGAGTAGATAACTTAACATCACTTGGGATGATGCAAGCTCGCCTTTTCGGGGAGAAATGAAGTTTAAAACTCCAAGGAGACACCCTTTTTTCCGACAAAAGGGGGAGAAGAGAGTAAACGGAGAAGGAAATGTAGAAGATTATACGGATACAAGTAAGTAATGTGAACACAAGTAACTTTTTACATTTTACTATCTATCATGTTTACATATATTGTCATCATCAAAAAGGGGGAGATTGTTAGTGCAAATATTACGATATTTAATCTATACAGTCTCGTTTGTTTTGATTGATGACAAACATATATATAATAACCCGCGAATTTAAAGTCAACAACATGAAGTACTCCGTTTATATTAAAACCATGCTTAAAGTAATGTTATCTAAGTACTCGTCTGCTACATGTTAATACTAACTACAAATAATATTTAAAGCATAATAGACTTGATTTGCAATTATAGACAAGTAAAGCAAAATAAGTAAATATGTAAATTTGCATTATAATAATATATAATTAAAATAAAGAAGTTTTCATATGTGATCGCCTCCTTATTCATGTTAGTATGTTTCACTTAGTCAATTAACTCAACACGTGGGAATGCATATGGTCAGGTGTAACTTACTCAATAAAACTTCCTCTTGAAGTTTCATTTTTACCGAGGAAGAGTTGTATACGATCTTATCAACATCCAACTATATTATTAGTAGCCTTTCATACTCACACTTTACAAACAAATATAAACTACCTACAACAGAATAGGATAACTCTCGTTTCGGTTCAGCCTTAGACTCGCATACTCCAATTCATAACCCAAGCATGTCTAAACGATTCATGTGTTATACGATCAGTCAAGTGTTCGGGTTGAGTTATTGATCGTGAGTGGAGCATAGTTGTTATGGTTAGAATTGGAGTTTTGCTTGGGTTTAGTCGGATTGGTTTGTGTTTCGGGTGGGGTTTTTAGCTCTTCATCGGGTGAAGGTTTTGTTTGTTCGAGTTTGGAATTCAAACGTGAGTTTTGGGCTCATGTTTGCCAACACTCATGTGCGTCCTGTTGATTTTTGGTTCGTGTTGGGGTAAAAGGTTCAGGGTCGTTAACTGGTGGATTATGGTTCGTGATGGAACAGAGTTTTGGGTGATCGCATTTCATTGAATAATCCTAGTGTTTGTGTTCGAGAAGCCAGGTGCTCGTACTTGTGTTCTTTTTTCCGTTCTCGAACTGTCCTTGTTTGGCGAAGATTGTCTTGAGGATGTTGTTGGTGCCTTGACGTTAAGCAAGTTTAGAAATTTATTCAGGTACGGATGTTCTTTTTCGCGTTCTCTTGAATCGTTGATATGTTCATATTTTTCATGCTCGTTCTCTTTTCGTTGCTTCATATACTCCCGTTGAATTCCTTGTGATAATATGATAATCCTTTTTATATCCCTATGCTATATGATCCCCTTTGTTGAGAAACACATTTAATGATGATGATGATGATGAATTGTAAGAATATTTTTGAAAGACTTGGCAATCTAGGGGCAAACTATGTTAAAAGTGATTTTTGTGAAAACGATGTGTTGCCACTTTTATATGAGCGTTTATTGATTCTTTTCCCTTAGGACTCATATGCATGGTGAACATAATCTCTGGTGTTTGGTTGGTTTATATGTTCACTGTGCTACCATAGAACCCTATATATGTAGAAAGGAGTTAGAAATACCGAGCAACTAGCCATGGAGGTACCATGGCCGCGTCATTGAGGCACCAATGGCGTGACACTATCTGTGGCGGTGTGATCAGTCCACGGCGTTTCCCCTTATGATTGTGATATGATTTTATTTGATCGCGTGGGAGCCTTATGGCGAGAGCATTATGGGTATGATTTGATTTCTTGGGGAGGCATATGGATGCATCCTAGGCTATGTTATGAGATGAGATGTTTATGGTCTGGTATGGCCATGCGGGCGAGTGTTGTAGTGCCATACACACCTTCCGTCAATATGATTTTGATGCACTGGAGTCGCGACCAGTGTATCCGTGTGATACTTGATACAATATGATTTTAGCACGTGGAGTGCACTTGATATGATATGATATGATGTAGGATACTCGGTATAAATATCCCAAACCGTTTTCCTTCAGTTACCTTGGTGTTGAGGTAGTGCTATGATGGGGAAATTATTTTTGATATCTTTGCATTTCTCTCTTTATCTACATATATCGTGTTATTGTTACTTGTCATCTGCATCCGCGCACTGAGCAATTAGTTCAACCGCATTTTCTTTTCTTCCACGGCAGGTACTTAGGGTTAATGAGGATGTGTGACGAGAGCTAGCTGGACCTTAGAGGCTATGCATTTGAAGGCTACTTAGATTACATTTTGTACGTAATATTATGAAATTTTGGAGTTAAAACTTTCTAGACGAAATTTCAATTATTATCGGAACTTTGCTTAGTTACGGATTGATTAAAAAGAACTGGTCCTTCAAGTTTAGCTTCTTTGTCATTGATTGTGACCTCCTGCTCCTATGTCGGGGCGGGGGTGTTACAGCTAATGGTATCAGAGCTTAGGTTTGATTCTGTAGGAAACCCTTAGGTTTGACCTGTGAGTTTTGGGTAGACTATGGGATAGGATTCGATTCCTTTGTGTACTCATTCATATTCTTTCCTTCCGTGGTAATCATTTCGTTTGATTCTATAGGTGGTTTGTATATTTTTATGGATCAATGTGAGCGACAAATAGGTTACGTTACATTGAGTTTCTCGTATTGAAAATTTGGCAAACGTAATTGACGACGTGGTTGCTTGAGCCTTGTATTATAGATGATTTGATCATATTTAGTGTTGTGACCTTAAACATACTCGGATAGACTTTTGGGGTTAGTCGAGTGACTTATCTTCTATTTGTTTTTCAACTGCAACTAAGAAGTATATGTTTGCTTTACCCAAGATAACTATAAGATGAGGAACCTATTGGATGCTACTTTTAGCTGAATTGGGCGAGGATGTTTGTGCTATATATACTTATCTTACAAGTGCTAGTTGTTAGAACGGACATTTGCTGGTTATTGCCTAGTTCATTTAGGATGATTACACTAGTTATGTTTACAGCTATACATGAACTTGTATTTTATTTAATGGACTAACTCTAGTCTTATAAGAATTTAAAGTGAACATAGGTCTGATCTTAGTACCAAGGCAACAATATCAAGTTATATCATGGGTATAGGGTTGGAAGATAATGATGTGGATAACATGTATATTACTCAAGCATTAGCCCAACTTATATTGGTGTATGGACTGATAATGGATCATTCGTGTGTAAACTTATCAAATTGGAAAATACCATCTATGTGCTACTTAAGGATGATAATATTAGACCTAAGAAGAACAGAAGAGGACATATACATGTACTAGTGATTAAATTAGACACAAGGACTAGAAGATGATAACAGCTTGTGACCTGAATGGCTAAAATAGTTTTCCCTAGTTGATTGGTCGTATAAAAATGGTATTGGCAGGATTAGAACTTTTGAAACAGTTTTGAGGACACATGTGGTTGATGCAGTTAGTAATTTTAAATGACGTGGATAAAGATCAATTGATGAGTGTTGAAGTAGTATCTATTTAGTTTCCATTAAGAGAGGATTGTAATTTTTTGTTTGAGGATTATAAGAATAATGAAGTGGGTGGGTTGAGAGGAATTAACTAGGAATCTAGTAAGTGTGATGTGAGAAATCCGATTTCATGTATACCTGAATTTTTCGAGGTACTACGTTATAGTGAAGAATAATTACTAAGCAATGATCTATTAAGTTGATAATGCTAAAAGAACAGATAGTCTGGTTAGCGTGGTGTGCTGCTAATATAAGTATGTTTGATCTGCAGGTGTTTCATGGTTTTTTTTATAAAGTTGTAGTTTGCTTAAAATAAGTGAGATGTGTAGACTAACTGTTCGGTTGATATTTGCAGTCACCTTGGGATTAATTTGTAATTTTGATTATTAACGAGACTTTACCTCATAAATTGATGGAATGGTTTTAGGTAACTGATATAATATATACTTTACATATTGATGGAATGGTTTTATACAATTATAAATTTTATGGTTTAGCTATTATCTATAATGATCTGAGTAAACTACGACTCTAGGGATAAGAGTGGGAAAATCAACAACTTAAGTCATGGAAATAAGCTATATAGGTGTATGGGATAACTTGGTTATAAGAGAAGTTGTTTTGTCTGATAAATCTTTAAGCAGTTGTAATATGCACAGTTTTGGCTGAAAACAAGGTTCTTATATCAATTCTTAGTTAGAGTTGTGCAAGCAACAAAACTTTAATACACCATCACGTTTTATAACTTGCATATACGGATTTTTGTTCTGGTACTTTTTGGTTAGAGAGGATACTAGGAAAATAATATTGACTTATGGGTGATAGGGATCTGTTTTGAAATCTCTGAATACGTGCTTTTACATTTGATTATTTAAACCTGACGATGTCGACTCATCAATATTCGAGCATGTGGATTAAGCTAAGTTAGCTAACATGTCATTGGAAAATCAATCAGACTGTGATACTTAGAAATGAAAGGAACGAATTCTCAGGTATGAGATACTTGGTCTTCATATAAATAATGCGTATGGATGAACAATTAGCTACTGAAAGAAATACATGGTATTCAAATGGTATGTTTAGTCCTTCTACTGATAGGGTGTACATATTTTAAGATAGTGTTATAAAGTCTATGTGAAACGGCGAAACAAACTAAGGCATTAATGGATTTATGACTAAGTTATGTCATTATGGGTTAGTGTGATATAGGCTAAATACCACAGCCTAGTGCTATGAATCAAGATAAACTATTCTAGAGGTTTCATGGACCAATACCTTTGAGCCGCAAACAATAATGATGCCTAGTACTGTGACGTGACCTGGTAAATGACAAGCTGAACCTATAAGTGGAGCAGTTTGTGACGGTTGATTGACTTCACAAGAATATAAAATAGTGATTGACTTCACTAGATGAAAGGATACTAATGCCAGTAGTTGGTAGAGTAGATATGTGATATAGCGACGACTATGATTTAGATGATCTCATATTCTCATATATGGCATTTGGGTAATTAAGTTATTCTAGGCTGATTAGTTTTGACGAAATTGCATTTATTTGGCCATAGAACAATGGATCACACAGTGAGTGAGCTGTAAACAAGCATATGGTGCAGGGTTTAAATGAGGATGCAACATTATTGTAACGGATATTACATAAGACATATGAGCAGTTCAATAAAACACTAGTTACATAAAAATTCAGATTCATATTTTATGATGGTTATGGCTAATGAGCAGAAACAAATGTTTGAACTAGGATTAGACTATCACATGTAATGTTAAATTATGTTAAGGTGATTGCAAGGCAAGGATAGGTGAGGATGTATTACTAAAATCATGCGACGATACCTTATTAAGGGGGTGTTTCTTTTTTTTCCTTTAGCTAAGAGACCATGTGGGTCCTACGTGGACCCATGTCTGTTAATGCCTCTATATGGGGAGAGAGACATATTTTATGGCTTGTGGATATAGAGGGATTAGTGGAAAATTGTGGGCTCCACATAAAAAAGAAACACACCCTAATAGAAATGAAACGAGGACTTTTCTTAAATCTGTGCATTATAATATATGAGCATATTAGAATTAAATTTGGTGTAGTTAGAGGTTTTCCATTGAGCATTCAATTCATGTTTAGACTTAGATTAAGACTTGACCTTCATGTAATTATCAGTACATACATTTTAGTATGATTAGAGATATTTACAGCCCAACAACCCCATGGAAAAATCTTTTGTATACATGTAGAATTCCTAAAGAGAATTGCCTTTCAGATTAGCTACAACAATAAAATGGTCTCAAAGTTTCACTTATGTACTAAGATGTTGAAATTGCAGGGTTATGTTAAGAGTGACGGTAATTTCATTAGCCTAAACTAATTCATATTAGAACAAATTGAAAGAAATAAAGAGAAATGATGATTTAGCCTACCAAAGTTTCTATCGAAGTTTTGGAACACAAAATTTTATGCATCTCATCAAAGAATTGAAGTTTCAATTATCTTCCTTATGAATGGACCGAAACCTGTTAGAAAGAAGTCTAAACGTTTGTCAAAGCATTATTTTACTTCGAATGCAAGACAACTTTGGAGATGAAGAATGCAATTCGACAAGAGCGATTTTTATTTTATTTATTATACCAACTTGGATGTCCCTACTTAAATTTGGACGACAAAATTTCTTCTGAGATCGTATAATTATAATACCCCCTAAGTTATATACAATAAAGGGTATGTTTGGCACAAGTAGGAGTTGGAGCGGATCGCTGGAGCTGGTTGCTGGAGCTGGTTGCTGGAGCATGTGGCTGGAGCTTTTTTTTACATGCTAGTACAACTAGCATTTCATTTAGTAGCTTATTTTTTTAACAAGCTCCTTCAAGCCGTGTCAGCCAAACGAGACTTATTTTCAATGGTAGCTTATTTTTCTAAAAAAAATAAGTTCATGCTACGATAAGCTCTAATAAGCTCGTGCGCCAAACATAGCCAAAATAAAATTACAATTAAATCCCTAAACTTATTATCGCTTAACATGTCGTGTAATGCCTGCACTACCATATTCGAGATATTTCTCTTGCGACAAAGAAGATGAAGCAATCTTAGATCGTGAAGAACAAAAATCGCGCATACAACTTTATTCCCTTCGTCAAAAGTACTACGAAAATAATCATCTTGAACGTCAAGCTACTCGAGAAAGCTATTCGTGAGCAATACTAACGAATTTTGATTGGAGGTACCATTAACTTTTCGTTGATTTCGCGGACGAAATCATTTTTAAGGAGGTAATGTTATAATAACCCGCGAATTTAAAGTCAACAACATGAAGTACTCCGTTTATATTAAAACCATGCTTAAAGTAATGTTATCTAAGTACTCGTCTGCTACATGTTAATACTAACTACAAATAATATTTAAAGCATAATAGACTTGATTTGTAATTATAGACAAGTAAAGCAAAATAAGTAAATATGTAAATTTGCATTATAATAATATATAATTAAAATAATAGAAGTTTTCATATGTGATCGCCTCCTTATTCATGTTAGTATGTTTCACTTAGTCAATTAACTCAACACGTGGGAATGCATATGGTCAGGTGTAACTTAGACCAGGGGGTGCAGCTCGTTGTGGGATTCGTCGAAGCTGAGCTGGAGGTCGCCGTCGTTCGCCGCTGCACCACGATCGCTCGCCGTCGTTCGCCGTAGACAATTTGCTCGTCTGCACGACGAGCTATTTTGTCTGACACAACGTTTTTTTTTTGTTTTATTGCTTTTTTTTTTCTTCGTTTTATTGCTTTTTTTTTTCTTTTCGATCTAAAATCAAATATTTGTAACTTAAAATCAATTGTGTGTGTAAATGTGTGTGACTGCGAATGAAGAAGAAGATGGAGCTTTGTTTTTTTCAATTGATTTTGGGCTTTTTTTTGGGGGATGGTAGTCTGGCCCAGCCCAAAGATGGAGGGCTTTGGTTTTTTTTTTTGATTCGCAGCACCATTTAAGTAATATCTTTTTATATATATATATATATATATATATATATATATATATATATATATATATATATATATATATATATATATATATATATATATATATATATATATATATTTTTAAATGTGATTTGTATATGTTTAAATTTGATGTATTGTATTTTTATTTGAATAAAATTAGTTTTAGTTTATTTGGATATTTGATAAAAAAGAAAAAAAGATAGTGGTGGGGCCCTAATGAGTAAGTTGTGGTTAGTTGTATTGGGGAGAGGGGTTGTTAGTTGTGGTGTGTTGTGCTGATGTGGCACACTGTGGGGCCCGAATGAAGAGCTTGGGTTGCTCACTGCACCCCTTGCTCTTACTCAATAAAACTTCCTCTTGAAGTTTCATTTTTACCGAGGAAGAGTTGTATACGATCTTATCAACATCCAACTATATTATTAGTAGCCTTTCATACTCACACTTTACAAACAAATATAAACTACCTACAACAGAATAGGATAACTCTCGTTTCGGTTCAGCCTTAGACTCGCATACTCCAATTCATAACCCAAGCATGTCTAAACGATTCATGTGTTATACGGTCAGTCAAGTGTTCGGTTTGAGTTTCTGTTATTGATCGTGAGTGGAGCAGAGTTGTTATGGTTAGAATTGGAGTTTTGCTTGGGTTTAGTCGGATTGGTTTGTGTTTCGGGTGGGGTTTTTAGCTCTTCATCGGGTGAAGGTTTTGTTTGTTCGAGTTTGGAATTCAAACGTGAGTTTTGGGCTCATGTTTGCCAACACTCATGTGCGTCCTGTTGATTTTTGGTTCGTGTTGGGGTAAAAGGTTCAGGGTCGTTCACTGGTGGATTATGGTTCGTGATGGAACAGAGTTTTGGGTGATCGCATTTCATTGAATAATCCTAGTGTTTGTGTTCGAGAAGCCAGGTGCTCGTACTTGTGTTCTTTTTTCCGTTCTCGAACTGTCCTTGTTTGGCGAAGATTGTCTTGAGGATGTTGTTGGTGCCTTGACGTTAAGCAAGTTTAGAAATTTATTCAGGTACGGATGTTCTTTTTCGCGTTCTCTTGAATCGTTGATATGTTCATATTTTTCATGCTCGTTCTCTTTTCGTTGCTTCATATACTCCCGTTGAATTCCTTGTGATAATATGATAATCCTTTTTATACCCCTATGCTATATGATCCCCTTTGTTGAGAAACACATTTAATGATGATGATGATGAATTGTAAGAATATTTTTGAAAGACTTGGCAATCTAGGGGCAAACTATGTTAAAAGTGATTTTTGTGAAAACGATGTGTTGCCACTTTTATATGAGCGTTTATTGATTCTTTTCCCTTAGGACTCATATGCATGGTGAACATAATCTCTGGTGTTTGGTTGGTTTATATGTTCACTGTGCTACCATAGAACCCTAGATATGTAGAAAAGAGTTAGGAATACCGAGCAACTAGCCATGGAGGTACCATGGCCGCGTCATTGAGGCACCAATGGCGTGACACTATCTGTGGCGGTGTGATCAGTCCACGGCGTTTCCCCTTATGATTGTGATATGATTTTATTTGCTCGCGTGGGAGCCTTATGGCGAGAGCATTATGGGTATGATTTGATTTCTTGGGGAGGCGTATGGATGCATCCTAGGCTATGTTATGAGATGAGATGTTTATGGTTTGGTATGGCCATGCGGTCGAGTGTTGTAGTGCCATACACACCTTCTGTCGATATGATTTTGATGCACTGGAGTCGCGACCAGTGTATCCGTGTGATACTTGATACAATATGATTTTAGCACGTGGAGTGCACTTGATATGATATGATATGATGTAGGATACTCGGTATAAATATCCCGAACCGTTTTCCTTCAGTTACCTTGGTGTTGAGGTAGTGCTATGATGGGGAAATTATTTTTGATCTCTTTGCATTTCTCTCTTTATCTACATATATCGTGTTATTGTTACTTGTCATCTGCATCCGCGCACTGAGCAATTAGCTCAGCCGCATTTTCTTTTCTTCCGCGGCAGGTACTCAGGGTTAATGGAGATGTGTGACGAGAGCTAGCTGGACCTTAGAGGCTATGCATTTGAAGGCTACTTAGATTAAATTTTGTACGTAATATTATGAAATTTTAGAGTTAAAACTTTCTAGACGAAATTTCAATTATTATCGGAACTTTGCTTAGTTACGGATTGATTAAAAAGAACTGGTCCTTCAAGTTTAGCTTCTTTGTCATTGATTGTGACCTCCTGCTCCTATGTTGGGGCGGGGGTGTTACAATATAACTTGATACATAACATAAAATGTACAAGTTACTCGTAGTCATATTTTGTCTCAACATACATTCAACATGTCTCAATGTCTCGAGTCCTCGTATGCTACAACACAGGTTCGTACATATTTGTTATGTGGCATTATGATCAAACCCATTAACAAACTATTTAGAATGTTTAAAATACTTTTATGTGTCAAAGTGTTAAACATATATTAACTAGTTGAGAAATTCATTTTACAAACAGACTCTTGTTTACATTTTAATAAAAATGAAAATGGTTTTATTACCTCATGTATAGTGTCATCTAAATCTAAAAAGATCACAAAAGATATCTTGGAAAGATTGTGAAAGATCTTGTAAAGATTTAGATTAGATTTCTAAAAGATTTGGAAGATCTTGTTTTTCTATTAATAGTAGCCCATTGTTTCACCCATGGTTTTTAACCACTTCAATACACATTTTCTCTAATATGGTTTCATACATTTAGATCAATAGAAACACACATTAATCAACCTTTCCATAATGATCATAATGTTACTATCTCTCATTATGTTGTAAGTATATCATACTTCATGATCCACCAAGAAGGTTACAAGATCGTGAAGTCATCATTCATTAAAACATACCAACATATGAAGATTCAAGGGCTCTTGACATCTTCAATGATTGAAGGCTTCTTATTCAAGAAGTTCATTTAGATTAGGCATTCATATCCATTAGACATGTATGTCTTGGATCATCGTTGTAACATCACAATCTATTCACCAAACTAGATTAGATGGTTTATGTGTTTGTACCATAAAACACAAGGTTTTTATGTTGGGCCACAAAACATAGCGGGAGTGGTTGTACCCTTGTAAAAGAACTCGGCATCTGGATTAGTGTCGGAAATATTGTATAGGCGAC
Organism: Artemisia tridentata subsp. tridentata; assembly: GCA_021014915.2. NCBI lineage: Eukaryota > Viridiplantae > Streptophyta > Magnoliopsida > Asterales > Asteraceae > Artemisia > Artemisia tridentata. Next base: position 178,918,510 of record CP139507.1, read on the forward strand.
GTTAGGAGTGGTTGTACCTTTGTAAAAGAACCCGGTATCTAGCTTTGTACCGGATAAAGTGTAAGCGACGATTGTAAGGTTTTCTCCGCTGAGAAGGGAGGTTATTGATCTAGTGAAGTAACTCTCGAGTTGGGAACTCGGGGAGTGGAGTAGGGCGGAGAGGAGATCCGTGACCGAACCACTATAAATCATCGTGTTCGGTTTGCGCTTTCTTTTACTTATTGCTTTACCTTAATGTTTGCATTATGTGATTGCTTGTGTTGTGACTTGTTGATTATACTTATGTGATAACATGTTTTAAGTTTATGCTAGTCATAAACTATACAAAACATCTTTCATATTAGAACAAGCTAAAAATGGATATTTGATACAACAAAGTTTAAAGATTGTAAACGGTAACGTATTCACCCCCTCTACATTTTCACAATAGTGACGTGATCGAATTGAATAAGCAGACAAGCAGAGTTAGAACTGAAGAGATGTGAAAAAAATTCAGGAAAATGTAGTATATAAAAAAGTGAAAACATTAAAGAAGTTAGGCTTTTGGATTAAAGAAAAAAGTGTTTTCTCCGAAAGGTTTAAATCGCCAGACAAATCGCAATTGGCAAAAGTTCTTTATAGATCCAACTTTTACCATAGAACCCATCAAGCAATCTTAGCCACTCATTTTTCTTATCAAAATAAAAAAAAAAAATTTCCACCTTTTTTTAAAACTTAAATATCTCGCAAACCGTAAATCGTCAAGCTACAAAAAAAATACCATCGCGACAAGAATTAAATTATCTTTCTATAAACATGCATTGTTATATACTTTCGACGAACTTTTGTTTTCGATGAACTTTTTTTTTCCCAAAATTTCCGCCCAGAAAAATCATATATGATTCGTAAGAATCATATTTGATTCGATTTTAACAAATCATATATGATTCTTACGAATCATATATGATTCGTAAAAATCGAATCATATATGATTCTTACGAATCATATATGATTTTTACGAATCATATATGATTCTTTCTGGGCGAAAATTAAAAAAAAAGTTCATCGAAAAAAAAAAGTCGTCGAAAGTATATAACAATGCATATCTATAGAAAGATCATTTAATTCTCGTCGCGATGGGATTTTTTTTGTAGCTTGAAGATTTACCGTTTGCAAGATATGTTGTTTAAAAAAAAGTGGAAAATAAAAATGGATGGCTATGATTGGTCCATTGGTTCTATGGCAAATATGAGATCTATATTGATCTTATCTCAATCGCAATTTCGTACATCTTTTGGTGTCAACTAACCATTCTCTCAGGACTAGCTAGTCTAAGCAATGATTTCTTGAGAGCCGGAGTGAGTTGAGATTAAACTCAAAGTTTCCACCTGCGTAGTATGAACTTGAGACCTCCGCTTAAGGATCTCAACCCCCACGGTAAGCCACAACTTTGAGGTTAATGTGTTTTGATATTGAAGCAAAATCGATCTTGAAGATAATTACATAAGTATGGTATAATTAGATCGTGTGCAATCAATATGAAAAATAGTCATCCCCTTTATTTAGGAAGATAACAGTAGTATTTTTCTTTTTGAACTCTTGAGCTTTTTAATCGATTCAAAAATTAAAAAAGATAAATGAACTCATAAATATTCGAAGTGAGTTTTTTTTACTCAAAATAAGAGTTGAAGTCAGGTCGATCCTCAAAATAGTTGTAAAATGGTTAAATGTAGTGGTGATTCTAACACAGAACGAGGTACTTATTTAGATTAGAACAGTTCGATTTGACTTTTTTTTGTTCAGATTTATCAGTTGATGAGTTGATTAAACAAACTTGTGAAACCATCTTGCACCAAAAACCTCTTAAAAGCCTCAGAACTTAGAAATAAGAGCTTGAATAGTTAAATCCAACTGGATACAAAAGAGCTAGAGTTGACATTTTTTTTCAGATGTACCAATTGGCTAAACCGGCTTGTGAAACTATCATGAACCAAAAACAAATTCAAAAAACTTTAGAAGAAAGAAATAAGAGCTTAAGTCCAACCAACAAACACCTTGGAGTTAACATAATCTCTTAGAAAAACCGAAAAAACTACATAATATATTTTCTGAAAAATAGAACTTAAACGCTTGCTTGTTATATTCCGGAATCTTTTGGGAACATATCCTCCATCTTTGCCAATTGTCTTTGGCTTCTTTCGAGGGACGGGCGTTGTAGTAGGAGAAGCTCTTTGTGTCTTCTTACCCAAACCAATAATCTCGTCTACAATTGGCTTGCTAATAACATGATCTTTTAGAAAACCCGGAAAACCTTCATATATATATTTTCGGAAAATTGTTAAGCATATTTATGTATATCTTTCCTAACTTGGCTCATCTTCTTACAAATTTTGAGATGAATCCAAGAAGTGGAGAATCAAACTAACTTGTATCAATTTATGACAGATACATTGATGGTTTAAGTGTTGGTCTAATTGCCTGACCCGAGCTCATGGGCAGCAGCAACAATGGACCAGCAGAAGCAACCAAGCAGCAGCAGCAACCAAGTACTGTAGCGGCGGTTACTGTAGCGTCGGTTACTGTAGCACAGTTGCACTCTAATTAGGATTCCTTAGTTCTAGTCGGTTTAGGGTTTAATTAGGGAATTCGAATTGTACTAGGAGTAGGATTGGTAAGCATGTATCAATGCCTATATAAACACAACATACCGAGCCTGTGGTAGTGTGTGAAATCATCAGAGTTTTAGAGCTAATATTTCTCTGTTAATTGAAAAGCAAATTTCAGTTATTATTGTGTTCTTCCAGTTCTGTCGTGTGGTATTACTTCTGGGTTTTATAACTGTGAACTTGAATTGGTATCAAAGCCAGGTTTTCGAACCAGGTTCACATACGGGCTGGAAGGAGATCAAACACCAGTCACTTACAGCAGAAGGCGCAAGAAAAAGATGGTAGAAGGAGAAACCAGTCGTCCACCTGCTGTTCAAGAGACCAAAGCCACTCTTCAGGTTCCGATGTTAACAGCCACGAATTACAACATCTGGGCAATAAGAGTTAAAGCGGTATTCCGAGTCCATGGAATACTCGAGGCGCTGGAACCAAAGGAGGGAACACCAGTCGATGATAATCAAGATCATATGGCAGTGGCGTTACTCTTCCAGGCAATTCCAGAAGAACTTGTTTTTCAAGTGTCACAATTCAACACAGCCAAAGAAATCTGGGGAGCTTTAAAGACCAGGTATGTAGGTGTTGATCGTGTTCGAGAAGCAAGGTTGCAAACTTTAGAGACTGAATTTGAAGCTCTAAAGATGAAGCCAAACGAGTCAGTTGATGACTTCGCGGCTAGGATGGGAAAAATTGTAACTGAAGTAAATAGCTTGGGAACAGTTTATGAAGACAAGAAACTAGTTAAGAAGCTACTTGCATCCGTACCGGATAAGTTTGTTGCAATTGTTGCCTCAATTGAACAATTTGCTGACTTGAATACTATGTCTTTTCAAGAAGCTATTGGAAGATTGAAAGCATTCGAGGGTAGAATGAAGGGTGTTGACACCACTTCTGAAGATCAAGGCAAGTTGATGTTCGGAAGGGCCGAAAGATCTGATAAGAACAAGTCGGAGAAAGGTCGAGGAAGGAACTCCTCTGGTGGCAACGGAAAAGGTCAAAACAAATCTCGTGGTAGTGGTCAAGCCAATAACCACAACCGAGGAAACCAAAACAACACCGGGAATAATACGGATCAAAAGAAGAACAAAGGCCGAGACCTTTCAAAGATTCAATGCTTCAGATGTGACGAATATGGTCACTTTGCTTCTAACTGCCCTGAACGACGTGAACAGAAGCAAAAGCATGAAGCAAATCTTCTGAAAAAGGAGGATGATGATGACCCGACACTTTTTATGATGAAGAGCATTCAAGAAGTCGTATTCTTGAATGAAGAGAAGATTATCCCAAACCAATTGAATACTAAGCCAAACGAGGAGGACACTTGGTATTTAGATAATGGGGCAAGTAGTCACATGACGGGGATCCGAGAATACTTTTCAGAGTTGAATGAGAATATCTCCGGCAGAGTGAAGTTTGGTGATAACTCCTACATCGAGATAAAAGGGAAGGGTTCGATAATCATTGAAGGGAAAACGGGCGAGCAACGATTGATCACTGGAGTATATTATCTACCTGAGCTAAAAAGCAATATCATTAGTCTTGGGCAAGCTACCGAAGGCGGATGTGACATTCGTATGAGAGGTAGTTATCTCACCATGCGTGACTCGGATGGTAAGCTTCTGATGAAGGTTCCTAGAACGAGCAATAGGCTCTACAAAATAAAGCTCCAAGTTGGAAGTCCGGTATGTCTTAAAGCAAAGATGGAAGATGATGCTTGGTTATGGCATGCTAGGATGGGTCACATTAATTTCGAGACAATGGAATTAATGGCAAGGAAGGGCATGGTTGAAAATTTGCCAATAATTCATCAAGAGAACAAGTTGTGTGAATCTTGCTTGGTAGGAAAACAAACCAAGAAGGCATTTTCTAAAGCAGCAAAATTTAGGGCAACACATTCTCTTCAACTGATACATGCCGACCTATGTGGACCAATTTCTCCATCATCCATAGCGGGAAACAGGTACGTGTTTGTTTTAATTGATGACTTCTCACGGTTTATGTGGACTTTTACCTTGAAGGAAAAAGGAGAGGCATTTGAATATTTCAAGAAGTTTAAGGCTTTAGTCGAGAGGAAGGCGGGAAAGAAGATTATAACCCTAAGGACCGATAGAGGAGGTGAATTCACTTCAAGAGAATTTACCAACTTCTGTGAAAACGAGGGTATAACAAGACATCTAACCACTCCTTACACACCGCAACAGAATGGAGTAGTGGAGAGGCGAAACCGTACTCTCATGGGAATGACTAGAAGCATCTTGAAAGCACGAGACGTACCAAATTATATGTGGGCTGAAGGAGTGAGACATGCCACGTTCTTGATTAATAGAGTTTCAACTCGAGCTCTATTTAATCAAACACCATACGAGGCTTTCAAAGGAAAAAAGCCTAACTTGGAGGGTTTGCGGGTATTTGGATGTGTGGCTTATGCAACGGGAACAAGGCCATATTTACCTAAGTTAGACGACAGGTCAACACGACTCATCTATATCGGAAACGAGCCAGGAACAAAAGGTTTTCGATTGTTCAATCCAAGACTAAAGAAGGTAGTGGTATGTCGTGATGCGGAGTTTAATGAGGAACTTGGCTGGAAGTATGTTGCTGGAAGCGAAACACACGAGCTAAACCCAGGTATGTTTGTCATAGAATGGCACGGTTCTATTGATACGGGTTGTGGATTTGTGAACCCAGGTTTGACCAATGAAGAAGAGGCTGAAAATCAAGAGGCTGAAAATCAAGATGCTGATGAAGATCAAATGGTCAATACCGAACAGCCTAACCCAGCCGAAGCTGTGAATGACCCTGACCCAGTTCAAGCGACAGAAACTCAATCAACTTTGAGGCGTTCTTCGAGGGTTCCAACTATTCCAACCAGATTTAATGACTTCATATTGGGGTCCAGTTCGAGAACCTCAGCTGTTAATGAAGATCAAAATCTGCTCCTAATAGAAGATGATGAACCACGAACGTTTCAAGAGGCAAAAGTTTCAAGCAAGTGGATGGTTGCTATGAAGCAAGAGATTGAGTCGATTAAGAAGAATGATACATGGGAATTAGTTGAGCCCCCGGTTAATGTTAAACCCATTGGACTAAAGTGGGTGTTCAAAATTAAGAGAAATCCGGATGGTTCAATTAATAAATTTAAGGCTCGTGTAGTAGCAAAGGGTTATGTTCAAAAGGAAGGAATTGACTATGACGAGGTATTCGCGCCCGTAGCACGGATTGAAACGGTGCGTTTGTTAATCTCATTGGCCGCAAAAGAAGCATGGGAATTACATCATCTGGATGTAAAGTCAGCTTTTCTACATGGAGAATTAGAAGAACAAGTGTTTGTTACACAACCGGAGGGGTTCGTGAAGAAAGGAGAAGAAAGGAAAATCTACAAGTTGAAAAAGGCGCTCTATGGACTTAAACAAGCCCCGAGGGCGTGGAATACAAAACTTGATAGAGTACTTAAGCAAATGTCGTTCAAACGATGCCAACACGAACAAGCGGTGTATGTGAAGAAGACAAACAAGTCAATCTTGATTATTGCGGTCTATGTAGATGATCTCTTGTTAACCGGTTCGAGGCTTGGCGAAATTGGTGAATTCAAGAAACAAATGCAAGAAAGGTTCGAGATGAGTGATTTGGGAAAATTGAGCTATTATCTTGGCATTGAAGTAAAGCAAGAGGATTCGAGTATCTCAATAAGTCAAGTGGGCTATGCATTGAAGATATTAAAAGATGCTGGAATGCATGAATCGAATTCTACTCAATGTCCATTAGAACCTGGAGTTAAGTTAAGCGTGGATAAGGAAGGAAAACCAGTTGATGCAACATTATATAGACGACGAGTTGGTTGTTTAAGGTATTTACTACACACACGACCCGATTTATCTTATTCTGTTGGTTTGGTCAGTCGTTACATGCAAGAACCAAAAGAATCACATATGGCGGCTGTGAAACAAATACTACGGTATATCCAAGGTAGTTTGAATTTTGGAGTGCGATATAACCAAGAAGAAACCAAGGAGTTGGTGGGATTTAGTGATAGTAGTTATGCTATGGACCAAGATGATGGTCGAAGCACAACTGGGCACGTATTTTATCTGGGTAAATCACCTATCACTTGGTGCTCACAAAAGCAAAACACGGTGGCTCTATCGTCTTGTGAAGCCGAGTTCATGGCTGCAACCTCAGCCGCGTGTCAAGGGATATGGTTACGTGGATTGTTGGGTGAAATAACCGGAATAGAGGAGAGAGTGGTGGTCTTATTTGTTGATAACAAATCGGCTATTGCACTTATGAAAAATCCAGTCTTTCACGGGAGAAGCAAGCATATAAATACACGTTATCATTTTATCCGAGAGTGTGTTGAAAGAGGCCAAGTACGAGTTGAATATGTAAGAGGTGATTTGCAGCGTGCTGATATCCTAACTAAAGCTCTTGCAAGGATCAAATTCAAGGAGATGAGAGAGCTACTTGGAGTTGAGGACCTCCCTATCTCGAGTCAGAAATTAGGGGGGTGAATGTTGGTCTAATTGCCTGACCCGAGCTCATGGGCAGCAGCAACAATGGACCAGCAGAAGCAACCAAGCAGCAGCAGCAACCAAGTACTGTAGCGGCGGTTACTGTAGCGTCGGTTACTGTAGCACAGTTGCACTCTAATTAGGATTCCTTAGTTCTAGTCGGTTTAGGGTTTAATTAGGGAATTCGAATTGTACTAGGAGTAGGATTGGTAAGCATGTATCAATGCCTATATAAACACAACATACCGAGCCTGTGGTAGTGTGTGAAATCATCAGAGTTTTAGAGCTAATATTTCTCTGTTAATTGAAAAGCAAATTTCAGTTATTATTGTGTTCTTCCAGTTCTGTCGTGTGGTATTACTTCTGGGTTTTATAACTGTGAACTTGATTAAGTTCGTAACAACGCACTTCAGTATTTCGGTAGTATGCAAAGCCGTTGTCTATAATTGAACCACTAATAGTACTTTTAAATTTTGTGGGGGTGAGCATATATAGGGCACTTTAAAGTGGTTTTTGGCTAAGAACAAAAATTCAGGTTCTTTGATTTCAAAAACAAAAACCCGAACTGAAATCGCGTTTAACTTACAAATAAGTAACTATTAAAGTTATGATTTTCCTTGATCATTAAACAAAGGGGAAAGTGAGTGCTCTCAAAAGATTCCGGAATATAACGAGCGCATAAGTTATATCTTTAACTTAGACAAACGCATGCAAGGTTTTTCTAAAATATACTTTGCTAGTCAAATAGCATGACTTTTTGAATAACGTGTTTTGAAAACTTAGATTATCAAATATTTTTCCTAAACAAATCTGAACAGTTATATACATATATTTTGATGATATCAATCCAACGTACATTTTGTTGGTGGTCATGTTAAATTTTACTGTACCTCATTTGACAATGATCTGCATCATGACTTATTGCACTAGCTACTACATAAACCATTATTTGGTACGCCCATTTGATACGGTTAGTAGAAAAACCGTACCAAAACTGAAAAAAACTATCAGTTGATTAGTTCTACTTGAATGATTGATTAGTTATTGTAACTTATAACAGTTATCTAGCTAGCTAGCTAGTTCTCTTAAATTAAGATATCCAAAACGTCAATGATTGACTTTTTTTTTTTCGTTTTCTATATTGCACCATGCAAATAGGGAAACTACGATCAATAGCAACGGAAGAGTAGGCTTGCATCAAACCAAATCGGTAAATCACCTATAAGAAGAAATGAAAATTTGATCCAATATATCTAGCATGTACATGCCATACATCGTTTTTGAAGAAAGATGTACGATTTGTAAGCAATTCATATGTGTAAACATTAGCATCAAGTATACATGATGAACATATTAAACTATTATGCCCAATGATCTTAGAATACGATAATAACCACATAATTTCATAAACGAGTAAAACATACCCGAAGCGGAAGCGAATGTTGACGTGATATTGAGAACACCTTAAGCACAAACTAGTTTCTCTCCCTTAACCCACTTGAGTGTAGAGAGCTTGATGGATAGCTAAATGATTCTACTTGTGTGTAGATTAGGGTAGGGAAAGGACTAGTTTATATATGGCTTTTATGTTAGCATGTCCATCAATGCTAACAAGTATAACGGTCAAGATATAATGAACCATTAAGAGTATTCATCACAATATTGAATTTGATTGATTACACATTAAAGTATTGGTAACCAACAAATCATTATGAGATGTTAAAAGACCATGACATAATCATGTCACATTTCTTACATTCTCCCACTTGACATGATATTTCTTAATGGTATAACATAAGGCTAGCAAATTAAATCTTATTAACCGTTAACATCGTAAGTATCTTGACACAACAAACTACATAGTGTGGATTATGGCGGTCATACACAGTATACTCGTATACTCCCTTCCATATATCACAACACTATGAGCTCATCATGTCAGATTCATAAGTTATATAAATAACATACAGTCCACATACTTGTTATGATAATACATAAGTTTCTTATTCAAACACAAATGCATGCATAATAGCATAATGAATAAGAAATAAATCAGAAACATTTTATTGAGCTCAAGAGTGTTTAGAACATTATAATTAGTTATCAATACAACCAAGACCCAACCGAGGAACATGTTGCGTAAATGCCTTTGGTGGTAAAGCCTTGGTTAGAGGATCAGCAATCATGAGATCTGTACTAATATTTTCTAGATAAACTCTTTGTTTCTGAATTTCCTCATTCACGATAAAGAACTTTATATCCATGTGTTTTGCACCTTTAGAGTACTTATCGTTCTTAGAGAAGAAAACTGTTGCGGAATTATTACAATAATTTTTCAGCGGCTTGCTTATAGTGTCGACAACCCCAAGCCCTGAAAAAAAGTTCCGCATCCATAATACATGAATAGTAGCCTCATAACAAGCTACAAACTTTCATCGGCTTGCTTATACCGTCTGAGCACTTGCTCATATCGAATCTCTCAAGAATCTTATCAATATAGGCTTTTTGAGACTGTCCTAATAGACCTTCAGATCTGTCACGGAATATTTAAATTCCAATCACATAGGATGCCTCACCCATATCTTTCATTTCAAAATTCTTAGAGAGATATTCTTTAGTCTTATGCAATAAACCAAGGTCATTCGTAGCAAGTAAAATATCATCAACATATAGAACCAAAAATATAAACTTGCTCCCACTGATCTTGCGGTATATACATCGGTCAACGATGATTTCTTCAAAACCGAAAGATTTAATGATATCATTGAAATTAATATACCATTGCCTAGAAGCTTGTTTAAGTCCATATATTGATTTCTTCAATTTACACACCATCTTTTCTTTACCCTCAATGAAAAACCCTTCAGGTTGTTTCATATAAACTTCCTCCTCAAGATTTCCATTCTGAAAGGCGGTTTTCACATCCATTTGATGTAGCTCTAAATCAAAATGAGCTACTAATGCCAATATTATTCTCAACGAGTCCTTCTTTGAGACGGGTGAAAAAGTCTCATTATAATCAATGCCATCTTTTTGAGTATAACATTTGGCTACAAGTCTAGCTTTATATCTTTCAACATTGCCTTTAGAGTCGCGTTGGTTCTTAAATACCTATTTACAACCAACTAGTTTAAAACCTTTTGGCAAGTTTACGAGATCCCAGACTTTATTTTGAGCCATTGATTTTAACTCTTCTTTCATAGCATAATCCACATTTCAAACTTATCACTTTCTATGGCTTGTGAAAAAGTTACAGGGTCATTATCAATGCCAATATCAAAATCTGTCTCTTGCAAGTAAACTACATAATCATCAGGAATAGCTGACTTTCTAACCCTTGCAGGTTTGTTTAATGCTATTCCAATGGGTTCACTTGTTTGAGTTGGTAAGTTAGTTTCTTCATGGGGTGTTTGTTCATTATTCAAATGTTGTTATTGATTTTGAATTACATGAACAACAACCGGTGTAGTTGTGGATTTATGAACATTCATGGGTGATGGATCATCATCCCTTATTTCGTTAATATCCACAACTTGATTTTCAACACTCCCACTAACTTCACCATTTTCCAGAAATTTGGCATTGCCTGTTTCAACAATTCTAGAATTGTGGTTTGGACAATAAAACCTATACCCTTTGGACTTCTCTGGGTAACCAATAAAGTAACCGCTAACGATTCGAGAATCCAATTTCTTTTCTTGTGGATTATAAACCCGTGCTTCTGCTGGACAACCCCAAACATGCAGGTGTCGCAGACTAGGTATCCTTCCAGTCCATAACTCAAAAGTTTTTGGAACTGACTTACTAGGAACCCTATTTAACAGATACACTACGGTTCTAAGTGCATACATTCACAAACTTTTGGGTAAAGAGGATTTACTTATCATGCTCCTAACCATCTCCATTAATGTTCTGTTTCGCTTTTCTGCCACACCATTTTGTTGTGGCGTGCCCGGCATAGTATATTGAGCACATATGCCGCGACTTTTGAGGAACTTTGCAAAGGGACCAGGACACTGTCCAGATTCATCATACTTTCCATAATATTCACCTCCTCTATCAGATCTTACGATTTTACTTTTCTGTCAAGTTGCCTCTCAACCTCGTCTACAAACACCTCAAGGGCATTTATAGATTGAGATTTTTCATGCAGCAAATAGACATATCCATAACGTGAAAAATCATCTATAAAGGTGATAAAATATTTTTCTCCAGTGAAGGACGGAGTATCAAATGGTCCACAAATATCGGTGTGTATAATTCAAGGAGATTACTGCTTCTTGTGGCACCTTTCTTGC